>CM075694.1:35243080-36493080 GCA_037954015.1 Psophocarpus tetragonolobus
ATCTTAAATTCCTAATAATGTAACTAAAAAAAAAAAAACTGAATAATCTTGAATAGCTGACTGTAAACACTTAAGTTAGGGATTCATTTCAACATTAGAACTCAGGATCACATCATTAAGGGACCAAGTCCCTTTTATTTATCATCGAAAACTTGAATTAGTACAAAATTAATTCAAATATATTTCATAGATTAAATAAAATTGATTTTTTAACTTTTTATTTTTATGTTAATTTTAAAATATTAACATATATGTAATTTCGGTATTAAATACTTCTGCATTTTTCAACCTTAATTTGACGAGTCATAAGAATGAACCCTTTTGCATTTTTCTCCTCTAGAACGAAAGGTATTAAATACTCTGCTATTTTGGTGTTTTTGTGGGGCTAAGATGCCCGGAATGTTCATTCAGATATTCGTTTTCAAATTTCAATTGTGTTATATATATATATATATATATATATATATATATATATTTATTTATTGGATGCATATGCTATATGTTTCTTATAAGGTTGAAATCCCTTTTTTCCTTTCAATCTGTGTGCATTATTCCACTCCTTAATGGAGAGGTGGCCATTAAATATCCTTATCTGTTTTTTCATGGAATAATATATCTTTTTTTAAATGATTTTTCATGGAATAATATATCTTTTTTTAAATGATTTTTCATGGAATATTGTTTCCACTATTCTTGAAATTCCTGCATATGCAAAGAGACCTAAAATTTCAGATTATGGTCCTACCCTCATCTTGACAAATATGACCTATTAGGTCATTTTTATGATATACCTGATTTCCATCTTGTTAAAATAAGTTTAGCTAGGTTTGATTTCTAAATAAAATAAGTTGTTTAAATTTTAAATTGTAAAAATATAGATGGTTTGTAACGTTAAGAACCATTTTTAAAATTCTCAAAATAAGTTTTGTTGGGTTAAACATCCTATAAGAATTAGTTGTAGAAACTTAATCATGTGTTATCTTTAATTTTCTTTTTGGGTATCTTTGATTTAATCCGTAAGATTTGTTATTGTTATCTTTATGTTTGTAGTTGGATTCTTTTAATCATGTTTTTGTGATTAAAAAAGTGATTTGAAGGCTGAAAAAAATTATTTGTCTATAAAAAAAAAAGTAATAAAATCAAATTAAAGTATATATGAGTAGGACATAAACACACACATACATATATATATATATATATATATTGAAAAAGAAAAAATTTATTCAGTAATAACAAAACTCACTTATGTCATAAGGTATAACAAAGGAGTTAGAAGATTACAAATAGATCAAAATAGATAACTTGTTACAGAGGTCTACCTATAGACACCGCCATAAATGAGACAATCAACCAAATACAGATATGAAAATAACTAATAAACAAAGAAATTTCTCAATTAATTACAAAGCCCCAACCTGTGAACATCTAAGCATTTCTATTTGTAATCCTATCAAAGCATAGTAATGGAAGAGTAGACCATTTCAAAGAATGATATTGACAAAACATTATAGAAACCTTTAATCCATATCCAAGACCTTTGCAGAAACAATTACCATACTTCTTCTACATAAAAGGACTCTCTCTTAAACACTACGACATTCTTAGCAAGCCATATTCCTTACAATGTTGCTAAAAACTAGATTGACATTCTGAAGGCGAAACAGACGTGTACCCTAACCATTTGTAGCATCTCGTCCAGACTTGGTAACTAAACTTGCAAGTAAATAACAGGTGACTTACTGATTCTAGTTGCATCCAGTAGACTGGACAAACATCATTAGAAGAAAAGAAGAATATTTCTTTTTGCCAATTCCATCTTTGAAGGGATTCTATTGTAAGCTACTTTTCAAGAAAATGCCACCACCTTAGACAATACCCTTGATTTCCATAACTTTTTGAAGAATTATGAGTTATTGTCTTGAGAAACTCCACAAGCTAGGTAGTAGGCTTCTTTCACAAAATACTTAGTAGAGTTTCCCTTATTGCCACCGCACCCGCATCCATCCTCCACCTCCCTTCTCACATAAACCTCTTCCAGAACCCTCTCCAACTCTCCCTCACCCAACCTTCATCCCAACTAAATAATGTCCTTCTCCAGCTAAACCTCTATTCCCAACCATGATCACCTCATCCTCCAACATCAGATATGACAGTCTTTCTATAATTGGAGAGTTGAAATAATATAGGGAATAAAGATTTGAGCCTTTCCAACACCCCTTTCCCAAAATTTGAATAATGACCTGTCCCTTACCAAGGACTTGACCTTATCCATAAACCAGTCACTCACCCCCTGATTAGATGTTACCTTTAGGATATCATTCCACCATTGTGATCTTCTTTCCTCTGCTTGACTACTAGATCTCATATAATATTTTTCTTATATTTAGCCTCCAAAACTTTAATCCAAAGTGAGTTACCTGACTGTAGTGTTGGTTGTTCGGGCACTGCTAATTTGTTGATAATTCACATCTCTTGACATAAGGCGTGGCCAATTGGGCCTCTTAGTTGAATCTTCTTGGAGCCAGCACGACAATCCCTACTGCATGCACCCCCTCTGAGTGTCTCTCTAGTTGAACTTCCAAACTCTCAAATTGCCCAATATCTTTATCCGACCTAATAGCATAGTTTTCTTCCAAATAGTGAGTGAGACACCCCTTTATTGAGTATGTTGACATTGAGTGAATTACTACTCACATGCCCTGTATGCAGTAAATTTTGGCTGCTCATTCTATTTACATTACCTTTGATTTGGGTAGCATTTAATGTGGGCGCGTTATTCCTTTCCTGCTCCCCTACCCATTTTCCTATTGACCCTTCAACTTCACCGTTATCCTCCATCAACCAACCAGCATGTTCCAGCATGCCATCAAATGTATCCCCTACTTCTAATTCAAACCTTCATCAAGCTCCCTTTCCCATTTTGACATTATCGAATTCTCATAATCACCCATATCGGACTTGACGTAGCTATCCCCACCGAGTGATTTACAGAACTTGCACATGCCATATGCAGACTTATGGGCATAGATGGGATCCTCCACCACTGAAATGGTGACAAGCGTCCCATTGATAATAACTTCTTTAACCCAACTAAATTGAATTCATCAAATTAGTTTTAACTAATATCTATGCATACTCTACATTTTCTAGCAATAGGGACTCAACCAAAATTTCTACCAAGGAACCCACTTAACTAGCAACCTTTGATAAGCCATCCAAGTTCCAACAGTTGAGCGATAAACCCCTGCATTTCACCCACACCAGTCAATTATTGATGTTTAAGGTTGGAGTCTAACTGATGAATTGATATAAACATTTCCTTCCATCAAGTGTCTTCAGATTCATGGAGGTCCTCTAAGTTGACATTCTCAAGGCCGGACAGTAGCACCATATCACTACCAAGGTGCCATTACTTTGATCGAACTCAGCCACTACATGAAAAACCCTTCCTCTACATATTAGTTGCTTCGGGTCTCTGAGTTTTCCAGCTGCACATTTACTAAGCCAACCTCGCTTAAGTTTCCATCCCAACGGACAGGCTCCATTGACATCGCGTTAAAAGAGGCTGGACATTCATGTTACACTTCCTCCCATTACTAAGAGCCTTGCACACTGGAATATGAAGGTCCCCAGAACTTCCAAACAACTCCTTTTTGAAACCCTTGTATGTTAACACACAGCTTGGTATTCCCTATATAAATTTGGTCAAACTCCTTTTCCAACTGCCTTGGCTTCTTGATATCACAGAAGCCAACAAACCCAAACCTAGCCCCGTCTTTTCTCTTATGTCTTCCCAAAAGAAATTTCTCCAACCTCTTCCCACCTTATGAAGACCTTGAACTCAGCCTTTTCGTCAAAATCCTCTGGAAAGTGTGAGAAGTAGAACATGTGAAATCCTGTGACGAGCCCTTTCGATCATGTGAAGCCATTTCCAATTTTCCTTCACAATTATATATGTATTTATCACACACACATCTTATAAAAATGTTATTAATGTGATAGTTTTTGTTAATAAAGATACAAACGTTTGATCTCTTTTCTCGTCTATCCATTTTATTATCCAACCAACCTTATAGCTCCCTTATAAAAAATCATTATTGTTGAGTCTATCAAGTCATTTGATGTCAAACTATCATCTCTTGTTGTCAAAACCTAAAACAACATATTTAATACATGTAGTTTATAATTTAAAACAAGTGTTTTAAAGATTTCAATTCAACTAGTGATAGAATGTACTAAATTAAAAATATAAATGAAAAAAATCATATCTACAAATTAATTTTTTAAGATTAAATTAAATCCAAAATTATAGGCTAAAAACAAATACATATACCCTTACCCCTCCTTAAGTGAATGCAAAAGCCACTTACCAAATATTATGATTTTTTACCCTTCGAAGTTTCATAGCAAGCTATCAATTTTTGAAGACATAAGAAATCGACAATTTAAGTGCATTAAACTAATTAAAGAACTCATATACAAATGCTTTGGAATGAACATATTCATATAGAGCTACCTAATGTGACACATCATGCAGCTACCTAATGTGCAAAATAATACCAATAAATTCAGAAATACTTCAACTTCAAAAGAAGAAGACTGCATATATGTAGAAGTAACTATGTAATGCATCTTTATTGTAGTTATTAGAAATAAATCAAAATAAGCTCAGTTTGAATCCAAGGGAACAAAAATCCACGATGTTTCGTGGTTTGGCTCACTTTCTCTTGTACAAGCAATATCGATGTTTTCCATGTAGCCGCAGTTCTTACACATGATTTGTCCTTTTGAATATGGTTTCTCTCAAAAATACAAGATAACACTAATAATTTAATTATTGAGGTAAGTCTAGAGTTATTTGTAGTAAAAATAAGTTGTTAGTTATAAAAATTAGGATGAAGGAAGAAACGGCACAGAGAAATGGTGAATTCAAATATTTTTTTCATAGAAAAAACTAATAACTAATTAGATAAAATAAAATAAAATTATGTACTTAGAGTTGGAGATATATATTAGGTATCAAAGTGACATAATAATAAATAACAGCTAAAATAAGATATGAGAAAAATATATATTAACGTACAATAGAACAAATCACGGACAAGATCGTAAAATTTCACTAATCGAAAGAAAAATTGTAATCTTTCTATAAATATAAGGAGAAAAGAAATATAAGGAGAAAATAATTTTAAACTTTCTTTTGTTCTAAAACAATACACTCACTTAGAACTCTCTTTGATTATTCCTATCTCTTTTAATGAGAAACTATATGTAGTAAGTGATTATTTATAGTCAAAGATGAGAACTCTTGTATTTAATGCTATTATGAAAATTTTTTGCCATCTAACTAATTTATATAGGCTCTATCTTTTACTTTTACTACAAAATGACTTTACCATCACATACATAATTTCACAATCTTATATAAGGTTTAGGTAATTATTAAGTTTTAGGTAATTATTATTGAAGTAAATAAATTTGTGATAAAGAGTAAAATGCGATTGAATGAGAATTAAAAAATATTATTGTGAAAATGCACATGTTTTATTACACATTCACAAGTATTTATTTAAGTAAATAAAAATTAAATTATGTACTTGAAGTTGGGGTTGTTAACAGATTCAATCTAAGGCTAACATTTTGAGTGTAATAAATTGACCAGTTGCTTCTCTACCTAAGTCATATAAGCGCATTTGCCCCACAATCTGCATCATAGATCTTTTGTTTATTCTCATCCTTTAAAAGAGAAAGATGCTTTAAATTTATGCTTCAAAAAATATTCTTTGGCGGTGGTGGTCTTTAAGTAAAGAATATCTTCTACTTTATGGATGTTTAATATATATTTGAAATCTCTTCCAACTATTTTTAAGACTTTAGCATTAATTTTTTAAATAAAAATAGCAATTGAATTGACTGATCCTTCAGATCAAGGTTCCATCAATTATTATTAGAAAGAACATATGTTTGGAAGAACTTTTGTATATATACTTTTAGAACAAAGAATAATTTTTTCGCAATTTAGAATTAGTCTAAGTTAATATATAAAAACTCTCTCACAATTTTTTTTATGACGTGAAATTATTTACAAATTAGTCTATAAAAAAATCTTATTTTTTTAAAAAAATTATAGAAAAACTTTTTAGTTATAGAGAATCCGTTTTTATTTTCTTCTTCTAAAAATTAATTGGCATACAAAAAGTTGACTCAACATAATCTGATACGCCCATGGCGAATTTATAGAAGTGGTTAAAGATTTAAAATCAACACTCATCCTTTATCGACTGAGTAAAGTATAGTTATGATTGAATAAAATTTATTACGATTTAATCATGTTCAATAATCTTCTAAATAAACTTCTACTAACAGTCCCATCATGCCATTAAAACCCAATATCAAATGGCTTCCCATTGTACCTTTTTTTATACTCAGAAAATAACACCTAACAATAAAATTAAAAAGCCTATTTTACAGCAAAAGCACTACATACACAGAGGGAAAATAGTTTTATATTATCATTTAATTATAAATTAATGATAAATTAATATATTTTTTAATCATTGTCCTGAAAATTTTATCAACATTTATTGATAATTAGACAAAATTGTAAAATTATGATATTATTAATACATTATCATTTATTATTAAACTCATCCTTTAGTACATATCATTTTTTATATATATATATATATATATATATATATATATATATATATATATATATAACAATTTAATGAAAAAATGGTTACAGAAAACTTAATAATAACCTTAGAATTTTAACAAATAGTTTAGATTGAGTTATTTTTATTAAAAGATCACATAGAAAATCACATGAACTTATTTAATGAACAATTCAATTTGAACGTTTTATTAAAATCTTAGAGTTATTATTTAGTTTTCTTATTTTTTATTATTTTTTTTTTCATTCTCATATATATATATATATATTTTACCTGAAATAGCATAACATTATTTCTCATTAATTTAGTTGAAATTGCCCTTTGTCTATTCAAAGAGGGTACCTAAAAAAAAACTTTAATGCTTAAGTTAGTAAGTATTATGAGTATATTGTGAGGGAGAGTAGTATTTATAAAAGGAATAGAAATGACATATACTTTTGTTTTTATGTTACTTTCTATTTATAGTAAGTAATTAAATTTTTACCTGTTAGGTATTATTTTTTTGTAAGGAGATATTATCTTTATTTGGTGAATATTGGTTTTTCCTATTAAATTTTATGAAATTTTGTGATAATTTAAGGGACAATTCTCACTTAATAATTTAGTCTTTTTATCATGCATTATACTTCAATTTTCAGTGTTGCCGAAATTCAAATTTTGTTCTTTTCTAATAACCGAAGTCCTTTGTCGGTACAATATATTTTTTTAAGTCTTAATTTATGTACCAATTCATACAAAGCTTAATCTGAGATTATATAACTGCTGATTATGCATATAAATCTTATTCTACTTTTAAGAGTTAAAGTCGTCCATTGAATGGTGGAAGCTTGAGTGCCTACAAAGGGAAAGGAGAGATAGCGATAAGTTGCTTAAAATGGCTTTGACATCGCAGAAGAATTGCAATTTGCAAACAAAAAATTCCCACCCAAAAGGCAATAAAAAAAAAATTTCCACGTACGAAATGAGAAAAATATTTATTAGTTAAACTTAATGATTTTACATCTTAAATACTCTTATATAAAACGAATATTTGAAATTTTATCAAATTTTATATAATTTAAAATTTTTAAAAAATTATTTAATTATAAATATTTATATATTTTTAATATAATATTATACATTAAAATTAAAATTAAGTGATAAGATAAATTATTATATAATTTTAAAATTATAGGAAATTTTATAAATTTGATGTAATTAATAAAAATACAATACTGTTATTTTTTGTCAAATTAATCACTGTAAAATTTATTTTATTAATTTTGATCCTGTTATTTAATTTCAATTTTGTTTTTGAAAAATATATCAATTATTTACTTTTAATCCCCATAAATATTTTTCAAAAAGACTAATTTAAAATGAAAAATATTATAAAAACTGAAAAAAATACAAAGACTAAAATAAAATTAGATAAAAACAAATAGTAGTTCTACAAAGTCCATTTTAAAAAGGTAGCAATTAGTTAAAATAACTATAACTCTAGTCATATTAGTTGAAGATAGATCATATATGCGCATGTTTTTTATGTTAAGATAGATCATATTAGTTGAAGATACAGATCATATACGTTCCCCTTTCCAAAAACAAAGATTGATTGGTATGGTGATATATAATGTCTCCACTTTTCTATAAAACTTGTGTTTTAATTTGTTGTTCTTTGGCTTTCTTTTCTTCTTTTTTTTTCATGGCTTCTACAAAGAGAAATATTTTTTCAGAAGAGAATCACAAGGGATACCGAGACAATGATAATTTAGAATAGAATAAATAACAGATATACAATTGATAAAGGAGGTAAAAATAACAATTGCCAACCCGCCGCAAAAAATAAAAAATAAAATAAAAATAAAAATAAAAATTGGTGCAGGAAGACGGTTTTGGAGAGGCAAAGTTTTGGGAAGGTAAGTTGAAAATTTTGGAAGATGCAAAAGGAAAAATGTGAGGTACAGGAAGCAATTGTCTTAAAAAAGATAAAAATAACACTTGCCAACCTAATCCAACCCACAAAAAAGTAATCGGGTTGGGATGAATTCGACAGGTTTCTAGATTGAAAACTACCTGTTTACACCCTTAAATTATTTAAGCCTAATTTTTCATTTTCAAAAAAAAAAAAAAAAAATTACTGCAGAACCCATATCGAATTCATAAATCATAAGCTTAACAAGGATTGCGTTTATAAATCACCTTTTAAGAATGCCTTTAATTTGATTAAAATATTTGACATCATAATGAACCTACTCAAAGTTCATAACTGACGAAAATCCACAAGGGATGATAGCACCTATGAAGCAGATCTATAGTATATACTCAGGTCACAATCATATGGTCGAAACCTCCTCCAGCTTGTAGTGCAGGAACCCGATTCCCTCCAACATTGTGAAGCAATTGCTGTAGCCACCTCCTAGTTGTGGGGTCTTCCTGAATAAATCAAGACCAGATAGTGTAAACAAACAAACCATGTATATTCAAATGAGGGAGAAAGGAAGATCCATAGCTCTGAAATTAAAGATTTTGGTGTACAAATTACGCATATTCCACAACATATGATTTCTCTATTCTAGAGATTCAATCTATTTGTAAAATAAAATATATGTATATAACGGGTACTAGAGTAACTTACACGAAGGCAACTGCTGAAAGTAGCATCCCTTAGCATATCTGGCAAACAGCTTCTTAATGCATCACAAGCCCTGTTTAACAAGAGCAAACTTCAATTACAGTGACATTTAAAAGGGGTAAGACAAGTGGCGATTGAGGCAGAAGGGGAGAAGAGCAAGCAAGCAAGCATGGAGTTGCAAATTAGTAACCAACCTTGGATTATCAGACAGGCGAAGATAGCACCGAATGATATGCTTCAATAGACGGGACGAGGGTTGTTCAGCGAGTGCTGCCACCATGTTCCCCAAAACTCTACCAACAGCAAAAAAGCGCTCGGCTGTAGTACAAATGTAGTCCAAGCCCACATCGTCCAACAGAATTTTTTGAACAATAAATGTTGCAACCTGGGGTTATAGGAGCATACATTAGACAACCAGGCTCTATTTTACTATTATTTTGTGTGTGTGTATATATATATCATAAAAAAGACAGTGGCAATTTAAAAAGATCAAGTGGGTCAACCTCCATAGAAGTAAGAACACAGGAGATCAAAAGTTTATTATAAGTTTATAACACAAAAAAATGTGAATCTATGCCAAATGTTTGGGTTAAAGATCAAGAACCGTATTTGAACTCATACATGCCAGTGCTCAAATTACATCTTAATAAACTTCAAACTGTCCCATAACAATAGCTTAAGGCTTAAGTTGACCAACTATTCAAAAGGTTTTACAATAATCTCAGATCTGAGAGGCACTCTCCTCATGTAAAGGTTCCTGTGCCAATTTGTCTTACGCTATCTAATTAATCAACATATGAATGCATTAACAGATAATCCATAAGTAAATTTAGCAGTGTTGGAACAAGGAAGCTTCACATTCAGGCTTACAATATATACATGTCGATGAAACAAAGACCAGAAATATGTGCTCAAAGAAATATCAAATATGGAGGAGGGAATGGAAACTACATCCAATTTAGTGAATTTACCAGACAAATTATGTGATAACATAAGTTAAGTAAAAACCAAGAAGAAAGAATCAGTAACTCAACTGTTTTGGACAGTTCACTGCCCATTTCCATGGTGCGCAAACAAAGCGGAATTATCTCTGTTGAAAGAAGGAAACTTATAACTTCTGTATCATCAACCTGGTGAATAAATATCAGCCAGAACAAAAAAAGTCACAGTTGACCAAAAACACAAGAATAGATGAAATATGGATAAAAAAAAAAAAAATAAACAATGATAACCTAAATAGTATGGAATACTGTAGTTTGTTCCTTGATAATATTGAAGAACTGATCCTAACTAGGATTTGGAGATTTGTCAAGGATCTCGGTAATAATTGTTTTTATAATATTGCTTGCAATATAATCACCACCCATGTATATTGCCATATAATTTTTTTTTCTTATAGATATTTGCATCCAACAACACAAGGAACGAAGGAAAAAATACCTTCACCAATGCACCAATGACACCAAGGCTGGTCAGCCTCAAGTATTCAAATGGTCTTGACTTGCTTGTTGTATTAAGGAATGGATAGAGATAAAGAGGTATATGAGCTGCAGTGGAGAAAAAGCAAGTGAAACAATTCATTGTATGAAATATCAAACACTTCATGTATACTAACTATCCTTTAACAAGCAAAAAACTGTAATGGATATTGTGATGTCAAAGAAAGAAATCTCATTACTATTCAATATAAAAGGGCGTATATGTAAGCTAAATGTTTCTAGCTTAAAAGGCTTAGAAGTGTATAGATATTGGAAGTAAACAATCCAACAAGTAAAAAGTTAAGACAAACTAGGAAAGTCAGGTACTTAGGTGCAATGACCTATAGATGGAAGGAGAAAGGAACTCCACTTTCAAATAACACAAGAAGTCCTAAGATGAGCTATGAGAAAGGCAATGGCAAAATTCACTTTTATTCATAAAAGCTATTTATTGGATAGAAGATTTTCAGCAGACTTTATATATCATCCGGATAAGATATCCTCCAAAATCATCTTATATATTAAAAAATAAAACAGACTACGCCAAAGCAATCAGCAAACAGGAATTCCAACATATGCATATGTTACAGTGAAAATTTTCTGACAGAAAGGAATCAAATCAAAAAAAGGAGAGAAGTTGCCCATCTGTTTATGAAGTAAACTTATCATAAAGTGAAATTATATTAAAACGCTAATATGACAACTCATGTATACCCAAAAAAAAATATGGATCAATCAATCACCCTTAAATCACAAGTCCATATGCTTTAAATGATTTAGCTCAAAAACTTAACTTGTACTATGTCCCTAGAACAATCATCTTGATCTTATAGTTTCCAGAGCTTTCTAATTAATCATATTATCCGATGGCATCAACCAAATAGAAAAAAGCTAATAGCATCTTCTGTAACACTTGAACAAATAGTAAATGCTTATTTAAAAAACAGGCTAGTTCTACTACTATCAAAACGTCTAACACGAAGGTGATCAATACAAAATCAGACAAAAGTTCAAAGTTCTTCAGATGAATGAGGAAAGAGACAATACCATTGAGAAATAGCATCCTTGTATCAGGGTGAGATGCTACACACTGAAAAAAGAAATTAGAAGGAAATAAAACTTAGCAGCATCAGTGTTTTATTTCTTTTCTGCACAACATATTTTGGAAGAGATGACAAAAAGATCACACAGAAAGAATAATATTTATGACCTTCTCATTTTCTAATCAACTTATTTTCAGAATTAAAAAAATTAAAAAGTATCATTTATGTCTTCTTTTCTTTTGTCCTGTCTAAAACAAAATAATATGACTTGCATGATGTAATAGACAAATGCGTGTTTGAAATTTGATATTTACTGTGTTTTGGAGTGTGCGTAAACAAAATAATCTGACTTGCATAATGTAATAGACAATTGCATGTATACATCGACAAAGGCTGATTAACTGGTCAGAATCATGTAGGATGCAGATATAACTTTTTTCTGTTAACCAATGGCTCACACTTCACCCTCTTTTTGTCCACCTCATGCCGAAACTACCTAAGGAAAGATTGTACCATTTTTTCTCAATAGGTAGTATCCTAATTTTCTCTCTAATGCGTTTATTCCTAATAGTTTTTTTTTTTTATAGACCACAGGTATCCTCCACTAGAGATAATCCTATTCGAGCCTTGTGTCCACTATGGGCAACAAACTCTCTCTCCTAGTATATAATTTTCTATCTAGCGTGGTATGCCAGAGCTATTGTACTTCCTAGACATTTTAATAAATAATTTATTAAAAGCAATTTAAAAATCCAAATTGCATATTTTGGTGATCTAGAATATGGTAGTCATATAGTGAAGTTATTCACTAACAAATAAAATGAATGTCACAGTAAACACAACTTTGATAATACAAAGTCAACTAACCTGAAGAAGAGCAAGAGCATTGCACACTCGATTTGATTGTGCAGGAGTAAGATTTGGTGGTGAAAGAACAGGGTATATAGAAACTATTTCCTGAAAAAAAAACAGAAATCCTAGTAAGTAGAGGACAATTGAGAGGAAACTTGACATCGGAAAACAACAAACAAAAACCCAATGCTTAAGGAAAGAAATGAGTTTGTCCAAATGCTTAAGGAAACAAAAATCCATTGCTTATAAGTTATAAAATATGACAAATTAAATCTGCAGAAAATGAAAGCATAATGCACATAGCATGCAGAGACTATAAAATATAAAATACAAATTAAATGGGGATGCACTAATATACTGCTTGATTTGATTAAAGGGAAATGAAGGGAAAATCTTTTAGATTTTTACCTCCTTTTGGTTCATAGATTTGGAGGGGAGGGGAAATGAAGGGGCTAAAATCCCTTCCTTCCTATTTTTGTCTTTCTTCAATATTGGGGAGATTTGGAGCAGAGGGAAAGGCAGTTTATAATTTTTTGACTATGCATATTAAATTACCTTATTTTATGTGTCATCTCTTCTATTACTATTTAGAAGACAATAACGGTAATTCTCCATAATTTTCCTCCCTTCCGCTCCCCTTCTTTTGAACCAAACCAAACAAGTAAACTTTTCCTTCTTCAGCTCCCCTTTCCCTTCTTTCAACCAAAATGTGCAGTAAAATTGCAGTTTGCAGCATATGCTGAGAGTATAAAAGATCACTAATTACCAAAAACTTGATTGGCTAGGCTATTATGACTAATTTTTAGTAGAGCTAAGAATTTTAAACAAGTTTGGAGTTATATCACACCATCACCATTTACTCCCATCACCAACTCATCAGTTTTTTATGAAAATAAAAAGTTGGTTTTGCAAAGGAAAAAAGCAAGTAAAGACATCAACTTACAAAAGATATAACAGATCATAATGAATTTGATAGGTAATAAAAGCGTAACGAAAAGAGAAATGTATAAGCTCAAAATTTTACACATTTACCCAGTAAAAAATTCACAAGAAAGATTATAGCAAAGTATGGTGACTCAAGTCAGATAGCATACCTGCAAAAGTGCAGCAATAGTACCAAAAGAATTCCATAACAATGGAGCAAGATCTTGAAATAGCTCTCTCTTCTAAAATGCCAAAAACATGAAAAACATTGATGAGATATCTGATACATCTATTGAGTGCATCAGAAATACTAAACATATTTACAAGAGAAAACAAGCCAAAACATGATATAATTGCAATAACTAGAAGCCAAGACCAGACAAGAGCTTGTAAGAAGCACAGAAAATAAAGACTTAAGTGAAAAGGAAAGCTGAAAACTTGTGAGTTAACTCACTTACAAACTCATTTTTTATTAGACTGTGTCAAACTTGTAATTGATCAACCAGTCATCAACCACACATTTTCTTACAAATTTCTCAATTTGAACACAGGTTCTGCTCTTTAGAACTAGTAACCCATTGCATTTAATTTCCTTTTTCAAATTTCAACTTACAATCCTCTGTGCTCTATTCAAATATGTAAAGCTCGGATAAGTAATATAAGAAGTTTTAAATATTATGTGTATGTAATTAATTTAGAACATGATTTACAATATAACATTATGACATCATTGGATTTATATAGCAGGCCTCACCTAGCAGGAAAAGGTTTGGTGGTTCTTGTTATTTTGCATAATTAATCTCAGACCTCAGTAAAATGATTTAATAGCATAACATTTTTCTGGACACTCACAAGATGCAAATATCTTGGAACATAATAACAGAATTCAGGGATAAAAAGAGTACTTAAGAAGAAGCTGACCTAAATTACAATTTTTTAACTCTGAATAATGAATACCCATTACCCAATTAGCATCTTAGACAGTGACAAGAAAAAGAGTTTCTATTTTTCCTTTCTCAAATAAAGGCATATAATATTCTATAATACAAACTCGATATTTTTAAAAGTACTGTAAAATATTTGCCCAGAAATTAACAACTTGAATTTGAATATAATAAGAAATAAGTGAGCAACAATGTTATTAATGGTGGGTGGTGGTAAGCCAAAACTCAGTCTTAAAAGTAAGGAGGATGTCATTGCAGTCTATTGTAGAAGTATAATGACTGCTTTAATAAAAAAACATACTAAAATATGTGCAGAATATAACAAAATAATATATTAATATCATATATCAACAACAAAAAGCTAGACACATATTGTAAGAAATAAAATTCAATGAAAGAAAGATTTACAAACTTAAGGAATCTTTAAGCTAAGAAGCTCGTATGCATAATACAATATGGAAACCTTTTTATAAAAAAAAGACACAACACAGCCTACACATATATGCATTGAGTACTTATTTTAGAAAGTTGAAACTCTTATTCTCCTCTACCTAAATGTGTGTGCTTGGTTAATAATAGTTTCAACCTACGCTCAACGAATAAACACAGCCATTACGTTGAATCTAACTAGTTTCCAAACATGCACATATGATCTTTCTGCACTACAAATGAGACAAATTTTTTTTTTTTTTTACAGATTTTACAATTTTTTAAAATTTAAATTATTGTTCAAGATTAAGACATACAAGTCATGATGAATTTTACAAAAATCACAAGATTCTTTTGAGTGATCATGGTACTTTAAATCTTATCTTCCAGGTATAACTATATAGCTCAAATTTACTCTTCCCATTATCATAAAACTGACATGTACCTTTGTCACACACACAAATAAGGGATGCATTTAGTGTGAGTCTCTTTTAGATGAAAACTAGCATGAAGAGAATAAATATAAGATCCAAACATACAAATCAGGGGAGTTTTTTTTTTTTTAAAAAATCAGTTACTTTTTAATTTTAAGTAGTCATGTACCATTAATGATCTGTTAGTTTTAATAGAAAAAAAATAATAAAAAGAATGAATAAGAGGAAAGAAAAGAGTTCAAAATGTGATCCTTTCCTGTTTGGAACTCGACATTGAGAGGGATCAATGTTGAAATTCATTCCTCCCAAATTTAGAAGGAGAACTAAAGATACAATTTCATTTCAACTAAATTGTCTTTTCATGTTCTATTGTTCTCTCACCTTCAAATATGTTGGTTATTAATCAAGAACATTACAAGATTAACTCAAAAACACGTGCCCTCGCTCCTCATGTATATAAAGTAAAGTAATAATAACATACAGTAATAATAATTATACTTTTTTATGTTGTAAGATAAAATGTTAAAAAAATCTTCCTATTGGAAAAAGTATTATTTTAAATGTATATTTCTTTTACTAAAAGCACTAATTATTTTATCTTATTGTTTATTTAGGAAAATTTTGGTAATTTTACGTTCATGAATTGGGAGACACATTTTATAAATCACCAATAGAATCATAAGGTTCAAGATCTATAATAAAATATAGTATATACAACTCAAAAAGATATATAGAAGAACATATTCATGCTCAATCACTAAAAATAAAACAATAGGAGCATGAGATGCTTGTGTTAATCATATTAAAATTTATAATAATATTCTACTATTAAAATTATAATAATATATATATATTAAAAATTTATAATAAAAATCAGCTATAACATTATTGTATATTAAATTTATAATAAATGTTCTGATATTAAATTCATTATATTAAAATTCATAATAAATACTCTGTTGTTAAATTTATTATATATTTATTAATATTTATTTTTGAAAAACTATAACAGATTTCTTATGTTTTATAATAGATTTAAATATTGTTTACGTTCTGTTTGATACTAGACATAAGAGATTAGAAAATACTTAGAAAAGATCAAATCAATAGTAACTTAAAAGTTGACTGTCCAAAATCAAAACAAATCCTGGGACTCAGTTTGAAGATTAAATCATCCCTCCTCTCCGATTGGTGCAGCATTATTTGTCCGCTCCACCACGGGAGGTGGTGCGGGAGGTGGTGCAATAAGGCAAGGTGCTCTTTCTGAGGATTTGCTGGCTCTAACCTCCATTTTCTGAAAATTTGACTGCAAATTCTTGGAGGTGCAATTCAAACACTAAGATTTTTGAGAATTCAGATCATGATTCTTGCAAATTGCGATTCAACTCACTCGAGTCTGATTCATGGTGCAATTCAACCACTAAATGATTCGCTCACGATTCATGCAGAAAAGTGTCATGATGATGTGATGTAGAAGGGGTATGTGAAGGATGTTTGGCCAAGTTGACCACACCAGAGAGAGCAAACAAATTTCCTCAATCCAGTCCTTCCATCACAGGTCTTTCATTCAATTTTGTTCATAAGTCAGTTTTCCAACTTCAGCCATCCAGATCATATTCAAAATTAGAAAAAAAAAAAAGGCAAGCTAATGCCGTACTAACCAGGGAACAAATTTCAAACTACTTCTAAACTCCACTTCATTCTAACTAAATTAAACTAGAGTATGATCAACATTCAATTACCCGGTCTTAAGTTAAACTAGAGTATGATCAACGTTCAATCACCCGTTCTAATTCATGTTACTGAACTTAACAAAAGAGAATTAATAATACACACCCCAAAGCGCCATAAAATCAAATCTCACTTACACTCATTACACACAAACAAACAGATCTCACCTCTTTCTATTTTTTCTTTCTAAAAAAAAATAAAAATAAATTAAGGAGCCAAATAAACAATGGATAACTATCACACGAAAATTAGAAGAAAACAAAAGTTTCAATTCATATTAACACGTACAACAATTAAATAGACAAAACCCTAATTACACACTCATAAAATCAAAAGCAGAGACTCGAATCCTCAATCTTCATCTTCAATCCACAGTCGCAACAATTTCAATGATAAAAAATGAAGCAGAAATCTAAAGAGTAACAAAAAAGGTTATCTATTAGGGTTTACCTTGGAGAGTTCGAGAAGGGCGTTTTCACGGAGTTCAGGGTTGCTGAGTTCGAGCACGAGTTGCTCCGCCGACGCCATCTTCCGATCCTTGCCGGCACTGGGGTGCCCTCCGGCGGCACCACTCGATGGCGGAGGCAGAGCGCCGCCTCCGCCAAAGGCAGCGCCCATCGATAGCGATTGGGGCAGATTCGACATTTCAGCAGTGTGTTATGTTTTGTTTCTGTTTCTGCTTCTACTTCTACTACTCCCCTCTGTTTCTGTTCTGAGTTTGGTCTCTTCTCTTTCTTCTTTCCGCACCAGACAACAACACACCGCACTTTAAGCCATTGTTTTTTTTATTTTTTATTTTTTATTTTCATTTAAAAGCTTGTGATTTTCTTTTTAATTACTAGTTTAGTTTCTATTCTCATAATTTGACTAAATTTATCTTTAATATTTATATTTAAAAATTATTATTTTTAGTTTTTATAAAAATATATTAATTGTTTTAATTTATTTTATTCTATGAATTTAGACCTACAAATTAAAAATAAGATATAATTGATATATACGTGGATCAACTTTTATCTTAAACACCTGAATTACTTATTTTCTATAATTGGATATCTGAAATAGGTTAAATTATTGATATGAAACCACAAATAATTAATTAAACATCTATACAAAATATTTATGTTTTTGAACAAAACTTCAACTTGGCATAATCAAATACTTGGCAAAACTTTTTAACTTGCGAAAGATTGATATTTTTTATAATAATTAAACAAAATTAGGAAGTGACGTATGTAACACTATATACATGACTGATAAATGAGAGAATAATAGAAACTAACAAATAGTCTTGCTCTTTTAAAAAAAACAACAAATAGACTCCTTTAAAAAAAATACATAGTCTAGTCGTTTTTTCATATATATATATATATATATATATATATATATATATAATAAAAAGAGAAGGAGGTGAATGAAAATAATAAAAAATAGAAGGTTAGTCTTCTATGATATATTAATAAATATACGGTTAAAACTACCACAGGTAGAGACATTTTATATGTTATATGTATATTTTTAACAGTGAATTCAAGTTGCATAAGAGACATTAACAATTGTAAATGTGTATTAATGATAGGTAAACAAGCTTTATAATACTATTGATTGATGATCCATTTAAACGAAACATAAACATCCGAGCTGGAAAAAAAAGTAAGTATTTAATTGCAAATTCAATGAAAGTTACTCTGAACTAATTATATGTAACGGTAACAATTTCTAGTGGGGTAAAACATTAGTATAAACTTGATATTTTGTTTCGTTTGCCACGATACCTCTAGAAGGTAAGAAATTAATGCTGCTAATGATAAAGTAGTATTGGAAATTCACAATGTCATAGATGTACTTTACTTGATTTTTATAAGTAGCAGTGTTGTGCTATAAAAGTGATAGTTGACTCTCTTATTGAATGAAGTATTACATTTTTTGTGTGCTAAAGCTTTTGTTTTTTTGTTTAACATTTTTTTATCCTGTATTTAATTTTAAGCGATTACATTTTGTATTCTTTGTGTAAATTATCTTTTGTAATAATCTTTCATTTATAGAAAAATATAATTAAAAGTAGTATATTAATAAATTTGAGAAAAATTAAAATAGATAATTTTTAACTGAAGAAGTAAAGTTTTCTTTTTTATGTAAGGGAACCTACAAAACAGAAAGCAAAAGAACAGTCAGAAATGCAATCCTCATCTCTAAAGTTTGTGTAATTATAAAATTAAATGAATAATTTTTCTTATTTTTATGTGGAGAAGGGATACATACGTGGCTTGCATGCAACTAAATGGGGATGCACTTGTTGGGAAATGGGATCGATGCTTAAGTTCGTGCATGCAAACATGGGCGGAACTTTTTGGGAAGGGGAGCCAAGCATCTATGCATATGCTTTTAAAAAAATTTCTTTTCCTTTATTAAATATTAATTTTAAAAGAATTGTGTAAAAAAGTTTTATAAAATATTTAATCATAATTTTTTTATATAATCTTAAAAATATTAATTAATAAAATCAACAAACATACTGAATGATTGTAATTAAATGTTAATCTAACATTTTTTATACTAATAATTTTAAGTGTTTTTTTTATTTTAAAAATAAAATTATAAATATTTTTAAATATAAATTTTAATATTTGATATCCAATATTTTTAAAGAATTTATTGTAAAAAATCTTATTTATAGATGATCTTTAGTGGAACGGGAATTTGATGGAAGAAAGAAAAATAATTAATAATATTTTTTATGTAATAAATGAATTTTGTACATCTTAATTACGTAATATTTTTTAATAAAAAATTTATTTTTAGTTGCTTAACCATGTATTAATTAATAGTATATATAATATGATATAGAATTAATTATTAAATCCTATTATTTATATAAAGAAAGTTTATGTAATATCTATGTTGATGTTTATGATGAAAGTATATATATGTTCTTAAAATTGAGAACTTAAGCATGTTTTAACTTTTAATGATTTAGATTTTATTTTTATATGGAGATTTTATTTTTTTCGGATAGGATTTAGATTTTCTCAAGATCAAACGCTTAATTTATGCGTGTTTTAAGGATACAGTAAAGGAAGGTGCTGATGTTTTTTTCTTTCTTGAGAAAGAAAGGTGATAATGTTATAATAAAAGATGAAATTGTAAAAGTAAAGTTCATAAAAATTCTACAAATAATAATATCGCATATAAATTGTAAGTGTGAATTCTTAATGATTTCTTGTAAGTGTTAACAAAGTTTTTTTTTATATTTGTGAGATTTTTCTTACCTGATATATATATATATATATATATATATATATATATATATATAATTAAGTTATTAATATTTTATTTTGACATAACAAATAATAGATAATCTTAATTTATATTTTATTTTGTAAGTATAAAAAGTTTTACATTTAATCAAAATTATATATATATATATATATATATATATATATATATATAAAATAAGTTGTTCACTGTATTAACGAATGTTTTGAAAGTTAGATTAATAAAGAGTTGTGATTAATTATATAAAATTTTTCTTAAAAGATATTAATTCATGTGCATTCATGATTTTAGTAAACATTTAATTTGCTTTTAAAGAATAATTTTTAAATGTTTTTTGTTTTTTGTTTTTTGTTTTTAATGCAATAAATACTTTCTTTATATTAAATACTTCCTCCACTAAATGGGATTTCGCATGAGTTGACTTTATTAAATTTTATGAAATTATTTATATGATTTTTAAGACCTAAAGTAATAAATTTACTTATAAATATAAAAATTATAATTAAATAACTGTATAGAAGTATTTTATTCGTAAGTGCATGAATTTTTTTAAATTATTCTTGCATATAAAAAATGTGAGAACAGAGAGAAAAGGTACAATCAAAGAGGGAATTCATTAAAAGAATAACATCTTACGAAGAGTACCCTTAGATAAATTGTAATTAAATTTTCCTTGTACTCACTTTTAATTTAGCAAAATCATGTTTAATTGGCTTTCTAAATCAATCTTGTGACACTTGTATTGATGCTTGAATAAATAAATTATTTTGACCATAAAAAAATGTGGAAAGTAATGCTAACAAGGCGCATGATAATCAACAATAAAAATGTATTTAATTAACTGTAAAATTATTTTTTATTAATTACAAAATTTAATGAATTTTGACTGAATCATTTATGTGGCCTTAATCCAAATCAAAACTCATGTTTTGTGGAAAATTTTAATTATTTTTTTAGTTTTTTTACAATAAATATATGGTTAAGAAAAAAAAAATTTAATTAAAAATATAATTTTTTAATTGATTACATGTATTCTCTCATTAAGTAATCATGTTTTATGTTTGTAGATAGTGTCGCGACAAACTCTTCCTTTGAATATATAAGGTAACTTTTATTTAGGTTCTAGGAGAGTCTATGTGTTGGTTTGATTTGGTTTCAAGCAAAAAAGAAAATTCGAACCAATTAATTTTAATTGATTTGGTTTCTTTCACATTTTAGAAATATTTTATGCGATCCAAATCAAACCCAATAAATGGTGATTTAGGTAGTTTGATTTGAATAAAAAAAAATTTATTTTTAAAAATAAAAATAATAACTTTATCCTAAAATATTAACAAATAATATAGTAATTAAATAGATTAAAGAACATAAGTGTTTATCATACACTAAATTAATCCAAATCTAACTAATTAATAATTTTATCCCAAACTATGAAAGTGTTTAACATACACAATTAAAAAAATTTATAAACATAATTACTTAAATGTTTAACTAAACAAAGTCATATATAACTATATTTGATATTCATGAGTACAAGATGGCAACTTGGTAGTTCACTTAACAAGTAATTAACAATTAAATAATAAAAAATATATAAATTCATTTGATTGGTTCTGTTTGGGATTTTGAAATCCCAAATTGAAAAACTTAAACAGTTAAAAAAGAATCTCAATTGGTTTTAGTTTGATTAAGTTTTAACGGAACAAGAAAAATTAAAATAAATTTAATTGATTTGGTTTGAATCATCGAGTTCGTTAGAATGATTTAAATCGATGAACACCCCTGGTTAAGTTGAAATAATCTCCATCGATTCATCCATACAATGGTATTAGGAAATATTATTTACATCAATTAAAATTGTTTTTTATATTAATAATATAAAATTATTTTATATTAAATATTTTAAATAATTATTATATAAGACATATTGTGTTGTATATTTCATTATGATGTTATTTTAGAGAGTTCATTTTATTCATAAAAAATTCGGTCTCAATATACATAGATGTTGGAATGTGCGTTTACATGTGTAATTCATTTTCTAAATATAGAGATCTTATTTTTTAATAATATTGCACATTATTATAAATAAATTTGAGATTTCATTTGTTGTTCTAAATATATGTTGACAAATTAAGAGAAATTTTAATATTTATTTAGAATATACATATAAACTACATCTATATAGCTATACCTACTCATTAAACAATGTTTCATCTTACATAATCAAAACTTAATTAAATCACTTCAAAATCCCTCGTTAATTCATTCTCTGGTCCAAAATCAAAATCAATATTTTATGAACATTCCTCCATACAACAACTCCTATAATTTTTTAAACACAAAAATTTGTATAATTTTTTAAACACAAAAATCTGGATAATGTCTCTTTTTTCTCTCCCTTTTCTTATTTTTTTCTCGACTGCTCTAGCTTTACTCTATTTCTTCTTCTTTGTCTCTCTCCTTTTTTGCCAACTCTTTATTTATTTTTTGTATTTTTTTCATGATTAAAATACTTTTCTTCTTCTCTTATAAGTTGAGAATCAAATTAAGTTGAGAGTCAAATTAAAATAAAAAGTAAATTAAATTTAGGGAAATTCAACAATGAGAGAACTTCCAAGATGGAAAGTTACACTAAGACTTCCTATTGATCTAATCCTTTGTTTTCATGTTCTTGTCAATTCTCTTTGAAGGAAAATTAATTTAAGTTAGTCTTTGTTCCTCTTTGAGGACACATGATGTGTTTAATTGATTAACTTCTATTTTGGTAGTAGTTATTTTTAATTAAACATTTATTTAGTTGTTTATTTGTTTCACTTTTTTAAGATTAGTCTACTGTCACAACTTAAAACCTAAGTTATTCTATAGGTCTAACATGATAGGTTCACGTTTCAATATTTTTCTAGATGATAGTTAATTGTTGAGAAAGATAACTCAATATAAAAAGAATCAAGAGAGCATCTAAATTATTAGATTAACATCAATAGTGGTCAAGGATCATGTCCTAATCCTAAAACAAGAAAACTACTGACTAATAACCATCGTAATCAAATAGAAACAAGAAAAGATAAACGTCAAATTGGAAAATGAGAAAAGATGATGAACAAGTTCTATCTTATGTCATCAATGGTTTGTAACTAAAATAATTTTTGGCATTTGGTTGATGCACTCTTCAACTTGGTACTTGTGCCCATTACTTAAGACAAATTAATTCAACTTTCATTAGAAAATCATTGCTCTCTTCTTCCTCCCATCTTTCATTTTCACAAGACTAATGAACAACACCCAAGTGAATACTTCATACACCATAGTTAGTGTTAAGACCAAAAAATTTATATGCTCATAAGATTAGACAGTCTAAGAAATATAACCTTGAGACTTTTTATGATAACAAATACAATTAAGCTTCGATTTAACATGTTTTATAATAGATGTATACAAATAAAGTATCACTATCCAAATCAAGTTTAAAATAAATATCAATAAGAACTCATAAGATGTATAATAAAATTGTTAATAGAAGCTTCTAATGATAATACCTTAAGAAATACCTAAACAAGTGTTTGATGCGTTCAAATAGAACATCAAAAGCATAAAAAACGTCTACTACCTAATGTTGGAGATGTTTGAATTATAGAACAAAATGTCTAATTATATGCACATTAAAAGTATATGAACCTAAGAGCTTGAAAATCTCCTATATGGCATTCTGATGGTAATAAGAAGATTTCAAACCTTATGTTTATTAACCATGAGAATCTTTTGTTAGTTATTCCTTTGTAACATGTCACATTAAACGCACCACTAAACAATGTGCCATAAAGACAAAACAGCTAGTTGTTTGAAGATGATACAACTTTTTGAATATGTTTGAACTCCAATATTCCTTTTTTTATCCTTATATACAAGTACTTGATGAAAAGCAGAGTAGTTGAAGAGTGTGCTAGACATTGAAAAGCGACAGGACAACACACCTTGCAACTACTATATGCTGGAAATAATAGTGGATTGGTATTAATCAATTATATTTTATCATTATCTGACAATTTAAGATTTGGTGATAATCATATCTTATAATATCTTTATGATTATTTGAATGGGATTATAGTAAGATTGACTCTGTGATGGGTTGAGTCAATCATAAAAAGCCCATTTGAGGGGTCTCTGCCTACCCTGGGGGATTATAAATTTGCCATCCCATTAAGCAAATTATAACAACAATACACATTCTCTAAAATAATCCCCTAGAAAGTAGGTAGTAAAATCCTCAAGAGTTCTTATTGAACTCATATCTCTACAATAATCATTCCTAGGGTTTTTTTTTTGTTCTTGAAAATCAAGAACTTCAATTCAATATATTTGAGGTACACAAATTCTCTTTTCTCTATCCTTTTATATTTAATTCTCTATACATAATATAATCTTGTATCTACTGATTTAAGGTTTCCTTTTATTTCCATCAATTGGTATCAGAGCCAAATTAGATACATATTATGGTTGTTTTCTATTAGAGAATTATGGTTGTTTTCTATTAGAAAATTAAATTTGAATTGAAGATTTTTTGTGTTATTAGTGAAATTTTATAATATAGTTCACTATTAGTTCTTTCACAAAAAAAAAAATGAGGGTTTACGCTACTTGTTATTGTTAAAATAACATGTTAAAGTTTCATTCCCTTACTCTTACATGGGTAAATTATATATTGAAACTTTTTTTTTAAGTGCTACCCCTTTAAAACCTAGTTTTCTTTTAAATAATTATGGGGTAAATTGTTTTTAAAATTACTTAATGGTTTTCCTTTTTTCATGTTTGACCAATATGAGTCATTTGTGTGGGCAACATAATATATTTGTGTTAACTTTTACTTTGGAAAGTATTAATGGGGTTGCATGGACTCATTTTTATACCCATATTTTTGTGATTTGGTCAAGGGAGAACTTTGTCGTCTTGATACGATCATGTATGATGATTTGTGTTAAATTCATTCTCAAAAGCATTGAATGTTGTTGCTAATTTTTTATATTCTTATTTTTCAAAAATACCATATTTATTTAATACTTTTATATTATTGGTATTTTTGAGTATAACAAAAATTTGATTAATTCAAGATTAAATTCAAATTTTTTTACTATTATAATCTTGAATTTTGGACCTATTTTCGTTGTGATAATTCTTTACAGTATTTGTATTCTCCAATTATACTGTACTCTCTTTAATATTGAATTATCATTTATAAATTGATTTTAGGTTATTTTATTAATTATGCACAATCTTAATTGTCCTTATCTTATGAGCATAATTTTCTTTATTAATTTGCATTATTATTACTTGTCTATCATGGGTATAATAATGTGAATTTTGTATGTTGGTCATATAATATATATGATTAAAATTATGCAAATTTATTGGACAATATGCATAATTTCTTTTTTTATTTACATAATTATAATTTCACTATTTTATATGCATTTAAGTGACTTTTGTGATATAATTATTTTTTTTATTGCATTGATGATAACTATACTCTATCGGTGTATTGTTATTAATGTAATTTGGTGTTATACAATGTATTTTTCTTGGCTTATGTTAATGATTTTCTTATATCCTATCGGTATTAGGATTTTATTGATATAAGTTATAGTACATTGTAATTTCTTTAGGGATTCTCTCTTAACTGAACTTTTAGAATTACATAATGTTTCCCTATTTTTGTAATGTTCAGTTTATTTCCCTCATTTGATCATGTTTAGTTATATTTATATGGAACCAAAATTTACACTCTCATTTCCTTTTGTTCCATATTGACTTATAACCTTTAATTGGACATTTTTTCCTTCAAAACAAAAAAAATATTGCATTTTTTGTGGTGCAAATTTTCTATATATATATATATATATATATATATTGATAAAGAAATAGTTGAATTTTATTTAGCCCTCTAGGTATTTTTTTGTTATATCAACTTATTTTTTCTTTGTCAAGTGGAAGGATTTTGTATATTAGAATTTTAATTAATATCTTATAAAATAAATTTTCGTGATATAAGATTTTGACCTTAAATGTCAAATTAATCATACATGTGCAAAAAAAAAAAAACAAATGTTCTTGATAAAAATTATTTTTTCTTATCACATTATTTGTGATCACATTGTTGGATCTATATTAAGGATTTTATATTGGTCTCTTGTAAAATATTTTCTTGTATAACAAACTCTCTATTGATTTGCAATATTAGTATGCAATTCTTGTAAGGACAATATAGGAATCCCAAATTTTAAGAGATTAATTTCTCCATACCATATTTTATAATATTGTTAATGGTATTCTTGTAAAAGCTAGAGGCTTTATTTTGGGATATATAAATAAACCTATGTCCATTATAAATTGTGATGAGAGTTAGAGACTATTTATTATTATATCCTTAATATATGCAAGAATATGTCTCATTCTTCCGCTGCATGTAATCATGTTTTATTCTCAAGTGTGTGTAAATATTGTTTATTGTAGCACTTGATTTTTGTTTATGATTACTTGAGAACTTGCTTATGATCTCATATTCTACGTAAAATTATCAAGTGATCTATTTTCTCACTCATGTAATTATTTTTTCAAGATCCTCATAGGGGTCAATATTTTTGTAAAGATTGATTAATATGTGGTTAATTATGAAACCATTTGTTAGAATTATTTATTCTTATGGATGAATTTGTAGGTTTCATATTCTTGTTATTTTAACCACTTCTCTCATTAATCATTTGTTATTCTACTACTTACTAATTCCTTAAGTAGAATAATAGTGAATTTTAATTCACTTTTATTATTATCTTATAAAGTCATCATCCCACTATCACTAGAACTTTTAATACTAGTGTACCTAATGATAATCCTAATATTTTTTGGTATATTAAGGATTAGTAGGAGTATATATAATCTTGTATTATCTCTCGAAACTTATATATTTTTTATTATCATATAATCGTGCGCACATTTAATTATGATATGACATATTCTATAGGGCTTCTCTATTTATTTTTGTCCTATTTTTATTGAGATACATAAAATCCATTGTATCTTTGTAGACATCTTTAACTGATGTTAAGGCCATTCTATTGGGTACTGCACATTAATCCTTTTGGCATACAATTATGCATTGTGCATCTCTTTTACCCAAATTTAATATTGATCAAAATTTTAGAAGTATATAATTTTGTATCATGTCTTGAGACTTATCTATTTGTATTGTCATATATTCTTGTGCACATTTAATTGTGATATGACATACTTTATAGGACTTGACTATTTATTTTTGTCCTATTTTAATTGAGATACATAATTCATTGTATCTTAATAGACATCTTTAATGGATGTTAAGAGCATTTTGTTGGGTATTGCACATTAATTCTTTTGGTATGCAATTAAGTATTGTGCATTTCCTTACCCAAAATTTCACATTTTGTTTGGTCAAAATTCTATAAGTATATTGTAGATGCAATACTCCTATCGAGTATGATTTTCTACTTTGTAAAAAAGTGCTTATTATGATAGTACTCCTATTGAGTACAATTTTGCACTATTGAAGTACTTATGAATTTTTTTGTTTGGACCAATTATCTAAGTGTTTGCTCAATTGACATTTTGTGGCCACAATAATCTGAGTATCATTTTATATAAACTAGGTGTCTATGTGGTTTTAGTAGGGAATTTATGGATTTCCTACTTATCTTTGGATTCTTACATAGTCACTCTTTTTTGAAACTCAGATTAGTTAAATGTCAAATATTATAGAGCATTTATGTAGCCTATATGTAATTACATATGTTATTGGGCTATGATGAATAATTAGATGCATGTAAATTATGCTTTCTCACCTATATAATTTTTCGGACTCAAGTAAAAAAAAATTATATTAATTAAACATTTTTTTATTCACTGATCAAATACTTAACTTTGGAGTTTTATAACTCATATGGTTTGGTTAAGTTTTGATGTCTTAGATCAGTGGGAGTCTGAAAACTTTCTTATGAGATATGTGTGAAGTAATATCATTTTAGTAACATATCTCTTAGCATTTTTGGATGCTTGAGACCATGTAGTATCATTTTATTGAACTACATTATTCTATATACTTTATGAGAAATATTTATGATATATATCCCTATCGGATATTATTTTGTAGCTCAAATTTCTCATTGTCTAATATAAGATTTGTCTATAATTGTCATTCTAGCTTAATGATTTATCTTTGTATTATTGATTAATACCATCCAAGTGGGAGAATGCTGGAAATAATAGTGGATTGGTATTAATCAATTATATTTTATCATTATCTGACAATTTAAGATTTGGTGATAATCATATCTTATAATATCTTTATGATTATTTGAATGGGATTATAGTAAGATTGACTCTGTGATGGGTTGAGTCAATCATAAAAAGCCCATTTGAGGGGTCTCTGCCTACCCTGGGGGATTATAAATTTGCCATCCCATTAAGCAAATTATAACAACAACAACAATACACATTCTCTAAAATAATCCCCTAGAAAGTAGGTAGTAAAATCCTCAAGAGTTCTTATTGAACTCATATCTCTACAATAATCATTCCTAGGGTTTTTTGTTCTTGAAGATCAAGAATTTCAATTCAATATATTTGAGGTACACAAATTCTCTTTCCTCTATCTTTTTATATTTAATTCTCTATACATACTATAATCTTGTATCTATTGATTTAAGGTTTTTCTTTTATTTCCATCACTATAAGCATTCAACGCCTATATAAAGAACTATTGTGCATGAAGAAAGTTGACAAAACAATCAAAAGAAAAAAACCTTCATGTTTCCAGTGTGTTCATGTCTCTAATTAAAGATAAAGCAAACACTCAATTTATACTAGGTCGTCTAGTGTTTGGGTAATTTGTTTGAGCATAATTTGTAAATTGTTCACTCAGTGAAGTTGTTCATTCTTAGTGAGCGAAAACTTATATATTATCTCCGTTTAGAGTTATCCTTGTATAACAAACCTTTTAAACTAATTTGGTTAGAAAGCTAAGAATGACTTAGTGAAAAAGTATCTCAATCTTAAATCAGGGGAGTTTAAAGGAGAACCAAAAGTGGTTTAGTACTTGTTATAAGGCAAAAGTGACAATGAAAATACTTGTTCTATATTAGTTTGATATAATGAAATCTCTCAAGAGTTGCTTAAAAGAGAATTAGACATAACTCATGTTGAGTGAACCAGTATAAAACTTGTTCTTGCTCCTTTTATTACAATTTTATTCTATTCTATAACTGTTTTACTTCAAGTTGTTTTAAAAAGGTTTTTTGAATTAATTTGATAAAATAAGTAGATAGTACATCAGAATGTTTATAGTGTTAAGAACTATAACAAAATCATGCACAATAGGGTACAAAAAAACAATGTCAAATTTTTCTTAAACTTGTTACTATGAAAAATATGAATAAAAGTTTTGTTAAAACAACAATAAAACACATATTTTATTTGTTAAGGTAACAATTGCAGTCAAGTCGTGTCTCTAGTGGTGTTCATGTCAACAAGCGCATTTGAAACCCTTCTCACTTATGCTAATAGTGTGTGGAGAGATAAGAGGACACATTCTATTTTCATTATGTTTACACATTTGATGCAACATATATATAGAGTGTTGGTTGAGGTTTAATTCTCACTTATTAATCCTAATTTCTTATAAAGGTAACCCATAATGTTATTACTCTAATTTGATTTAGAGTTTCTAATATGCTAGTGGGCATGTTGTATGCATGTGACCCAATAGGTTCTTTTAATATTTGGTTATGAAATTTAAAAATAAAACCTTTTTATTTAACATCATAAATAGTGAGTGTCATCTAGCAATATATAACTTAGGTTCAATTATTTAAAATTCATCAATTTGACGTATCATATATTATAATAAGGTGATGTTTGGTTTGAGAAAATATTTTCTTTTTTTATTTTCTATTTTCATTTTTTGAAAACTATTTTCATTTTCAAGTTTTCAACATTTAGAAAATATGTTTGTTTTTGCCTGATATTTTCTATTTTCAAAAAATAATATTATTAAATTTAATCAATCTTAGCAAAAATATTATAAATTATTTATATATATAGTTTAAAATATATTTATATATTATTTTTATATAATTACAATATTGTTATTAAGTTTTCCCATAATGTTAACTTTTGAAAACAACTTTTTTTCTGTTTTCTATTTTCAGTTGTTTTTTGAAAATGTTTTCAGCAAAAATATTTTATAAATTGTAACTGAACATATTTTCACTATTGTTTCTGTTTTCTCTGAAAACAAAAATAGAAAACGCACAAAACAAACATCACATAACATTCTCTATAAATTGTCTCTTTGTCATTATATCTAATTGAGCATAAGGGTATGAAATAAAACATTTTTATTTAAAATGGTCATGACATTTAAAAATAAAAATTTTTATTTAACATTATAAATAATGAGTGACATCTAGCAGTATATCATTAAGGCCCAAATATTTATAATTCAGCAATTTGATGTATCCTAAGATTTTGTATAAATTATCTATTTGTCATTATATATAATTGAACACAAGGGTATGAAATGTGTCATCCTCATATTATCTAATTTATATTTCTTGATATACAAATAGACTATACATAGTTTAAACATCTTATGTTCATCCTTCTAAGCATTATTGTGTACTTTCATAGTCTAACTTTATCAAGAGATCCATATATATTTACTCTTGTTACATAGGAGATCAGTGTGAGGATATCTACGCCTCCACAAGCTAAAAGTATTGTAAGTGATATTATATCTTTTTTTATTTTTTAGAAATTTTTGGATACACCAATCTAGATTTTGTTTTCATCTTTTTGAATTGGGCTATATGTATAACAAGTTGATTAGTGTATTAGGACCCAATTGCAACATGGTATTATGCTTTATAGATTGGGTGATCTGATAGATTTTTTTCTTGATCTGATTGGTCCAATATGAAAATGAATGGATTGTTTCATTCTCACATCTTCTTTTACTTATTAATTGAATATATGATCCATATACTCTAATTTGAATCATTTAAAAATAATTTTTCATTATCTGGATCAGATTTTTTCAGATATTTTAAAAATATGTTTGTGAATGTTCGAAAAGGCCTTTCTAGATTTAAATAGAATATTCGAATAAGTGAACATGAAACAATATTTCACTTATTTTAAGCTTATCTAGATTGACCTTTCCAAATTAACTCATTTGATTTCTGTGGATGTTTTGAAAAGGTCCACCCAAATATTATTTTTTTTAACATGCAAATGAATTATTTGTTAAGTATATTCTGATACCCCTAGTCATAAGCAATGACAGGAAAACGTCTATTACATAGTCAAAGCAAATTAACACTTCTCACAATACAATAAGAATTCCTCACATTCCCCTTCCCGAAATTTGAATAGACAACCATTACCCACCTCAAGTTTTATATTTTGAACAAACCAATCACTCTTTCATTGTATCAATGTCACCTTTAAAATGTCATTCCACCATTGAGAACCTTCCTCCCTTTTTACAAGACTAGAATCTTCCTCATATCTGGCCTTCAACATTTTTATCCATAAAGCATCTTCCCCGTGAAGAATCCTTGATTGCCATTTGCTTAGAAGGGCTTTATTAAAAAACTCAACATCCTTGATTCCCAAGCCACCATTATTTTTCTTTTTGCATATTGTCTCCCATTTAATCCATGTCAATTTCTTACAATCCTCTGCTCCACCCCACAGAAAGCGCCTCTGCAAAAGTTGAATGGTTTGAACCACCTTTTTCGGAACATGTTTTACAAAGAGAGGGATGGATGAAAGGGTAGATTTGATAAAACAAAGCGGCCCTCCCAATGATAAATTTTTACTCTTCCAAGTCGATAAGTTTTCTCTCATTTTTTGAAGTAAAGGATTGCACACTCACTTTTCACATTGCACCCCCTCCCCGGTAATCCCTAGTATGAAAATGACACTTGCATTAATCAATAATTAAGAATCCTAGTAAAGGACCGCAACTCCTTATCATTCAGCCTTACACCTCTCAGACTGTTTTTGTGAAAATTAATCTTTAGGTCAGAAGCCAACTTATAACACCTTAGAGCACTTTTCAAAGTATACACATTTTGGGTTTCTAGAGTCACCATTATTATAGTGTCATATGCGTACTGCTGTAACACAACCCGCAGTTCCTGATTCTTTATTTTAATTCCAAATAACATATTGGAAACCGTAGCCCTTTTGACAAGGCAACCAAGTCCTTCAGCAACAATTAAAAATATGAATAGAGCTAGAGGGTCCTCCTGCCTTAAACCTCTTTTCATAAAGAACTCTTGTATTGCACTCCCATTTACCAATATTGAGATAGACGAAGATTGTAGGCAACCATGGATCCACTGAACCCATTTATTTCCAAACTCAAATCGCTTAAGCATATAAAACAAGAATGGCCAACTAACTGCATCATAAGTCTTCTCAAAATCAATTTTAAACATTAGTAAAGGTTTTTTAAATTGCTTTGCCTCATGGATAGCCTCATTCACAATCACAACACTATCCAATAATCGTCAGCCTTTAACTAGTGCAATCTGCATCTCTTCAACAATACTAGGCATCATGCACTAAATTCTATGAGTTAACAGCTTTGCAATAATTTTATAGATAACCCCAATAAGAGAGATTGATCTATAATCTCCAAGACCTCCTAGAACCTTTTTTTTTTTGTATTAGGGTAAGAAAGGAAGCATTTGAACCCTATGGTAGTTTCCCATGCTGATGAAACTCTATCATGACTTTCCTTATATCATCTTTTAATAAGTCCCAAAAAAGTGCTTAACAAATTTTATATTATATCCATATGGTCCTGACGTTTTAGAGTTATCACAATCCCACACTGCAAATCGAATCTCCTCTTCAGGGAATTCCTTCTCTAAAGAACATTTTTGTTTGCCTGATAAGCATTTAAACTCCATTTCATCTAATCGCACACCCAAATCTTCCTGGGCTTGGAATCTTTCTTGAAAGAATTGTTTGATTTCCTATTTAACTTGTTATGGGTCCTCATTTCACATCCCATTAATTTTCAACCCCTTAATGCCATTAGTTTTCCTCCTTCAGTTAATTGTTGCATGGAAAAATTGAGTATTTGAGTTTTCCACTTGTAACCACTTAACCTTTTCTCTTTGTGCCAACGTTGATTCTTAATAGCAACTCCATTTTTTCAATTCGCCAATTACTTCTATCCTCTTTCTTATGTCAACTTCTCCTAGACTCATTTCTTCTACTTTAGTATCCAAAGTAACAATGGCACTTGTGAGCTCTTGAATCTTATCTTCTACCTTGCAACATTCTCTTTACACCATTTCTTTATTTCAGGTTTAAAAGCTTTTAATTTTTCTTTTAACACATAGGCCCCATATCCCTCCACTTCTATTTTACTGTAACTTTGCTTCAAAAATTTTGTGAAACCAACACATTCTATCCAACCATTGATGAACTTGAATAGTTTCACCCTCAATAATAGAACAATGATCTAAATAATCTCTATCAAGATTTAACTGAAAACTATTAGGTCAGAATCTAGCCAGTTTTGAGAGATTCAAAACTGGTCTAGAACACTACATGTCTCACTTCTAGCACTGAACCAAGTGTACCAGTGTTCCACGAAGAGGAGCCCCTCTAATTCTATATCAAGGATAAAATCTAAGAATTCACTTATTCCTACTTCTTATTCCTACTTAAGACGTTCCAACTTCTCCATTTTCCTCAATTCTTTCATAAATCGATCAAACTACATTAAAATCTCTAGCAACACACCATTTACAATCATGAAACATTTATATTCCTGCAAGCCAATCCATAATTCCCTTTTTCCTAACAATGGACACAGAATATACATATTAACAATTATCCTATAACATATCTCTAAGTTGAACTTTCTTTTCACTTTAACAAACCCAATCCCTTGAAAAGTTTCATTAGTGATAGATTTCTCAACATTACAAATACAAAGTAAACCCCAAGCTAGATTACTTTTGTCTCTTGAATACAAATGAAATCTACTTCATGTTTTGACACTAACTTTCACAGAACTTCATTTCTATCTCCCCCGAATGCCCCTAATGTTATATGATAAAATAGTTAGTGTATCAATTAAAGTTCTCACATGGCAGGCATGACCTATTTGATGTCGCTCTTCACCCATTTGCTTAGGAAGGACCCATAAGTGACTTGCTTCAATAAAAATTAGCTTAGAGAGTTCTAAACTGGGTGAATCACTCCCCCTCCCCCCGAAGTGGTACTCCCTTCTATAGATATTGTAACATTTGGAGTATCAATACGACTCCATTGGGCAAGAGGAACCTCACGTAAATGGACACAATTGAGTGAATTAGACATGCTTATATCACAGTCTGGGATGAAGTCAAGTTACTCGTACCACATTGAGCTAGATATGATTCCACAAGAGGTTGGGATATGAATAAATTCACACACATAGCATGCGTGTAACCTCTTCTTAACTGCCAAGGTTGTTGCCATTTGTTGATAAGGAATTATGCTCTGACTAGTTGTGCGGGTATTCCAATCGCCGTGACCTCCTTCAACTCCAATAGCAGCAGGAGCAGATGGTTGGTTCCTTCTGGCTTGGATGAGCAACTGAACCTCCCTAGCATTAAAGATACATAGCGGACCTCGAGCTGAAGGATCAACGGGAGTGGCCTGAGCAGCCACCTGAATCTCTTCCGGCAACCCATACTCTCAGCTACCACGGCCCATTTCCATCGAAGTAATATGATTTTTCCCGTTTAAAGAAAGGCATTTTCTTTTAACACTCCCATTTGCTTTTCGCACCCCCAAAGTTTATATTTTTTTGTAAATTCCTAATATATTTTTTTTTTATTTTCTTGTCTTGTTGTGCTTTATCTTGCTACTCTTGTGTGCCAAACACAAATTTTCACATTCTGTCCTATTGTAAATCTCTAATCATTCTTATAAGTCTTTAGGGTATTATTCGTTGATTTAAGCGTTATTTGAAAAGGAAAACACAATTTTATTCAGGTATGATTTTCTTGGTTTAAAGTTTGAGGTTTAGGGTTTTGGGATTTATGATTGAGAGTTTGTTTGCATTTTTATTCATACTACGTCGAGTGTTACAATATTCTGGATCACCTAGTCTGGAATAGCATTTGATCCACTTCCGGATTAGTTGATCCGGAATATACATAATACATTTCGGATCAACTGATCTGGAATGGACATAATCCATTCCATATCATGTTGTCCAGAATATACTTGTTGAATCTCATTTGCCTTCCAAATCATGTGGTCCATAATATACTAGCTGAATCTCATTTGCCTTTCGGATCATGTTGTCCAGAATGTACTTCGTTACACAAGTAGGGTAAGAAAAGGGGAGGGTATTTTTGGGTTTTGAAAAGAATTGTAAATTTTGGGGGTGCAAATAGAAGATGGGGGGTATTAAAAGCAATTACCTTAAGAAAACCTCCTTCAAGCCTTGCCCAAACAAGCCTGAAACCATTAGTTTATGTTGGCCTCTCGGAATTGAAGTGACCTCCTCACCTAATAATTTTTCTTTGTCAATGCAACCAGCCTTTTTAGGTGTACTTGCATTAAAGCTCTTTGTTGCAGACTTTTTCTCTATAGACTTTCCACCTCCCTGTACATTTGACTTGTCCTTTTCTTCTTCTAAACCCTAATCCTCTTTCTTTATACCTTTTCCACCAAACATTCAATTGTTTCTTCTAGTTCACCTTCCAACCAAACATCTAAGGCATCTTCCCATCTAGATATAATTGAGCTAACATACCTTTTGTTTGAAACCAAACCATCTCTAACTGGCATGTAATGTACTAAACAAACCCAACTAGGAATGGCAATGGGACGGACATGGGTAGTGGTTACCGCCACTTGACCTGCTACAAAAATCTGTCACCCATTACCCATTGAAAATCTGTTGGGTATCCGCTATAGAAATACCCGTGGGTTTTTTAATATCCACGGATATCCACGGGTACCATGGATATTTTTAAAAAATACTTTTTTTTAAAATTAAATATTTTTTATAAGAAGTTTTATCAAATAAATCATTTATTTTTTAGAAAATCTACAAATAAAATTATACTAGTTTCTACAAGATTAATTAGATCTAAAAGTAGATTAATATAATATATTATAAGAAAATATTTAATACAAATAAAATCTTTATTTTATATTATCGACATTTTTATAATAAATAATTTTATTAACTATGAAATTTTCATAAAAAAATAAAATTTATATCAGTGAATTTTGATAATTAATATTTTAAATTGATTTATTTTCTAAAAATGTTATCTTTTTTAACACACACACACACACACACACACATATATATATATATATATATATATATATATATATATATATATATATTATTTTAGTGTAGCAGGCAGCGGGTACCCGCGGGTACGGTACTATGATACCCGTACCCGCGCCCGTTAAGGAGCGGGTAGAAAAAAACTCGTACCCGCTGGTAATGAGTACCCATTTATACTATTCGTCCGAATATTTTTGTGGGTTTTATCCACGGGTATCCACGAGCACAAATTTTTTTATCATCCCTAGACCCAACAACATAAATAGGTTTTTCAGTCAATAGCAAAGACACCCCCATTTTCCATTAATCTTAATTCTTTTATACCAATTAATCAGTGCCATAGCTGTAATTTTAACAAGAATCCTTGCAAATTCTAAATTGGATAGATTAAGGGACTCTTCTACCCACACAAGTTGACTGTTTAGACATAAGTCTGGGGTCCAACTTTGGATTGAGGCAAACACTTCATTCCACCAAGCATCATCTAACTCTCGAATATTTTCAAGATTGACTTCCTCTAAACCAGACAAGATTAACAAACAACAAACCTTGCAAATAGAAACCTTTTTGCATGCTAAACACTTTTGCTGGATCCCTTAAATACCCAATAGCGCAGGGACTGAACTAATCAACATTGGACTCCGTTATGTTCCAACCTAGTGATTCCTGCCAGCTACAATATAATGATTTATTTTGTTACAGGCTAACTTCTGAGTATGCTCCACTGGTCAATTTGATGAAGCTTCTTCCCAGTGTTGAGGTCTCTTCAAGTTGGATAGACACTTACTCATAGAAAACCCTTTTCTAGACAACCCTTGTTTGAGTCATGGTAAGGTAACTAGCAACTTTAGATTACCTATGAGGTTTTGATCAAGTTCCTACTCCAGCTGTCAAGGGTTCTTCACATCAGCAAACTGTACAAAGCCAAATTGAGCCTCATCTTTCCTGCTATGCCTTCCAATGAAAACTTCCGCAACCTCTCCTCACCGACTAAAAATTCTACGCAAAGCCTTCTTATCATAAGACTTAGGAAAGTGCGAGAAGAAGAACAAAGTTAAATCCTTTAATGATCCCCTGTATAGATGCAAAGCCATACCCCAACATGTGTTTTCCCAGCACTCTCTCTGCAATCAATACATGAAGACCACAAGCTTGAGTCACAGCTAGAAACCAAGAAATCACAATAGCCATACCCCTGTGTGTATTTTCCCACAACAGTTATTACAATTAGTTTTTTCTATTACATGTTTCTATTAGTTCGTTACATTTCAGTTTTGTAACTTCCATATTCTCAACCTTTTTCCTTCTATTTCCCTACACTAAATATGAGGAATTGTGTATATAAGCTTCTAATGGTTTAATTCAGAAACAGAATGTATCAACGTTGATTACTCATTTCATATGCTCTTACCATTCTCTCTATTTTCTACATTCTTCATTTCTCTCATAATTTCAATTTCAATATGGTATCAGAGCACTTTATTTAGAAGAGCTCTGTTACGCGCTCTATGTGCCCTTCCTTCTTCTATCTTCTCTGTTACGATAACTTCTTCCTTTTTTATCATGAACAATGAATTGAACCCATCCATCAACGTTCATAACTACCTCTATCTTCATCCTGGAGAAAACTCAACCATAGTGTTAGTGTCCCTTCTCCTAGATGAGAAGAATTACAATACGTGGTGTAAAGCTATGGCCACAACCTTAAGTGCGAAAAACAAACTAGAGTTTATCAACGAAACAACGATTGAACCTGCTAAAAATTATAGGTTACACTCAGTATGGAGGAGATGTAATGTATGGTCATTTCATGGATTTTACACTTAGTTACATCTCAGATTCGTTAGAGCATTCTATGGATGGACCGATCGGAGGCTATGTGGAAAGATCTCTGTGCTAAATACTCGCTAGGCGACATGATTAGAATCTCAGATTTACAATTGGAAGCTGCATTTATAAGGCAAGGCAATTCTTCTGTTACTTAATAGTTTACCAAATTAAGAACTGTTTGGGATGAATTATAGATTTATAAACTTACACTGGCTTGTAAATGCTCGATCAAATGTGGCTGCGAGATTGTAGAAGCCATGGATGAAAGGAAATCTAAAAATCGTGTTATGTAATCCTTGAGGGGACTCAATGAGAAATTTGGTAATGTTGGATCGAACATTCTGATTATGGACCTCTTCCCTTCCATGTCAGAGATATTTTCGTATGTAATTCAACAAGAAAGGCAGCTTGAAGGCAATAGTTTTGTTGCAGCCATCAACATTGAAAATAAGAGTGGAAATGTTGGATTATTGTGAAACTTTTATGGTAAGGTTGGACAGACAGAAAATGTGTGTTATCACAAGCACGAATTCCCATATGAAAGGATCAATGGAAGGAATCAACAGAACCATAAAAATGGGACAAACAAGAATAGAAAAATGTGTACTCATTGTGGAAGGGCAGGGCACATTGTTGACATAAGTTGTAGGAAGCATGGCTTTCCTCCAGGATACAAGTTCTATGGTAAGAGCACCAATATCAACCAAGTCGTGACTGAAAAGGGAAAAGGCAATGATAATCAGCAAACTTCCTGGGAGATCTGAGATCATAAGCTTTCCTCCAGGGAATATAAAGCCTTAATGGCTTTAATCCATCAATTGAGCATTGGAAATTCACCATCACTTGTCTCCATCAGCACTAGCATTTCACATGTCAATCAAGTAGGATTTGTCACAACCTGCAGTGCACATAACTCAGGTATTAGTTCACATGTTACACTTTCCATTGAATCCAAATACACAACTACTTGGATATTAGATTCGGGAGCAACTAATCACGTGTCGTCTTTATTAAAATATTTCACTTGTTATAAGAGCATTAACCCAATTGTCATCAAACTTCCCACGGGTCAACATGTCAAAGTTGTTTACTCATGAATTATTGTCTTCAATGATGAGTTCTTCCTCACAGATGTGTTATTTGTTCCATCTTTTAACTACAACTTAATTTCTATATCCAAGCTTGTGAAAACACTTAATTGTGAGCTAATGCTTTCCCATCCTTTGTGTAACATTCAGGATGCGAGAACGAGGAAGATGATTGGCACAGTTAAAGAACATGTTGGGCTATATACATTGTTTGTTAGCAATTTGTCTGCACCATTAGTTATGACTTCCATCACTCACCCCCTTTGTAAAACCATTCATGTGCATTTGTGGCACTTTCATCTTGGGCATTTGTCTCATGAATGTCTACAGGTCGTGACCCGCCACTACGAATGTATTTCCATAAGTGATGAAGACAATAAAAGTTTTACTTGCAATATATGTCACCATGCAAAACGAAAATGATTTCCCTTTCCTTCTAGTTTTTCTCATGCATCAAAACCTTTGTATTTGATTCATGTAGACATCTAGGGCCTTTGCTCCAAAATTTCATTACACGAGCATATATATTTTTTGACAATTGTTTATGATTGCACTAGATACACTTGGATTTATTTGATGACAGCTAAATCTGAAACAAAAACACATTTGATTAATTTCATTAACTATGTAAGCAATCAATTTGAATCACAAATTTAAAATCATACGCTCGGACAATGGAAAAGAGTTTTACATGATAGAATTTTATCAATCCAAAGGCATCATGCATCAAACAACTTGTAAAGAAACCCAACAACAAAGTGGGATTTTTAAGAGGAAGCATCAAGACCTCTTAAACATTACTAGATCACTTCTTTTTCAAACTAGTTTACCTTTGTCTTTTTGGTCTTATGCCCTGACACACGAGACTTTCATAATCAATTGTTTACCTACTTCATTTCTAAAACTCACTTCACCATATGAGAAGCTCTATGGAGCACCATTTAATGTGGTAGTCATTTGGGTCTTTGGATCTTTGTGCTATGCTTCTACTTTAACAACAAATCGCACCAAACTCAGTGCTCAAGCCAATCCATGTGTCTTTCTTGGCTTTAAGCATAATACTAAAGGGTATCTTTTATTTAACCTTCAAACTTAGCATGTTAAAGTGTCTCGAAATGTCATTTCCACGAAGACCAATTCCCTTATCTCCCCCTAACTACTCAGTCACTCAACTACGTCAGTGCATGCCTACAGATGACCCTTATCAACACTTGTCAATGCACCCACATGAGTCATACCCCACTGACTCTTCTTCCCTTACACTTGTCGAGCTCGAACCGTATTCTGCCATTCAGCCTCTCCCTTCCATTACACCTATCAGTTATGAGTCTACATGCCCTCTCCAATCTCTTCACCCCCTGATGAGTCACAAACTACACAGATATTAATGCCTCCAAGTCAGCCACCTATTCTTGATGACAGCCTTACTATTCCTAGCTCCCTTCACCATTCCACCTGCAAGCGTGTCCCTCCCTCCTACTTACATGACTTTCATTGCATCATGTTATCTTCAATTGTGCCATCTTCTTCTTCAAGCTCCAAAGGTATTCGTTATCCTCTCTCTTCTTTCTTTTAATACAATCACTTGTCCCCTTAGTTCAAGCATTTCATTTTTTCTATTTCTACACACCACACCCCTCACTCTTTTGCTGAAGCTTCAAAGCACGATTATTGGCTTAAAGCTATGAAGGATGAGATCACTGCTTGAAACTAACAATACTTAGATCCTCACCACTCTTCCTCCAAACAAAACAGCCATAGGATGTCATTGGATCTTCAAAACCAAATTTCATGCCTATGGTTCTATTGAAAGGCATAAAGCCCGTTTGGTTGCTAAAGGCTACACTCAAATGGAGGGCCTAGACTTAAGATACTTTTTCACCTGTTGCGAAACTCACCATAGTGCACATGTTCCTTACACTCACTTCTATCCATGGTTGGCACCTCAAACAGCTTGATGTCAACAATGCATTTTTACACATGACTTGCTTAAAGAAGTTTATATGCACGTTCCTCTGGGTTTAACAGCTCCACCAGGTCAGGTTTGCATGTTGCAGCGTACACTATATGGTCTTAAGCAGGCTAGCAGGAAATGGTTTGCTAGATTGTCCACTTTCCTTATGTCCCATGGTACTCTTAATCCACTGCTGACCACTCCTTGTTCTTAAAGTTTGATAAGTCCTCCAGCATGACCCTTTTTGTATATGTTGATGATGTTATCCTAGCTGGTGATAACCTCTCTGAAATTCAACACATCACTTCCCTTTTGGATTCTACTTTCGAATAAAAAATTTGGGCGATCACAAGTTCTTCCTAGGTCTTGAGGTTGCTCGCACGACTCATGGAATTCATCTTTGTCAATGAAATTATGCCTTAGGCATTCTTTCTAGAATGCTTGCTTCTCACCCTGCTTCCACTCCCATGGATTATACAACCCGTCTTCATGAATCCTTAAGAACTCTACTTCCTAACCTTTCCCAATTCAAATGCCTTATTAAAGGTCTCATATACCTTACCACCACTCGCCCAGATATCACATATGTTATTCAAAACCTTAGCACTTTCATGTTCAAACCTACCACTGGCCACCTCAGAGTTGCTTTCTTAGTTATTCACTATATCAAACAAGCATCAGGTTTAAGTGCCTATTTTCCTAGCTCAAGCTCCTTGCAATTGAATGCCTTCAGCAACTCAGACTAGGCTGGCTGTGAAGACACTAAAAGGTCTGTTGTTGGGTTTTCAATTTACTTGGTCATTCTCTCATTACGTGGCGTTCCAAGAAGCAAGCCATAGTCTTGAAAAGTTCTTCTGAGGCAGAGTATCAGGCCTTGGCATCCACCACCTGTGAGCTACAATGGCTCACCTATCTCTTGGAGGATTTTCGTGTGCAATTCAATCGCCCTTCTCTGTTATTTTGTGACAGTGACAGTGCCCTCTAAATCGCCTCCAACCAGGTCTTCCATGAACGAATAAAACACCTTGATATTGATTGTCACATTATTTGGGACAAGGTAGATGTTGGTCTTGTCAAACTGCTCCCAATTTCTTCCTCCATGCAACTCTCTGATATATTCACCAAAGCGCTCCCACCACTGGCTTCAAAGAGTTTTGTTTCAAGCTGAGAATACTCAACATCCGTTCCCATCTTGAGGAGGGTCTCAACATCAATACATGAGAACCATGAGCTTAAGTCATAGCTAGAAACCAAGAAATCACAATAGCCACACCTCTGTGTATTTTTCCACAATAGTTATTACGGTTAGTTTTTGTTGTTATCTATTTCTATTAGTTCGTCATATTTCAGTTTTGTAACCTCCATCTTCTGAGCCGTTTTCCTTCTATTTCTCTACATTGATTATGAGTTGTATATAAGCTTCTAATGGTGTAATTCAGAAATAAAATGGATGAATGCTGATTACTCATTTCGTGTGCTCTTACCATTCTCTCTCTTTTCTGCATTCTTCATTTCTCTCATAATTTCAATACTCTCTCACTCTATATCTTCTTCTTGCAACTAGTAATGACATAATACTTAAATCATGATTTTTTTTTTCATATTAACACATAACTACATATATCCAGGAATTGAATTCAAGATCTCTAGTCATTGAAACACTCTATCCGCCCAGATATAATTTGATCCTTTGAAACAATCTCTCAATTTTAGTTGTTTTGGATCAACTTTCATATTTTAACAACATATTTATACATGATTTGGAAAAGGTATATGTGGATTTATAGCAAAATTCTTGAATCAAGAAATTGGAGGCAATTTACAGTTTTACATTTATTCAAATTGGGTGATCCCAAATACTTAACATTATTTTTGTTTTTTTTATAATGTTAGTATAATTTTTAGAGTTTGTGTAGTTTTATATGGCTTAGAGAAGAGGAGGAGGTTAAGTAGAAGTGAATGGAGATGATGGCGTTTGTGTTCGGCCTGAGAGACCTATTAGCTTGCATATAATTGTAGTTATGAACAAATCAAGCATAAGGAAGTAACCATGTCAACCTAAATTCTATTATGGTTTGTACAATTTAAGCACACCAACCTCCTCTTTTTCAAACTTCTTTTTTTCATACATTCAAATTAAATTAAGAGTCCTATGACATGGATAGAAATCTTCTGTCTTAATTCATGGCTCATTTCCTATCTCCACCAACTAATAAATGTCATGTCATCTAATAAATTTTCTTTTATAATTTTTTTCTATCTTATATAATTCATTAAATGTCATGAAAAACTTTCTCATCCCCTAAAACTTTATTTACATAAGAAAATTTATCGCTCTAAATGACAAGTTTTTCTCAAGATTTTTTATTAAATAGCATCCTAATGCAATGGATGAAAATCCACCAACTTTACCATTGCCGTCACTATTTTATGTCTCATTCCACTACTTGTGTTTTAGAGGTTAGAGAGCAAGAAGAAAGAATAATAATTTCTATCTTAAGGAAGAAAGAGTTACATATCTCAAAATTCTAATTAGTCACGTGATCCAACAATGAAATCTTTTTAATCAAGAGAATTTTATTTTCCACCTACAAGTTTTTCGTTTTCCGGCTACTAGTGGGAAAAATATTAATATACCCTTCATTTTTTACTCTCTAACGTCAGAGCGTAAAAAAATTTGCAAATAATAATAATAATATAATTAATATCATTAAATTCTGAGTTAAAAACATAATTTTCTCTTATCATGTTTCAATCTTAATTATGATGATTTATATTTTATAGTTAAAATGTTTTCTTTATTAATATAGAGTTTAATTGGTATACACTGTCAGTATAAAGATTTTTACACTGACATTCAATCACAACCCTTTATTCATGTTAAATTTGTTGACTTTACTCATTACTACTTTAAAAGTCAGATAAATGAAAAGTCATGATTGAATGTCAGTGTGGAAATATTTTACACTAACAGTGTATACCAATTAAACTCATTAATATATGTTTTATTGCATTTTTTTAAAAAATTAATTTAAAACTATTAATTACAAATACATAAAGGTCAAGCAAATGCTTACATAATATATATAATAATAAGAATAAAATAATAATAATAATAATAATAATAATAATAATGATAATAATAATAATAATAATATAATAATGAAAGAAATAGAGAGAAGAAGAGATAGAGAGACTAAAGTTAGGGGAAGAGAGAAAATACACTATAGAAAGAGATAGTATTTAAAGTTAAAATTAAAAAGAATAAAATTAGTATTTGAAAAGAAAAATTAAATATAGAAAGTGTTAAATAAAATTTTAATAGATGTTAATTTAAAAACCATTAATCAAACACTTTTGTTTCTTGAAAATTGAAAGATTCCACTTTCGTGTAGGAGCCAAACACCTACTTGTTTTTAGGTTAAAAAAGGTATTAAAATACTTAGGCTTCAAGCCCAACAAAAGTTGGCAAATGCAATAATTAAGTGTTGTTATGTTGGATGTGTGCACAATATTATCATTATAATTTAAAATTTATTATTAATACATAATTATTTAAAATAAATTATATTGTATAAAAATATTGACTATTTGACTAAATTAAGACAACCTAATGGACACACATCGTTCGAAATAAATCTAAGAATGTAAATATTTTTGTTAAATTCCTTTTGCGACAGCAAGGTTGGGATACTTTAACATACTTAAATTATTATTTTTTTAACCATGCTATTATTGGTACAAAGTAATCATGGTACAAAGTAAACAAGGGTGGAATCCAAATCCAACAAATTGCTTATTAGCCAGTCAAAAGTAGTTTTAGGCCCATAATGAGAAGATTCACCTTCAGGCAGATATTCTATGCATCTTCTAATAAGGAAATATACATTTTCTTATGACATAATTAGACTGAAATTACAAATCAGGTACACCTGTAATTTAAGGTACAAATAAACCAACAATTCAGTCCCAGCGCAGTCAGCAACCACTCCCCTTTGCTATAGAAACAAAATGTAAAAAAAATAAAAAATAAAAAATCCTATGCTATAAATTCCTCCCCCTGGAAAACCACCTCATAAGCCTCAAGCAACTCTTCACATAGAACCTAACACATCTGTGGTACATGAATTAGCAGGGTTTACACGCATGATCCCCTGTTCATGTAATTAGAACTTGAAGTTCCATATTTCAGTATCTTGCGTCTTTATAAATTTAGGATCCATTGCTCTGGAGCTTTTCCAGGGATTATAGTATTATATGTATAACCCACAAAAGCAACTTTGTTAACCTTGGAAAGTGGTTTGCCACCAATCTATTTAATTAACATCTGCACCTTCATGTAGATGTACATGTATGCTGAGGATCACATCTAATCTTTTACTTTTCTTACATTGCTAGACATAACAAAGAAAGCATTCAGTGGTAAAATGTCATGAAATTCTGGCTGAAAGTTACTCCAGAGATGCATTGTGCCTTATATTCTCAAAATCCGCCTTAACTTGTAAACCTGAAATGTTATGAAAATTCTTATCTTAGTATTGTCAAGCACAGGTAGTCAATAAAAAGATATGCACATTACTTCAAAATTTCTGCACAAAACATCTGATTGATGGTTTGTAAATTGTAATATAGAAGAATTTTGCAAAATGAGTAATTCTAGGAGTAATATAGTACAATTTATACTTATAAAAACTTATAGATTTTAATAAATTGGAAAAGGGGCAATATTCCTGCATATAGACTCGGAGATTTATTCCAACTAGTGTGTTAGGAATCCAGAATTTATAAGAGAGAAACAAGGAAAAGAATTTTATTAAATAGTGAGAAAAGAACACAAAACAGGAGAGCACTCTCTCCTCCAAAGGTTTCCTCTTCACAAAGAATTTCTCTTTTCACAAAGAGCCAATTCTTAATTTACAATGACAACCAAAACTGACACTCCCCTATCCTGCTGAAATGTAGATATGGGTCTATCTATCATGTAAGCAACTTATCGATTTTCATTATTTGTTTCAACATATTCCCCCAATATTTTCTTAAAAAATTTAATTAATTCCATCTAATTATATTCAGTTTCATAAATCACAACCATTTTGAAAGGTAGATAAAATGACACCAACTGCAACAGTTGCATTTTGGGATTAAAATTGCGGCTAAGTTGTGTAGGGGCATTGTCCTAAGGATTAATTTAATCTTAAAAAGGGATGAAATTTTCAAGGATAACATTATATTAAACAAGTCTGAAAAAGTCACTCCTTTTATTTTTCCTTAGAATTTTGAAAGGATAACAAACTGAAAGTTTAGAAAACGTGCTGGTAAGCGTCCAAACATCAAAAGAGAACAATATTTCTAAGTTCTAACTAGGCGAAAAGAGTTCAATAACATCAGATTATTAGTGTTTTAAACCCTCCTTCACTATATCTGTAAATTGCCAAGAAGGAAACCAATAAATAGGGTGCACAAGAAAATCAAATGATTGGCTTTTTTTACCCTTTTCTTATTGGTATTTAGTAATACATAATATAATAATTATTGATAAAGAATAGGGGCTAATGAGAACTTAGTAAAATGATTTGAACTTAAATATATGTCAATGCTTTGATTGCACAACTATGATAGACATAGACTTGTGATCCTTGAAAAGAAACTAAATGTAACAACAAAATTGTCAACCTGAGCAGTTCTGCTGGGTAGTGACACCTCTAAGCAATTTTGAAGGCCATCAACTCTGTCAATAGTCAACACAATGGTTGCACGCATTAAAGTTACAAAAAGTAAAGGAACAAAGGGTTACTCTTAAAAAGGAGAAACGATGGAAAGGCAAAAGCTTCAACAAGCACAAGTACCTTCTGCTGATAGTTTTTTGAAAATACTGATCTTCTTTAAGACTGCCTTGACCTCCATACTTTATTTCATCCGTGTTCAGAATAATCTGCACCATAAAAATGTGCCCAAAAAAAATAATTATTTTTCCCTTCAAGTGGCATAAAACAATATGATTAAAAAGCCTTGCCTTCAGACAGATTAAAATCAGCAAAGACAACAGTGGATGGATAAAAATAAAATTACGAGAAGTAACAAATTTCATGAACTGACACTTACTTGATACTCCCCAGCTTCATCGACACCTATGCTGTAACGATCATAAGAATCTTTTGGATGAAGATTGAAAATAAAGAGAAGGGGACCTCTAATGTAAGATATGACCTGCAATAATGAAAGCATCTACTTTCACTACATACATTATAGATACTTGTTGGCATAATATAACACTTAGAATATATAATACAAATATGTTAAGGGCTTTTATATATAAACAGACAGAAGCAATATGTGATGTCATATTGCCATTATACAAATGAACAAAAGGGCATATACCATGGAAATGTCAAGGAATATGCCAGAAACAATGAGTAAAATTGATCACCAATTATCTTAAAAGGAGAGAAAGGAATAAAAAAAATATTCAATATACCATGGAACTGTCATTCACATGGTGAATGTTCGGAAAACCTCGTGAGAGCACTCTCTGATTTTCATCTAGCTTCATCATGTCCTGAAAAGAAGGGAACAAGTAATTTCATTACTTAGCATTTTAAAAATCTCTGCTTGCTCATGTGTCTGCTACAAACATAAAAACTGAATCTGAAAGGCAGCTTCAAGTCAAATATGATTAACAAATGTAGTTTCAGATAGAATTCAACAAACTGTTAGCACTTAGCAGTTTGTACTATTTATGAATAAAAAATTATCAGGAAGCTCTAAACACTGTACAAATTGATGCATTTAAGATTTGACCAGTTCAATATCCCATTTACTTTCCCAGAACAACTTTTACACAAAGAAATTAGATCACCTTATCAAAAGAAAACAGACCACGGTGAACTCCATCTTTGGCCAAAAGGTCCCACTGACGATTGGCAAGCAAATAAGAGTTGTTATTGCTTGATGTTGGAAATTCAATTCTCTGGCACGGGCAAAACATCAATATATTATCATTCACGAACAAGGAAGTATGTATATGTACATTTTCAATACAAGTAATTCTCACCTTTGGGTGCCCAAATTCATTACCCATGAAGTTCAGATAGGCACGACCACCAATTGTTAAGGTGATCAATCTTATCATCTAGCTCAAGAGTCACGAAAATTAAAATTAATAAAAAATTATCAAAATCATAGGAAAAGTCACCTTACACGATATATAGACAAGCTCTCACCCTCAAGTTCTCTGCATATTTAACTTATAGGAGATAGAAAAGGGTAAGAAAAATTTTATTTCTAATTTCAAAATCCCTGGTTTCACTTCTAAATAGAAAATTTAGAGAATAGAGAACTGCATACTTTATGTAATGAAGATCCCCTCAATAAAGATTCCTTATAGTGACATGAATTCTCATCTAGTTCGCCAAATAATATTTCTGCAAATGATTGCCTTCCAGATATAGACTGACAGCAAAAAAAAAAGGAAAGAGAGAAAGATTTAAAACAATATGAAAGAAACAAAGCTCATGGTACCAGAAATTGAAAAAGGGTAAGTTACCTGGTTGTGATTTTCAGCGTACATAAGCATCTTATCAGCATATTCTTTATTGGAAACTAACGTGTTAACAATCTACAGCATTAGAAGTAACAACAATGAAATTATAGAATTTAATGAAAAAAAAATGTAAAATACTAACAGGACCAGCCAATTTAATGAAGGAACGATCAATTTATTCAATTCTACTCAAGTAAAACCTTAGACATGCTCCATTCATGATCAGGAACACTCTCAAGAAAAGTTGACCACATATCAGGCACAGAAAGGTTGACATAGTAATCAAATCCCAATCCACCTTGAGAAGTTGGCTCACATAATCCAGGGTAAAACGTTGCCTGAGAAATAATGGATATAAGCATTATATTATACACAGAAATGTGAAGATCTCAGGATTTTAGCTTTCAAAATATGCACCCAAAAATGTACAGGCAGGGAATAGTTGAGGAATAAGTAAAAACAGAAGGAAATCTCTCAATAAATGCAAATCACTATGTACAAATTAAGAAGATTACATTATATAATTAACGAAGCACATTTTCAGTATGCAAAAGTATAACATTCTAAATAAATGAAAAGAACATAGATACTTACATCTTCTGCTATTGTGATTATATTTGGGTGAAGAACATGAAGTATCTCATTGGCCAAGATAAGATATACTAGCGCATCCTTGTCAACGTATTGGTTGCAGTAACTGAATCAAACCAACATTTGTAATCTATACAATTTTTATTGTCATGACGTATCCTATTTAAAAGCAATCTGAGTAATACAAATCAGTTGAATTGAAATTCTGCAAACGTCAAGTTGTATCACAAGGAGAAACAAACAAAAAATTGACAATGATACACAACCTTAAAGAAATTTTTGAAAGGGAGGAAATACAATATGAATGCCTTCAAAAAAGCATTAGGATTCAAACAACGCCTTGGAACTAAAATATCTTTGAAAAACCAACAAAACTCGGGTAAATTTATCCGTAATAAACAATAAACTTGGAAAAGGCCTTACTCCTCCAAGTCTCCAGTAAAAGAAGCAAAACCGTTGTGAGTATACATCATAGATGACACTGAATGGAACCGAAAACCATCAATTTGATACTCTACAATCCACCTGTTCAGACATAATTTCATGAGTAATTTAGCATATACCAAAATCTCCTACCAAACGATGAAGCACTAAAAAAATAACAAACAAAAATAAATAATAAAACAAAATCAACTTTTGAATATAATAATTAACTAATAGATCAATTAGGTAGAAAGCCAATGGTTCAAAGAGACAACTATAACAAGTGTACACTTTGCTATAGCATATACCAGTTCAAGTTTGATAGAAGGAAATGCAAAACATCTGGGTCGCCATATTTGAACATTCTGGTTCCCCAAAATTTGTGTTGTCCTCGTTTACCTATTCAACAAGGAAAGATGAAATCAAAATTGTTATTTACAGATGGCGGATTATAGCAAAGCAGATGGGAAAATTCAACACAGTATCATTTTGTTTTTGATAGCTACATTATCTTTTTAAAAAGGAACCTAAAGAAAAATTAAATAACATACACAGGAAACATATAAAAGTATCTCAGTGGACAACAAAACAATTTACAAAACAGAGAAAGAAATCAACCAGATCTATATAAAAGGATGCTAGTACAAATAGGAAGGCTATTAACAGTTGGATTGTAGTCATATATTTAAAAAATTTAAAATGCAGAGATGATAGAGGAAACATAGACTAATAACTGATGTCACATCTGTCAAATCAGACTGGCTGATTAATATTAGGATGGCAGGGATTAAAAAGAAAAACTAGCATATGTGACCAAATGAAGAGGGTCCAACAGCATGAACAGGTACCAGAGCGAAAAAAACAGTCATTAGAACCATCAAACATTGATAATCCGACCATCTCATCTGCTGCTGCGTACGAATGGACAATTTCTAAGAAGACGAGCAGTCCTAGTCCTGTGCAGTCAAAAGCAGAGTCAGTAAAATAGCCTCTTCTTCACAACAAAGACAGAAGAGAATTTTGTCATGATATTTTTTATATTTTAGCCTTTAATGCAAAATACAGAAACAAATGTACTGACTACTGATGCAGTTTCCATATTTGGCTTAACTTGCTTTTTTGCTTCTAGTCTTCTGTTAATTTGATAAATATCCAGTTAACTTGATGGTCTCAGTGAAGCTTCTATTGTAATCAGTGTTATCAGGTGGATGGTGGAATACCTAAATTCCCCCATATAGACACGGTATTGCAGCCTATGGTATCGCCATAGCAGACCTTTTTAACAAATTGCCTATGACAGTTAAAATTCACCATGCCATGATGCCACAAATTAGCAACAATGATTGCAATGAAGGAAAGTAATTAAATTAATATAATATATCATGCTCTTTCTGTCTCTACATTTTTCTAGGTTGGGCTTACAAAGGACAGTCTTTTTTAGTTCACTTAGTTAATAAGTTTCCTCTTTCATTTTCTCCATAGGTTTTAGGAGGATTACTAATCCACCTGCTTTTCTGTTCTCCCCTTTCAAAATGAATTATTGTTTTATCCACAAACAAAAAAGGTCATAATTGAATCCAAAAGGACATATCAACTTAGATCAGCATCTTATTGTATACCGTTCACTGGTATTTATTGTTTTGTCAGAACAAGAGTGACAATTCTAGGTGCGAGGAACTTCTCAAAAAGCTTAATAGCAGTCAAGACTCGATATAGGAGGTTAGTGTCAATATTATAGAGCAAACATTTAAAAAAGCCATCATTACAACATAAAAGTTCTAACCATGGGCCTCATCAACTAATCGCTTGAAGTCCTCAGGAGTGCCATACCGACTACTAACAGCAAAAAAATTTGTAACCTGCACAATTAGATAGAAGTTCAAGCATGTTTGCATTAGCTTAAAATGGAAAACTTCATATTTAAGCATTGTCAGAATCAAATTGTGAAAAAATGAGAATGTTACGCAAAGTCAGAGTAGCAATATACTACTAACAAAACATATAAACAGATATAAGCGGCATGCCAGCATGTATAAGGAAGGTATGTGCACATAGTACGGGCTATGACTAACAAGATAACAAATTGTGGCATTTGGCAGAATTATTACAATCTGCTTTGCCCATCAAAATTACAAATCATTTGACAGTGGCATCAATTGCTACCTGCTGTCTTAAAATATAAATATTTAATAAATATATTAATTCTCCTAATTCAGCACATTCTGAATTACAGCTACAGTTAGACCACTAAATATTCCTACCTTCTGGTCATGCATTCTCAGACATAGTGAGCATCCACATTAGTAACTTGAAGAACTTCTAAAGAATCTTAATCACAATAGAGTTACAGTGAGAAAATAATTGAGAATAACAGCAACATTTAACTTACTCTGTAACCAACAGTAAAATAATCCTTATGTTCAACAATTCCAATCAACTGGATGGCATTGTATCCAGCTTCCTTAATGTAAGGAAGAACCTGCATTGCATATATAATAAAAATAAAAATTCAATGGTGCCAATTACAATATGTAGACATGGAAGATATGTAAAATGGGTTAACTATAAATTCCAACCCAAGAAATGGGAGGAAAACCTTGTTAGTGAAATCACTGAATGAGGATATTTTTGGCTCAGAACCACTGATTCCAACATGAGCTTCATATATCCGTAGGGACTTTGGTATTTTGGGACTAGTATTTTTCCATTTGTATGCATGCTCAGGAGGTGGTTCCCAGTGGATTGCATAAGCTTGCCTTCCATCTCCCTCTGCAATAAATTAAATCAGCATCATTCAGTTTAAAAAAAAACAGCATAAACTATAAATGCATACATGTGCACTGATAGGGACTTGGGTATTATGGGGTGCCTAAGTACCACATAGAATAGTATCAAATGCTTGGTGGAGTATTTAAGTGCTTGTTTCCTAGTGGGATAAGGCTTTTGTTGTTGTGTGGTATAAATTTAATGCCCTATAAATAAATAATACCAACATCAACTAAGCTCTAAAGATATCTTGTAATTCCAAGATGTATTTTAACCAATAATCATGTTGAGAAAGACAGAGAAGAAGAGAAAGAGATTGAATTCTGTGTGTTTGCTTTATACAGTAGAGTAAATATTTATATTAAGAGCCATAAATAAAAGGGTTATAACATAATTACAAAATATACAATTACTCCATTTAATTATTAACATAATTACACAATGTATAATCTGCCATGTTACTATAATTACATTATTTCTAACAGTTCAAAGCAGCTTTAATCAGAATCAGTGTTACAATTGAAACAAAAAGACAAGAATAAACATATGCATGAAACTGTGCAAAAGAACACAAAATACCATGTATGAATAATGCATATGTAGATCTTTACAAAAGAAACAACCACAAGATATTACACAACCAAATATAATTCTAGTTTATAACTTTATAGTTTATAGTCACTTCCTAGAATCTATATAGCATTTACCTGGCTGCACATATGTAGCCCAAGCAGGTACCCTCTCCAATGGTCCATTAGGAGTGTTGAAGTAGACCCTGTATTTGCTGCCATGAGGAATGCCAGGACTATACTTTTTCATCCAAGCCTTCCTACCTTTACGTGTCTCAAACCAGTATGGTACAGGAGGTTTCAGTTCACGAATTTTCTCATGCCACGTAGGATCAACTATCACATTAAATATGTCGTACTCCTTGCCACTATCAATCACAGCAGTAGGGGAAGGCCCATGCTCTGCTGCCCATGCTTTGTATCTTGTTTCTGGATCTGGTATGTCTGGCATATCCTCTATGGTTTGAGGTCCATTAGGACCAAAAATCTGCTCATATAACTTCACTGGCCCTTCAAAACGATTATTTACAAAACGGTCTTCTCCTGGTTGCCAGTACTCTTCATTTGCTTTCTTCAGGAGCTCTTCAGCTGTGACACCACTATCCCCTTTATCATAATCATCTACATAGTTATACATTTGAAAATAGTATTTATCTGGCTCTTCACCCTCTCTCAGGTTATCTTGAAGAATGATAAACCAGTATCCAAAATCATCATGACCGAAGTAATGCTCTCTTGCACAATTTTCTGTAGGTGACCATCCATTGAAGTCACCAACAATTGCACAATAGCGAGCCCCTGCAATTAATTGCTTGTCAAAAAACAAGGATGGAGTATGGACAAATATCAAGTTCAAACAACCGATTTTTCTTGGTGGCAATGGCATTGGCAACTTGACAATTTAACATTTTGCTGTATCACGTGTATTTGCAACTAGCAGTGGCACATGTATAGGTCACTAGTAGAAACAAGTTAATGTTTTATATTAATACCTGGGAACAGATAAAAGCAAGTATAGCTCCGACATAAAAGACCTAACTACATTTCTTAAAAAGCATAGAAAAATTCAAGTTGGGGAACATCCATTTGAATATCAAACCTATTGATTTGCCAAATAGATAGGGTGATGTAATAATTATATAAAACCCAAGAAGACAAAATCTAACATTAAGGATTGATTCATGCCCAAAAATAATATTTGGGATTTAAGAACCAGACAAATCTTAAAAGAAAACCTAGGGATAATGTCAAACCTGGAGCCCATTCCATATAATCCACCCGATGTTCTGGATGACGATGCATACCCAACAACTCAAACCTGGAGCAACGAGCAATACATGCACAGATTTGTAACATAAACACTAAAATAACTCCATGACAAATAATTTCTAAAACACATAATGCACACCACATATTCCAAATTATCATTGATTGAATTGATAACAAGTTAAAATATTCAAAAACACCCATTTCCAGGAATAATGTAGCTTATAGCTGGGAAAATTAAAATTCAAAATTAAGTATCAAATTACTAGCTTAATGAAACTAACCCCGAAGCCAGAACCATGAAATTCTCATGTCGTTTCAATATTTCTTCTTTCACGTCCTTCAATACTTTATACCTGCAAAACCAATGACCATTAACATCTAATGATACCAAGCATTAAATATCCAATACATCTAGTGGCAAAACACCAAAGAAAGTGCCCAACATAGCCATGACATTCACTTCAACAACATAAAATGAAAACAAACTGACCCTCTCAAGAAATTACACGCAACTCCTTTTATTTTTTTCCGGAACCTTCCACAAGGTGTCTCAAAGAATAAATTCAACTCCTCTAAAGTGAACAATACAGTTTAACAAAAAAGTAAGTAACTTCAGTTTTTGACAAAAATAAAAAACTATTGATATGGCACACACATGCATAGGAAATCATGAATGTGTTCGAATATCAATAGTCGATTTTCTCATCAACTACTGAAATTACTTACTTGACCACCACTCACCTTAGAGGAGCCAAAGAAGCATAGTGATCAAGTGAAGGGAGTGCAGCTACCCCTTTTAGTAAAAATTTCAACTTTCCACCATAACCATAAAACTAAACAGACCCAGAAAAGCCAAAGGTGAATTCTCCCAAACACCACGCAACTTCCATTTTTAAATTTCCAAATTTCTTGCCTTTCACGGAGGAACTGAGCAAACGCTTTGTGGCAAATGCCGCGTTTGGCGAGAAAGCCAGCGGGGTCGATGCCCTTTTCGCCATCTTCACCTGTGTTCTCTGTTTTGTTCTGCTTCGGGCTTTGGCGTTGGTGGGGGTTCTCAGAAGCAGCACAAGCCGTTGTTGTTGTGGTTCTGCGTTGGAAAGTAACGTTTTGGGGTTTGGGTTGGGAGTGAGGGAAGAAGGTGGCAGTGGTTGGATTGAAGCAGAATCTGAGTGGGATTGAAAGAGTTGACATTGTTTGATTGAGATAAGGAAGAAGGACAACACAGAACAACAGTGTGGGATGAGTGAGTGTGTCGTGTTTGGTTTTAAGAGAGGTTTTTGAGTCGACTCGGCACAGAATTGCAACAATCTCACAGAAGTAAAATAAAAAACAATATCTTCTGTTATGAATTTATAAAATAATATGAAATGAAAAAAATATGTATGTTTTCTATTCCAATTCATTTGAAAATACTTGAATTAAAATATAACTTTTAGAGTAATTAAAACTCTCCGCTGGAGTTATAGATGAACTTTGGAGTGTCTTGTTTACGAATTTAACAAGAAGAGTTTACATGTGTTTTCTAATTTAAGGGGTATTAATATTTTTTTTAAAAATAATTAAATTATAAATTTTATTTAAGTTATTTTTTAATAAATTCAAATAAGCAAATATGAGATTTATACGACGAATACTTCTTGGCTGAGAGCATCAATTATGCAACTAAAACTTTTGTGTTATATTTGGTTGGTCAAATAATCATTATTGATAAGAGTATTACATTCGTGTGGATGTATCATACTTTGAGCTTTTATGTGATTAGGATACTTATATGGAGTATGCATGGACTTTGCCTTGTCATATGTCTATGATTAATTAGCTCAACTAAATTGCTACTCAAGTGATATGTTCACAACTTAGTAGATGTTTTCTTTTTATCTTGGAGCTTTTATGTGATTAGGATACTTATATGGAGTATGCATGGACTTTGCCTTGTCATATGTCTATGATTAATTAGCTCAACTAAATTTTTACTCAAGTGATATATTCACAACTCAGTAGATGTTTTCTTTTTATCGTTATAACTTAGACAATGTTAGATGTGTTGTAGTCCTAAAAGGTTATCTAAAAAACTGATCGAGTCAAATAATTTGTAAAACAATGTGTGATTTGCCATATAATTTCTAGTACTTAATATTTCTTTAAAGTAGTCATTAAAATATGTTAGAAATATTGAAAATAATTTTATAAAATTATTTTAAATATTTTAGTATTTAAAAATTAAAAAACTCGTTTGCTTAATGTTTTCTTAAAATAGTTTTTAATTTTATATTTTTGTTTTAAAAATTCAAAATATAAGGAGAATAAGTTATTTTTTGCTTTTTATTAATAACAATTCCATAAATAAGAACAAATTTTTTTACTTTCATATATTCATAATAGTTTTCAAAAATATTTATCAAATAAATTTTTTTTCTCTTCTTTCAAAAAACAGTTTTTTGAAACTATTTTTCAAAACTCTTTTAAAAAATTAAAAAATAAAAATCAAACCAATAAAACTCTAGATCTCTAAAAAATATGTTTCAGCATGTCAATTCCTAAGATTTTTAAACATTATACACATTAGACTTTAAAACACTTTAGATAGCACTTTTAAAATTTTTAAAATGATTATTAAAAGTGTTTTAAGAATCAATTTGCATATCAACATACTTTTTAAGGAATCAATTCCCTAAAAAAATTTAATTTAAGGATTTAAATACTATTGCTCTAAATTTCAAGGGCTAAACTAATGATTTATTAAAATTAAAAAAATGCACATTTATTGTTATCTACACACTTGATATTTCTAATTATTTATGTTATTTATATTTTAATTAAATTTCAATAATTTATTTTTAAAATATTAATAATTAAAATAATTTCATATAATAATTTAAACTATTCATTAAAATTAAAATATAATATATATATATATATATATATATATATTAATGTAATATAATTTATAGATGATGAATTCACTTATTTTTAGAAGAAGTATAAAAAATTTAATAAAAAACCATATATGTAAAATATTTTTTCATTATGAATTTTACTTATATAAAATAAATATTTATCTCATGCACGAACTAAAATAATAGTTAAAAGTATTATTTTAGGTTAAAATTAATCTTAGTCTATAATTGGTCTATCCTTATAGTATTATCAGTTTCATAAAGGGAGACAAAAATTATTGATTAAAAAAAAATATAAGGATCACCATTTTTAAAGTATAACGACTAGAAAATTTGATAAAAAAATAGATTTTAAAACATATTTTATCATTTATTTTACAAAATCTTCTATTATAAAAATACTAAATTTATGGATCACTTCCTTTTACTGTAGAGCTAATTTTCAATTTAGAGAATCCCATGAGTCTCCATTAATATGAGATTATGTATTGAAAAGAAAGTCTTAAACGATTAATAAATTTAACTTGTAGATTGGGCATAATAAATTTTATTTATTTGTAATTAAAATTATACTTTTTCATAAGCATAATTAAAATCATAATAAGTAAATATTTTAAATATACATTAATATAATGCCGTAGGTCTTGAGCCTTAAAGATAGAAAAGATGTGAAAGTGAAGGAAGACCCACTTAGAGGTGACTAGTTAGGTTTTCTTATAAAGATTAATAAATATTTCATACCAATGATATAGTGATCCAAAAAATATTTTAAATGTCTTCTCTAGAGTTAGAATGATTCTTACACTTCATTTGATATGAAGGGAAGAAGTTGCCTAAGTGTAAATGAGATGAAAATTTTATTTTCACTAAGTTTGATTTTAACGAAATTTTGTAGTGTGAATCTTACAATTGAGAACTTGAACCCCTTAGTCCATAAGATTTGCAAAGAAAAAGGGTTTCGTGATGCAAAATAATAATTTTGTTCATATTATTTTCACAATTGGCCCATGCTCAGAACTTGTCTTTTATTGGCTCTTTTATTGTTCATATATTTAACTATTTCTAATTTATATATGACTATGTACAAGGTTTCATATAGTGTCAAGAAGACTCAATATCCTACTAGCTTATAGGTAACTTCTGATTGAATCTTGAATGCAATGATATTTGAATATATAGTTAAATGATTTTTTTATAGGTCAAAGTTAATGTTATTAGTAATACTAATTTTTGTTAGTGGTGAGGATCAACTCCACAAATGAGAGGTATATATAGGATTTCATCCTCACCAAAATAGTTTTCTGTTATGCTCTAAATGCGACACATTTTTTATAGGTCAAATGATAATGTTGTTAGTAATGCACACTCAAGATTGAAGGAGAGAATCGAGAGTGAGAACGAGAGAAAAACATAATATAATATCGTAAAACAGAGCACAAATACATCACATTCAGAGCGTAACAGAAAACCATTTTACAAATACATATATTATATACATAATATAGAGTTCAACACATGCCATATGATATAAATAACCCATTTTCTCTTATATACTAGATTGATACTAAAGGCTACAATATAATATCGTAAAACAGAGCACAAATACATCACATTCAGAGAGTAATAGAAAACCATTTTACAAATACATATATTATATACATAATATAGAGTTCAACACATGCCATATGATATAAATAACCCATTTTCTCTTATATACTAGATTGATACTAAAGGCTACAAGCTACTGAGCTTACAACAAAAATTCTCATGAGAGTATAAACAAATTGTCTCATCATGTGAGCAATAGATAATCTACTCTAAATGCTCCCATTAAGTTATATTTATGTATGCACATAGAGATTGACATGCGGGTAACTCGACCAGCAAAATTTGAAAAGCCTGTAAAACTCGATCTATGAAACCTGCATTTTAAATAAACTCATTATATCTGAGTCTGCTCCTGCTCCGCAAAGGTCTACAAAGGCCCACATAAAAAATAATGGGTTACAAGGCATTAATTACGCAAAATAAAATTATTTAACTTAATAGTCATATCTTAAATGTCATTAAAAACATAATTTCAATTCTTAAATATAAAATAAAATAATTCTCTTTTAAAATGTACAAAAAAATATAAATTCATTAAAAAATAAGGTCTCAAATCTCAATTCTTAAATATTTTTACAAAAGTATTGAATCTCTTTTTAACCTTATGACACCCCTTTTTTTATATGTAATATAATTTTTTTATTTACAAAGTTAATTATGCAGAGGCACGTGGGTTAGCTAGTTAAATTTGTGAGTCAAACCTAAAAAGTCCGCATATTTAAATGAACCCAAAATTTTATGACTCACATATACTTTGTGGGTTGCAAGTTTCTCAAGTAGTCAGCAAACTTAAACTCAAATGTCGATATCTAAGTGATATGGTTTATTAAAAACAAATTTTAATCAAATTTTCCAAGAGAGTTGAATATGTTATATGCTCACTCCCTTTTTTAGAATCGCATCCCTTAGTCACATCCAAAGCATGACTACTATTCTTACTTCTTTTTACTAGTGCACCCTTGGTCACATTTTACATATGCTTAAATGCATCTAGACTATATTAAGAGAAGATGTATTGGTGGTTAAATGAACCATGGTTGAGTTAGTTTGACCATGGGTTACACCTAACAATAGTCTAGTTAACCTAACTCAGCCCACTAGTCTATAAATAGGATCTCTCACACTTTCTTGTGACACTTTTAGTCATATATAGAATTTTGTGAGCTTTGTTAAGAAAATCCTCTCCTTGACCTGTGAGTTTTCTCTCTTGGAGAAACTCTCCTTCTAGGTTTCATCATAAGTCTCTCCCTTCTAACAAACATCATTACTCTCCTCTAGCGAGAGTGACATACCATCACCACCTTCTAGCCTTTTCATAATCCATTTACCCTTCCTCTAAACCTCTTCATGAAAATAAATCAAAGGAAGCAAAATGGATTTGCATCAATCTCCAAGCATTTTAGGTTTGTTTCAAGAGACCTTTATCAACAAAATTTTAGAGAGATTCAACATGAGAAACTCCAATGTTCAAAATACATATGCTCATTACTCATTATTTGAGACTAAAAATAAGTTATGGTTCACCAATGCATGTCATGCTTCAATTTATATATCTAGTAACATAAAACTTATTTGTGAGCTAAGATCCTACTAAATTAGACTCATCATATCAACTTAAAACAAAATTATCAAATTATGTTTCCTAATCTACCCATGCATAAAAATTAAGGAAATGAGCACAATTTGATAGTTTTATCGTAAGGTTATATGACGAGTCTAATTGAGTAAGGCGTCCACATGTAAGTTTTATGTTACTAGATTCATAAATTGAAGCATGATTTGCATAGATGAACCATGACATTTATTTTTACTCCCAAATTATGAGTGATGAGCATCATACTTTTAAATTTGCAGCATAGTAGTTAATAGTGGATATCAGTCTGGCACAATCACCCTTAAAAAATGCTAAAGTGGGGTAGTAGTAACGGGATGACCACTATTTTGATTCCTATCTAAAATTATATTCCTAGATGCATATAATATATATGTACTGTAAAATAAAGAATTGATTGTAAAGAAATATATAAACATTATTTGCGAGAAATAATAAAACATGTATTTCTATAGTATTTCATATTCAAAGCAAATTATTTGAAGAAGAAGGAGGAGGAGGAAGGTGTAGGACTAAGTTTCAAGGAGACTCGCCAGAAGCTCCAAGGGGGGTGTCAATGGTGGTGGTGATGGCTGCTTTGTAATTGCACTTAGGAGAGGGAAGGAAAAGGCTGCACTGTGAAGTATAAAATGTTGAATGGCAAGAGAAAGAAAATATAAAGTAAAAAAGTATGTTTTACCTTTTTACCTTTCATTTAAAACCACTGTAGAGCTAAAATACACAATATAACTTAATCTTAAAAAAAATTAAAACAACATTGTTTGGTGCATCTGCTTAGTTGCAAGATTTGCAAACCCTAATTGCAAGTTGAATGGCAAGAGAAAGGAAAAGGCTGCACTGTGAAGTATAAAATGTTGAATGGCAAGAGAAAGAAAATATAAAGTAAAAAAGTATGTTTTACCTTTTTACCTTTCATTTAAAACCACTGTAGAGCTAAAATACACAATATAACTTAATCTTAAAAAAAATTAAAACGACGTTGTTTGGTGCATCTGCTTAGTTGCAAGATTTGCAAACCCTAATTGCAAGTTTGATGCATCGTGAAAAGCTGCTATTTGCTGTGAGAACGGCCGCGAAAAGTGGTGTGAGGGTCGTGACACGACAACTTCCAAAGTGACAGGTGGCTACTTCACTCCATCGTGATAGTCACCTATCACATGCTATTAACTACATTGCTCTGCAGTTTCTCGTGTTAAATCTCTCTAAAACTTTGTTGATATAGGTCTTTCAAGACAATGTCTCAAGATCTTTCTTTATGAATCTTAATATCAATGACATAAGATGTCTCTTCAGAATCTTTCATATCAAAGTTCAAGGAGAGAAACTATTTCACCTCATACAACATACCTTTGGCATTAGTTGCAAGCAAAATATCATCCACGCATAAATAAGAATGCAAATCTTACTCTCACTAAATTTTTTTCATAAATTCATGAAATTTTAAATACCATTGGCAAGAAGCTAGTTTCAATCCATAGATAAATTTATTGAGTTTGCAAACTAAGTGCTCAACAATAAGAGATTGTTCACCAAGTGTAACTCCCATTGTGAAGGGTGATAAAGTTGATTCCTCAAAAATCATTTTGCACATGAAAAATATTTCATATGCTTTTGTTGTTAAAAGCATTGTGTATGCTCATGTTTGTACCAAACTTGACATACGATTTGATGTTGGAATTTTGGGAAGCTATTAGAGTAATTAAGGTGTGGAACACTAGAAAATTTGTCTCAGCAAACATTACATCTTTCTACTAGTTGGTGGGGTAGTATCATGGAGAAGTGTAAAGTAGACCTCGACTCCTACTTCCATTATGGAAGTTGAGCTCGTTTCTTGTTTTGAGACCATCTCGCATAGCATATGTTTATAAAGTTTCATTTATGAGCTTAGAGTAGTAGAATCCATTTCTAGGCCATTGATGACAACTCTATAATATGGCTAAGAACAGTAATAGTGGACGTCAAAGTAAACACGTTGACATCAAATATATACTTATATAACCACAAGTGAACCTGTTAAAAATGGTCATTGAACATATTAGCATTGAGTTGATTACTAATCCTTTGATTAGATGCATTCCACCAAACAATTTTAAGAATCATGTAATACAAATAAGACTTAGTTTCATGATATGACATTCAAAAGTACATTTATTATTATAATGAAACTTTCATTTAATTTGATGTTTTCTCATTTATTTTGTGCACATACTAGTTTGTTTTGAGAAATGTCCTTTACTTTTTACCTAGAGGAAAGGTTTATTGTGATATATGGGAGATAATACTCATTATTAGAGGACTTGTCACCATGATTTCTTATTTTGATAAATAATTAATTAAATGGTCTCGTGGGAGAATGTTGGTTACTTCACATAAGAATAGGAGCACATGTGCTTTTTAGTTGAGGGAGGATTTCATTTTGAAATGCTTCCTAATTTCACGGGAAGTTGTTTTCTAAAACGGTCCATCAACTGTCCAAGTTCAACCCATTATCTAATAACCATTATAAGCGAAAATTCTGGAAACCCGCATTCAGTTATACATATATTTATGATGGCCAGATTTCTATAAGGACTTTATTAGTCTTTATTTGACCACTGGACTTACTCTTTCCCGTACAACATCATCATGTAGGGAGACTGAGGGTTGGAAGCCGAAAGAGCACAAGTTACAGCACGACATTTGCGGTAACTGCCACAATGCCTCAAAGCTTGATTGGCTTATGAGCTTTCTAAATGCGCCTAAGAAATTAACGAAAGAACCAAATAGCAATAGTGGGAGGTTGGTGTTTCATGATCCATTTTTAGCTTCTGCTTGTCTCCTGATCTAAACGTGTTGATTAACATGTTTGGATTGTTCTAAATATTTTAATAGCAACCAAATTAGTAATTAGAGCTTCCTTGTGCAAGATAACAATAAGAACCAAAAAAATTCTTACGACGCAACTATAATCCACAAAACAAGACACAACTATAAACAAAAACCAATCATATTGGTAGTATAATGCAACTATATATCATTGTATTTGTTACTCTCCCTCTCTTACTCTAAGGCATATGCACATACACACATTTTCTAATCAACATGAACAAGGACTAAAAGAACAAGATATATAAATGTTACACATTGAACTTTATTATTTTTTTTATATAGAGACCAACCATGAACTTTATTATTACCAACTATCGCATGAATTACAAATGTAAATGAATACATTATACAATACAGTTCAGAACATCTGTGCGTTCATACAGACAGTCAGTATATATAGAAGGGGAGAGAAAGAGATTACAACTTATTGCTATTATTGTTTCTTTGCATACTCCCTTGGTCCAAATATTGTGGATCCTATTCTCACATTAGTACTACCCATTTCAATCTGAAAAAGTAAAAAATATTTATCAACAGTTGCATGTATACAGTTGATGAAGAGTAAAAAAGAATATCAGTTAGTTGAGAAATCTTAAAAGTAGTTAAGAAAAGACTGAGTAAGTAGTAGTCACTTATCAATAACATAAATATATATATATACATACATATAATTTATTTATGTATTATATATTTATATCATATGTAATGTAATGCTTATGATATATAATGTTTAATATTTAAAATATTTAATACTATATTATTATAATAATAAGAAGATAAGTAATAATGAAAGAAAAATATTATAGTAAATTTTACATTCTTTTAGCTTACTGTCCATTATCTATCAAACAATATACAAGACAAAAATTCATTCTGTAACTCGGAGATTTGTAATTGTTTCGCTCTCTTTATGTTATAGCAATATCTATAAAGTACACACCATGAAAACTGCTAAGTGCTAACAACCCAGCGATACTCTACTGTTAGATGGCATTCATGTGAGGTCCGCTCAATGAGGTGGATCTCATCCCCTATTTAATGAGTTTCATTTATGATTTAGTGCTCTTGTTTGAATTCTATTCTAATAATAAAGAATGTGTTAAAATGTGTGTTGTTAGCATGCCTCATACACTATTTTCATCACTGCAAGAATAAAAAAAAACCATAGTAGCAGTCATTTCAATTTTCATGAGATATGCAATGCGAGATAATTGCAGGCACGATCATGCAATGCAACTATCAAGACAATTAGAACTGTAAAATAACTTTAGCATGTTATTTCATACCGCTAACTCAAAATCACCAGACATGCCCATTGACAGTTCACATTGCTCCTCGGGAATTTCAAGTACCTTGCATACTTCAGATCTGCAATTTGATAGGGTCTGGTTTTTCACAAAAGAGAAAACCTCAGCAAATAGACAAATAGAATTTTGGAATACAAGGCACATAAGACTATACTACAAACACAACAGAATGATGGGAAAGTGCAGATTAAACTTCAACAAAACAATATTAATGCAATAAATGAAAGACAAAATTGTAGGAGCTACAAAAGTTGACAATTTCCAAAAGAATTTAACCAATCATAGGAAGGGTCTCTAAAGGAGAGTTTCCGAGAAAGTTTCACTAGCACTCCTCTAAATGAATATAATTCTGAAATGGAAAAGTTCTGGCAAACAGAAACAAATCATTTCAAGGAGTTCTTGACATGCTTCAGATTTATCACCTGAAAGTTCTGTGGAGTTGAGGTATAGTCTAGCATTCCTATCGTCATTAAGCCAGAGAATACTAGGTTTGGGCAGCTCAATTTCACATGTTTTGCAAGCTCAACACAATTGGAAGGATCAACACCAGATTTGGCTACAAAAAGATCCATAGGAAAGTTTATTTATGTAAAATATCTGAGAAATGAGAGAGCATTATATTCTGATAAACAACGCCCACCAAAGTACTTGAAATGCAAATACATAATAGAAGAAAATAATAAATTGTGTTATCAAACAATAATGTAATTACTGCAATTCTGAAACCTAATACCAGTTAAACTATATTAGATGTGACTGATTAAGTAACATTACTGTGTCATTTATCTGAAATGAATACATAGAAATTTAAATGAAGTACAATAACCCTGGGATAAGGGGAAAATATTTGAATTTTTTATATTATAATTGATGGAATTCCATGGCAAATATTGAAGAACTAAATACAAATTTTCCCTGATGCCAAATTCACAAATTACAATGTACAGAAAAAGGATTTCCAATACCTCAAGCATGAACTTTCCTTACACCCAAAGGGAGTGAGGAAAAATCATAACTCTAAGATCCAAAAAATAAAACAATTTAACAAGGAGGTTAGTGTATAGTGCAACTCATTCTTTTATGTTGAACTTACATTCTTCTCCACTGGTATTTACTTGCACCATAACCTTCAGAGGATTTCTCCCAAGGGTTGATACCACACGGTCAAGATGACTTGCTATCTGCAGTTCCAGAGGTACAAGAACACTTTAAGGTTTGTCAAATGGCAAATTATATTTGTTAGAGAATTAGCTGTCAGAAAATCAATTTTGAATTTTTAACTAGTTATTTACTAGGTATAAACCTTGTCCACAGCAACAGCAATACTAAAGTGTAGTTAATAAAACACCAAAACAAAACTAATAATTGAGTAGAAAATGAAGACCGTTGTTATGTAGATTCCTACAAATTAGAGTATAAAAATAAAATAAACAGCCACAAATTCACATCTCCATGAACAAAAAGAAATATTGGTACTACATCTCTACCTTCTGATTGTCCACACCCTCAACCACAGCCAGATTTGGAACCCCGCCTGCATATAGTATGCAAGGTTAATATTCACCTAACACAAGGATGCTGAAGAAAGGAACAACTAAACAAGCTCAAACAGCATTATAAAGTATAGCAATATTTTGAACAGGCATAAAGCCAACTGAAACAATGAACAAAACATTGTACTTAGCTCAGAATAGCAAAAGTGAACTGGCATCACCACTCAAACAGCTTAATATGTGAAATTTAGTCCGTATCATTTGTTGCGGTTACAAAACCATGAGATTGATATGGTGTGCTAATATGTCATACAGGGATTAAAATAAAAATAATCATCACATAAAGGGACCAAAAATACTATTTATGTATCACTCAAGTCTCAACCCATTTACAAAATCACTAATAATATCTATAAGAATCAAATTAAATCAATTGTATGGATCAAATTGAAAATCAGAGTAAGATGTACGGAATCAAAGTTTTTTAGAAGTATGTTAACAAATTATAGCTTCAGGATTTTTAAAATACTCCCAGTAGTGTAACTTGCTAAAACACTAAAAAAAATTGAGATATGTGTTAATATACTCCTAGCTATTTTTTGAATAAACCATATATGCACCGATAGAGTAAAGGTTTTTTAACACTGTCATATCATCCAATGATCCAATGCATCATAAATTTGTGGACTCTTAAAATAACTACCTTAAAACTCATCAAATATAATTTCTGACCAATTGACAACACTTGCCTATTATATTAAATTTTTTTTTTTTTTTTAAAAAAAGTATTTTAACAATGTTACAACTTAGAATCATTAAAAAGTAATAGTCTATGCTAGACGTTAATAGTGGAAAATATTTCACACTAAATTAAACTCTTCATTAAAAAGCTCCCAAAGGAGGTAGTTTGCTTCTAAAAAGCAAAAGATGAAGCACAAATATGATGGCTATCAAAGTTCACACTTCCAATTCAAATCATAGTGAAATCATATATGGGCATTCATTCTACAACAATGAAACAAAATGGAATCAAACATGCGATTTTATTAAACAAGAATACCCAAAAGTGTTTTCACTTTGTTGCTTTGCAAATGCCCAATGAAATGCCACTCAACGTCCGGTGGAAGCTGCAGGCATGCCCCAAAACCAAATCAATAAAACGTAGCATTTATTATTTTTAATCACACAAAACCACGATTAGAAATTAAAATTAAAAAAGAATGAAAGAAGATATTGCAATACCTGAGGAGCTTTTTCGATGATTTCTTGAACGTAATTTTCGCCGAAGCATCGGTGGCCGGCGTCGTAGAGTTGGCGAATGAGAGAGACGGGTTTCGTCTTGGAAACGGCGACGACCCGGACCCGGACCCGGTCGGGTTTGGAGCCGGATCTCTCCGCCGCCTGCTGCACGCGGAGCATCACCGACCGGAACGCCGCGACGGCGGCGCCCTCCGCCACCAGCGGAGAAGTCATTGATTCGGGAATTGGGAGATGATTAGGTTTGGATTGTGGAACGGAGCGAAAACAAGTGGCGGTGGCGGGTTGATTGTGTCTCGCACTGTCACGTCTCTTCGTTGAGGTGGTTCAACAATTAACACAAAAGTGCCCCCCAAAACAGAGGCCAAAGAAGCCAGAAAAAAAAAAAAGAAAAAAAAGAGAGAATATTCAAAATTATTTTGGTATAAAAGATAATATTTTTGGATTGTTTTTGTACTGAGGGGAAAACAAAACAGAGAAAAAAAGAAAAAAATAATTATTGTATTTATGATGCATCAATAAGAGTATTAGATACATTTCCTAGAAATGGATTCGCTAAAAAGAGATCCGAATTCACATTCCTAATTTGGTTTTAATAATTTATAATATTTTAAAAATTAAAAGAGTTTTGATTTTATAACTTCAATTTTTTTTAACCTACCTTTTAGCTAAGTTAGAAGATATCTTAAAATTTTGTAAGAAATGAGTGAGTTTGATGAGTGCTTTCTCCAAGTTAAAGCTGTTGAACTCTAATTTTACATACATGTAACTAGTTATACAATTAAGCTGAAATATCAAATTATAGATATAATAGATAATAGATTTTCTGTAAGTGTAAAAACTCTAATTTTGTTTGATGATAATTTTATAAAAATATTTTTAGTATTTTAGTGTTTAAAAATTAAAAAATTTATTTGATTACTATTTTTTTTAAATAGTTTTAGAAAATAATTTAAAAAATATGAACGATTTTAAATAATTTATTTTTTAGTTTCAAAATATATATTATGTTTTTTTTATTAATGATATTTCTTTTGTAAATATAAATATTTTTTTTAATTTTACATCTTTAAGATAATTTTCAAATAATGTTTATCAATAAGTTTTTTTTTCTTTTTATAAAAAATAATTTTTGAAAACTTTTTTTAAATTTTTTTTTCAAAAATTAAAAAACAAAATCAAATTAATTAAGTCCCTAAAATTTTATTATCTCAATTATTTCTAAACAAAATTATAGTTAACTTTCAAGTTTGTTAAAAAAAAATATCCTAATCTGTGTTTGTGTATTAAAAAACACTTTTTGTACCAAACAACATTTTTGTGCGAAAAAGACAAAATATTACGAGTTTTATTGAAGTGTTGAATTAAAGATGCAACTTGAGTTTATAGGAAAAGATGAGGTTCGACTTCTAAGAAAGAGGTGCACACAACTTACGTTAGGATTTCCAAGTTAGGCTTTTTTAAGCTAATAATCAATGATTACCTTTGTAAGATAAAAAAAAAAAAATTTAAAGATGATGCCTTGGACAAAGCTGTGTTTGTCATGAATTTAGGAATGACAAAATAGTGAGCTCATACCGTTTGCGGTTTGTCAATTTTTTTTTATAAAATTAAGTTAAATTTTAAATTACAAAAATAAATTAAAAAATAATTTATTTTACTTATTATTCTTTTTTGACAAAGTCATGCATCAAGTTTAAACAAAATAATAATAATTGTAATCATCAAAAGTCATTGCCATATTTCATCATTGTTCTTTATGATTTTTCTAAATAAAAAAAAGTAATTAAATCCATGTATTTTTCCTTTATATTACATTGCCTCGCCAAAATTATGGAGGATCGACTAGCTAGCGCATCCGATTTTGCCACCATTACATCAACTCGTTTGATATAATCCTCAAATTATTTTTTTTACCACAGCACGTACACATTTTGATGTAAAATTTACAAAAAAACTAAGATTAATTTAACTACACAATCTAACTATATATTAGAAAATTTGTTTTAACTAAGCTTTGCAAAAAGTTAAATTTACGACATGTTTGAAATTACACTTAGGATCTTTTTCAACTAATTAAGGCTCGGTTCAGGTAGTTTTTTATTTACAGTTTTGAATTATTTATAATAAAATAAAAATTAGTTTGATTTTAATTTATAAAAACTATTTATTTAATTTTCAATTTTAAAATATTATTGTCAAATCTTAATATCATTAAAACATTCGTTTACAGTAATAAGTACATCTAGTAATGAGTTTAAATTAATAAAAATTAACAAAAATAGAAATTTCAAAACTAAAATTTATTTTTTTAAAATTGATAAAAAAAATAAAAAAAATAAAAAATAAAATCAAAACTATTTTATCAAATAATTTTTTTAAAAATTCATTTCAAAACAAAAAACAAAAAAATTAAAACGACTGGACAAAAAATTGAAACTACCCTAACAATAAAGGCTATTTGGTTTATCAGCGCAAATTCAAAACAAGTTTGTTAGTTTTGAGTTAAAGGTTTATTGAAATTGAACTCCATTATAATTTAAACGTATTCTTAGTATCCCAATTTTAATTTAAGTACCACATCATAGAAAATCAAAAGTTGTTGTACTGTTTGATTAATTTACTTTTTTTTTTTTAGAATAATAGTCTTACTAGGGAGAAATTGTCTTTCTGTGTCTTATTTTTGAGTTAAAAGCTTATTGAGATTGAACTCCATTACAATTCTTATTCCTTTTAATTAGTCTTACTAAGGAGAAATTGTCGTTCTATATATGCCTAATAATTTAGCAGTTACCACTTACCTCACATTTCAACATCTGTTTTCACTTTAAAAAAAAAAAAACGTTTGACACCATCAACAAGAATATATTATAAAGCAATTGTCCTCCAAGAGATCGGAGGGAAAGATCAACTTTCCTTTATAATTTGATGGGAGATATAAAATGGTTAAAATAGTTGGAGTTGAAAAAGGTTATGGATTTTATATTTTCAGCTACTAAAAATGACATTACTAACTTTTTGTCCAATAGAAAGATACTTCCTTTCTCACATAATATTGTCCAAAGAAATGCATGTGAACACCCCATTTGCACGAAAATGAAAAATTCATTGGACGGAGCTTTTATTTGCTGCATTCATGTGTCTACAAGCGGATTTTGAGGAAAACCCCCATGACACTTTATTTTGTTTCTGATCTGTAAGTTGAATATCTTCGTGTTTAAGAAACAATCTAAAGTAGTAGTTGATTAATTATAAAGGTATAGCTTTTGCTGGTCAATATTTTATCTTTAATGATAAGTTTTCAGATTCATTACACTCCAAGTTGAAAAATGAGACCTTTTTTGGAATTGTAGTCTTCAAATTTTTACCAAATTTCTTGCAGCATCTTCAATTCAACAAATATTATAATAGTTAATAAATCAGGAATGCAATCTAAAAATTGAGAAACAATCATCACCCAAATTTAATCAAGAGATAAAGATACACAAGTCATTATAAGAAGCATTTTGTCTCTAATATACAGTGATTTGAGATCTTAAGATATATAATATATATATATATATATATATATATATATATATATATATAATTTAAACGTAAGTTTTATGGTCATTTTCAATTCACTTATCTGAATACTAAACTGATATTCATAATTAATTTTGAATAAATTTATTATATATAAAATCAAAGTATCTAGAGTATAAACCTTTTTTGGGGTTAATTCAAATATACACCCTTAATACACATTTTGATATATACACACGAACAGTTTGACACCGTGTTATAAAATCAGAAATAATTACACTGCGTATGTATAGATAGATACATGGTGCTTCCAACCAGTGACCACATTTAATGAATATATTGCTAATGAAGTATAATTGAAACCTCTTTATCAAAAACACAAACATGAGACTTGAGAAAATATGAAGTTTATTGCTAAATTAATTTATGTTACATTTAACTTTTGTGTACATATATATAAGAGTAATATTTTTCAATCTTTTCATAAGTCAACAAATCTGATTAAAAGAAACTATAAGGAATACTCCAACCTATACAATCAAGTCTATGAAATAAATTCATGTTCAATTACAAACAATTAAGAAAAAAAAGCCATTATACTCTGTTACATTCTCATAAAGATGGTCTAGCTCTATCATATCTTGTATATAAGAAGAAAATAAGAAAAGAATAGAAAACATGTAATAATTAATGTGTATAAAATACTTATTTTCTTGGAGAATATAGCATTATGCTTTAGGAAACACTTGGAAGATTGCAATAGTTAACTTTAAGAGGTACTATATGCTATTATTTTTTGTTAGAGAACCACCTCAAATGTGGTCTACTTTATTGAAACATTAATTTGTAATAAAATGACAAACCTCGTATAATAATAACATGGAACCCTGCCATATATGATGTATTGGTGACTCATGAAGGATGAACCTTATTAGGCATAACCACACATTCCATAGACACAATATTTGCCTACTTCACACCGATGGTTACACTCCCCACAATGCCTCTTGTCAAAGTTGATGTCAACACATTGACCTCTACAACATGTTTTTGTGAACTTGCACTTGTACTTGCACGCCCCACAGTTGTGCATGTCATACCCCACATCAATGCACTTGTTGTTGCAACATGTGGAGTTCTTGACTCCTACCAAGGTGCAAATTTCGTGGTCCTTTCTGCAGTGATCGGCAGCATTTGGATTTCTAACTTGAGCTAGGAAGCGATTCACCCTTTTGGAAGGAAGAAGAAGATTCTTTTGATGAAAGGTTGGTTGTGAAGATGATGAGGGCAAATCGATATCATGGTGCACAAAAGATGGTTTTGCTTCCTCTTGAGTGAGGGTTTTCATTGTGAGAGCAATAGACAAAGCCATGGTTATTGCTATGACGAATATTGCTTTTAGGAACCCCATGGCTTTGCCAGAATCAAAGTTGAGGTGTGCTCACGGAAAGGGAGATAAAGAGTAGTTTTATTTTGTGTTTTTGGGTTCTTGGGAAAGTGTGGTAGAAAATGAATGTGGCCTAGGGTTTATAAGAAGGGAAACTAGGGTGAGAAGTTGGCGCCGCAAAAGTGGTAAAAGTTCAGGAGCTTGCATGGTGCATGCTAATGGATGAGTGTGATGCGATTTTGCTGAATATTCTATTGGTTGACCTTAAAAAGCTTCAGCCACTCGTTACTTCAGCACTACAGTATCCATCATTTTAATTAAACTTCAGTTTTTCCTGTATGGTCTATTTTACCCTTCGGTTCATGAGTTATATGATGCAAATTAAAACATGTTTAAGTATATACTATACCAAGGAAGAGAATTAGGGAAATTATATATTGAGTCTACTTGTCTAGGATCACATGTTCATGGTATTGGTTTAGTGATTAGGGTTTGAGTTATTGCTCTATTTTTATGTGAAATACAATGTAATATTTTTTTCAACTTTTAATAACACTCTATTCTATGCTATGGGAAAATTAATTTGTCGGAAATATGATGATCTTTAATCCTGTAATGAATAATTTCTTCTGGAGGTGATTATAAAATTGAATATATATGAGTGTATGTGATTCCCACTTAAGTTTGAATCCGATAAAAGATATTTTTCATAAACAACTTAATTAATGAGTTAGTTTATGAAATTGATATATTATTAAAATGAGTAATTGATTTGGAAGTAACAAGTTAATTTTTTACCTCAATCCATTTATTTAATTATTCTTTTAAAGTGAAAAATTTATTTTGTGTTAAATTGCAAATTATTTGAGGCTATTCAAAAAATTAAAGTTAAGCTATTTTTCATACAGAGTAGTTTTGACAAATAATTACGAAAATGGGATATATTTGTAAATATTTACAAGAATGGTAGCATGAACTATCAACCCACCATCCCAGGTGGTGGGTTCCTTGCTTTTTTTTTTTGTGCAAACCTTCATTTTGAATGATGGATTGTATTCTCTCTCCAACGCTTCATTCAGAATGGTAGGGTGGTTAGTTCTAGTGCAACAAGAATTTGCAACCTGCCATTTTGAATGGTAAGTTTGGTATACAACCACCACTTAAACATGTTTGTAATTAGTGGAACCCTCCATGTTGAATGGCGGGTTGACGGAGACTATTTTACATACTTTGTGCATGTTTTTTGGATTAACAAGTGTAGTGTTTTTGGTTTTTCAAGAAAAGAATAAATACTGAAAAATATTTAAAATAGTTGTGATAAAAATATATGAATAATTTTTCAAAATAATTATTATAGTTTTCTACTAATGTTATTATTTGCATGAGAAGATAAGAACCATTTGCATGTAGTATGTATCTTTAAAAAGAATTGCTTTACATATGAATAATCTCTAATGATGATTTATTGATGAATATTTGAAATAAAATATGAACGAATTATTTATTGAAATATTAAAGAATTTCCCTTACAAAAGCAAAAAGGTTATTATAAAAATTGATTAATTTTGCGTATGCAGTAAAATTAATAGAAAGGAAAAATAATATGAGAGTAAAAAAATCTAAATAATTTAAATACAATTGTTATTATATTTGGAAAGACACTATTTTTAATATTTTTATTATTTATTTTTTCTGCAAAAAAAAAAAACACGAAAAAATGGCTACACTCTTCAACCTAAAAACATGTATAAAATACGCCAAATAGTCTCTCAACCCATCATTCAGGATGGAAGGTTCCTCTAATTACAGACATGTCTGTCCCTAAGGGTAGGTTGAGGGGTAGCTATGTACCAAACCTGTCATTTTAAGTGGTGGGTTGTAGATTCTTGTTGCAAAACATCAAGAATCTCTGAGCCGTTAGCTAAAACTGACCAACCTATCATTCTGAATGGAAGGTTCAAGAGAGAGAACACAATCCACCATTCAGAATGGAGGTTTGTAGCAAAAAAGCAAAGAACTCACTACTTGTAAATATTCATAAACGTACCTCATTTTTGTAATTATTTTCCAAAACTACTCTTTATATGAAAAACAACCTTAAGGTTAATATGTAATTTACAAAAGAAAAGATAATGGTCAACTGACTTTTAAGACATTTAAAAAGCAAAAAATGATTGTGTCATCAAGGACCAAACACATAATGGTCATGCCAGTGTCCTTCCTATAAAATTCAGTTCTTCAAAATAGTATGGAACAAAACTAATTATTTATATCTTTACAAAATGATATTGAGTCTCATTTTTTGTGTTGATAGGATGTGACTCATTTTTATATTGGTTTGCATTTGACTTTTACCTCAATTACATTACTTATTTGTTTTTGTAAATTGGACATGTACTTTTGTGTTTTTTCGATAATTAATAATATTCTTTTAACTTATTAAAAAAACAAAAATTAAATAAAAAGGTTGAGTGGTATGTGGGGGTGTGCATATTTAAGTGCAATATTTTGTAAACATAAAAAATATAGGTTATTTAAAAGGAAAAATAGAGTATCTACGTGGTGCATATATGACTCCATACATAAGTTCATTTAGCGTGTGTTTATTTGTGCAGTAAGAAAGTCCAAAATGCAAGTTAAACTAATTCTTACTTCTCACACAAGATGAAGGTCAACCATATACATACATGTAATCTTGTACATTGTACTTATAAGCATGCAAATCATTGGTGCAAATTAACATACTCAAGTCAAAGGATAGTAATGACTTTTCAGGATTATGAGGCACCATCTGATAACCGCAGGGGACGGCCTGAGGAAATTAAGGCACGCTGCTAGGAAAAGCAAAGGGCCTTTGTCATACACGTTAACAAATTATATTTAATAAATTCGATCCAGAAACTCAAAATCCAGCTACTACGCTTCTTCATGCTTAACATGCCACACAAATTAAACCAAACTTGCCTCCAAAGACTAGTTTCCAGGACTCATATCACCACATATATATTTTTTGTACGTGTCGGCCAATTAAGCCATGCATTATATATGCAAGTTAACTAAGCGTGAAGAATTCTAGTTATTATGTATATTTTATAGTACACATGCAGTGTGTATATCGCATATACAAATTTGAGCAATTAAGAATGAAAGAACTTAAGATGTTCATACTTGACACTAGAAGTTGAATTACAAATTTGGTTCCTTTTTTTTTTTTTAAAACTTTGACTAGGAATCTTTTAGGTTTTGTGCTTTTGTTATTGCAATAATTTGTTTTATCAGTAGCAAAGAAAAACGTAAAATTTAAACAAGACTAGAATCATGAATGTGCAGACACAATAGTCCTAATTAATTTTCCCACCACACACATGAGAAATATTGTAATGCCAAAGCGCGTATTATATTGGTTTATTAATAAAAAATTAAAATCTGCATAGGAACCATATATACGCCTGATATATGTTGTTGTTGAAGTTTTAACTCTAACAATTAAATACTGATCCACGTAAATTAAACTGAATGTCTCATAACATTGCAAGTATACGGAAGCAACGTCGTGAGTAAAAGATGAATATGCATATGACTCGTAAAGCTAGTGATCCCCAAAATCTTCAACCGTGAAATTTGGTTTTCGAAGCCCAGGTTTTAAATGGGCTTTAGGATGACAATGGATATGGTTTTGATTTAGTATTATAGTACTTGTTTTTATCAGTTTTTTATTTCACGTTTACTTAAATTTTAATTCTTACTTACTAGTGGAAAAATACAAATATATTTTTCTCATTTTACTTTGCAGCAGTTTACCGTCGGAAAAATAAATACCTTTGATCCACTTTCATTGGTTGCATGATACGTGGTTTGACTAGAGCATTCAAATATTGGTTAAATACAAGTGGTTAATTGATAGGATTCAAATGGAAAATATGCGAAGTTTCATGTTTGCCCTCATTGGTTGCATGTTAGGTTTAGTTAAAATTTATGATTTTTAATTAGTTGCATGGTTTTTTTTCTAAAAAACCCTAACAATCTACTCGTGCATGTAGACAAAATCATGCAATATTACACTGAAAACTATACAACAATTCAACACAGAAAAACCCTACAATTTTGTTTTACTTCTACGACGGTATCTCGCTAGAAAAGCAAATTTATCACATACTTTGTCGGTAGCGAGCAACTGGTTGTGTAAGAAGAGAAGATGATACACGACGACATGGTAGCGAGGCGGTAGGCACGGCAGCACGACGACACAGGAAGAAGGCAAGATATTGAATAAAGGAAGAGAGAGGCTGAGTGAAAAATGGAGGAAGAGTTTTAAGAGGATTAGAGAAGGGGAGAATGAATGTGACGTTGAGTGAAAAGAGAGAGACAAGTAGGTGAGAGGCGACAATTAAAGAAAAACATGAATTTAAATGAAGAATGAATTAGGGTTAAAAGGTAAAAATGGAATTTAAAAAGAAATTAAAACAAGTAGGTGTCAATTAAAATTGTGGTAGGTGTCAAATGAAAAACTCTTTCATATTTGTGTTTAAAAAGTATACCCTTATCTGATCCTTATCCCATAACTGCGCGGGTAGCAACTTTGATTTACATCTCATCCCCATTAGGTACCTATGTACCCATAGTTATATCCGAACCCACGACTCCAACTTTATTTATATATAAAGACAATAAATCAATATCTTTCACAAATAAGTGAATATAATATGAAAAGTAAGTCAACATAACATTAAACATAAAAAATTATAAAATACTCCTTAATATTTTATATGATTAAATATAAATCTATTTTTTTTTGCCATAACATTAAATAATGTTATAAGTTCATTAAGAGTTATTTTATAAATAGCTCAATTTCTTGTAAATTTTATTTTTATTTATTAAATTGTGTAAATTATATTATATGTCTCTTTTTATTCTATAATCATATTACTTATCATAGATTATAATACAAATAATATTTTTAACAATATTTTTTACTTAAAATTATAATTATATAGTATTATATAATATAATTATATTAAATAATATTAAATGTATAAGGTACGAGGCGGGTTGGGTACTACAACATGCATACTCGTATAATTTTTGCAAATCTAAACCCACCTCATACCTATACCCATTTTTGCACGTTATTTTTTGCCTTGCATGTAGATATTTTTGCGAGTACACATTGGGTCATGACCCATTTTAGCATCCCTAATGGGCTCATTATATTTGAGCTTGTACCCACCCTACAAAGTATGAATAAAAACATTAAAAAAGCTTGTAAGAAAACAAATGTGTGTTACTTTTAATTATTCTAAAAATTCAATATATATCTAAAGTCACTACATAATAAGTTACAAAATAATAATTAAGCAAGGTTATAGTATATATTATTTAATAATTAAATATCAATTATAAATAATCAAATATAATCTCAATAATAACTTATTAATTTTTGTTAAGAAAAATGTTTCATGCGTTAATAAACATGACACATATATAGAAAAAAAAAGGCTTCCTATGTGTGTGTGAGAGAGAGAGGGAGGTTGGGTGGTGGGCGATAATGGTGATAGTGATGACGGTGATGAAAGTGGTGACGATGGTGCTAGTAGCATTGGTGACAACAATGATGGGTGGTGAAGGCGATCATGGTGGTGACAACGACCATAATGATGGTAGCAACGATGATGATGGTCATGATACTGACAATGGTGGTTGTGGGTTATGCAAGTAAGTTATGAAAAAGACATGTAATATCTCATTTCTTTATTTAAATTTGGATAGTTACAAAATATTCATATCATTCTCACACAATAATATCATTCTCATGTGATACATCCCTCGTTGAGTTTAATTGGTATACACTGTCAGTGTAAAAATCATTTACACTGACATTCAATTATGACTTTTCATTTCATTTATGTGACTTTTTGAATAGTAATAAGTAAAGTCAACAATTCTACTATGAATGAAAGATTGTGATTGACAGTATATACCACCTGAAAACTCAAGGATTTTTTATATCTATGTACAATTTTCACGCTAGAAGTTTCATAATATCTAATAGTTAAGCAGATTTACATTCTAGAAAATATACTTCATGACTACACTTAGACATTGTGTCTCAGTTGTATATATATAAATAATAAATTGGGGTTACTACTTACTAGAAAAACTCATTTTATACATTCAATTACTTTATTTGTTTATTAACTTAAGTATTGGAGTGTTTTTTATAAATATGACAAAAATAATTTAGTGTTTATGTAGACAAACTCTTCCATAAGTATTTTTTGAAAAAAAATAAGAAGAAAAATATAATAAATTTTCCTATAAATTCAAATTAGTTTAATACAAGTTAAAAATAATATTTTAGAGAACTTCATGTCCTAAACGCTAAACTCTAACTTTAACTTTTACATATTAATTTACACATCTTATAAAGAGAAGTTTGTTTCATTTTTTTCCCTTAATTATCTTTATCTCATAAATTACTTATGAGAGAAGTTTAACAAAAGACTAAAATATAGAAGAATATAATAAACTTTCCAATGTGGAAAAAAAAGAAGAAAGAGACAAAGTTTGATATCCGTTAAATATTACATATTATTTATTATCAAATTGTATATAATGAAATTAAATAAAATAATTTTATTAAAATAGTAAACGATCACCTAATACATATTAATTAAAAAATCTAATTAAAAATTAAATCCAAATAATAGAAATTTAGAAAATAAGAAATACTTGTATAAGCATTCTTTTACATTTACTGCAACAACTAAAAGTGACCATCACATTGTAACACTAGTTAAATCAATCTGATGACAAGATTATAGCTTAGTTAACTAAGACGAGTTTATAACTACCACGAGCTTGTTTCATGCATTTAGTTTATATTATTTTATAAGTCAAATATTAATGTTATTAATAATATTAGATTTTTTTTAATGGTAAAGATAGAATCCCCTATCTTTCTCTGGCTCCGCCTCTTTCCTTTTGAGCAACTAAACCACTCTTTTTTTGTATTGTTTTAGGTTATGTTAGACTTATTTTCTAGATGGATTTATAAGGTAATTCATGCAAAACACATATTTTATTTTCAAAATAAATGATACAAAATGGAAACGTGACTCCATTTTAATAATTTTTCTAATGCGGAAAAGGGTGATACGTTTCAATTTTGAATTAGTTCCCAATACAAAAATTGAAGAAACACGTTTTCTGTTTTATTGAAAATTATACAAAAGAAAAATATCTTTTATTATTTATTGGAACTGCATATTCCCAATTATAAATTGAAACAGTTTCATTGTGTTTCACGATAAAAAAAAAGAAGAAGTATTTTTTGAAGGTTATTATTCTCTTGACAAATTATTAAACCCTAAAGCAGGAAAAGTATATTTAGCAAAAGAGTATGTGCATTTAACAACAATTCACCTCCCCAATTTGCATTAGTGCGTACTGCCAGCAGGCCAAGATCTGCTTAATTAAGGAAAAGCCTTTTTTTTTAAAAAAAAAAATCACTGAAAATTAAGTACTATTTGGTTTTCACTCATACCATTGCAGAAATGATTTGATTATTATGATCATATGTCGCCTGAGTATCTATCTATGTCAATTCTACTTAACGCATATAATTTTCATGTTCATACAAAAACCTCTTTATACCTTTTGATCATCAAATCAAATGTGTGTTTTGCCTTTTTTATGAGAAACAGAACCAAACACTCAGGACAAATGTAGAGGTAATTAAGGTGATGCATACAAAATACATCTATAAGAGAAGCATACAATATGTATTAATAATGGTAACTTTCTAATATCGTACTCAAGAAAGGCCAAACACTCATGAATTAAAGATATTCTGTATTTTCTTAAAAAGTAAATTAAATAATGTTTGAATTGTATAAAAAAGAACTAAAATAAAATAAAAAACAATGGACTGAAACGAACATTACTCTTCTAGTTCCTTGAGGATAACATTTGGATGTATCTTTTAATTTTTTTTTTTATACTTAAAAATGTATTGTTAAAAGCACTATATTAAGAGTATTTGGTCCAATGATGAAAAGAGTAAGTAATGTAGGATGGTCAAATGTTTGTGTATACATATTTGAGAAAAAAGATTTTGGAATATATTTTTAATTGTTTAGCGTTGCGATTAATTTTACATTTTGAAAAGTGGAAAAGCAAAATTCTCCTAACCTAACATTGTTTTTGTAGCATAAAAGAATGTGTAGGCGAAATCTCTGCACCCGTTATTTAATTTAAATAATAGAGTTGACGTGGTGAAATAATATCCTATCCTGCTGATTTTAGTCGTAAAATTCAAAACTACTCCAACTTTTTGGAAAGTGATATTTTTTGAAAATGTAAGAAACATTTATTGACAAAATATATTGCCTATGATATATTGAACGAACCATTTTTGGTTGGCAAATATAGAATGTCAACAAAAGGGAGGGAAAAGGGTTATACGTGATCGGTGTAAGCAAATGAGAAGGGTTCTCCGAAAACGGCGGAACCGCAATGTGGTGATTTCAAACTGAGATTTTTGTGACCACGCTTTACGTAAGAATAAGAAACATGGCTGTACGGAACGCAAGCGTGTGGGTTCTCACTTTTTAGTCAGTTGCAGAATTCATGTTGCAATAACAACCGTAACATACTGTTATTGCATGATAATAGGATTGTTTTTGTTTTCTAAATACATTTTTACACACTTTTTAGTTAATTAGTTGCATATGCATGTTACAATAACAACGGCGGCAACATTGATAATACATGCACAACAAAACTAAACATAGGACCTGTTTTTGTTTTCTATTTTTAAAATCAAAATGTTTAAACACGTATTTCTTAAATATGGCTACACTATTTCAACTTAATCACTACTTTAGAGTTTAAGTTATATATAGATATGCTCAGGAACGGATTTATGTGTGATGTTAGGGCTTTGGTCCTAACTTTTTTTTAATATTTATAATAATAAAAACTTTAATATATCATATTTTTAATATTTATATTTTAAAATTTAATGTTTTTATTTAGTTAATTACTTTTATTTCAGGATTTGATTGTAAAAATAATAATATTTGTGTGTTGTTAATTTTTTATAAAATATTTTAATCCACTTTTATAGTATAAGAAGATTTTTTTCTCTATTTATATAGTTATATTATATTTTTTTATATTGAGGGTGAAGATGATTATAATTTCCTTCTTTAGATAAATTATTTAAATATTATAATTTTATTTTTAATAATAATAATATTTTATTGATATTTTATTATATTTTAAAGTATATATAAAAGATTGTACTAGTAATTAAATTTTTTTTAGTCTTTATTTATCTTGATTTGATTATAATTGGTTTGAAAATAAAAGTATTTCATGTTAATTTTGTTAATTAAGTGATCTTCTAAAAAAGCTATTATATTTTTATAAAAAATTATTTAATATAAATACTATTTTATATTAATAATCTTTGTTCTTATTTAATATTTTATATGTAGATATATTTTTTTATTTAGCCCCACTTGACTTGTAATCATGGCTCCATCCATGTAGATGCGTTAAATTAATACTTAAAAATATAAATATTAATTATAAATTAAGTAAGAAGCATTAAGATAATATTAAGTAAAGCAAACATAAATGAAAGTCTTAAGTTAAAGTAGAAAGTATAACTATGGATCCCAATAATGTTAAAAAGGATATGTTAAAATGGAGAAGAGAATGTTGATACAATAATAAGGTTGCTCTGATGATAAAATTTACATGAAGGAGAATAAGAGGTAGTGGATTCAAATCTTTTCCTTTCTTCATTAACAAAACTAACGACTAACATTTGTTTCTAAAAAAAATCAGGAAAGTTAAAAGCTGACTCACATAGCCCACAAACTTGTGCATTGTGGCTTTCTCCATGTGGTTGTGGCTAACTTGGTAAGATTTAAAATCTACATGCCTCAAACCAAACCCTTGTGGTGTATTCCACAAGGGTGTGTTTGAAACATAAAAAAGAGCACATTTGGGACATCCCCGCCCAATAAGCCTGTAAGCTTCTCTATGAGATTGTGGTTAAGTTAACTAGATTTAACATATCTAGGCCTCATGCCACACCCTTGTGGCATATTCACAAGTTTGTGTTTGACCATTAAAAATAGTACATTTGGAATGTCTGCACCTTACAAGCTTGTAGCTTCCCCTATGTACGAGTGTTAGCTGTAGTAAGAAAAGATGAATATTGACCATGCTCCTCACAGACCTGCGACTTTATCCACAAGGTTATGGTTAACTTAGCTAGATTTTAAATTTGTAGCCTTAAAGTCACACCATTGTGTTGTATTTGACACATCAAAAGAGTATATTTGGGATGTTTACACCGCACAAGCTTATAGATTCCCCAGTTAGTGTGTTAGATGTAGTAGTAAATTAAACATTGAATGTTGACTAACACACCTCACACATCTACAACCTTATCCACAAGGTTGTGGCTAACTGAGCTATATATAAAATCTCTAACCCTCGAGCCACACCCTTGTGGTGTATTCCATAGGGTTGTGTTTGACACGTCAAAAACAATACTTTCCCACTATAAAAGCAAAACAAGGAATATATCATATTTACTCTCCTACCAAAAGGAAATATTTAATAACCCTACATATAGACATAAAACATCGATCCCTTATGATTCATAATACATGAGTAACCTTACTTGCTCTAACTTGCCTCTTCCAATAATGTTCTCAACCTTTCACAATCAAATTATGTCATCCCCATACTTAATGGTCCCTCATAGTACATGCTTAAAAGTTTGAAGACCATTGAACACTTCAAAATTAAAGGTATCATTTGCATGCATAAGCCACATCCAACTATGAAATAAAATTTGTTGAATTTCTTTATCTCCTGTTTGCTTTTGGCAATCTTAAATCTAGATGATTTTCTAAAATTCCAAATTACCCAAGTTACTGCACACCATAGCACCATCCACCTTTTATTGACCATGCCAAAATGTAATGTTAGAAGAAGTGTTGCTCTATAGTAGGAAGACCCACCTTAAGAGATATTTTACTCAAAAAATAATTTTAAATGTGAAACACATGATTGTAAGAGAATACTATACATGTGATTCATATTCATATATCCCACTTGTACCCATAAAATATACATCACATCTCCTTCCAATTAAGTAAAATCCCTTTCCTCCACAAACTACCTTGATTGTAATTAGTAGGTTTTGCTACTTTTTTTCTTTTAAATATTTAAAAATTGATGCTTCTATTGCTTGATTCATGTTGATTTGTGATTTATCATGTGGTAGTATCTAGTCATATACTTCTAATCATATTTTTAAAGAAATTAAACCATATTTAGTATCTTAAGTTCAAGAGTTTCTTAATAGTTTTTTATTATTAAGTTTTACTCATATAAAAGCTTTAATCAAATATGCTCTTACACTGAATAAAAAGAAAAACAAGTTTTGGTATCACTTAACTCATTTGAAGGATATATATATATTTGTTTTGATAAGGTAAAAGTTATATGTGTGATTCATATAAACCCAAATATAAGAAAATGCAAGGATAGTGTAAACATGAATATGTAGTCATAATTTGGACAAGATATATATAAGTAAAACAAACTCTAATTCATATGTCATTATTAAAAAAACCTCTTATTCTATTGATATTATATAATCTAACAAATAAAGATAATAATATAAATGACATATGAATGATAAAGTTATTTTTATGAAAGTGGTAATGAATAAAGGAAATAATGATGAATGTGGAAAGATAATAATAGTGATAATGATTGCGGTGTATTAACCATTCATTACTAAAAATTGTGGTCAAAATGACAATAACATAGTAAGGCTAGTGTTAGTAAGGATGTTGACGATGATATAAGTGAAAATAATAATAATGATAATGGTTATGGTGACAAGTGATAATGATGTTTATAATGATTTCAACATTAATTATTGTTCAGGTAGTAATGAAATAGTGAAAATTTTGACAACAATATTAATAAGACATGATAATTGTAAAATGACAATGAGGATGATTTATATCCTGTTTGTCTTAGTGAACCTGAATCAGTATGATATCACATCTACTGTAACTGTAACATCCCAGATTTATATATACTATTTATACCATAAATTTTTTTAATAATTATTTAAATTACTATTATCTTTATTCCTAAATATTGAGATATAAAATTTTTATCATAACACAATCAATATAACATCATACACCTTTTTATGTATTCAAAATTTGAAACAAAATATAACAATCACATAAAGTTAACATCAATGCTTTTAAATTCAAATAATAGTATTTCTACACACACACATATATATATATATATATATATATATATATATATATATATATATATATATATATATATATATATATATATATATATATCAGCAATAAAATAACGTCCTCTGAGACTTTCGGTCACAATTCAACATACTTTACTCTATAGAATCCTGCCTTTCAACATCATTACTACTATATGCTATCGTGCAAAACACAAACATTGCAAGGATAAGCTTACATAATACGCAATATACCATTACATCAGTCATGGAGCATGAAAGTTACACAATATTTATGTTCAGTACAATCAACACAAATTCACTAATAGTAAACACCAATCAATCACTTTTATGCTCCACTTGAACATAAACACTCACAATCAATCAATCAAATCAAACACACTTATATTCCCATGAATACAAGTTTTCACACAACAATATGTTTAGACGCAACATATTCCAAAATATCTACATTGAATTCGAATACCGAGAAGGCTTAAGACCCCTTCCAATTGGCAATAGGCGTACAATCTACCTGTGTTACCACCAATTTAAGTCTAAACAATACTTATTTGACAACCACAAATTGATGTCTAGTGTCTATCTGACACCCTGTGACACACAATTGTTGTTTGAGTATGTCCTTTAGGCACCATCTTGTATATCTGGTACCAAGACCACAGTGTAAATCACAGAAATATCCTCTTACATATCTGATATTTTGGATTACATTAACCCTAACTGTGTCACTAACATCAATGTACCCCACCAAACATATCATCCAAAGCTAAGTTACCTAACTGTAATTGCTCACAACCAACATCAATAAATACATCCTCATCATGCATTCCAATTATATGCATTACATCATAATTCCAAATAATACATTGTCATTCCAGTAAATTCAATTATAGTCACAGAAAATCAATTCAACCAAAACTAAGTCACCCTACTTTAACCGCTACTTCCAAACTATACAATAAATTATCCAATTCAAGATCAAACATAATTCCCATAATAATCATCAACTACACAACACATCATATATCTCAATCCATTATCATTAATTTCCAAGAACCATAATTCATTTCAATCACCTACCAATTCTCAAAACAAGTATTAGCTCAACATATTATCTTGCACTCAATGCAACACTTTATCACTACAAATTTATAATTAACATATATGTTATCTTAAATAGCTCATTCATATCATCAAAATATATGATATCACACATAGCTCAATAATACAGTTAACATGCACGTTATCCCAAATAGCTCAACTATGAAATCCAAATATACACTATCTGAAATAACTCAAATCGCAATCAATATATGCTTACTCAATTAGCTCACATTACCATCAATAAATACGCTAAGTCAATTAGCTGAAAACAAAATCAATACACACTATCTTAAATAGCTCAAAACACAATTAAAATAAATATTATCTTAAATAGGTTAAAATATAGTCAAAATTTTCACTATCTCAAATAGTTCAAACCTCTCAACTACCAAATCACTGATCCATTGACAAAAATCAATAAAAGAGTTTCTCTTACCTATTTCTTCTTTTCAGAGGTAACTCAAAAGAAAAAGAGGAAATTCACCTGAAAAAATTTCACAAGAACCTAACAAAAATCCCAAATTAAACAGGAACCTTAGAAATTAGGATTTTCAAACAAATTCCCTTTTAACATGAACAGTAGGATCGAAAATGATAAGAAAAAGGTTCATCGATTCATGATCAGACTTACCTATAATAGCGATCATACAGAGGGCTATGAAAGATACCATGTTGAAATCTGTCAAAAAATGGTCGACCATGCAAGCGATCGAAAGAGAAGTGGTGGAGAGAAAACTTATGGTGGCCTTTAAAAGAAAATTAGAAAAATAAAATAAGGAATTAAAAGAAAAAAATATTTATATAAATAGCACCAGTGTATTTAGTATTGCTAAATACAACCTTCTTTGATAATGGATTTTTCAAAAATTTTCCAAAACTCAACTAAAATCTTTCGAAAGAAAAGAGTAATAATTATTCTCTTCTCTCTTATCCTTCTACCATCAATCGAATGCAATAATATAGTATTAACAAACTAATAAATTCATCACCTCTCAAATCAATTAGTAATTTGAGTATAAATTTAAATTTAATTCTCTTAACTATTTATTCTATGAATTTATGACCTATTAAATAAACAAGTCCTTACATAACCTGCTCTTTAAGTTATCAAGTTGGAATGAGTTGTTCTGGTGGCTTTGCCTTTAGGTTGTTCTTCTCACATGTGATAACATCTTAGACATGTGAGAGGAAATAAAGGTAAAAAAGTATGTGTGTTGTATGGTTGAGTATTTTGTGATCCATATAAACTTGCAAGAAATGTCCTGACATTTAAAGGAAGGCAACTTTATGTGGCAAAAGTTTGCAAGAGGCTCTGTAAAAATCTTGATCATGAGTCTAAGATTTCTATAAAAAATTATCTTTCTCATTTTGTGAGTGAACCATACAGTAAGATATAGCAAAAGTCTGGCAGGGAGTAATGTCTAACAATCTATGAAGTTCATAATAATTTATATTATCTTTAATCTTTTGGGTGAGGTGCCTTGGAATTAGCTGTTGTAATTAGTTCTTATTATATTTATGTTTGCATATTCTTTTTTCATCCTATCTTGTGATTGAAGGTGATCTAAAATATAGATAAAATTATTTTTCCTATAAAAAAACATTCATTCGGATGCAGAAATTGAATCACAATCAATCATTTGGTGTTGTTATTTTACCAATTAAACCGACATTAATTAATTCAACAAAACAATAAAAAAAAGAGTGACATACATGGCCATCTATTAATTAAGACTAAACTAATGCTTTAGTTGACGTTCCCCTGCGCATGCATATGCATAAATTTGACCGCAACCAACACGATAAATTGTAATTTACCCAAAACGAATGAATTATATATATAATTAGATATTTGACCTTGACACTTTTATATAACCTACCACATAAATAGATCGAATGGGTTCAATGTGAAGAGGATTGTCAACATCAAAAGGTTGATTATTACTGTTGCTTCATATATATATATATATATATATATATATATATATATGACACTGTACTGGTGATTCAATATTAGTTAAGGTGAAAATGAAACAGAAAAAGATAAAATCTTACCATGTTTAATCTAGTTATCATAACATGATATTAAAGAATAATTGGTTAATTACATTTTATGTTCTTCTATTTTATTAATTTTTTATATTGTGTCTGTATTCTTAAATGATGATACTGTATTTTCTATTTTTTACTTAGCTGTTAGTGTTTGACATTAACCATTAAATAATAAATATGGATTAATACATAACAATAATTTAATATCAAGACATATCATAATTCAGTTATTTAAATGTGATTTAATTAATTATTTTATGGTTAGGTTCTTTTTTGTTATCCATCCAAATTAACTTTGAACTAGATATGATATATCATTAAATTATTGTTATGCGTTATTCATTATTTGTCACTCAATAATTAAAAAATAGTTATAAAATTTGTTAAAAATTAATAATAATTTAAGTATAATACAATTAAACAAAAAATAAAGGCTTTGCTTTAAAAATCTACAAGAACGTGTTTTTTAATCATGTAGAGTTGACAGTGTCGGCTATACAGTGCTATTGTTCTCCCATCAGCGACAGTACTTCTGGATTCTGATATTATTATGTATTTCATGAATTTAAACTGGCTAACTTCTTTCTCTTTTCTCAGATTTATAACTATAAAATATATTTTATAATCTTATTGAATATATAACATTTCTCTACTTTTAAATTAAGAGAAATTAATCATGCATTCGTAGAAGTTAGGAATACGAATTATTAGACCACGAATTTTTTTTTTTATTGAAATTATCTCAAGCCAATAAATTTATAGGGGTATGTGAATTAATGTGGGAAGTTTTATTGGTTTTCTGCTTCTTTTCCTAGAACCAAAAAAAATTGATTAATAATATAAATATTGAAAAAGTAAAACAAGTTGATTGGTTAAGTAGTTTTTCATGTTGGTTGAACATTTTCATTATGTTATAGGTTAGAATTTGAAAGTCTCTATGATCTGACAATTGGTGTTGTCTAATCTCTCAACTTGGAGTGATGATTGATATTAAGAGTGGCCAATATTTTATTTTTCCGTGAAAAATGAACATTGCGGGCGTAGAAAAGTGGGGACTAAGACTCATGAGAAGGCTTTGACTAATATATAATAGATGATCAATGTAGAGATTCAATTTTTTGCTTTTTGACTCTTGGTAATGGTTGTGGTTTTCTCTCTTCAAGTGGGTAACTTCTAAATTTTTAACGCAAAAAAAACATATTTGATGATACACATATAGCATGATAAAGTCTTCATTGCTTCTGTTTTCCCCATCTCTTATTTGATATTTCTCATTTAACAAATGCTAAAATATTTGTACTCATTCTCTCTCTTGTTTTGAAAATTATGTAAATTTCCTTCCTTTAAAATATATGTTAATTTTCTATTCGGGTATCGTTTTTAGTTTTGAAATTGTGAAAAACTAAAACTAATGTTTGTTTGAGTTTTTTGTTTCAATTTTATGTTTGTTTTTAGGTTTTGAAAACTGACCAAACCGTTTTATTTTAACATGTTATACTATGAAATAATCTACTAAGAAAATAATTAACTTTAAAGTGGTACCAACAATGGTTTTAGTGACAATAAGTGATATAATGATCATGATGGTAACATTAATAGAGACTATCACAATGATAATCATGAGAATAATAATGATATTAATAATGGTTAAGTAGTAGTTAGAAAAATGAGTTATATAACTAGTGAGCAAACTCAACTTAACACAATTTGTGTAAGGTTTGGCAAAAAAAAGGAAATTTTATTTAATGAATCAAAACTTATAATTTGACATAGTTACAATATGATCCACCACATTATAACTCATTTAAACCACACAATTCATCTAAAATTAAATTTTTTAACTATTTTACTCAATTTATATAAAGTCTTGTGATTGATTACTCGATAATGAGTTATAAATACTGAATAAATTTTCTTTAAAAAAATTGATGATCACGCAAATATTTGAATTTTCTTTTTTAAAAAAACATACAAAATCTCTTTTCACCCACTATTATTAAAAAACTTTGTATTTCTAAATATAAACTGATAAAATAATCTTAAAATATTTATGGTCATCAAATAGTTATAAATTAAGTAGATGCATACAATTTTTTTTTTCATTTGCAAACACCAACTATTAATTTATTATTTTTTATTAATGGGAGGATTTTGAATTCGTGATCTATCCCTCCTTCTTTTCATTCTCATGATTTTGTTATTAAGTGAATTTTATATCTCTTAATGATACTCTTATTAATCTTTAATTTTTTTTCTCATTAGTACTTTTTTCCGTCTTAAATAAGCTTAACTATTTCTGCACTAATTAAGCCGGAATCAGTCAATAATAATCTTGATTTATTTAACTAGATATAGATTTTTTTATCAGGGAAAATTTTTATTTAATTTATTAATTAGCTGTTTAAAAGATGATAGATAGTGACCTTCCAGCCAATTTTTACTCCAGAAATACTCTGATGAATCTGAGCCATTGATTTATTGTCATACAACTATTGAAATGATATGTGTGGAGTCAAGAAGACAATGTGTGGTCTTGATTTTTGGTGGAGAGGATTCTCATGCACGCAAAATGGACCAAATATGACATTATCAAAGCTTTGGATTGAAGCATTTAGGTATGAGAAACCTTTGACTATATTTGAATATTGAGTTAATAGAGTATATACACTTTCATCTCACCTAGTCAAAAGCTAAATCGGTTGTACTTTTATTTGGTAATAAAAAATTAGTATTTTTTTTAGATAATTATTAGTTTTAAAAAAATTATTTCAATTAGTTTTTTCATAAGATGTTCTGTTACTAATTAATTTTCTTTTACAATTTTGTTTTTCATTAACTTATGAATTATCTTTTATTAATTATTTTTTCTTATATTTCATTCCTTTGTTTCTCTTTCGTTCATTAAAGTTTCAATATATAATTATAGTATATTTATAATTTAAATATATATAACTATAGAAAATTATATTTTAAATATATAATTATAATAATTTATAATTTAAATATAATTATAGAAATTTATAAAAATTTATATTATTATAATAATATAAAATTTAAATATGTAATTAATTTATATTATTAAAATATATTATAATTATTTTAAATATTTTACTATTGATCTAATAATTAATTATATCTTATTTATTATATATTTTACAACAGCAATTAATTTTTTAACTTTCTGTTATTTTTTCAGCAACTAACGTGTATAATAATTGCATTGAAATATTGATCAACATTTTACAAAATTTGAAATCATATTTTTTTAATCATTTGTGTCTGGGTAAGTATTTTTGGAAAAAAAAAAGCCCACTTATTTAAACATAATGAGTATTTATTATATTATTTTATTTTAAGATTTTTTATAAATTTTTTTTAAAAGTTGAAAACAATTTTTTTAAGAAGCTATTTAGAATAATTTTTATTTTTTTATAAGCAAATTGTTAATTTTTTAATTTTGTTATAAAGATGATATCTCAAACACATGCAATATTTTATGTTTAAAAAATACAACTACAAAAAAATGTTTTTTTTTTAATTTATAAATCCAAATTAAATTTTAAAGAGTTTTTATTTATACATTTATTTCATCATAACTTATCATTTGTTCTATAAGTAAATAAAATTTTTAATAGATTGAATAATAATGTAAAATAAATATTTAACACTAGTGTATCACTTTTTTTTATAAATAAAATATTGAATATATAATAAAACTAGGTGTGAATCTTGTGCATAACATGTATTTTAAAGAAATAAATAGATAAGATAAGAAGTTTTTTTTTTATAGGTCAAATGTTAGTGGTTAACGTATTAATTTTTATTAGTAGATAAATTTGAATTTCTATCTCTCCCTCCGCATCTCTCAACTTTACAATCATATAACACATATAAAACAAGAACTAAAAAAGAGAGTATAAAAAAATTATGATACTTGTATAATTAATAAGTAGATATTATACAAAATTATGATACCAGCTTTTAAATAATCATATGCACACAATTTTTAAAGAGAGTGGTTTACATGAATTGGTGTTAATAATAAAATATTATTTTAATATAAGTTTTCCGATACCAAATTCTAAAACTAGAAAAGGTTAATTTTATATATATAAGTAATTTTATTCAATTTATAAGTTTTTTTTCTAATTTTAAGCACCAAATATTATAAAACTCGCAATAAACATTTTATTATTAAGAAATATATATAAGAAATTTCCACTAGAAATCTCATTAGATGCTATAAGATCACATCCGGAATTTGATTAGACAATTTAATATAAAAAAGTATAATCTACTTAATCTTTTTTATAATTTATTTGTTAAAATTCATATTAAATTGAATTCATTTATGATCATTCCTTTTCATTTCATGCCTTTTTTTTGTTTGACAAATTTTATACTGGTTGTTAGTATACACAGAAAAAGGGTATTGACTATTGATAGATTTGGAAAATGTGATGTTCTTTTTACAAAGCACTCTTTCCTTCCATATTCAAAATCTTCTGGATCAATTTAGGAGTGGGACCCACGCCAGGGGTAGTTTTAGAGAAGGAGGCAAACTGGGTCGTCAACGTAGTTGACCAGTGAGCACCTCCTCTTAACCTTAACACATGCTAACCTAGCCAAAGTCCTTGCTCAGAAATGTTGAATCTTGAATGCTTCTTCACCCCAATAGAATACAACTTCACTATAAAATATTCATTTCGAATGGAACCATGTTTTCAGCACAATGGGTCACACCTAATCTATGAAAATCATTGCTTTGCACATAGTATGATTCATGCACAAGAGCAACTGCATTTTTTTTTTTTGTCTTGAATAGAAAGTACCTTTTAAAATTCTTAACTTTTTTTTTCCTTTTTGTTTTTTTTTTTTTTGCAAAAATATCATAATTTGAAAACTAAAATTAAATCAATATATTCCTTCTTATATATAAACTATACATAAATTAGTTAAATAGGTTTTGCCTAACACTTTGTGTAGGACAATATGCGAAATAGAGTAATGAAAAATAATTAAGAAAGAAAGAAATATATACAAAATACAGTAAAATTTTAAGTTGTTTGGTTTGAGAAAAATAAAAGATAGATTGAAAACAAATATTATCATGATGTAGGGATGAAAACTAGTCAGATTGTTTTTCAATGATTTTGGCTTGACCTGCATAAGGTTTGATCTGCTTTAATTTGTTTATTAAAAAGGTTAATAGAGAATATTTAATTAAAACAAAAGACAAATTAATTTTAAGCATAAAAAAGCCATTAAACTTGGTATGACAAGCCTATTTATATGGATATTTGATATATTATTATATTAAATATGAGATCAATATTAACAAAATAATTAATATATAAAAATATTTGAGTATGGAATTATGCAGTGGTAATTTTTATCAAATAGCAATTTACTAAGTATAACTCTTATTTACAAAATTAACACTTTTTTTATAGTACATACACGAATTTTGGATAAAATATTATAGATAGTTAGATTATTCATGTGTTTTGTTCCTAGAGTTTCATTCTCATTTCTGGCAACATCTTGACATTCTAAAAGACATTGGGAAAGTACATATGGATATTCTTTGCATTATTTGTTTAGCTATTCTGTGGGAGATTTGGATACCAAGAAATTCTTTGGTATTTTGAGAGGTGTCTCTTAATGTCGAATAGGTTTGTCATGAGTCTTTGCAAAGATTGTGGTTTGGATTCATATGTTCCATAAAAAATTGTCTGTCTCATTCTATGAATGGTCTATGCAGCCACAATATTTCTTTACTTTGATTAGGTAGGGGGAACGTAAGGACCCTTTTATGGTATTGGACTTTGTTTATGCTCTAGGGGGATGGGTAATGTATAACTCTCAGCTTCTAATGTAAAGTGTAAACATTGTTATGTCACTTCTATAACATGAGTGTGTATTGCTTTAGTGGAATAAAATTTGTCTTTTTTTTAAAAAAAAAACATACACATGAGCTTTCAATGTCAAGCTTAACTATAAGAGTTTAATTAGTATGCATTTATAGTGGAAAAAAGTTTTATACTGACATTCAATTAGAACTCTTCGTTTATATGACTTTTAAAATATTAATTGATAAAATCAATAAACTTACCATTAATTAAGAGATGTGATGACTATCAATGTAAGGATTGATTATAAATCAAGCCTATAAGAGAAAGATATTGTACATATTTGTTAGTAAAACAAATATACACTTTATTTAATGAAAAACAAGTTGATTGAGATGGGTTGATAGTTCTCAATTTACTAATTTGAATACATACCATTTATGTTAAGGTTTGTCACACAAAATTCACACTACAGGAACAATAAAAAAGTTAAATGAATTGCACACTTAAAAATGAAATAGAGAAATAAGATAAATACATAGTAATAATATGCTTGTTATCAGAGTATAAATGAAAATTATTTACAAGAGGTATATATAGAGCTTACAACATGTAATGTGGCATAACGAACTAACTAATCCACACACCCTACATGTGAGACTAATGTTAAATGCTAGAAGAATGAGGTCACACTAGAAACTCTTGGAAGAGCAAGAACATATAACAAATCATCCCAATGCATGAGTATCAGGTAATCTACTCTACTGGCTTTTATAAGCTTTCTTACCAAATGTGCTCTCACACATACAGAAGCTTACTTGGTCACACACCATTCAAATTCTTTACCTTTCCAAGTCAACATCAACAATTTACTATCTAGCAAACTATGTCAATAAGACATGTTAATGTGCTACTTATAAACTACCATAAACAACATAATTAGTAGATAGTTTTGTTATTTAAATATATAAGAGTTTCAACTTCTATATATCCATAGAGAGACACATGTTGGGAGATATATAATTATATGCAAGAATATGAAAAAATATATTTTATATGTCTGTTTCTTTAAGTAAAAAAAAATATTTTTAAAGATTTTATGTAACACATATAATTGTTTTTTATTTAGTTAAATTTATAAAAACATTATTTTAAAAAGTGATTTTAATTTGTTTGGATGTAACACATAAATTACCTTTTCAAATTATAATAAAGAACAATAAAAATTACTTCTCAATAAAGTGTCATAAACAATAATTCTAAATTTTAAAACTTGATAAATAAATATACATTTAAAAAACTACTTTGTATCTTTTAAATTACGTTTTTGTTTTCTAAAAATTCTACCATTTGTAAAAAATAGTCATGTAACAGACAAGGGTGCAGGTAACTCCATTTGTAAAACCCATAATTCGCAAAATTTGCAATCCATATAACTTCATTTGTATAACTCGTATTCTAGACTATCTTATAAAAATTAAGTTTCCATGTGTTCCACAAAACCCAAGGGTTTGACAGGCTAACTCACATTAAAAGAATTAATAAATATTTTTTATTTTAAAACTGTTTCATTTCAACAGGTATAAAAATTTTAATATTATCTAAATTCATCACACAACTAAGGAAAATAAAAATGGTCAATAATTAAATGCTATGACTAACATAAACTCAAATATAAAGTTTAAACATTTTTTAATTTCTTTCTTATCACTCCATTGTTTTTATTAGTAACATAATTTTTCTAATAAAATTTTATTTTTTCAGAGGTATGGTGATAAGGTCACAAGTTTAGCGGATCCAGCAAACTTACATTTTTAGATAAGTTCAAAATTTTAAAACCCGTGAATTTGAACTCAAATGTTCTCGGCCTCTATGTATATATAATAGCTTTATACATGTTTTTATATAAATTTTCATTTTTTTTAATCTTATCCAACTAATTAAAGCAAAATAACTAAAAAATAATTTTAAAAATACCATGTTTTTCTTTTAAATATAAAAAAGTTCATTTTTATGTTTCTATGACAATTAGCCCTTTAGGAAACGTATATGATTTTTAAGAAAAAACAATTCTCACGTACATATGAAGATCTATATATTCTTTCAATAATTTATTTTTCTTTGATTTTTCTATAAAGGAATTCAGAAAATTTACCGGAATCTATGATAAAGTATATAGATCTTTACTTGAGTTTCTCTCTAACGTGACTTCCTTTAGTTAGTTTCTATGATGGTGTAGAAACTTTTCTTTTGGTCTTTCCTTTTTTCTTTAAATAAACTTTGGAAAGAATAAAAGTTGTCAAGTTTATCTTTTGTATATATTTTGTTTTTTTAATCCTCTATAACTTTCTTTAACCAACTTTTCAAATTTATTTTATCTTAATGCCAAAAATATCATTTATAAAATGAGAAGAGAGGAGTTTATTTTTAATTTTTAATAACATAAAATAAACCCAATAATAACATTAATACAATTTTAAATCTAACCAGAATCACATTAAATATCTTTTTATTAGAATCATTCTATAATTAGTAAAAGCCATGGATCTTCGACTAATTTCGCTTGATAACAACCTCTAGTACCTTTTCAAAATTGTCTCTATTTTGTTTGACATTTTAAACTTTCATAAACTTTAACACCGGTTTAAAATAATTCCTCTAAGTATCATACACCTACAATTTTTAGTTAGTTTTTATAGGGTATAAAGCATAAAATTTTCTAATCATATATGATTGGAAAAAGTCAATGAATAAATTATTTTTTTATATTTCAATCTGAACCATACTGGATGCTACATAAAACAAAATACAGCACCGAAATTTGAATACGTGTTTTCATGTGTTTTGTCAAACAATAAGTTAAGAATAATAATAAAAATAAAAATTAAAAAAACAGGTTTGTGCTTGATGGAAAACACAAATGAGTAGTTGCATATAGTTTTCCTATAAATGAATTTTATCATTTAACACTTTCATTTTAAATAAAAATAAGAAAAAGCGTGCTCATTATTGAAACAAACTAGGCTTCTGTTAAGTCATTAGGTCATTCAATATTGTTGGTGGGAAATTTCCCACTTTTTTCTTTGAAGAATATTAAAGATTAAGAAAAAATAAAGATAAAAAGGTCAAACAATGTCAATTAACTTATGATTTTCTTCTTGGTTATTTTTCTTGAGTTCCTACCATACACATGAAGAAACGACGGACAAGGAACTTCGTTTGATTAATTACATTAATTTGTATTAATTTATATATTGGTGCCTATAAAAAAATATCGGTGCTTATATAAAAAAATAATTTATATATTAGTTCAAGCCTATATATATGACTTACATGAATTGATGTTTTCAATAAATTTGAAGTATTACTTGCAAGTTACAAACTTTGGCGCCGTCCATCAAGGAGATGGTTTGTCACCATCAATTTCAGTTAAGTCAATTTAATGGGGCCATTATAAAATTTTAAGGATAAATTATAAGCTTAATTACTCTCGTGTTGATCTATGAGTACGAATTTATTCAACAGAAACTATCAACTAAGGACGTGGTATGATTTCTACCAAGTTTACATCCTTAGTTTTTTAAATCTATAGATTATCCACTAAAATATATTCTCATCCATTCTTGAAGAATTTGTATGGAAAAAATTCGTACCGTAAATGAATCATCGAAATTTTAAGATTTTTTTATAAACATAAAAATTAAAACTAGAGATATATTGTATTGAATTGTCTAACTTGCTCTAAATATAAATAAACAATTTCATAATAAATAGTAAATAATTGATAAATTAAAAAAAAATTGTACCAACTATCATTAAATTTATTATGAGATTAATTATTTAATACCATATTTACTTAAAATAGACAATATTTTTATCGTGTTAATATTTTTTTATTGTCAATGGTTAATTTTTTAATGAAATGATTCTAATATGTCACATCTTTCTCGTCTCTTATGTGATTTTTTATCATAAGACTAATCTATAATTTCCTATAGTGTTAATAATAATTTCAATTTTAATTTCTAGAATAAGAAATTATTATAATTTTTAAATATTTAGTTAAAAAAATTTAAAAAGCGAAAGCTGAAAAAAAAAACACAACTTCAATTCTTTTGAAAATCTATTTGAAATAACTGAAATAGCTTATAAAAATAATTTTACACGAAAGTTGTTTCATGAGGAGAAACAGGAAGTTGATAAATTTTTTTGACTTTTATAATATTTATATAACCAGTATTTTGTAATTAGATGAAAATATAAACTTATTTTGTATTAGCACTAGTAAACTCTGTTAAAATTACTATTATCATTTAAAGATACTATAAACCTAAATTATTAGAGAAAAAAAAAACACAAGAAACTTGAATTAAGTTTTGTAATTTATGTGTTGACCTTAGGGTTGCAGGTGAAAGCTGAGAATTTAGAAGTCAGATCTCTCTCGTTGATAAATAAGACTGTGTCTCAAACAACTGTGGTTGCGATTTTGATGGCATATTTCTCTTTGTTGACCTATGGATGGCTGCCACGTGCACACTGTTACGCACCATCTTACCTCAGTTCTCAAATCTTGATTATTAACTATTAATTAATATTCCAATTCCTCCATAGTCCATATCACATAATATTTGGTCTTAGTCCAAACCAATTTTGTTGCCGAGTCCATTGCATCTCATTATCTCTGACTTCAACCTCTCAGAATCAGACCCTTCTTTCTCTCTCTTCACATCTTCCTTTAAGAATTTGTTTGTTGGCAGAACTATAGGACTCTTCTTTGATACTCATCCAACCACTTTCTTTGTCCCCAAACCACTTTTCTTCTGATTCTACACCCAAACCCAAACCCATTACATATACACTCCTTCTATAAAGTGCAAACAAACACTTTTTATATACATATAATTTTAACTAACAACATGGAAGCTACCTGCAATGATAACTCTCATATTCCAGCAGATGCACATTATTCTCCTCCAATGATGTTGTTTAATGGGAAACGAGTGGTTGTGGATGAGATGGATTTCTTCTCAGAGAAGAAGATGAAGAAAACTGCTGTTGATGATGATCAAATGGTGCACCAAATGGAGTTTCATGTTGATGTATGCAACCTCATCAATGTTTTCTTGCAATTTTCTTTCTGATTTTCACTGTATAAGATATAAATATATATTATTTTTCTTCTTCCTTTCTAGACTACCTTAGATCTCCTTACAAAGAGTTCCACTAGATCAACTATGGAAGAAGAATCGTCCAAGGCAAGGGACAATAAGGATAATAAGGTACTTGCCTTTGTGTCAATGTATATATAGTTTTTAATTTTGTAAAATGTAAAACATGCATAGCTTTTAATATGAAAGTTTAGAAATAAGATCATTAACGTTAATTTATTACTTTGTAGCTTAAGAATTTTGGGATAATTGGTTTATGAGAAATTTATATAAGAAGATTTTTTTCTTTTTGTCTTTTCTGGGTACGTACAGTGTGTAGTGCTAGCTGAATTGCACCACATGAAGGACGAAAATCAACGCTTGAGAGAGCTGGTTGATCAAGCTAACAATAAGTACAATGCTCTACACAAGCATATGACGGAACTGATGGAAAAACAACATAAGAATGAGGTAATATGTTTTTATTAATTTTACTTAATGAAAATTATGTACCTATTCCAATTATTGTTTGATTACTCTTGAGTTTCAAAGATTCTGTTTTGCTGTTGCTAAATATATAGTTATCAAAAGCTAGAGATCACTAGTTTTGATACCTTGTGATTGTGATGTGGGATAAGACTGCATGAGAAGGGTTAGGAAAATTTGATATTGACAATCTCATATGATTTTTCATGGAGTGGCTACCCTTTTATAAAATGTCTTAATTACAAAGTAAAAAAAATTTATCTCATCCCTTAATTTTTCTTCTATATCTCCGCTACCATATTCAAATTTAAGCTGAAAAATATGTTGTTGTTTTTATGCAGATTAACGAAGCCATGGAGAAGGGTAAACAAGATAATACAAGCCCAAAGCCATTCTTGGATATTGGAGTTGCTAAGAAGGACGAGACTTCACAGCAATATTCCAAAGGAAAGTTGCGAGACAGCAAAAGCAAGATCGACTTGATTGAGTGCAAAAATCAAAAGGTTTTCACTAATGAAGATGTTGTTGAGTTGAATTCATTTACATTGGATTCAGGTAGGGATAATGCAAAATCCAGAAGAGATAATCAGCATGAAAATCAATCTGACAAAACCATTCCGGGGTGGCTTTCAAACGAAGTCACAAGATTGAGTTCTCCCAAGAATGATGATCAAACAGCAGCAACCATGTCAATGATCAAGAAAGCCCGTGTATCAGTTAGAGCAAAATCAGTTTCTTCAATGGTTAGTATAATATATCAAGTTCCAGTATTTGCAAATAGAAGTCTCTAAATAATCTACATTATATTATGTTGGTTTTAGGAGATATTTAAAAAAACTATGATCACTAAACTTATGTTTGATTATTGTTGAAGTACTAGTTTATTAAAAAGAAATATGTCTATCATATAAATTTATTATAATTTGTTTGAAAATAAGCTATGTGCTGTTGGTAACACTGTGTGCGCTGCTTATGGGAAGGGATGCATTTTTTATAGGTGATATATATTGCCTATATCTTTCATGAAAGTCAACAATTTCTGTGCTATAAGTTTGCTTTCTCAATTCATCTCAGATATCAGATGGATGTCAATGGAGAAAGTATGGGCAGAAGATGGCAAAAGGGAATCCAAGTCCAAGATCTTATTATCGTTGTTCAATGGGGACCGATTGTCCAGTTCGGAAACAAGTATAAAATCTCTACTCTATCTACTTAATTTTTTATGAGAAATAATTTTACTTTATTGGTTTGGTACGTAGATTAAGCCAAAATACTCACTCCAAATGTAGATCACATGTAGTTGAAAACTCCATGTGGTTTAAGATTTCTCAGTTTGATTCCGTAAACTTACCAATCGGTACGAAACAGTATAAATTTAATCCCTTAAGCATGTTAAGAAAGAACAAGAATAAGTAGGCAAGTCAAATATAAAGTTTAAGGTTCTTTAAAAAAAAAAAAAGTTTAAGGTGTTGAGGACGTGAGAGTTTTCTCCAAGGTTTCGTTAGATTCATAAGATTAAGTTTAATTTCTGGTGTTGCTATTTTACGTACTAAAAAGATAGTAGTAATATGATTAAAGAGTAAATATATAACTAAATTTGATATAATTGAAAACTGTAGTGTGTAGTACTTAATAATTAGTTCTAATATGAATGTTATAAGGGTTTGTTTCCCGTTGGCATAAGACGGTGTACGTGAGGAAAAATAAACTAATTAATGAGACATTTGGAAGAACTTCTGTAATTTTATTTAATTAGACCTACGGTACGTGTACCTAAACTTGATTAAAACATGTTTAGTTAAAATTAAAAAATAATTTATTTTCTTAGTATTGTCAAACTTATTTCAATAGTAACCCTCCCAACAAATAATTCCGGCCAATGTTTGAAGTGACACAAGCTCTGATAGGACATGTTTCTAACTGTGACATAAAATATTTAGACTTGTTCAAATCAAATTTAAGATTCATATGTAATTCTTGGGAGAAAAATTTTGGTACTACTTAATTACCATTAAGGGCATTAATTAATGAGCAAGAATATATGACTTTTATCTCAAACGAATTAATGTTTCCTCATAGGTACAAAGGTGTGCTGAGGATCCAAGTGTGTTGATCACAACGTATGAAGGGCAACATAATCATATACTCCCTCCCACTGCGAAAACAATGGCATCCACCACATCTGCAGCTGCATCAATGCTTCTTTCAGGATCAATGCCAAGCTCAGATGGCCTTATACACCCCAACATATTGGAAAGTGCAGCACTTCCATTTTCACAGAACCTAGCAACCCTCTCAACTTCAGCTCCATTTCCAACTATCACCTTGGATCTCACTCAAAGTGCTATCAATAATTTCTCACAGCTACTACAAGGGGCACCACACGATAACCAACATAGCTTCCTTTCACCACTTTTGGCTCAGAAGTTTATCTCATCAGCTCCAACCACTTTTGACCAGGGTAAGCTTTCTAGCTTACATGTCTCTCAGGGAACAGAAAATTCTTCATTTGTTGACACAGTAAATGCTGCAACAGCTGCTATGACTGCAGACCCGAAATTCAGTGCAGCTCTTGTGGCTGCCATAACCTCTATTATTGGAAGTTCACCACATCCAAACATTAATGGTACAAGTGGAGACCCAGCATTGCAATGACAATAAGGCTAATTAGTTGTAGTTATTAGTTTCACTTGGTTTTGGAATGAGTGCAGTGATCATTTTCCTTTTGTTCAAGGTAGAAATTGAATTTTGTAGCAGTGTTATGCGTTTGAAGGAACTTGAAATTGATAAAAAATCTATTTCTATCGACCAAAATGCTGACACACTTTATCAGGAAGATGTTATTATCACAAAATGAAGACCATTTAATCAGAAAATTATATATTAATCTTATCATTAGAAATCTAAATTGGAATTGTCTGCATTTTAGAAAGCTATCGAACTTGACTTTCTGTAGAAATCATCTGAGGAAACAATTTCTTATTGAAAAATAAGTGTTCTCACATTTGGGAACTTGCTCAAAATATAGCTTAATTCATTTAAACTATATATTAGAAAGATTTCATATATAATGGCACTCGAAAAAGAGAATCCATGAACATCTGAAAACTAAGTACTTTCCCAGGTGTACGAAAGGCAAATTAAGACTTAATTTAGGTAAAAATTACATCTGCTTTTACTGTTCCAATTCATTTGGAATAGAAAATAAAGCTCTTTGGCTATATATACACATACAATCTCATCATGATAGTTGGAATGAGGAGACAGAAGATTAAAGAGAGAGAAGTATGGATGTATAATATTCATCTTTTTGTAATCCGTTTGTTTTGTTTTTTAAACACTTACACTTAGTTGTCTTTTGTTCTTACTTGAAACCTATACCCTATGTTTGTTCCAATCCTAAATAAAAAATCTATATATGAACTCTTGCATGTGGTGTTGGTGAGCTCCATTGTGTTATTTTAAAGGAAAAACCTTCAACAGTGATTTTTAGTTTTTCTGTTTTTGTTAAAAGGTAGTAAGAAATGCTAGTATTGATATATATATGACAGTTTGTGCTGTGAGAAGCCTTTGTGGGTGGCCGTTGTTGTGACAAGTCTACTAAAGTTGTGAAAAGATAATACTGGTGTTGTGAAAATTCTGTGCGTGGTTATCGTTGTTGACTTCTTGTTTAAGCTTGATGAGGTTAGAGTAAAAGAATTAATACTCATTGAACATGTAGAGATCGATTGTGACAAAAGAAATTTTGTTTTTTATCAGAGAAGTTGTGAAAAAGAATATTCAAATGGCTTGACGAATGAAGAGGTTTTGCGTGAAAAATATTGATACTTGAAATAATTAAAAATTTTCACTTGGTATGGAAATTATATGTTCGGACGATTGTTTTGGAGAACCACATAGAATCTTTATATCATGCATTTATTTTGTTCTCTTTTAGCATTCATAATTACTGTTTCTTTTTATGTGACTTTTTAAGATTCATATACACAAACTTAGAAAAGTAATAATTTTTATAAAATTGTTACTTTTTAAAAATCACTTGTAATAATTTATCTTCTTTTTTCCGGTAATAGTATTAATTTCTTCTTTGTCTACCAAAGAAAAAAAGTAGGAATAATTGATAAAAAGTTAATTAATATAGTCTTTTAAGTTTTACAGATAAAAGATAATAGAAACAAAAATTTTGTGAAAAAACGACACTTAAAAAATGAGTATAAATCTGCAAGAGATGTTTTTCCAACTCATTCAATAATTTATCACTTTCTAATTCAACTCAGCCCTAGAGAAATTAATGCTTTGAAGGCATAGGTCAGTAGGTCACTAGATTTTTGCAAAGCAACCCATAAGAGCCCCATGACAGTCTCGGAAAATCCCACCACATGTTCCTAGCAACACAAAGGAGGTGGTTGTGAAATCATGTGTTGCCGTAAATTTATTACTTTTGTGGTTAGCAAAGTAAAAGGGATGACTAATAAAAACAATTACTATCTCAATTTATAAAAGTTTGGTTGGAGGTAGATAAATTTCTCATTACATTTAATGCATGAAGTCAAAGGTTTACTACAATAGAAAGTCAAACATCCCATTACAAAGTTACACCATGTTTAAGAAGAGATAAAAGATTCCTTCAGAGAGAGTTTGGTTGGAGACTTGGAGGTATAAAAATTCCTCACTAAGAGAGTTAAAAGAAGAGTGTTCTAAGGTAGTACAATCTTCTAGTTTAAGAGAGTATATAATTGTTCTTTCTTTATAATTTAGAGATATGTTATAATTTCTTTTTCATTTATTGAAAATATTTCCTCTAGTTATGCCCATATTTTTCTCTTATCAATTAATTATTTTTCACATAAAATTATTGTATGTCATTTTTTTTTTCATCTCTTATTTTTAGTGTGAATTATTATTTTACCACTGTGGTACGCAACAGTTGCAAGGTAGTGTGATGATTTTAGGTACCTTCTATAATAGCCATAAAATTCACCCATGAATGAAAAAGAGTAAAATCAGCATTGGAGTTTTTTTTCTCATATCATTGATACTAAGCATATGACTGGTCTCTACGGAAGAATATAGTGAGATTTCTTTCATCCCAACCATATATTTTCATATATAAAACTTAAAATCAATAATAGAATTTAAACTACACGCATTTGTGATAACAATTATGTTCTTTCTCACGAATATTGCTCATTCGTCGTTTCGATTTTGATGAGAAAAAAATTTACGTTGTTAATTCTCACCTTGTTTTCATTCTGCTTATATGTTAAACAATTTTTTTTATACATATATTTTTAATCTCATATATTAAAATTAAAATATAATTAATAATTTAATATATAATTTATTTATTTAATAAATTAAATATAATTAATAACTTAAAATATAATTTATTTAATAAATTATAAATAAATTTAAATTATAAAAATAATATAACAGTCACTCACGTATATATGCAAACCCAAAAATATCTGACCGGGATGAAAATAAAATGTAAATTTCATACCACTTTGCCTCTGTTATTTCTAGAGACAGGTCAAACTCACACCTTTGTTTTCCCTACTTAGAATTATTATAGATTTTTTTAATTAATACCTAACAAAATTTCATTTAATACCTACTACTTTTAATTTTTTTTTTAAATACCAATTTTACCCCTTCTAACCCTAACTTTAAATATTCTCTCTTTTTATAGTTTATTTTCTCTCCTTCCCTCTCTCTTTCTTCTTCTCTCTTTCTATTTCATAATAATAATAATAATAATAATAATAATAATAATAATAATAATAATAATAATAATAATAATAATAATAATAATAATAATAATAATACTTATTGTTATTATTATTATTAAGCATTAAGAAGGGAAGCATGAAGGCCGTGAAGCAGTAAGTGCAACAGTTTGCTTCTCCCGTGTAGGAAAAATAAAATTTGTAAATTCTTTTATTTTATTTCTCCAACAGTGCATTGTCGAAGAAGTAAAAAAATTTGCAAATTTCTTTACTTCTTCAGCAAGTAAAAAAATTTGTAAACATTTTTACTCCTCCGCAGTGTACCGTTGAAGAAGTAAAAAAAATTGCAATTTTTTTTATTCCTCCTGTAATACACCACCAGAGAGTAGAAAAATTTGTAATTTTTTTTATTCTCCGGCGGTGCACTGCCGGAGAATTAAAAAAATTTGCAAATGTTTTACTTCTCCAGCAGTGAACCGTCGGAGAGTAAAAAAAATTGCAAACTTTTTTACTCTCTGGTAGTGCACTGTAAGTTAGTAAAAAAATTTACAAACTTTTTTACTCTATGACAATACACTACCGGAGAGTAAAAAATAAAAGATATATTAGTATTTTTTCTTTATCAGAAAGTAAAAAATAAAATATATATTAAAATTTTTCTCACCAATAAAGAAGAAATAAAAAACTATTACGTGGGAAAATTCCCTTATTATGAGTATGGGATCAACTTTACTGAAACAGTCTAGGCTTTCTACTAGACCAAATAGTCCAACAAGTGTAAACAATTGCTGCTAGAACAACGTGACTAGCGAGATTACTCCAAGGGGCATCCAAGATGTGTACAAGGCTTATAAGCCCTGATTCAAGGACACTAGGTTAAGATCAACACCTACCAAATGTTACCCAGCAAATGAAAAGAGACAAAGCAAAGGAGAAATATGTGTCGGATGAGAATGAACACATGTGATAACTTTCTTAAATATCATACTTGTAAACTGTAAATCATCATTTGAGAAAATACTTTTTGTTTGAAGAATAATTGTTCTTATATCCTATTCCACACCTTCAAAAAATGAGCCCATGATGGAATGATGGCAAAAGTATCTAAAACTAATGAAGATTTTATCAATATTTTATTTTTAATAAAAACCATTGAAATTCCAAAGTTGGTATTTGAGATAAAGGTTTGCCAGCTCATTACATGAAAACAAGAAAGATATTACTACTTGTTGGTGGATTTGTTAACAATGTTGGTAGCAGTCCAGTGATAATGGTAATTGTTGGGTGATGGTAATGGAAATGAGATATCAATATGAAAGGTAGTACGAGTAAGTTAGTGATACATGATATTTAAGTGTGTTATTTTAATTTGAGTCATTATTTTTATTTTTATATTTATTTTTTATTTTTTTTCACTTGATATATTCCTATTATTCAATAATAAATATTTTTATATTCTAAATATCATATTATATGGTAAAATTAAATGATGTGATAAATTGTCAAACAATTTTAAAATATTATGAAATTTTATATCCATAATCTAACTAATAAAAATGAAAGTCAACTATTAGTTTAATCAATTTTTTATTTATGAAAAATATTGAAAATGTAAATTAACAAATATGAAAATACTTATTGTGAAAAATAAAAGAATTTAATAAATAACTACATAATTAAATTTTAACAATAAGGATTATATTATTTATAAAAAAATATTAAGGTGATATTGTGTATTTAAGTTAAAGAAAAAATTAGAAAATAAAAAAATAAGTATATATTGTTTATTAAATTTCATTTTTTAATTAAAAAATTCTTTTAAATTAAATTTTTTTAAATAAGTTATTTCTTTGTATCTTATTTCTTTACAAAATAAAATTTTACTTGGTCAAATAAGTTTCTTAAATACTTGATTAGTAATCTTGAAACATTAGGATATCTTAAAGACTAAAATTGAGACGCCCATGGTATTTGCTGTGCCGCGCGACCACTGCATCTGGGCGTGTGTTCTGCGAGGAGCCTCTTAATCTCACTTTTCACACTTATTGCCACTCTCACACTCTCTGTTTTCCCTTCCCTTCTCATAACGCGCAAATTTCTTGCATTCCCAAAACGACACAAGGATCATGATTTTCTCCGAAACGACACAGCGCCCCAAAGGCAACTTCTGAAATGGAAACCTCAAAACCCTCTGAATCCGCAATGGATTTCCCTCCCTACCGTCGATCACACTTGCGTAGCAACACTTACCGTGCCCTTCTTCATCTCCTCCCTCACCTTTCTGCCTATAACGCTTCACTTCAAGCGCCAACTCAACCCCTCAACATTACTGGTATGTGTTTCAATTTCAAAACCTTTCCTTTTTATTTATTTCTGCTTTTTTGTGCTCTTCTATCAACTGGGTATTGACGTTTGGGAATTTAAGTGACGACGTATGGACGTAATGTTATTCATTCGTTTTTAACTTTTTTTGTATGTTCAATTTAATACGTTTTGGAGAATTCAATTTTTGAGACTTCAAGTTCCCATTTAGATTTGTAATTGAAGTTTAAAGGTTTTTAAGACTAGGTTGTGGATCAATCTGATGGCAGTTTCAATTTAACTGTGCTCTTCCTATATTTATTTGAATGTTGTTTCAATTCAGTGTTATTACAATTTTTGTTAAATTGAAATCAAAGGGGCATCCGGCACCATTTTGTTTTTAATGTTGGGAATTTGGAGTTTAAGATCAATCTGTTTGTAGTTTGAATTTAATTTTTCTATTTTGTTATTTATTTATTTAAATGTTGTTTCAATGAAGTGTTTTTGAATTTTTGGTAAAATTGAAATCTAAAGGGTACTTTTTTTTAAGTTTATTCTCGGGCTAGTGGAGTTTAAGATCGGGTTTTTGGTTATGGATCAACTTGCTGTTAGTTTCAATTTAATGCGTGCTTCTCATTTGTTTATCACTTTTCTTTTTTTTTAAAGAAAAAAGCTATTTTCTCCCCTGTTTCAAGATAATGGCAGTGGTAGCATGGATCAGGAAAACCAGGAGAAGGAGCCTAAGTTCTTTGAAGTTGTTGATTCTGATTGTTTGGATCCCGAGGATCCTATATGCCAGAAGGATATACAGGAGGTCAAGGAGACCATTCAAGGGGATGCAGACAAGGATTTCGATTTGACTTCCAGCAAGATGATCCTAGATGATATAGAAGATATGATGGGAATAGAGGAAATGTCTAACCAAGTAAATGGTTTTGATAAGGAGCAGAAGCTAATGAACGAGTTCGAGCTGGCTATGAAAGGAACTGAAGATATTTTTAGTGATAGTGGTTTAATCCACCTGAACTTGGGATTAGATGAGAAACATAATGATGGCTCTGAAGTTGTGTTGATGGATCACCAAGAAGACTTGGAAGAAGGAGAAATTTCTGGAGACTTGGGAATGAATAGCAATTCATTTGATGTGCCTTCTGCAGATACTTCAATTTTACAACAGATGGAAGTAGGTGAGGTTCAGAAGCCTGAAAATGTATCTGGAAACGTGATATATCCTTCTAAGATTGAGAATCGAGAAAAAGAAAAAGGCTATGGCTCTAATTTTTCTATGGTAAATGCACTCCAAGATGTCAATAATAGTGGACAGATGGAGCCTAGAACTAGTGGCAAGAAAGGGATTGCATGTGGAGTTGAAGTAGCAACTTCTCAAAAACCTATTGAATATGAGAAGGAAGATAAAACAAAGGTTTTCTTCTAATACTATTATTGATTTTTTTTCTGGATGTTGTATTATTGTTCTAACTTGTGTAATGTTAAACTTCAATTTATATTCGATACTTCAGATTTTTCTTATTAGAAAAAGGGAATAGAAGACGAATTTTATATTTACCACCACCAATGATGAATTGAAGATTTTGATTTGATGATGATCCTTACTTTTGTTAAATTTAGTTTAGTAAGTTCAAAAATTATTTTAGGTCAGCATTGATGTTTTACACAGCTCCCCTCTCTTTTCCCTAAACAAAAAAAAAGTGTAATCGCATAGTTGTATGTCTATATCCCAAGTCTTTATATGGATTTATTTTTCCTATTTGAATTTTTTTGGCAAAATTAACTAAAACAGAAATATGATAAAAATTATATGTCCAACCATAGCTTTGGACATCTTATGTGGAGTTCCTCGATGTCAACTAACTGTTTAATGATTTTAAGACTAGTTTGTTGATTTTCCTTTTGCTAAGTTTTGATCATTTGCTGCAGTGGGTTGAAGCCAGCAAAAAGAGTAAGCGCGCTGGGAATAAAGAAAAAAAGAAGGTATTCTTCTGATATTATTATTAATTTTCTTTCTTGATGTTGTATTACTGCTAGCTTTTGTTATGGATTTTGAAGCTTGTTAAGTTAATCACTTTTGAAGTCAATCCAACTGCAGTTAATTAATGTTCTGTTATTTGTGAAGAACAATCTATAAATCTGTATGTTTTCAGCATGTGTCTGATCTTTTTATTTGATAAAACTCTATTTTGTAGATAAAAAACAAAATCAAGCTAGCAAAAAAGAACAAAGAACTAGGTGTTAAAAAATTGAAGTTGCAGCAACATGTACAAAAACCAAAAATTGTCTCACATTGTCGCCATTATCTCATTGGAAGGTGCTACGAGGTAGTTTTTACCCCACTATACTAAATTATCAATCCACTTTATTTATATATGGAAGACACCGTCTTTATTCTTGTGGTTTTCAATTGTTGTGAATATTTTACATTTAGCCATTGTGTGATACATAAGACAGTTTTTAATTCAGTGTTGATGCTTCATTTAAATGTGATTTAAGAAGGTAATAAATTTATATTCCCTTATTGTAACTTGGAGCTTGCTTGATATTCATTTCTAATATATATGGGGTAGCAACAGAATGTCAGAATACTTATTGAGTATATCTGATGTATTTTTCTCTGTTTTCCTTTATATCGTTTGCCGTATTTCTTTCTGTTACGGCTGTCCTTGTCAGTTATAACTTTCAAACAGTTAATGCTGACTCTTAGATGATTCCTGACACTATATATAGGGTTTTAAGTCAGTGATTCAATGACTGTTTGTTCATTTTCATCAAATCCATTAAATTTTACTTTTCTAAAATTCTCTGCAAATCTAATAGGTAAAAAGCAATCTAATTAGATATATTGTGCCGGTTCTTCATTTTCAATATTTTATATTATGTAACCTTTGAATTGGCTTGACCCTTGATACTTTGTTTTATGTGGTTATGCTGAAGTAGCTCATCCAGGTCATTATTGTAAGAGTATTATGTTTCCGCAATGGCTGCAATATTGTAACATATATTCATATGGGAAATACATCAAATCATTCTTACTTCCTCTTGCCTTATTCCTAAACAAATTTCACAGGGTGACAAGTGTCAGTTTTCACATGATACAGTGCCTCTAACAAAATCCAAGGTACTGGCCTTTTTAAAATTTTACTCACTGTTATGTTTTTTCTCTGCAAGTTGTAACAAGAACCAGGAGAAATTAACAAGACCTTGTATTGATTTTGAAATTGCAGCCATGTACTTACTTTGCTCATCACTCTTGCATGAAAGGGGATGATTGCCCATTTGATCATCAGCTCTCAAAATATCCTTGTAACAATTTTGTGTCCAAAGGCTCTTGCACTAGAGGAGCTGCTTGCTTGTTTGCACACCAGGTACCGCATCCTAAGTGACTTGATTTCACTTCTTATATATGACTGTATATGGGCTTAATATAAACTTGATAGCAAACTTAATCTTTGTAAAAATGCATCTGAACTATGTAACTATTCTTACATAGATTTATTGATTTAAAATAGGAACTTTTCAATTCAGGTACAATCCAACAAAGATATCCCTACTCCTTCATCATTACATGCAAATTGCACTACACCACTTAACAACAATCATGGCTCTAGTTCTGTCCAGCAAAACCGCTTCACGAATTCTGCAGGAATTCATTCTTGCGTCAATGAACATAAGGTGACAAACACTGTGCAGAAACAGCCTATACCACCTAAAGGAATTAATTTCATCAATCTTGCTAAATCATCACCCAGCCTTAGCTCACTGAATCGAGGCACAGTAACAACTGAGATAATAACTCCTGTCAAAATTGGGACCCGTGAAGATCAAAGTTCATATGACAAAACTAAAAGCAGTGCGGAAAAGAAACTGCCAGTTGTGACACCTAAGGGAATAAATTTCCTTTCTTTTGGCAAAGGCTCTGTATGCAGTTTTAGAAGTGCTACTCATTCCAATGTGAATAGGGAAAATGCTATAAACTTGCCCCAGTTACTCAATTTTGGTTTGGCTGAGCAGACCAATTCCTCTCTAAATAAGGATGATTACAACAAAGCTAGTGACAGAACTAAACAAAACGTATCATGGTCTGATATATTCTTAAGTGAGATTTTAGGAAAAAGTAAATCTTCGGCAGAAGGGATGACATCAAAGTTTCAAGAGAAAATCTCAGTAGATGTTTTAATGAGGGATCACAGCCATAGTAAATCAGTTCAAGAGGGGAAAAAGTCATCTGATACTTCTCACGGTTCAAAAGGCCAAAAGGCATTCTTTTCAACTTTAGCATTTGCAGCAGAGCATGAATCTGACATTAAGATGAAACACCCTACTGGTACAATCAAAGGACTCTGAAAGAAAGTTTTGTTGAAGTTTTAAAACAAGGAACTTCCCAATTTAGTAGATGATAACTAGATTGTTGGTTAGTTATGTGCGGTGGGCGGTTCTATGGTCTGTCAGCAATTTTACTATGGAACTGTTACTTTTCTATTGCAGCTTGATTGAATTTGAATGTATAATAGTACTTTTTTACGGTCCATGGAACCTCAATGGCAAATGTATATCCATGTGCATCTTTTTTTTTTATCTATGCTGATGCACACAGCTAATCCTCACCTTCCAAATTTCATTAGATCTTTCATACCTTGTCTTGTACCTTTTTTTTTAATACAAAAACATATTGACGCATTGTATATACCATGATTCTATCAACATATATTTCAAATTGCATTTTATGTTGGGGAGTAGAGGCAATTTTGGTATATTTTCATAAAATTTTAATTAGTATAAAAGAGTTTTACATTAATGATTAATTATAAGTCTTTAAATATATGATTCTTAAAATATTAATTGGTAAAATTTAACAAATTTATCATAAATATAAATTGTTACAGAGAGTGCATACTAATTAATTTTTTCATAAATATTAATTAAACTTTTTCATAAATATGTTATGTTTGGCATTATGAGAAGGATACATGCTAAGAAATTCAAAAGCTTTGGAAATTCGCAAAACAGCTTCTTTTTCCACTGTCTCAACCGAAATAATATGCCTCAAATCTCAATGTGACTAAACTATATATGTACCAGGTGCTAATAAATAATTATAGTGAAATTAAAAAAGTCACTAATCAATAAAAACAAAAGTTATTATGAATATATAAAAAATTGCTGAAACACTATAAGGTTGACACAACTATGCGCGTTATAAAAATGCAACTACTAATACTATACCAAAATAAATTACTCTCAGAATCTATCAAAGCTCTTTATTCAGCTCAACCTGAATTTTTTTTTCCAACAAAGTTTAAACAATATATAGTCTTTACTTGAAACTAAATGTAACTGAACTCAAAATCATTGATGTAAAAACTGGACCGAATAAGTTGGTATGACTAAAAAATCGGTGAATTGGTCTGGTAATTGGTTCGGTCTGGTAATCGGTTCGGTTAATATTAAAAATTGGTCAACAAAAAACCAGTATGAAAATTGGAAAACGGGTCATAAACTAGTAAGAATCGGTAATTTAACTGGTTAGACCATTTATAATTTTTTTTGAAACAGATTTTGTTAAATTTATCCTTTGTTTTCCGAAGTGCATTCCTATTTTAATTTAAAAATTAATAAAAATAAAGGTTAACTTAACAATATGAAGTTGTATTTAATAAAACTATTTTTTTTATAATTACTCTTAATACAATTTTTTTCTTTATAATCTTAAATAATCACAGTGCATTAATAAGAAAAAATATTATTTTATTAAAAACAGTTAAATAACTAATTTAATAACAGTTGAAACAATAAAAAATCCACCAGTTTTTTTTTTTTAGGACGAATACGATTTTAAAAACCTCATAACAAATTATATCTTGTGAAGAAATTGTCCTACCATACTAATTTAAGGTCTAAGGAGAAAATATTTTGAAGAGTTTCTTTTTTGTCAAATTCGGTATGAATGGTAAAATTATCAAACAAAAAGTTTTATCTCAGTAGGTGCTGAGGCCACGAGTTGGAGACGCCATCGGACTCAAATATCAAATTCTTGAGGCTTAAATGATAAAGAAAAGGTTTTAAGCAAAACATGATTTTTTTAAGTGTAACATTTTGTAGTTTTTAATTAAAAGCTATCAAATATTTCAGTTAAATTTTTCTTTTATTTTATTCTCATTTGTTGATTATTTTAAAATTCAAATATTACAAATAATTTTGTATCTTTTGTAATTTTACTATAAAAACATATATTTAGATAAAAAGAAATAGGTTACCCTAAATTCATTTTTCTAGCATATTATAATATAAAACTTATTCTCATAATTCAATGTAATAAAATTTATTTATAAATATAGTCAATTATTAAAACAATCTTTTTATAGCTAATCCAATTTTTTTTTTACCTTCGTTAATTCAATTTAGCACCTAATATTAGAAAAATAAGAGATCATTTGTGTAAGATTACTTCTTGAAAGAATCACTTGTTTTAAAAAAAAAAATATTTGTAAGAATTTTTTAAATGTTTGTCTAAAATTTTTTCAAGAAAAAAAATAAAAGAATAATCAATCAGTTTTCAAAGTAAAAAAATAATCAGTTTTCAATATATTTTTTTTTAAAGAAACAACTTAAAGCTGCTCTTCTAACAAAACAATTACAATAAAAGAGAAAGAAACCAGCTTTTGAGAAAAAAAGTAAATTTTTATTATAATAACTAAACGAAAATTTACTTCTAATTATATCAGAATCTCTAAAATATTTTTTTTTTTAATTACAAACAAACTGTCCTAAATCTCGTACTTTTTAATAAAAAAAATGCTTCAATATAAATTCATAATTTAGAGACATTTTTCAATTACATTAAATTATTTAAAATTAGTTTTATATTATTTTAAAACAAATAGGCCCATGTTTCAAAATTGTTTGGGTCGAAGGACTAAGTGGCTTTACACCTTTCCTAGTGTAAAGTTGTATAGAAAGACCAATGATATGATGATGACACACAACAACTCATTGCATTATTGATCCATTTTATGAAGCCAACCACTTTCCCTTGTTTGAGAAACCCCTTGAGTTCATCCATAACTTTCTGCTTTGGAAGTAATGCCATTTCATTGAATCTTTTTTTCTGGTCCCCCCTTCAATTGCACTCTCCCAACCCAAGAGAAAAAGAGAGGACTAATAAAGTGCAATTAACAGCATGGGGTGAAACAATTCTTTCTAATTCATGGTGCTATTTATTATCCTTGTTATATACTGAAGTCTAGGTTACCTTAAAACTAGGGTATTTACTAATTGGATTAGATTGAATTAAGTTTAAGGGAGAAGAAATGTTCCCTCGTATGACACTCAAAGTTTTACTTTTTCATCTTTCTATTGATTTTATTTTAAAATCAAATCTAATAAGCTTTAATCTAACCAATCACCAAAAGGTCAGAAAAAATACAGCAAAAAATATTAAGGATTTGTAAATCAATAATTTGTACATAAATTTTATTTATTATAGAATACTATTTTATATTTTTTTATCTAAAAAATTGAACTCAAGTATCATAAGATTTACAATAATTTATTTATGTACATTTGTTACAAAAAAAAACTCATTCAACTGATTCAACTAAACTTCTTATATCATGTCATCATTTGATCTATCTAATCCTACTTAATAATATTTTATTATTGATGTTAATTCATTTTATGAATTATAAGGGTTAGAAAATGATTTAATGTTTAAATACATTTTTTTTTCATTGGAGAATAACTTGTTTTCTCCATTATTTTCTTTTTTTCTTTATTGTATCAACCACAAATAATATTTTTTCTTCTTTTCTCCATTTAGTATTAACATTTTAGGCAAAAGGTAAAAAAAAAAAAAGTGGGAATAAAATTAAGGATTATCAAATAAATTAGCTTCATGTATCCCTTCGGACATATCCTTACATTAACTCACAAAAATTGGTCACTAAAAAAACAATATGTTTGTCTTAAGAGAATGGATTTGATAAGTTTTTTCAATAAAAAAATAAAAAAAATTATAAAAATTGAGAAAATACTAATATTTTCTAACTTATAATGTTTTCTCTTCAACACAACATCATTTTTATAGAAAAGAAAATTAAAACAAAAGTACAAAATCTTATACTAATTTTTTTGTTTTTACCTAATAAAAAAAAACATTCAAATAGATTTACTTATCCCACTCCACTAAAAGGGTTTATCTCTTTGCACCCTATTAATTTCTCTATACATATTCATACATGTCAATATTCAAGCTTACCCTTCCATTTTTACAAGAACAAGTGTAAACTTTTTGGAATGGACAATCCAAAAGTTTTAAGACCAATTTGTATATGTCATCCAAAATAGTCATTCTAAATTATATGTCATTTGAAATTCTTATTCCAGATAGTGGTTAGACAAAAAAAAATTGTTACCCAGGAACATCAAACACATAATCTCGATTATACACCTCATTATCTTCCTCTTCCCAACCCCCCTTTGATTATGTAACTCATCCTAGCCAATCTTCCCTACCCATGCATTACCCTATCCCATCACCACCTTCACCTTATTATGCGTCAAACCCCCTACACTCAAAATTTCCCTACCTATGCCCCATACCTTCACCTTTTCATGCATCACCCACTCCTTCCCACACATCTTCTTCACCACATAGGATTGGGTCGGGTAACCCAATCTGATCCAAACATATTAGATTGATTTTATAGCAATTGAATCAAACTCAACCCAATCCCGTTAAAACTCAATCACTTACGAGTTAGGTAATGAGTTTTGAATTTTCAACTCAAGACCAAACCTAACCAACCTAACCATTAATAATATTGGATGAGATCTTACGATTTTTAACATATTGCATTATTCTTTTTACTTTTATTTTGAACTATTGTTGTTATTTAGATTGATAACAATATATTTTGTGTTATGATATGTGTTATGACTTGAATTCTAAGAACATTTTTTTTTGTTGATTTTAATTTGTTTTAGTTTAATATTTTAATTGTATCTATAATTTTTATTTAATTTTACTTTAAAAAAAGTATATTGCAAATTTTTTAGGAAATTATTCTAAAAAATATAACAAAAAACTACTTTTAGAATTTCAAAATTAAAAAATAAATCATTTCACTCAATTAATTCAACCTGACCTAATTTGTTCATGAGTGAGTTGGATTTGATTGGGTTTAGAATAAAAGATTCACGAGTCTAACCCGACCTAACTAGTGCACAACTTATGCAATTCCACCTAGCATGCATCATGGGTAGGAGAATTCAAGGAAGGCATGGCATAGATGAAAGCTCATTGAAGATTGGAAGCCATAGTCTTCATTTTTAGCTTGTAAATATTTTATTTTAATTAACTAAATAGAAGCATATTTTTAATTCCTTTAAGACCATGTATATTCGACCATATTATTTTTAGTTTAGAAGGTATAAGTGTCTTTAGTTAAAAAGGAGGACTAAGATTAGAATGGGTGCATAATTCAAGATATAATTTTGGGCTAACCCATTCAATTTAGGAAATGCTAATTACATCCATGGGGAGTGAACTTAGGTGCCTCACTTAAGTCTCATATTGCCTAGAAAAGTGTGTCCAAGCTCTCCCATGGGGCTATATATACTCATTCCCCCTCATTGTAAATTTCACCTTTGAAGTTGAATGAAAATAGTCTCTTTGTGAGCACATTCTTAGTAAAAGGTTTTGAGGATCCTCTCTCTTGAGGAACCTCTTCCTAGTTGGTTTTTATCAAGGATTTCTTCCCTTGTGGCAAACCTAAACACTTTGGTTTATCTCTCTTTGAGAGTGGTGTCCCACCTCCATTTTCTTTCCCCCCCATCATTCATTTCATGGTGCTTGAAACCTTAAAGAGAAAGATCAAGGGGACTGCAAAAACTTTTTGCATCAACAACCTTACTACCACAACTTCCAACCTCTATACACATCTTCTCCACCACTGCCCTCACCCCACATGTCTCTTCCACCACTTTTCCCATCCACTGTAATACTAGAGAAAGCTATCATGGAAGGTATGTAGCTTCCATATTCTTCATTTCCAATTGTGTTATGCAATCCATGAAGTTATTCGGAATAACTATTCTACATAGCATTCAACATTGGAAAAAATGCAACTTGCATTGCCAATTCCAAAGGGTAACCAAATTTTAAAGAGTATTTCTATCCATTCAAATTATTATGGAGGTGCAGCTGAAATTAATTAGTGTGGCATATGGAGAAAAGCCCACTATAGATTGTATTCTTTAAAGGGGCAAAACGGGTTAGCAAGTTTATACATGTCCCAAAGAAAATGAGTTAGATGAGCTAACTTGACAAGTTAAGTCAGCCAATTTTGTTACCTAATAAAGAAAGATAAATTTCATCATTGATGTTATAGGAATAGAATTAGATGGAAATCATTTTTACGGGTCTCCCATATTTAGCGAGAGAAAACTAAGAAATATCAAAATGAAAACAATAAAGATTTTTCACTCCAATTTTTTTTATATCATACAATTAACAATTTCGACTTGTGTGTTAAGCACTTTGCCTTTCTTATCTTTCTACAACTCCACAAAATGAAAACTGCGTGCTCATGTAGTTCGATGCGATGAGTGTTATCATCCAGTAAAGGATGGGAAATGTCAAGGTCTGGGTGGGGCTCGGTTTGGTTCGAGCAAAGACGACTATGAGTTAGCGCAATAAAGGATATTCATGCTTAAAAATCCAAGTAGAAGTAAGTCATGATGTGAGGTATATGAAAAATTACTTTGATAATTAAATTATCAAAAGAACCTTATACATGTATATTAGCAAATAGCAATGATGTTAACACCTCCCACCCTACACACACAAATTTAGTCCCTTGAGTTAATTTTGACCAACTTTTTTAGACATATATTTTGGGTTTGGGTTTATCAATAGTCCATTTATCTAAGTGATACTTGACTTAATTTCCTTAAACAAAATCTTAAATTCAAGCATTGTTAATAGGGAAAAAAACCTTGAGTTGATCTTTGACCAACTTCTTTAGACATAAATATTTTTGTTTTACCAACAAGTCAATACAAGTAATACTTGACTTAGTCTTCTTAAAGCAAAGTCTTAGATTTAAGTCTTATTAATAAAAAAAAATATCACGATTAAAAAAAATCTCACTAAAGATTAGTTAAGTTTTCTAATATAAGATAGTCATAAACATAATTTGTGAATATTTTTGTATTAATGTAATAAATATCCAAACATATATCTTAGTTTTAACAATACATATTACATAATATATTAGGCTTAAATCTAACCATGAAAAAGGGGAATGGTAATTTGGACTAAAACTTGAGCATTAAAAAAAATACAAGAGCGAAAATTATTGATTTAACAAAAAATATAAAAACTAAAATTTAGAAAAATTCTAAACACTAAAAGGTTATTAACTCTTTTTTTTTTTTTCCTCCTATGTAAACATGATAAGGCAAATTGATAATTTTTATTGGCTCGTCTTATACTCACAAGCATTTCCATGTTTTTTTCTTTATTGAATCTTACTATAAGTAGAATGGAGTCATTAGAATATACATTACAGTATTAGAATTACTATATATATATATACAACTACCTACTAGGGCCTTTAGTCCTACGTAATAGATTCCAACCTAAGTTTTTGCATTATATGTATGCCTAACATTGTTAATACTTAATATACTTTATGTGAGGATGTTTGACAAGTTAAGAATGAGTGTTTTAGCATATATTCTACATTCGCTTGCACGCACTTGGATATAAAAGAGTTCAAACCATCTTACTAACATCAAGAGTTATTTGTGTGGTTCAAGCTATTTAAATTTAGAGAGTATAAATTATTAATAGAATTTAATTGACTGTTACGTTTAACCATAACTTTTTATTTATATGACTTTTAAAATACTAATAAGTAAAATCAACAAATTTACCATAAATAAAGGGTTGTGACAATAATGACATGGCAAAACTCATGCAACTGGGTCCTTGAAAGATTTTTTCAAGCACTTAAGTCCCTTAAAGTTTAGGGCGCTTACAATTGGGTCCTTGAAAGATTTTTTTAGGCATCTAGGCCCTTGATGTGTTAAAAACGCATGCATACAGGTCATTCCGTCTATAATGTCATTTATAGATAATGTATAGTCAGCTGTTAAGGGCTTACGTCGCAGGTCCCCCTCACATTACGTGATCGTCCATGTCATTCATATTATACATGTAAGAATAACAATACTTATGACAGTTTTTAGCTGTTGAAAATAATAAAATTAAAATAAAAAAACCACGTAACCATTTTCCCATTCTCCACCACAAGTAACTCAGATTCAAAAATCAATTTTGTTGATTTGCATTTGCTTTGTTACTTCATTAACAATATCTCTTTGAGTTGTATTTGGCTACCTCAACTCTCTTTTTGCTCATATTTTATTAACAACCTAACCATGTCCCTCATCTCGACCACCATCTTTGTGGGCATCTAACTTCAAATAATTGTTCTTGAAACCTTAAAATCTCAATCCTAAACATCAATCCTAAAATTTGCCCCGATGACCACAAGCTCCCAAGGGAAGAAGAAAAGTTGGTGGTGGAAGTAGTCACGCGAGTGTTTAACATGAATCTCCATTGTCGACAGCCTCAACGTTGAATCCCTCTTTCGCTCCAACCTCATCGCCGAGATCTGGAAGACTGAGGGTTGTATTAAGCGTGTCTTCTATGGTATGAAAGAAAAATGGGGGAAGGTTGAGCTGAGTGTCATCGGCTAAGTTGCAGCAATAAAAGTTGCAGGATTTGACGGAGGACATGGGGGAGGGTTGCGATGGCTGAAGAGCAAGATGACAAATTGATGTATATAGACCTGAGAAGGTATGACATTGTACTTTTTACAAAACATAGATTGTCACATAGTGTGAGATGGACCTGCCATGTAAGCTCTTAATAGTTAACTATGCATTCACTATAAATGGCGCCATGAATAGGAAGACCTGGATGCATGTGTTTTTAACATTAGGGACCTAGATGCTTAAAAAAAATCTTTCAAGGATCCAATTGTAAGGGCCCTAAACTTTCAGGGACCTAAATGTCCCAAAAAATCTTTCAAAGACCTAGTTGCAAAAGCCTCAAACTTTCAAGGATCCAGTTGCATGGGTTTTGTCACATCATTATTGTCACATGTTCATGTGGAGGTGATTTGGAGATCAACTAAAATGTAGGGATCTGCCAGTGTGCCATTTGAAGGCTGATTGTGCTAACCCTTAGCGGCATCATGGACGGAAGGACTACGATGCAATCATTTTCAAATATCAGGGACTCAGATGCACAAAAAAATCTTTCAAGGACCCAATTGATAGCGCCCAAAATATTTAAGGACCTGTTTGGTGTTTCACTCTTTAAAGTTCAAATCAAATTATTCACATTCATCCATGAATTCTAAAGAAATAAAAAATAAATAAATTTACAACAACTTGCAATGATAACCTCTAATAGCAAATAACAAACAAGTTCTATGATATATGAATCATGAATGACAATTTTATAGTTTTAACATCAAATAGTAACAACAAAACAAAATTTGCAACATGAAGAGAGAACATAGTATAATGTAGAAAACATACTATATAACATATTAATAAAAAATTATCATAATTAATAAAAATAACAATTTTTTATTAATTTACAAACAGAAAGAAAGAAATTGATTGGCATTGGTTCAACTAGACTAGATTGAGTCACCATTTTACAATGGGTCATCTAAGTTGATGACATGATTGGCCTGATCATCACGTGACCTGCTCAACCAACTAGTTCACAATCCAATCGATTAAACTAGATGATCAGTCCAAATTTTTAAACTATGCTCTCTTGTTCACCACTGTCAACTCTTCACTTTACCAACGTTCTTCCTTCGTTGAGAAATGAAAATCTTTGTCTTATATATATCAAATACTATCATATCCTTTATTTATTATGGAATACTTCTTTATTATTAAAAAATAAAAAAGCATAGTAAAAGAAAATTTAAAACAAGATTTTTTTTACAAACAAGACTCTTAAAACACAGTTCCTAATTACAGAGTCAATATACCTTCCCAAGAAATTACACGTTATTTTAAGAAAGTATTGTCCAATTATTTTTAAATTATAATCTGTAATTATGGTTTGACTAGTCAATTGACTTTGTTTATAAAAACCATGTGATATGAGGCAGCTTGGCATTTTATATTATTATAAAATGTAATTTGTGATGATGTTTTGACAAAATCAAACTTAAAAATAAACTCACTTATTATAAATATTTTCAAAACAAACTGATTCAAATAAATATTTTTAAAAAATAGAAAAGTAAATAATTTACATTATAAGAAAACAAGAAAATTAGAAGTGCAGCTAAACAAGCTACATATTTGTAATTCATCACATATTTTTTCCACACGTTTAAGGTTTCTATGCATGTACTGTCATCCCATCAGAATGTTTATTTATTATATATTTATTACTTCTATAATAATATTTTAGAAGTGAATTGTAATTGGATGTAACATTGTAACATGAACTTTAAATAAAAAATAAAAAAAATAATGTGAATTTTTAACTAATATATTATAATTACTAATTTTAAAGAAACCGATGCATGCACTGTGATTGAGTCAAAATGTTCATTTATGAAAGGTGTGTGAAAGTCATATAGTGAATTGTAATTGGATGCATGTGTACGAAATTTAAATGAAAAAGCTAATGTGAATTGGCAATTCTTAAGTGGAGTCATAGGATTTACTTCGATGGGAAAAGGTTACAAAGTAGAGTGTGAACAGGGAATAGGGAATAGGGGGCATATCCTATTCCTTCCAAGTTCGAAGTCTGCAATGTTGTCCTGTCCTATTGGATTGCATGAAGCGTCCCATGTCAACAGCACCACGTGTCTATCATTAGCTTCCACCTTCACACACGTCCCCACTCTCCCAACTCTTAACTCTAATATTGTATTTTTCACAACATAGTCTCTCTCAATAATATTTTTGCCATCACAGTGAAATTAACACTCTCTATCTCTATGGCTGGTGCTCAGTTCCTCAATCTTCTCAATTCCTCTTCACGATCTTCCTTGGCCAAACCCTCTAGGCCACTTCTCTACAGCCCCATTAAGGTAATTTTTTATTGTGTTTAACTTTTTCTTTTTGTGGATTTTTTAGTACCAACAATATTCTTTGACTTGTTGGTTTCTTTGTTGTAGAATTTTAGAAGGAAGAGTAGGTGTTTATAGGGATTTTTCATTTTACATTTTTGCATGATTCTTCTGTTGGAAGTGGGAATTTTAAGGTATCAAAACCCATGAGAAATTAATGAAGTTAAGGTTTTTCAGTTCTTGAATTTGGAAATGCAACCTCTCTATTCAAATGGGGTTGTTATAAAAGCAATTAAACATGATAAAGGTTCAATTTGTGTGTCATGGTTGGTACCATTGAACCTGCTTTAAATGGTCAAGAAATTCTGTGATTGATTTGTTTCTTGAATGAATGAACATGCATGCTAGAATTATGCTCAAGCAAGCAAGGGAAAGAATGGCGGTTTAGAGAGGACACCTTCAACTGCTGAAGAATTTGAGAGGGTTGCTGAGGAAAGGGCCAAGCAAGCCCAAAACGAAGTTGCAAGTCAGAGTCTTGGCAAGGCAATGGATGGTGCTGAAGAGGCTTCAATAGGTAACCCAAAAGTTGAATCAGTTAAGAATAGGTATAAAGGGAATCAGTGATGCTTCTGTGTTGAGTTGAAACAGTGAGATAGCTGTTGTATATGCAGCCAGAGAATAAAGGAATGTCTTATATTTCCAAATAGCCTGTTTAATTGCCAGTGTTTGTGCAGCAGAAAGAGACCAAATAATTGAAACCTTTAGTCTTTGTTTAGTAAATTCATGTCGGCTCATTGGATCTTCAAAAGTTCCATGAATATTATAGTATTAATTCATTATTATGCAGTTAATTTGAAATTCTGAGTTTGGGGTTAATCAAGCTTGGTTATTTTGGTTGAATGAAAGAGACTTCATGAATCATTGAGCTTTACTAACATGTTAGATAATTATGTTTCTTAAGCATGTGATAAGTGAGTTGAATTTCAGGTTTGTGTGTATGAAAAAACATTTATGGGAAAGATAAATTCTTCAAATAGATTTCTATATTTACTAGAGAGATGATATTCATAAAATAGATTTCTGTATTTCGAGAAATTAATCTTTGATTCTGGGATAAAAATATCTGCGCAACCCATCATTAGGCTTTCTTATTGTTCTGTCCATATTTTATTATTATGATTTGAAAAACAAAAAGGCATTCTAAGCCAAAGGTTAGTGACTTTATTCTATAGATTATTATTGTTATTATTTTAGGTGGTTACATGTGTTGTTTTATGTATGATTGGTGAATATGTTGTACTGTGGGTGGGGCATTCATGTCTAAAGCAACCACACAAAGCACCGGAAATTGCGCTTGGTATTCAATGTGTCAAACTTTTCTATTTTTTGTTTGGTAAAACATAAAGGATGAGAATTTGGGGCCATTGAAGCACTCTTGTTTCACTCTTTACTAGGATCACTTAAGGGTAGATGGGTTAGATGTGTCTTTTATTGTGAAAGAATGGCCAGTGGGTCCCACAATATAAGATATGTTCTTATCCACTTCCTTTGAGGTTGGAGGTGGTTATCCAATTTGAAATTTGGCCCAAAAGAGAGCGACCAGCCACACATGACTTGTATAGCACCAGAAAAAGGAAAGCAGTGGACCAAAAGATAGATCTAGTTGAGTACTCAGGGTGGATTAAAATATAGGTTACTAATCATGTTATTTATACTCTTCTTGTTCTTCCCTACAAATAGGAGGATTACAAAATAACTTTCTTAATGAGATAGAGCCTTTTTTGTGGGTCTTCCAGTCAACTTGGTAGGATTCAAGAGTTTTTTAATGCTATGGTATAACTCATTCAAGTTATTGACTTATTTTTAATTATTCTCTAACGAGTCAAAATCTTAAATGAAGAGTAACATTCTTCTTCAAGAAGAACTTTTCTCCACTAAGGTTTCTCGTGCAATGATAATTCATGTAAAACATTTATTATGGTTAAAAATTATCTTAAGAACCATCACTAAATATACTATTAGGAGTTGTGATGTGTATCTTTTTAATAGAAAACATATTTTCATTTGTTAATGGTTATCTTAAACTAAGGAGGTTGGTAAACCTAATCTCTTTTATTGGAAATTCACTGAACAACTCTCTTTTTTAAATTCTCTAACAGACTTTTTCTTTTTTTCTAAACTCTCTATGCGTCCGGTTAGAATGTATTGGGAAACATAGTTTGGTGGGTTCCAATTGTCATTAGAATTGGTGATTCTAATCAACTTACTAAGTTTCTTAATCCATTTTAAATAGATTTTTTAATACCACATCATCATTTGTAAACAATTCAATGAATTAATTTTTTTTTACAAATTATTACAAAATATTAATTTTTACAGGCTAAATATCAATACTTATATAAAAAAATAGTATTTATTTTTAAGAAACTATGAATGTCATGTCAACTCCATCCAAGGCTTTTACAAAGCAATGTTCTTGCTATTAATCAACCCACGTTGAAGTTTATTTTAGTAAAATTATTTGAGAAAAAGACTTAGGCGAACAAGGTTTTTTAATATTTTGATTAGTAAATTATTTAATATGATAAATAATTATTTGAGAAAAAGACTTAGGCGAACAAGGTTTTTTAATATTTTGATTAGTAAATTATTTAATATGATAAATAATTATTTTTTAATATTATATTTTTATAAATGTTCTCGAACGAGGTTTTTGAAAAGAACTTCTATAGGCGAAAGGTAAGCACAGTGAGGTGTGAAGCGATCTTATAACTAAGTAGATGGATTTTATCTTTCAAGAAATTCATAATTTTTTGGCATAAAAAAATATGTATTATACCAAATAATGTCTCCTTAAGAAATTAATTTTAATCCTTTTAATTAATTAAAAATTATTTTGGACATGATTCTTTTTTTTAAAATCAAAGAAATGTATTACTAAAAAAATGTTAAGGTAAAAACATAACAGATGTATGTTTAACCGTATAAAGCTATTTTTACAAGAAATTTAGATAAAAACACGAGATATGACACCAGAATAAATATTTAAATAATTAACATTGTTGTCATACATACTTGATTATTGTGCAAAATATATTTGCATTACGAATATAATTTGTGTTATTTGATATAAATATAATATTTTAATAATTTTATAGTCAATATTCACATATTAACATTCCCATGAATTATTTTATACTCGAAAAATATTTTAATATTTATAAAAAACACATTTTTAAAGATTTTAAAATATTTTTATGTAAAATATTTATGCTAATTGAATAATTATTTTATTATTTAAAATATTATCTAATATTAAAATATAAACTTAGCAATTAACATTGGTTTAAATAATAAACAATGGAGTCAATTCAACAAAATACCCTGGTTGAATTAAATCAAATTATGGTTCCCACTATGGATTATATTTTTTTAATTCAGAATAGATAATTTTTCTTATCCACGGATCTTAATTGTTGATTTTAATTTGTATTGGTGAATTTTTTTAACCTGTTATCTCTTTTTCTTTCTTTTCCTTTTGAGTGTTTTTGGAAAAATTGAAAAAATTATATTATTTTAATAAGATACAAATTTGTTTAAAATTGATTTTAAAATAATTAATCTTGTTTTGATATAAAAAAAACTTTTATGAAGAAAAATAGTATAAAAAAAATAGAAAGAGAAAAAAAGTTGTTGAAAATAATTATGTTATTAATTTTCAATTTCTTAAAAACAACTTATCTTTTCGAAGAATTTTTTTTTTTTCTAAAATTAATCTAGATTATCAATCATCTTCTTTTTTTAAAACAACTTAATTTTAATTTAAAAAACAGATTATACTCTATACTATAATCTTACCCAAACACATTCTTCAATGTCGGTTTTACTCTTTCTAACAAAAACATGGGCATGGTGTATATTCACATTTTTATTTTGATATTTTATAACAAATTTATGATTTTAATTTAATATGTTTAATAATAACATCAGAGAATATGAATAATTTATTATATCATTTTGTGTATAACATGATAGAATATATTTTGTTAATTAGTATATTTTTTATTTACAATTACATGATAGAAACACGTTAAATCATCAACAGATATGACAGATTTGCCATGAAATTTAGAAAATTAAGAGAGGAGAGAATTTGAATAAAATTCAAAATGTTATTGCCTGTGTATTTGTATTTTTATTAAAAATATTAATGATCAAAGGTATATATTTATTAACAAAACTATATTTGTGAGAGTGGAAGAAGTCATAAAAGCTTTAGAAGGGTAAAATAGTCATAAAATATGACATAAAAGACCCGATTCCCGTTATAAAATATATAATATATAATAATATAATATTATTGATTATTGATTATACATATATATTATAGATAGTAGGGAATTAAGTATGTTGGATACAAATGTTTTAAAGTAATTTTTATCTTAAGGTTATCAAGTTGATCCAGTGGCAAAGGTTACATTTGGCGAGGAAAGGTTGTGAGTTTAAATTTCTCTTATGACAAAGTATGTTATTTTTTTAATTTTCAAATACGTATAAGGCTAGAATATGTATTTTGAAAAGTGAACATTAAAATGAGGAATTCTCTTTATTAATGATATAGAGAATATATAATATTATATTATAAATTATTGATTATACATATATATTATAAATAGTAGGACAATTAAGTGTATTAGATATAAATGTTTTAAAATAATTTTTCCTTAAGGTTATAAGATTTATCTAGTGACAAAGTTTACATTCAGTGAGGAAAATGTTGTGAGTTCAAATCCCTACTGCTACAAAATAGTTTATTTTTTTAATTTTTAAATAGAAACAAGAGTAGAATAGATATTTTGAAAAGTGGACATCAAAAGGGAGAATTCTCTTTATTAGTAGTATATATAATATATGATATAAAATATAATATTATACATTATTGATTATACATATAAATTATAGATAGTTGAACAATTAATAGTATAAATATTTTAAAGTAATTTTTTTCTTAAGATTATAAGGCTGATCTAGTGACAAAGTTTACATTTAAGGAGGGATAGGTTGTGGGTTCGAAACTCTCATCTAATAAAGTACTTTATTTTTTAACTTTCAAATAGGTATAAGGGTAGAATAGGTATTATAAAAAATGGACATCAAAAGGGGAAATTTCCTTTATTAATAATATAGATAGAATATAATATTATAAATTGATTATACATGTAGGTTTTAGATAGTATGGCAATTAAGTATATTGGATATAAATGCTTTAAAGTAACTTTTTTCTTAAGGTTATAAGATTCATCTATTAACAAAGTTTATATTTAGCAAAGAGAGGTTGTAGGTTCGAATCTCTCCTATGACAAATTAGGTTATTTTTTAATTTTTAAATAAGTATAAGGGTATAATAGGTATTTTAAAAAGTGGACATCAAAAGTGGGATTCCCTTTATAATACAAAATATAATATTATAGATTATTGATTTTATATATATATATATATATTATAAATAGTAGGGTAATTAAATATGTTTGATATAAATATTTTAAAGTAATTTTTTTTCTTAAGGTTATAAGTGTGATCTAGTAGCAAAGTTTTCATTTGGCAAAGGAAAGGATATGAGTTCAAATCTCTCCTACTATAAAGTAGTTTATTTTTTAATTTTCAAATAGGTATAAAGGTAGAATAAGTATTTTGAAAAGTGGATATCAAAAGGGGAATTCCCTTTATTAATAGTATAGACTAGTGAAAACACACGCGTATTCACATTTCTATTTTGATATGCTGTAAGAAAATTAATATTTAAATTTAATATGTTTTGTAATAATATGATAGAATATGAATCTTCACGGTGTCATTTTGCTTATAATATGATAGAATATATTTTTTAAGATTTGTATAATTCTTTGTTTATGATTACATGATAGAAATATGTCAAATCATTAACGAATATAACAAATTTGTAATGAATTTGAGAAAATTGGAAGAGAAAAGAATTTGGAAAAAAAAATTAAAATGTTGTCTTGTGTGCATTTTTATTAAAAATATTAATGATCAAAGATATATATTTATTAGCAAAACTTATATTTGTGAGATTGAAAGAAGTCATAAAATCTGGATACCAAAAAACTCTATTCTCATTATAAAATATATTATATAAAATATAATATTATAGATAATTGATTATACATATAAATTATAGATAATAATGCAATTAAATATCTATTAGATATAAATGTTTTAAAGTAATTTTTACCTTGGTTATAAGGTTGATCTAGTAGTAAAGTTTACAATTAGCAAGAAGAGATTGTGAGTTCGAATCCCTCTTAAGAAAAAATATCTTATTTTTTAATTTTCAAATAAATATAAGGTTAGAATAAGTATTTTAAAAAATAAATATCAAAACAACAAATGATTTCAATTTTGTAAGATGGACTTAATCAATATATTTAGATTATGATTATGAGTCAATTTAATCCAATTCACATTTCCTGTCTGTGATTTACATCCTCAAAACTATTAAATCCATTATAAAGTAATTTCAAAAGAAAATGAACATCTAAATTGAGACAAATAAAGCTTATCTGGACACCCATGTAAAGTTAAGAGAAGATAAGAGATAGTTATCTACTCAAGCAATAGTAAAAGTTAGCCTCTGCTAAGAATAGTATATAAGCTTTCATTATTAGCGGAAGAAATTTAAAAGTTTTTTTTTTCTTAATTTATATATAGACTAGGATATTTTCTTAGCAATAATTAAATAGGAATACAAAACCATCCCAACACCAACAATTGATGAAGAAAAGGGCTAGGTAGCACTTAGATATTCCTTTAAATTATCCCTATAGCATATGAACACGGTAAATATCAAAATTAAATTGATAAAATATGTGACCCAACTATCAAAATGAATTTAATTTTGATGTAACGTAGAGATACAAATTTTATGTTATCAATTTACCAAAGAAAAAAATCTAAAGTGATTATAATAAAAGTTAAACTTAGAAGTTATAAAATTTGTCATTAAAGTATAAAGGTGGAGAAATAGTAAGTTTCAATACTTTTCTAACAAAAACTAACCTATTAATAATTAATATTTAACTTATAAAAAAATTAAACTTAATTTTAATCTTTCTTCTTATTTTATCAAATTTTCCAATTTTACACTTTATTTTTTAAAAGTAACATATTTTATATCCTATTTTTAAACACTAGGAATTTATGTTCATTTGTTATATTCAAAATATTGACCGTCAAAAATTAATTAGCATTAAACAACGTATACTCACATGTTATATAATTATTAACGTTAATAATCATATTAACTGACATGATAGGGATTCTTAATGTTAATTTGTTAATGTTAAGATTTCCAATTGAAAGGAAGAGAAAAAATTATTATTACTTGTTAGAGTAAATTAAAGCAACATTCTTTAAATTTAGGTAGAAAAAAAATATAGGGTATAATTTGATAAAAGTTGAAATATATATATATATATATATATATATAATTTGTTCTCATTATTATTATTATTACTTTTAGTAAGTAGAATATTTGAACGTGTAATATGACCGTATCCATTCTTTTTCATGTGGCTTCCCTTAACGGGTAGGCATAAATTCTAGATTTTTTAAAATAGAAGGGGCAAAATATCTTAAGGGCGATTGATCCAAGTGTATTTATTTTTTAAAAAAATTACCAATATGGGTCTCTTTTATAAAATATTACGTCTGCTTTGGTAGTTGACTCGGTCAAACCGCAACTCTGAATTGCGGTTTCGTTGCTACGTCAACAACGTGATTACGTGTAAGCCAGCGTGGCAAAAACGAGTATGAAACCGCAAGTGGGAATTGCGATTTCATACTCGTTTTTTGCCACGCTGACTTCCACGTAATCACGTTGCTGACGTGGCAACGAAACCGCAATTCGGAGTTGCGGTTTGACCGAGTCAACTACCAAATCAGACTCATACTGGTAATATTTTATAAAAGAGACCCATATTGGTAATTTTTTTAAAAAATAAACTCACTTGGGTCAATCAGCCAATATCTTAATTTTAAAATGAAAAAAAAATATAAATTTGATAAAAATTAATGAATTATTATTATAAAAAAGAATTATGTACTACTAATTTGTTAATTTTATAATAACTACTTTAAAATCTTGTTATACATAATTGTGATTAGATAATAATACAAAATAAAAACTTCTACATTATAATTAAATTCTATCCAAGTATGATATCGTAACTTTGTGAAAGAATTATGGTTTTGTTTAGATCACCTTTAGAAGATGAAGTTGATAATAATTTTATGGAGAATGACCTATGATGACCAGACAAAACAATATTGAGCTATGACAGTGGACACATACTGCCCCTTATAAGGGATAGGGGATATCAACTATATCTGGTTGTCCTTATCAAATCAATTATCCGTTTCCCACTACTCAGATGGACCACATATCTAAATTGCTTTTATAGTCAATATCAATCAAAGAATTTGCACTCAATTTGAACCACTAACTCAATGGCGTCTTTTGTGGTTTGCTTCATTAGTCTACGCAATAACTATGCTTCCCCCTACATAACACTGTAATATGCCATCTTTTTACTCCATCAATGGAGTACTTACATCATTTAACTTTTCAGCTTGGGAAATAATAATAGTAATAGTTAATTATAACAACTCTTATAAAATTTAGTGTAATTAAATATACATTTTTGTTTTTTTAATTATTACTTTTACACATTCTCTAAAAGGTGGTAGTATAAAATTTGAGAAAGTAATAATATAATATTTTTAAACATATAATAAATGTTAATGTAATATATTTAAATTTAAAGAGATGTTAGTACAGAAAAATTAAAAAAAAAAGAGTTAAATTTTATATAATTTGATAGAAATGGAAAAAGTGAATTGTAATTTTCTCTAATAATGATAATTAGTTGATATCCAAGTTAAAACTATTTAACATCCAGTCAGATAGAGAAATAGAAAAAAAGTGAAGAAAAAATAATATTAGACACCTTTTGGGTACGGTGAGTGTTATATATTTTCTTTAAAGGGATAACTTTTTATTTAATTAGGTAAACATAATTATTTTCGATTAATTTAGTGATTCGTCAAAAAATAGATAATTTACTACACCTTGTTTGTTAGACTGTCTTATATTATCTTCTTGACTTAGTTGGATTTGTAAATTCTGTCTTTCTATTATAAATGCGCATGCTATACAAACGGTTATAAGAGAGTTCTCTCCCAAATTTTCTCTCTTTCTCTCTGAGTTCTGGGGCTTATCTCACAAAAAAAAAAATGCTAATTTTGTGACTCCAAATAATTATCGGAAAAACTTGTTAAGTTGTGGAAAACTTGCACATTACACCGATACATCTTTATAGACGGTGTAATTTCAAATGTTTCAAGCTATTTTATCTTTAACCTAACGAGTTTTCAGGTTTATAATATATCACAGGATTAATTATGGACAACAAGAACAACATGGCATACCTATATACTGAGAGATGCAAAAAGAAGATAGATGAATAATTGATATGATTACTAGTGTAAAATGGAAAAAGATATTAAGAAAAAAGGAAAGATGTCCATGACAAGTTTATAATTTGTGGGTATCAAATATCAAAATCGAAAAAAATGTAAACATGATGAGTGATTATTTGATGAGGAATGTTAATGAGGCTTTTTCATTAATTCTCATTCTAACGTATTTTGTACTGCTTGCATTTTTTATCAATAATTATATAAAAAAAATATTCAATCCTTAATTAAAAAAGTTTAACACTTATACAATATCAATATAAAAGAGTTTACAACAACGATTAATTTTAATTCTTCCGTTTACGTGACTTTTAATTTGTAAAGTTAACAACTTATTATATATAAAGGGTTGTGATTAATTGTCCGTATAAAACTTTATACAGTAATAATGTATAAATTTTTTTCTCTAATTAAACATAGTGTGTTAACACATCTTTTCTCTCTTTTGAATTTCAAAAACACATGTCACTTTACTACACGGAGAGCAGGCCCAATGCTCTAATAATAAGGGCATTTTTTTTAGCATCCCTCATTTGCTATTTTCACCCCCCCAAAGTTTATATTTTTTGCAAATTCCTAATATACTTTTATCCTTATTTGATTTTAAATTTTTGAATTTATTTTTTTATTATCTTGTCTTGTTGCGCTTTATCTTGATACTCTTGTATGTCACACCAATTGTCACATTTTACCCTATTGTAAATTCCTAATCATTTCTATAAGTCTTTAGGGTATTATTCGTTGATTTAAGCGCTATTTGAAAAAGAAAACACAATTTTATTCCGGTTTAATTTTCTTGATTTAAATTTTACGCTTTAGGATTTATGATTTAGGGTTTGTTTGCATTTTTTATTCATACTAATGTTGATTAGTGTTATAGTGTTTCCGATCAGTTGATCTGGAACTCACAATAATAACACCCATTTGATCCACTTTCGGATTAGTTGATCCGGAATGTACATAATGCATTCCAAATCAACTAATCCGGAATGCATTATGTACATTCTGAATCATGTTGTCCGGAACATACTTGCTGAGAGGTGCTCAAAGAGGTGACCGAAAAGGTGCTCGAAGCAGTGACCAGAGAGGTGCTTGAAATGGTGACTGAAAAGGTGCTCGAAGCGGTGAATGGAGAGGCGATCGAAGCGGCGATTGGAGAGGTGCGGTGGTGGCGCGTGCAACTGCTATGATGTGCTTCATTAGTCAAGTAAGGTAAGAAAAGGGGAGGGTATTTTTGGGTTTTGAAAAAAATTGTGAAGTCTGGGGTGTGAATAGAAGATAAGGGGTATTAAAAGAAATTGTCAATAATGAGATAAGAAAAAGGCTTGGAAAATACTCATACATGTTGATAATATATTCTAGCACTTCATATTTGACTAGAGTTTGCCCCCAGAATAATTCACCCACCTCTCGTGCAACCTACCAACCTCTTATCCATTCTTAATTATTATTTTATCCCAACATTTAAGTAAAAAACTTATATTGGGTTTAGAGATAATTAGGCTCCAACTAATAACTTCCGTCGTGTCAACGTGAAACTCTACTGCTAAGATATGTCTCTTCCCTTGTCCCCATCAAGAAATAGAACTAATTAATCATAAGGGCAAAGTTAAAGGTCGAGAATCTCAACACAACTATTTGTAAACAAGTTGGAATTAGACTTTCTTTTCACACTATTATATATTCAAAAATTATGGAAAAAATTGGATTCATGAAAGTTTTAAATTATGGAAAGGGAATTATGTTAAGAGAAAGGTTTTGAAAAATACTATTTTGTAATATAAATGCATATTTTGAAAAGTACTTTTTGAAATCTTATTTTTTTAAACTTAATAAGATGCTCAATTTTTCAAAGTAAACTATTAGAAAATGGAAAACTAAAAAATCATCCAAAGTAGTTTTCTAGATTTGGACAACTAGAAAACACACTTGCAGGACTTCAACCACATTGATTTCCCTCCACCTTTATCTTTCACATGCCTTTCACTCTATTATTCTATTTTTGTAATTTGAAAAATTAGAGTGTCTAAACTTTGCTCAGTTTTCTATATTTGTTCATGTGTTTCACATCTCATGCTTACATTCACGTCAAGTTTTTAGGGAATATTGAAAAACCTGCAAACTCTCCCTCCATGGCATAACCTCATCTCTCACTTAGGCAGTAATCTCATCTTTAGGCTGAGTGATTCTTCTTATCTCATAAATCCTATGTATTTATTGAAAAATGCAGAGAGGTTCTCTGAGAAGTCCATGCTAGATCCTTGAAAGCCCAGCACCGAGATACTACAAGAGAGACCTTGACGCTCAAGTCAATCAAGGTTCTTTAGTGTATTGTGCAAAAAGTGTCTTATGCAATACCTTCCTTTTTGTTTTTATCTTCGAAGTATCATTAATGTGACTTTAATTGAGGTTTTGATTACTCTTTAATTGCCCTTTTAATCTATCTTATAGTTGTTGGTCGCTGATGGCTGTGCTAAATGCTCCTGGTCAATTGTCAGTGTCTATTAAATATTTCATGGTAACCTGTGTTGTGTGGTGACCTGTGGGGGAGAGGTTAATGAGGTCTTAAGTTTAATGCGACTAAGGGTGTGATGTCATCCGCGGTTGGGTGTCTCAGTTGACTTGTAGAGGTTGTCTAATTAAGATCGTTTGAAGAGGTCGCCCAGAAGAGGTCATATGAAAAAGGTCATCCGAATAGATTGTTGGGAAAAGGTCTTTGGAAGAGAGGTCGTCTGTAAGAGGTCATTAGAGGGGTTGTTTGGTTGAGTTCGTATAAAGGGTGACATATAGGTAGTACAAGACCTAACATCTTACTCTTAAATGAGGAAACTAATCTATTTTAAAAATAATATCTTTAAAATCTAAACAAATCCTAAAAGATAAAACAATATAATTTTCTAAACAATATCTAGAGATTCGAAATTAAAATAATTGAATTATTTTCTGAACAATCTCTCCCTCAATTAAAATTGTTAATTTCATCCTCAATTATCACGAATGGTTGCCACAGTTTGGGATTGTAAAAAAATTCATGTTCACAAGTATTCGCAAATTAAACTCAGGAAAATATTCGCATGAGTAATTTAAATGATACTCATTATAAAAAATGAATAATTAATAAAATTATTTTTTATAAAAATGTTGGTAATATAAAAGGAATATTCTATTTATATTAAATTTTTTTATGTATATTATATTAATCTATTTTTAAATCCAATTAATCTTGTACAAACTTACTAATATAATTGTATTTCTAGATTTTTCTAGAAATAACATATTTGTTTGATAAAATTTTAGGTAAAAAATTAATATTTTTTTAAAAAAATTGAAAAATATTTGTGGGTACTAGTGTATATCCATGGATATTAAAAAAAACTCACATGTATTTTTATAACTGGTACCCAACAAGTTTTAAGCAAGTAATAGGTACGGTTATTTTATGGCAGGATAGGTAGCAGATATGCACTACCCATACCCACTCTGACCCGTTGCTACTCCTAGTCACAGTATGCTCTATCATAAATTTGGAATATGTTTTCTCACATACTCTTCGTGATATTTCTAATTCAATATGTCATTTGACTTTATTATACATCTGTAAGGATCCTTTACTAATCTTCTTCTTTTCTCCAATCATCAGTCAGAGGATCAATATGTTTTTATACCACTTGTTGGAACAAAAAATACATAACTAACAGTTTCTCTTTATTTATATTAACAAGAAAAATATACTATAAAATAAACAGTAATATCTAAGCAAAAAAGAAACGCAACTTTATTTTGTTCACGTAATTCTTACTTCATGTCTACATTTACATCAAGTTTTTAAAGACTATTGAAAAAACCTGCAAACTCTTTGCATCTTTTTATTCACGTGGTTCGCACCTCATGTCACATCAAATTTTTAGAGACTATTGAAAAACTTGCAAACTCATAACTTTCTCTCTCACTTAGGATGATGATTTCCTCTTCAAACCGAATAATTCTTATGTGAAAAAGTTTATTTATATACGTAACATCATCATAATCTTAAAGGAACATACAAATCTCTATTTTATGAATAACATCTTTAAAATTTAAACAAATTCTAGAGATAAAACAATATTATTTTCTAAATAATATTTAAAATTTAAAACTAAAATAATTTGGATTGTAACACATATAGTTGATGAGAGGAAAATGTCAAATCATAAGCAACGAGATACTAAATAATGTAAAAGATTTAAGATTAGCTTTTTTTTTCATTATGATGTGCTACTTTAGTCTTTTAATAATTTTTAATTTGAATATAATTCTGAAATTTTTTAAAAATTGTTGCAATCACGTTTTCGAGATAGTTTTTGTCGACAGTTTCAGCTTTTTAGTCAATTGCTAAAAAAACTAATTATACACTAACCAAAAGATTAATTGATATAATTTACTTCATTGATAAGAAATTGTTTCTTCATCCATTGAGACTAATAAATAAAAACCCATAAATACAATTAAATAAAGTATGTTTTAAAAATAAAAACATTAAGTAAAATAAATTAATTAAATATAATAAATTAATTAAATTTACTTTAAGTTCACCACAAAAAAAGAAGTCACGACAGTAATAAAAACTTCTTCTAATTCTTTAATCAGCGTCTTTTACATAGGGCAATACATGAAATGCAAAGCACAAGCTACAACTAAAGTTTCAAGGTTGAGATCACCATTCAAGAATTAACAAAAATCCAAGGTGGTAAAGAGAGCTAAAAAAATATATTTTAAGTCGTAAATCAATTAATAAATCCTCCAAATGTCACCTACATTAATAATTTATTCATCCTTTTCAACTTAAAAAGGGAAGAGAAAATATCAAGAGTGACATTTAATGAAAATGCCAACCAGTAGTATACTTGATTAAAGAACTATAATAAAAATATTTTAATTGAACAAGTAAAATTAGCACTTTACAATTGATTCACTTTTAATTAAATAAAATTAACCTTTCAAAACCCACTTCAGCCAATTGATAGTATTTGAAAAACCCAAACTAATTTGTAACAATTAAAATTAAGAATTGCATGTCCATTCACATGCTATACACTTTTCCTTTTTTAGACTTGAGGACACAAGCTAAACACCCAATACACGATTCAGACAGAGCTGACATATATCAAACACTCAGTGGCACATTAAGACATTAAACAAAATATAACAACAATCCATTCATAATCATATTGACAAAGGATGCATATCGCCTGCAACGTCCAGCGACAAAAAGCTGTATATAAGAGTAGATAATAAAATATGTATCTTATGCCTTAAGCCTAGCTCTAGGTTAAACTAATTCTACTTATACTGCAAGGACAAAAGGAGCATCACACCCTTCAGACAACAGCACCTCCTGTCTGATGAAGCATGGCATCAATTTCATCCCCGTCTTCCATTTCCAACTACAAAATAAAAAATATAGATTAATGGAAAGGAAGTTAAGATGGAAATGGAAATCATGAACAAACATACCTCATCTGGAGTCTGCTCAGCCCGCAGACGGCGCCCATCAAACAGGAAAGCAATTGAATTGAAATCCACGGACTGTCGGTCACAGTAAGCATTCATCAGCTTCTTAAGTTGAGTGCTTCTCTTGATCCTGAAAAAAACTTCATTTCCATCCTGGAACACATGAATCCCAAAATTAGAACATTAACTTGTGCTAATTTCGTGATTTCAGTTTAATTAAAGAGGATCCAGCCAAAACCAAATAAACCAAAAAACTAACCAAGTATAAACTTCAATTTGTCATTAATCTGTCAAATTTCACTTTGTTTTCAATGAGAAGAGAAGTATTAAGCTTGAAGGAAATTGATCATTGATCATCTAAGAACAATAACGAATTGAGTAAATTACAAAAACTGCCTTGAAGTTTGCACCCTCTTCCATTTGTAATGAATTAGTCAAATAGCATTTTCTTTTCAATGTGTATAAACTTCAATTTGTAATGAATAAGTCAAATAGCACTTTCTTTTCAATGAGAAAAGAGAAGTATAAAGCTTGAACAATAAATTGATCATCTATGAAAATAACAACTTGAGTAAATTACAGAAACCCACATGAGGGTTGCTCCATCTTCTATTATTGGACCCTCCAGAAGAAACCCCTACACCAGATGAGGTTTTGTTTTCATATATCATCGACCCTCCCCCACCAAAAATATTATATAAACCCCATAGGGGGCTAAAAATAATGTAATACAGGGACAGTAGATGTTACAAAGGCAACCTAAGGGAGGTCTCTGTAATTTATAATAGATCTAGTGTTGGCTTTGAGCATCCACTACCATAGTTACTATTTACTAAGTGTGAAATGCAAATAGAAGCCAAATAAATGTTTTTTCAACCATTTTTTAAGCACTAAGATGAAACAAAAACCCATCTCTCCTCAAAATCTGCTTTCAAAAGATGGACTAAACATGGAAAGATTATAATAAAGTCATGCATATGAACAAAAAGTATATCAACAAGCCCCTGTAATCTATGGGCAAATTCATTGGCACGGACAAATAACATGTAGAAATAGTAAACTAATAGGCAACCATCATTGACAATCCAGTAGTCACATTGGAATTTGGAAGTCACATACAGCTGACAGGGAGTGAATTTCTATTTGATGTGTAAATTTGAATTTGAAAGTCACAACAGACCAGGTACAGTTCCACAAATTTAAATTTGATATTGTAAATAAATATTAAAAACTACTTAAATGTAAAACAAAATTAAATTGCTCAATATAATGTATGAACAATGAAACAAAAATTAAAAAAAATAAAACCAATCAGAATGATACAACACATATTTGATGAACAAAATTGAAAAAAATCACTCCAGGGAATAACATTATGAAACTACACAGCAAGAGTTTTTCATCCGAAATACAGAACAAGTCAAATCCTAATACTAAATTTACTCAATTTATTAAAAAAAAAGAACATCACCAAACTCTATCTATGACGATGATAAAAGAATCCCACAGTGCAGGAATTTAACAAAGAACAATCAAAATATGATGAAACCCTAACCACTTTTAAAAGTCACAGAAGAAAAGAATAATCATCCATCCAATCGAAAACAGATATATTTATTTATATATAATTTTGCAAGTACAAAGAAATAAAAACCGAAAATTTAAACAAAATTCAAAATTTCAACGGCAAAATCAATCATAAGTTTCAAGTTTTAACAATTCAGTGGCGAAATAATCAAAGTTTCAATTTTTAACAATCTCCGGCAGTCCAGAACGAAAAATAAACACTAATCAAAGCGACCGCACAATCAAACCCCAAAATTCAAAAAAATAAAATAACCATGTATTTCTACACACAATCATAACAAACCACACACAAAACTAAGTCAAACTTGAAAAAAGCCATTCCCGATACTCAAAATCGAGGCCGAATGATACACAAAAAACATGATCCAACTAAAAATCAAAACCCTAGAAATAAAAAAAAAAAAAGTAATGAACGAACCTGTCCCTTAACCTTAAGGTTGATGTGTGCGCCTTGCTCTGTGGGTTTCTTGTCTTCCTCGTTGTTGTTGGTAACACCCGACATCTTCGAATTCTCCGAAAGAACGAACGCTTCTGCTTCTCTTTCGTCACCGCCGACAAATGCTGTGTGTTTGCGCTCTGAAAAAATTGTAATTGCGAAAGGAACTCTACTCTTATAACATTCACATTTGGACCGCTCTTATTGTTGGGCTGGCCCGATAAATGAGTCCGTTCGGCCCATTAAACGCAAGCTCATTTGGGTATGATGAGCTTGTGACAGTTGGAAGTCTTGTGCACTATGCCAAAAGAAAATTAAGATATTTTTGAAGAAAAATATTTATTATTTTGTATTTGTTTTTTATATTTAGTAATATTTAATCATCAATTTATTTTATTCTATTTTAGATTTTAAACATTAATATGGGAAATAGAAAAGAAAATATTTTACAAAAATCATCATACAAGCTTCTAAATAAAGTAAAAATGAAGTGATTTTTTCTTGTATAATAAATAAAATAATGTAATGATAATTATTTTTTCGTTGCACACAAGGAACCGTGCTGCTAAACAAAGCATGTCAAGTGTCGGCTGCATACTAAGAACTGGGTTGTAAAACACAGCTGTCTAGAAATCTTATGCAAAAATACTGCATGCCATGCTGCAAAACACGGCAAGTAAAGTCCTATTCCGGGTGATTATCAAATTTTCTGTTTTTGATCTTCATATATTTCACAAAAATGTGTTTGTTAAAATAGTTGTGATTTGATCTTTTACATATTTTTAAAATAGTTTTTATCTTATTTGAAGAGTAATAAAAGTTTATTTGAAAGTTTTCTTTTTATTTTTGTTCAAAATAGCTACTTGTTGTTGCACCGATCATTAGTTGTTAATCTAGATTTTATCGTCACCTTTATTTATCACTTAAACTAGTTGCGAAAGACAAATTTCAGTGAGTTGAGGTTCAACAACAATATTTTCAAACTAAAAAAGTATTTTTATAAATTTAAAAAGTTAAAATTACAATAAGTTTTTATTTTCATTGATTTGAAAACTAAAAATCAAAAGTCGCCTTAATTGGTAACTATGCTTACAAATCACGATATGCTAGAAATTGTGCCATAAAACATGACCTGCTCAAAACTGTGCTACAAAAGACGATTTGTTAAAATCATATGACAAAACACAATAAACTAGGAATTGTGTTACAAAAATGGCATGTCATCTACCTATAAAAAAATGGCATGTCATCTACCTATAAAAAAAATGGTATGTCATATCATGAACTGTGTTCCCGAAACACATCGTGGTGGTAATTGTACTATAAAAGATGGCATGTTAGAAACCATGTCACAAAATACATCACGTTCGAATTGTGTTCCAAAACATGGCATGTAAAAAATTGTGTCACAAAACACGACATGCTAAGAATTTTTATGCAAAAAACAAATATAGCAAGAATTGTGCTACAAAACACGGGAAGCTGGAAATTATCCAAAACACAACATACCAGGCAGGAATCACGCCAAAGAACACAATATGTTAGGAATCATATCACAAAACACTACATGGTATGATTCATATTTATAAAACATAACATTGTTGATAATTGATCTAATTTGGTTCTTAACTATTAAATGGTGTTGTGTGATCATATCATATCTCACTTAGTAGGATAAGGCTTGATTGTCATTATTGATAATAGACACAATTGGAAATTGTTCATGTACATCTAAAGTCTTACATCACTTAGAAGGCAAGGTCAAAAGTCGTTCATAAACATTCTCGTTTCTTAACCACATAGAGTTCTAAATTGGACAATACCTTGAATGTAATAACCCTAATGATGTCTCGAGACTATCAGATAAAAACATTGGTACCCACTGTGGGGCTCAAACCTACACTTTCACACCCCTTAGCCACGACTAAGGAAAGTTTGTTCCTATATAGCTGAAATCTCACATTGCTTAAGAGTCAAGATCAATAGTCATTTGTAAATATTTTCTTCTCTTAACCTTTGAAGCGTCTTTTCAAAACAAAATCGTGGCGGAGCCATCGAGCTCCAAACTAGACGACACCTTGAGCGCGATGACCCTAATAATGTCATGAGACTAGATGTAAATCATTACATTCTATAATTGGGTCAATGTTTGAATTAATGGAAAAAAAATGGATATAATGGAATACAATGAAACATAATGAAATGAAAGTGTTAATATATTTATTTTGGGTATATTGTGAAAAAATAATCAAACTTTCATTTTATTATTTGGGTGATGAATAAAGCATGATTAATGTTATTTTTTTATTCCTACATTACCCTTGTGTTAAAATTGTAGTGTCTACCAATATAAACAAGACATGTGTGTCAATATCTTATCAAACATCATTATGGCCTTTTTAGCTTTTTCACTATGACCAGATTTATTTTAAAAGTGGGTTTTTCTATATGTTTTGTTAGGATTATTTTTTTAATTTTTTTAATAAGCCATGAGAATATTATTAAAGATCAAAAAGTTCCACAAAAAGCACAAGATGAGTCTGTGGAACAAAAGGACTATTTTTTTTTTAGTAACTTTGATCCTATCATGGTGAGGTTGAAAACTTAGTGCTTGTTTGGCAACAATTTCATAAAATTGTTTTTAATATTTTAGTATTTAAAAACTAAAAAACTTGTTTGGGTAGTGTTTTCTGAAAACAGTTTTTGAAAACAGTTATGGTTTTTTAGTTTTTAAAAACTAAAAAATAGAAACAACTGAAAGTAGTTTTGTTTTTCAATTTTTTATTTTTGTTTTGAAAACTCAAAATACAATGAGAATATGTTGTTTTTTGCTTTTCATTAATGAAATTTTAATAAATATGAACAAGTTTTTCCATTTTTATATCTTAAAAACAGTTTTCAAATAAAATTTACCAAATAAGTTTTTTTTTTCTTCCCAAAAACAGTTTTTGAAGACTCTTTTCAAAAACTAAAAAACAAAATAAAATCAATCAATTTCACTCAAATCAATTAAAAAATCAAATAGAATTGTAGGATTGTGATGTTGTGAGGAATTTAAATACATAGTGGTTATTTTTATTGTGGTGGAGGGATAATGGTAAAATATTAAATTTACATTGTTTCCCACATCTATAAGTATTAGGTGTCCAAAATTCATTGGCAATTAATCACATTACTACTGAGTTTAATTATCATCTAATGAATCATAATGTTATCTTTTTTTTCTTTTTTTTTTCAAAAGAAAGATTACTTGAAAGGATATATTTCAAAGGAGAAGAATAAAATATTGTTGATCTTAAGCGTTGTTGATATTAAGCGTTGGATCATTCTACACTTAATGTGTATTAGTTCTAACTCGTAATTTTTTCTGTATTTTGTATTGAAAAATCTCTAAAAAGTGTGTGTTTAATTGAGATTGTTGAAATCTTGTGACAAAGTGCCATGAATAAGGTAAATATTCATGTAAGAGAATGTCACTAAGGAACATGTTCTTGTAGCATTTAAGAGTTATACATTTGATTGTTGTTTAGACAAGTATTTCTTTATAATTGCATGTCCAAATAAATTTTAAATTTCTAATTTTCTTCTCGTCGATGCATTTCATGAATTCTCTTTAAAATACAAAGTTCAAATAAATAAATGATGGATGCAAATAGTTAAGCACAATAATTATTACAAGTGTTTAATTTTGATGTAAAATCAGAATATATAAATGTTTATTTATCACCTTTGCAAAATGTTTTTAACAGTTAAAAAAATACTAGAAGCACGTAGATTATCTGGAACAAGTTCAACGAGTTTAATTAAATTGGTTGAATAGTATAATTTTTTATAAAATCTTAGTATATATTTGATTTTTACGGATAAAAATTTAATTGGTATAAGATTTTTTTCGCTTAATCAATATTATATTGAATTCAAAACGGATATAAAATTGTCTTAAATATTTAGAAAAGAAAAATTTATCGTACATAATAATTATAACCAGCTCGAATATTATGCTTGTAGTTTCTAAACAAGTTTTCTTTTATATAATAGTTGAAAAGAAAAGATGATTTGCGAAACCGAATTTTGAATTTGGGATCGATTATGTGTAGAAAAGGAATTAGCATCTTGTGACCTTTGTCATAAAAACGATTTTTTTTTCTTTTAAATACTCATCTTAAAAAATAAGACTTTATTGTAACCATTATTATTACTATCATCATATGACTATTATTATATATAACAAAAAAATAGGGGTTTATGTTATTATTTTAGTTTATTTAACTTGATAGGAGTGGTCTTTTACTCCTAAGTATCTCTAGATGTAATGATAATCAAAGTTTATGTAGTTCTTCTTAAACGTGCATATATCTATTGACATATTCTTATTTTCTAGTCTTATTAGGACTTCTGAATTGTCAAAACTCATATATCCTAAAATGTAAAATTGATAGGAGTATACACCCAAGTCAATCTATTTTGAACATTTTTCTTTTGGAATATTATTGTCTTTTTAGAAATTCTTGAGACGGGTGATTCATGTTTTAGAGATGAGTTTTAAGACAAATCAATTGTCACAACTTATGCTTTAAAATTTCAAGATTAAAGAGATGTCACGTTTAATTAATCATTTTATCTCTATAAGTATTATACACAGATAGAAAATTATATGTTTGACAAGTGTATAATTTTCTTATGAACAAAGAACAAATAGAAGGAAAAGTAACAACAAGGTATTTTAAGATAATGAAACGAAATGACAAGGATTAAAGTAAAGAAAAATTATCTCAAACTCATTGAGAGTGTGACATAATCAGTGTTCAGGAGAGAACTTGTATGCATAACAAATATTGGTTCCTTAGCATATGTCTGTTGTAGTGAACATGAGGAAGAGGTGTATTGGTTAGAGTGGAAAAGGAAAAGTATGAAGGAAGAAAGATTACAAGAAAAGACTCCAAAAAAGACCCCCACGAAAGGCTACAAAAAAAGTCTCAAGAAAAACCCAAGAAAAGGATCCAAGAGAGCTCAAGAAAAGTTATCCCAAAGGCTTCCAAAACCTCTAGAAAGCTCTCCCAAAAAACCTTGAGAAAATTGAAGAAACACTCCTTGTAAAACCTTCCTCAAAACTTTTCAAAGCTCCCCCACAACTCCTCCCAAGAATTAGCTTCGAAACTTTCCAAAAGCTTCCCCCCAAAATTCCTAATTCGTACCCTTTTTATAGTTGATGTTTGGGCATCGTCGCTAAGCGAAGGTACCTTCATTGAGCGGCGGCCCTGTCTCTTAGCAAATAAGGTTACCTGCCCATTTTTGTTGAGCAAAATTTGGTTAGCTCAACGAATTTAAAAAATTTTTAGCTATTCTTGGGGCTTTGCTTAGCAAAAATTGATTTGCTAAGCAACCTCTAAGACCTAGTTCTCCTTGTGGCTTAGCAAATTTTTATCATAATCAGTGACTCATTTTGGTCCATTGATATTGTTTGTTGGTTGAGGTTTGACCTGTTATCCTGCAGATTGCATGAAACAACACCCTATCTCGGTCCATTGGCATTGTTAGTTGAGGTTTTACTTGCTACCCTGCAGTTGACATGAAATAGCCTCTTCTTTTGGTCCACTAGCATTGTTGCCTTGTTGGTTGGGATTTTACGTGTTACCCTGCCATTCACATGAAATAGCATTGGGATTTGTTTGTAAGCATCATATAATTCATTTTTCTTTCTTGCTTCTTGCTTGTTTCAAAAGGAGATTTGACACAATAAATCATAAGTTAGATGCACAATTTTAACACTTTTTTAAAAAAATATATTTATCAACTATCTTTAGATAAAGTTTAGTTATGTGAATTGTTTTTTTCAATTTTCTAGTTAGATAAGTGTCACAAAGATATAGATTTTATATAAAATGGACACTTATCGCAATCCTCAACTCTTATGCATTTTTCCTCTATTATTTTTCTTTTTTAGGTTAAAAGTCTTATTTCAAGCATAAAAACAAGATTTGGACAAAATTGGTGTTTATACCAATCAAACCCTAATTTTTTGTCAATCAAATATGTCAAATCTTACAAGTCATACAAAAAAAACTATGATTTCTTATCTCTTTTGACCACTAATAAAACTTATAAATAAATTAATGATAATAACTTTTAACCTCATTTAAAATCTAGAGAATAACATTTAAAAAATAATTAAATCATCACAAATAATTAATTTGTTTTGTTAAGAAGAAAATATAAACAACATATTTTGTCACTAGTTTAAACATATATTACTGAAAAAAATCAATTTTGATGGTCTTTTATTACTTTGATTTTGTATTTTTCACAAAATTTTTTATATACCTTTTATGATTGAACATAAAAAATATATTAAACTAAAATTATATACACAAAATAACACGGTACATTATTTATATTTTATCATGTTATTAAAAAAATATTAAATTAAAACTTTAAAATTATTATAATATATTAAAATAGAAATACAAATTTTGCTAATAATAATATGAAGATAAATAAAATATGAGTAGTAGGAGAAATAGAATGAGGTGGATAGGAGAGTGGGTGGTGTGGCGGCATGGAAATTGGAAATGGAATAATAAAAGCGGCAAAAGAGAGGCAATAAATGCATAAAATTCCCGCGCAATTCTAACAAATGAAACAAAACCTGGCGTGCCCTCGCTGCTGCTTTTCTTCTCCGTTTTGGCCACTGTCAGACACTTACACCTCTATGTTCATTTCTAAGGGTACCATCTCCTCCTAAGGGTTGACGTAGTTATAAGTTAGGTGGATTCTCTCATTTTTAATAAAGTTATATATATATATATATATATATATAAATTTTATATTTTGTCCACCTACTTGTATATGTTTTAACTTTGTTTTATGTTCTATTTTAATATTATAATATTATAATATTTATGTATTTTTTTAAAAAAAATTTCTTTATATACAATATTTATTGGATTTATTTTTTTAATAGGTTGTTCTTGTCTCACTGGTTTCAAGTCTCATATCTACCACTAACATATTTAATAATTAATTTTAAGTCGAAAATCTTATCTTACCAAAACTAGTTATTGGAGTTGAAGACTTTATCTTCACACTGAAAATATGATATTGTACAAGAATATTCAAGATAAACACATATTCAAACAAATAAAGATTTTTACTTTTGCTTTTCTCAAATGTGTCGAGCCTATAAAACATAATCCTTTAATAAAGTTTGTCCTTCTATTAGAGTAAAAAATGAAATAAATCTTCTAACTAAGTGAGGTCATCATGCAAAATCCACAAAAAAAAAAAAAAGTCAAGATTAGAAAATTTGATATTTTAATTGGAGATGCTCTAAGAGCATGGGTCAAAAATCATTAATGAATATTAAATGTTTCAAAAGTACATAGTTAATTATGTTATTAAATAAATTCTTATTTTAATACTTATTAATGTGTTTTTACTTTATTTGAAATACACAAATGTTCATCAAAGTTATAAGTTTTAATTGATGTTTTATTTTATATATAAAAAACAAAAAAATTAAACATAAAATAATTTTAAGTAGTTTTACAATTTGTTCATTTTAATGCTACTAAAAATTAAAAAATAAATTAAAAATAAAATAATTTTAATATTTTTACTTTATATTCTTAATTCTGGATAATATATTTTTATTTACTTTTAATTTTCACTAACATTAAAATGAAAAAGAACTAATAAACATTCAAATTATTATTTTTTTTATATTAAATAAAATATCAATTAAAAGAATTAATGAATGTTTTGTCTTTTAAATAAATTAAATATATATTAATAATTATCCAAATGAAAATTCATTTAATAATCCTTAAGCATGAACTTTTACAAAGTTCAATGTTTATTAATAATCCTTAACTAGTACCCAATCTGATTAGCATTCTCCAATTTCCAAATGCATAAAATAAATTGGGTTCATAATTACCAGCATTGGAAAAATAAGGGAGTGTATTTTTTTTATTTTTTAAGATAATTTTAAAAATATTTTTTGAGAATTAATTCTTAAAAAAGACAAAAAACAACTTGTTTGTTATGTGTTGTTTAAAAATTGTTTTGGAATGTGAAAATGAACAAATTTGTCCATATTTATAGAAGTGTTATTAATGAAAAGTAAAAAACAATTTTATTCTCTTTATGCGTCTTTGGATCGGCATTGACAAAATTGATTTTGAATATAATTGATTTTACATAATTGATTTGATTAAAATTGAATTTGAGATGATGTGATCCATGTTTGAATATATTTATTGTAAAAGTAAATTAAGAGTAAAATTGAGTGTATAAATTTTTATCAAGTACAAAAGTTATTTTAAGTTAATTCAACTTAAAATTAATTTAAAATTGTTCTACATTGCGAAACTAAACATGCAAAAATTGATCTGAAATTAATTGAGTCCATAATCAATTCTTCAAAAATAAAGTGTTATTTAAGGTTAAATGGGAGTAATTAAGGAAGTGGTGATGGTGATAATGATAGTTGCAACGACGATGGTGGAGGTGCAAATAAAAGATAATAGCAGTGAAAAAGAAAAAGTTAAAAATGGAAGTAAATTAATGTTTAAAATCATATTTAATGCATTTTAAATACAATTACTCTCTCCATAATAAATATATTTAAATACGCATAAAGAATAGTTTTTATGATGGTTAGAATGTGTTGTGAGTCATACTATAGAAAAATCATATATCTAATTAGCAATTCGGTTTTACACAATATCGAATGATCATAAAGCTATTTGAGTTTCTTTGTTACATAGTGTGGAGATTTTCTGAATATGTCATATCAACCTACTTTATGGTTCAAGTGCTCAATTTGGTGGAGGGATGTTTGGTCTATAAATAGCTATATGATAGAGGTCTTAGGTTGGTTCGTAAGCAATGTAAGAAGATCGATAGGTGATGAGGGAGAGAAGTTATTTTGGAAGCATAATTGGCTAATCAGGGTTCCTTTTAGCATGATATTTCCTATATTGTTTGATTTGGCTAACAACAAGAATGCATCAATTAAAGATATGGATGGTCTAGTGTCTGGCTATCCTATGTGGAAGTGAGAATGGCGTAGGAGACTATTTGTTTGGAAGGAAAAGACACTTATGTCATTGGAGGGGTTGATGCATGATATGGTGCTGGTAGGCAACAATAGGATACTTGGACGTGAACTTCAAATGTTAATGGTCAATTCTCAGTTGCAGATGTGTATAGGGTGGTAAGGAGTGAATTGGAGCACAACAGTAGCACATCCAGTGATCCTTATGAACAGGCTACCCACGGTGGACAACTTGCTGAAGAGAGGTGTGGTGTTACAACGTATTTGCAAATTTGTGTCTTGTAGAGAGCACGTAGGACAGTAAACATCTTTTTCTTTCTTGTCCTTTTTCTTAGGTATTGTGGTACAATGTTTTGTTGTGAATTGGTATTAAGTCACTTTTATATGCTAAATTAGCTCATTTATTTCATTTGGTTGGTTTTTAGGTGGTAGGGAAATATAAAAGTAAGTGTATGTACTTGTTTTGGCATATGGTTACCTAATGTATATGAATATCTAGAAACTCCACTTGTATTTTAATAATTGAACAGTCGAGTCTCTAGATATTATTTCTTATAATCATGTAATATTTTGAAAATATTGATTGTATAAATTTGATTTTAATAAGGTTGTTAATTTTTTTCCTGAATTGGTGTAGTCATCAACGTCTGTGTCGTTTGAATATGTAGTTAGTTGTTAGGTGGTATCACGTTGATGATTAGGAGGTATTGTGATTAGATTGGAATGACAATATAGGATATGACATGAATTTTTTTGTTGTTGTTGTTGTACAGAGTTGAAGAAACATTTTGTTTTATGCTTTTGATATATTATACATATTATGTTTGTCTTTTTTTTTTTAAAAAAAAAAGAGTCAATTTTACAAAAATATTTTCATAAAATTTAATTTAAAATAGATTTTTTTATAAGATAAATTTAAGAGTTCTATCAATACGCTATTTTGAATACATTACTGCTTTTCAAAAAATACACTTTATTATTAATTAAAAATGATACTATATTTAAAAAAGAAACATTAAGTATAATATGAGGTTCCTCAAAATTTATATGTTTTAATAAATGAATAAACATGGGCTAAAATAATGTGTGTGAAATTAAAATATTTAATGGTAAGTTGAATGAATAATTTGATGGTATTTGTTGACGGGTAGGGGAGGGAGCACCTTTGCTTAGCCGTAAGTCCAATAGCTTCTCGGAAACATTTATCATCTCATGGTTCAGATTCCGCACTCCACCAATCAATAACACTGACCCACTTAACTCTTTCCACCACGCATACCAATACTATATACCCATCACCCACCCCCACCTAATACCTTCTTCCCTATTACTCCAACTAATTTATTCCTTTTCACATCTCTGTTTCTAAATTAAAATATCATTTTCGTGATCAAAGGAATTATGTAAAATGGTTAAAAGGAAATCCCTCAAATTTGAAAGAAAGGGGAAAAATAAAGTAAGAAAGGCAGTGCATGTGGGCTCAAGTAACAAGGTGCAAGAAACGAGCCAACCCCATAGATCCTGCGTTTTGTCCAAACTTGTCTGTACTCTACTCCCTCCTTTGAACCGGTTCAGGGACTCAAATGCTGACGTGTTCCATGTTAGTGGGGTCCAGACTCAAGAGGGTGGAATTGGATGGATCTGGTGTGGTAGGGTCCACCTTTTAGGGCTGTGGTCAACGGTCATGGTCTCCATGCCCCCTTTGCCCAAAGCTGAAATGACACTCAGATCCTTTGCCTTATCTACCAGACTGACCAGTATTCAGTTTGTATTTCTTTTTTCTCTCTCTCTCATCTGAGACTTGTCCATTGGCCATTGGGTTATTGTTATCATCTTGGAAATGCAAGTCCTTTGAATCTTCCTTCTTTATTGCACCTCTATTGCTTTTGACATGTTCTATTTGTCTCTATGAACAAACCACCGCTGCCTAATAAATACTACTCTTTACTCTTTACTCTTTACTCTCTTTACTCTTTACTCTCATCCATCCTAAACCTTTCTTCCAATAAATATATATCATATATCCACAACCAACGGTTATCAATTTAAATCATTCTCAAAACTCTACTACCATTATATATATATCCTTTTTCGTAAAAATAAATTCAATGCTAAAGATTTTCTCTCCAGAGTTTGAATGAGGAAAATACTAATGATTAAAGACCAGCCAAAAGACAAAGCTTAAAGGTTAAGAATTTGAACAAGAGAAATACGAATCAGCCTCGTACTGGTTGATTTTTAATTGTTTTTTTACGTCATTTTTAATTATTTTTATTTATTCTATCAGTGTTTTAACTTTACGAACCCGAAGACCCTTTGAATAACGTAAACAATGTCATGCTATCAATAATTTATGCAAATTATATTACTATATCGCTACTGGTCTTAGTAGAAATATTTGTTATTGGACAAAGAAGCACATCGTCTGATTTGAAATTACAAATGTTTTAACAGTTTTGTTTGGAAATTATAATTATTTTATAAATTTATAGACTATTATTGTAATTTTTTAATATATTTTTATTTATATTTACTAATATATTACATTTATATTTACCAATGTATAATTATTCATCAAAGAAAATATTTATGACTATAAATGAATCTTGTCAACTTAAGTTTAACTTACGAAACTCGCATTTTAAACAATTTAGATAATATAGTCTATTAAAATAAATAAACTTTAAAAAAAAAATCATTTTCAGCACTCAAAGTTTACAGACTTAAGGGACTGGTACACAAACTCATACACACATTTTTTAAAATAATTAAAAATTATAATTTTTTTAAACTAACTACATTATAATTTATCATATTAAAAATTATATAATTATTTTTATAATAATCTAAAATACTAAAATATTGTCAATACTAAAAATTTAAAATATCACAATTTGCAACAAAATAGTCACGACATTAATACAAACTAATAGTCAAAATAATAAATTTATTCCTTCAAACAGGTTATAAACTATACCCGTGAAAGCCTACAAACTTAGCTCTCAAAGTCCATAGGTTTTGCAAACCGGACTCAATTTTTTTCTACGATTCTAATTGCTAAAAAAAATAAAAAACTTGCATGACTTTGGCGGTCTATGGACTAGTTTGGAGACTCAAGTCCATATACCTAAGAATGGCAACGGGTCGGGACGAGCACGAAAAGTGGTTATCCCTCACTCATTACCCGCTAAAAACCTGTCGGGTACTCGCTATAGAAATACCCGTGGGTTTTTTTAATACTTGCAGGTATCCAAGAGTACCCATGAATATTTTTTAAAAAATAATTTTTTTTAAAATTAAATATTTTTTATAAGAATTTTTATCAAATAAATAATTTATTTTTTGGAAAATCTAAAAATAAAATTATACTAGTTTCTACAAGATTAATTATATTTAAAAGTATATTAATATAATATATTATAAGAAAATATTTAATACAAATAAAATATTTATTTTATATTATTAGTATTTTTATAATAAATAATTTTATTAACTATAAAGTTTTCATAAAAAAATAAGATTGATATCGATGAATTTTGATAATTAATATTTTAATTTGATTTATTTTCCAAAAATATTATATCTTTTAACTTTTATATATATATATATATATATATATATATATATATATATATATATATATATATATATTATTTTCGTTTAGTGGATACCCGCGGATGCAGGTACTATGATACCGGTACCCATTTATACTATCCGTGCAGATGTTTTCGTGGATTTTATCCACAGATATCTGTTGGTGCAGATTGTTTTGTCATCCCTACATATACCCATCCCTACTGGCGCTTAGTGGCATTTTCAACTCCACAGGGTCAATCAAATGAGGCTATTTAAATTTACAATGTACCAACTAATGTTTCCTTAATAGTTATGCATTAACTTTAAACAATTATAACTTTAGAATAGATATAATAATTAGAGAAAAAGGAGTGTGCACTTTTAGTGTAAAAATATTTATAGTTACATGGTTACATTCAATCGCAACTCTTCATTTATGATAATTTTTGTTGATTTTACCTGTTATTACTTTAAAAGTTATATATATGAAGAATTATGATTTAAGGTCAATATAAAATTCTTTTACATTGTTAGTACACACTAATTTAAAATAAGTATCTCAGTTCTAAAAAGAAAAAGAAACGTATTAAAAAAGGAAATTAAAGAATTAATTTAGAATAAAAATATTTGAGAAAAAACGAAAATGCTAAAAACAATACGTATGATTTGATGAAAAAATAGATCATAAAAAGAAAATTTAAAAAATTTAATAATTTCAAATCTTTTGGAAGTATAGAAACAAATGTTAAGTAGTGTTCCAAAACGTGTCATAAAAAGGGGGAAGTAAATTTTAATTAAAAAATCTATCTTATAAAAATTTAAGCAAGATATTTTTAACTAATTTATTACTACACACAAGTTTTTTAGGCTAACCTTTTTAACAAATATTTTTTGCATAATAACATCAAAATAATAATTTTATTTAATAAAACCCTAGACCTGAAAAATAATAAATTTATTTTTTATAATAACCATAATACATGAACAAATCTATTTTATTGATAATTTTATTTAATAAAACTCTAGACCTTAAAAATAATAAATTTATTCTTTTATAATAACTATAATACATAAACAAATGTATTTTATTAATAAATTTATTTAATAAAACCCTAGACCTTAAAAATAATAATTTATTTTTTTTTATAATAACCATAAGTCACGAACAAAACCTTATTAATAAACCAACATACAATCATGAAAATAACTAATAAATCTACCATCCCAAAAAACATACAAGCATCTCATGTATCTTCAGCCATATGCGAGCAACATAAACCCTAAACCAACAATATACTTGCAACATAAACCAATAATATGTGAGCAACATAAATCAATAATACACCATCCACCAATATGTGTGCAAGAAAGCCTAAAATATGCAAACATAAATTAGCCAAATATTCAAGAAGGAAACCTTAAATTTCAAATTTTATTACTTTTCCAATGGTATCTCTCCAGAGTTTTACATCTCTCACGTTAAACAACATTTACTGTCACAACGAAGCAACCATCAGGGATGGTCAAGGCAAGGTAGTGGTTGTAATCACGGGGGAGGAAAGGCGTGAGTCACTGGGAGAAAGAAATAAACGAAAAACTAAAGGAAAGGAAAAAATGAAGAAGAAAGAGAGATAATATTGAGAGAAGAAAATGTAGTATTTAAAGTTAGGGTTTAGGGTCGGAAGAGGGGTAAAGTTGGTATTTAAAAAAATTTAAATGAAGTAGGTGTGAAATCTAATTTTGTTAGGTGTGAAATCAAAATCCCTGAGGATTGCAGTTGCAATTGTAGGTGATTAATGGATCCAAACCCATTTGGCCAGCTTTAACCACCACTTACGACACTGACATATAAATAAGGGTGAAAATATACCAAACTAAATAAGGGTTTTGATGCAATCTCACCTAACAAGGTCCCTTGGCTACGAGGATTGGAGAGAAAACATGGCTAGAAAAGAGTTTCATGAAGACTTTAGGGCTATAGTCTTAAAATTGTGTAAATAATTTATGTAGATTATGTAGTATTTTAAGTGAGTGTATTTTAGTAATTTTAGGCCTTGTAGTTTGACCTATATGTTTTATTTTCTTTAAAAGATGTTTTAAGTCCATTTAGTGGAGTGTGTTAATTAGTTGAGCCTTGTTTAGAAGAGTTTGGACATGTGGTATCTCCTTTCCCCACTAATTTGTACTTTTAATACCTTCCTAACTAACACATGAAGCATGTAGGAGACATGCGGGTTTCCTTATCCCCCTTGAGAGGTGCCACATCATGCTTTTCTCTTCTACATGACTTTTCTTGTTGTTTTTTATTTGAAATTGAATTTTAGAAGTGTCATGTCATTTCCCTCCAAAATTCAAATTCAAATTTAGAGGGAACATAGATTCATAATTTTAGGGACTTGTTTGGATCTTTTCTTTTCCTTCCTTTAACATTACTTGGACATCCAATTCCAATCCCTACCCCTATATATATCCCTTCACTCACTCATGCATGACAACTTTGATCACTTTATGCAGATAGACTTTGAGAGCTCTTTTTGTGAGTGTCTTCTTCTCTCTAGTTTTAAGAGTGCTTCTTGGCTTTTATCAAAGATTCTTTCCTTTGTGGAAAACTTATACAACCAAGGCTTATCTCTACCTAGAGTGATGCCTTTATCATCATCTTCAACCTCTCCATCTTCATTTTCTTCAACAATTGGAACCTCTTGAAACAAGATCCTAGGGAGTGCAATCCAAGGATGCATAAGTTGGTATTAGGAGCCTTCTTCTAGAAGTTATTTTCTTTTCTTAACTTTTTTAATTTTTGAATTCATGTCTCTTTCTTCTGCATTTATTCTTATAATTTTATTCAATTAATCTGTGTTGTTCATTGGATTCCTTACTTGTCTTGTGCTAATTGTGTAGTTGTTGTGATTTTTTTTTCATTTCTAAGCAATTGTTCTTCAATTTAATCGGTGCATTTGCTTCCTATGCAATTTTCGTTGAGTTTAATTGGTTCAATTTACTTTTTCTTCTATTTAATAACTAATTTGTGTGTTTAGGAATCATTTCCACCGTTAAATTTTTATTTTGAGTCAATTTTGTGCATAATGAAGTTCCTAAGAAACACCAAAATTTGAACCCACACCTTTGTGGTGTTTTCCACAACACTGTGGTTCAGGTGTTTTGGCTTCATTTTTGCTCTTCCTTGGTTGTTTTGGTTTGGTCTTGTGGTTTTAATTGTTAGGATTTAATTTTCAGTTTTATAATCTTAAATATTTGTCATTTGAAGTCTTGTTTAGTCATTAATTTTGTCATATTAAATTTATCTAGGTACCTCTTTTATTTTGAATTTTTACTTTCAAAAGTGTGTTACTTCTTGAAATTGAACTTCAAAGAGGATTTGCCTCTTGTTTAAGTCTCTAATAAGTCTCTCATGCTTTTACTTCAAGCATGTTCATAAAAAAATATCTCAAAAAAAATTAGTAGCTCAATTTCATGTATATTGTTGTTCTTGTCATATTTAGTAGCTCTCTTGTGAAGTGACTTGATTATGAGGATTGCTTGAGCAAATTGGTGTGAACTTTTAGAGTCAAAACTTGTACAAACAAGTAGCTCCAAATAAAAACTCAAAGCTCTTGGTGTATTGCCTAAAATAACTTTTACTTTAGTGCATTTTTTAGTTGCTTAAGTTTTCTTAAATTGCACTTCTTATTGAAATTTTGTGTGCCTTAACTCGCTCTTCTTCTCAAGCTTTTACTTCCATTAGAACTCTTACAAAATTTTCAAGCTAAGAAGATGTTAGGTGCATCTAGGAAAGTATAAAAAAAAAGAAGAAAAGTTAAAAGAAATTTAAAAGAAGAACAAAAGTGCAAAAGAAATACAAAAAAATAGTAAAAGTGGATGTACCTGATAGCAAAACTAAAATTGAAAAAATAGTTTTAAAAATTGGTTGAAATTGCTTGAGAACCCATTGAATAGATCTAGTGTGATTTATAGGATTTTCTTTAATATGTTTAGTCTTCTTTCTTTACCTTAATTCTAGTCGTGTATTCTAATTCTTACTCTTCCTAGTTATATTCATCATACTATTCCCAATTAGATTGTATACCTTTCCTTGTTTTGAGATTTTTGTTGCTTTTATTTGTTTTTACTTTTTGCTTCTTGGATTGTTTGGTGCTTGTGCCACTTTCTTGTAGAGAAAAGCTTGGGTTGGAACCTTCTAAAGGGGTATCACATTGAGGAAGTGTTGTCTAAGCCAATGAAGACTTGATAAGTGGAGGAAGCAAGACAAGAGGGAAACACTTGTGAGGAGTTTGGAATGAAGACAATTTTTTATTTAAATTTGTTCCTTGTAACTAAAAGGAATCTTTTAGGAAGTGTTGGATGGCCCTAAGGGTCACTTCCTTTTGTGTGTAATATTGTTTTAGTTTCTCAGTTTCAAGGATTGAAGTAGGAATGATACACCTCTTTATTCCTTTAAGAGCATGTTTAAGCATTTCACCTTTTTTTCTGACTTTATCTTGCTTAAATCCGTGTAGAGGTACCTTGGACTCCAAAGGTTCTTTGCACCATTAGGAAATTCATTTGGGTTAGTTTATTTGCTTGTAAAAGATGCTTAGGTTGGAGAATTGAGTTCCAAAAACTTTCGTCTTTATTAAAGGGGACATAATAGAAGGGAGAGGAGTGCCTTTTGTTGATTTTGCTCTTCACACAATTATGGAATCACATAACTCTAGCAACAAGAGTGTGAACCAAGGGGGTTCCTCTAAGGCCAAGATTCTCGATCATTTTGTTAGTGAATTTAGAGATGATGTGTGGGAGAGAGTGAAGCAAGAAAAGAGAGAGAGATAAGAGAGGAGAAAAGAAGGGAAGAAAAAAAAACGAGAGAAAAATAGAGCTAAGAAGAGAAAGGAAAAAAAGGGAAGAAAGAAGAAAAGAAGAAAAAGAGAAAGAGGAAAGATATAAACAAGAAAGATTATAGAGAGATGAAAAAGAAAAAAAGAGAGAGATTAGAGAGAGAATAGAGGGAAAGAAAAGAGAGATTTGAAAGAGACGAAAGAGATAAGAAGGAAAGGCAAGAGAAAGACAAGGAGGAAAGAAGAAAAAGAGAGGGAGAAAAAGGAAACAGAAGAATAGGCCAAGAGAAAAAGAAGAGGGAATAGTTCTAGCTCCCCTAGGAGTGAATCTACAAGTGAGGAGGATGGAAATAATGGGAGGCCTAGACCTAGGGAGAGAAGAAATCAAGAGACAAAATAACAAAAAAATAGAACTTTCACATTTTCATGAAAAAGACAATGTGGAAGTCTACCTTGATTGGAAGATGAAGGTAGAGCAACTCTTCAGATGTTTTAGAGTGTCTGAAGAAAGAAAAATGCCTTTAGCAACCCTCAACTTCCATGGGTATGCTATGTATTGGTGGACCTCCCTTAAGGAAGAAAGATGTTTTTTTCATGATCCTACTGTTGAGTATTGGAATGATCTCTAGAGGTTCATAATGAGTTTCATGAAGACTTTAGGGCCATAATCTTAAAATTGTGTAAATAATTTGTGTAGATTGTGTAGTATTTTGAGTGAATGTATTTTAGTAATTTTAGGTCTTGTATTTTGGCCTATAGGTTTTATTTTCTTTAGGAGGTGTATTTAGTCTTTTTAGTGAAGTGTGTTAATTAATTGACCCTTATTTAGAAGAGTTTGGACATGTGATATTTCCTTTTCACATCTATTTTTGCTTCTAACACCCTCTAACCAACACATGAAGCATGTAGGAGACATGTGGGCTCCTTTGTTCTCCTTGAGAAGCGATACATTATGCTTGTCTCTCTTACATGCCTTTTCTTATTGCTTCTTATTTGAATTTGAATTTTAGAAGTGTCATGTCACTTTCCTCCAAAATTCAAATTCAATTTTAAAGGGAAGATAGATCCATAATTCTAGGAACATGTTTGGATCTTTTCTTTTCCTTCCCTAGCATTACTTGGACGTCCAAGTTCAATCCCTACCCTTATATATAGCCCTTCACTCATTAATGTCATTTTATGCAAATAGACATTGAGAACTCCTTTTTTGAGTGTCTTCTTCTCTCAAGTTTTTAGAGTGTTTCTTAGCTTTTATCAAGAGTTCCTTCTCTTGTGGCAAACTTCTACAACCAAAGTTTATCTCTACCTAGAGTGACGCCTCCATCATCATCTTCAACCTCTTCATCTCCATCTTCTTCAACAATTAGAACCTCTTGAATCAAGATCCTAGAGAGTGCAATTTAAGGATACATAAGCTTTCGTTAGAGTTGAATAAAAATTACATGATTTGAGTTTGTATTGTTTATTTGTCGAATGTCCTTTTTTAAGGTTTGAACTTGTTCTAAATAATAACCTAGCCTAGTCACTTTTAAACATGTGTAAAGGGCTTAATTTATGATAATTTAAAATACATCAATGCAAATATGTGTAAACCAAATAAATGTAAGATTTTAATATATTATAACAAATTTAACATGACAATAGTACTTAACACAGATATTTATTTCAAATTTTTAAATTGATCAATTTGTTAAACCTTAAAAACTTTTTAATGGTGTAAGTCTAACCATTTAAATAAATAAATGTTATTAAAAAGTATAAATACTTTATTTTCTAAAATAGTCAAGCTTGATCTCGACCTAAATATAGATTAAGTAATAGTTATGTCAAAATATTATTTCTCATTATTATCTATTTTTTAAGCAATTATATATATATTAGATGCACCGGTGGTGAAAAAAGATTATACAAATATAAAGAAAAACAAACAATAAAACTTAAGTAAATGTTAAAAGTTATTCATATGATAAAGGAACATCTCAATAATCATTAACTTATACAACATACAAACAAATAAAAACATTCTTAAATATGCTTATAAACCTTTCAGTTTCTCAGTTATAATATAGAATGTATGTTAAAATATACCTAAGATAACATCCCAAACAGACACGTATTTAACTTAGTCAAAGTAATTTTGTTCATCCTAAAAAATCTAATTGACTCATTAAAATTCACGAAGTGGCCTCAAGGTTATGAATAACAAGTGTGAAAAAAACAAAGAAAGAGGAATAAAAAAGAATCACAATCTTACAAGCAAGTTTGATTCCACATTAAAAAATTACAATAAAACGTTAACTTCAATGATTGTTACTTACAAATGAAGGGTCAATATTGAAGTTTATTCCGCTGTGTTCTCCTTTTGGGAGATACGTTTTAAGCTCGTTGTTAATCCCTCCTTGCATAACTATAGATATATAATTCATCATTATTGATCAGGAGTATTGCTCAATCTAAATAAAGAATTGAGTATTTGAATGTCTTTGATTATAATCATTATTTCATAACAATGGTATAGTACATTATATATACCAGCTATACAAAAAAAATCAAATAAAAACACTAGCTATATTGCTTCTAACTGTAAAGACAAGTGGGTATTATTGTTAATCATGGTTGTTTTCTTTCTTCGCGGGAAAATTTGCTTTCTGAAGAACATAATAACTTGAATCATAATCATTCAAAAGCAATTTCCATAAGCGATGATTAATGGGTCAGATAAGCTTTTAGAATAAATGTTGATTTCTTTAAAAGAGGATAAGCAATACTACGCGATCGCATTCTCATACGTGATACATTCACTCGTTTTTGCTTCTACCTTGAAAAAATAAGTCATCATTAATTGGAAAGTAGATACCACTTATCAAATTTGTTGCGTCCCCTATGAGTTGAATTTAGTCAAGTCGATATGATTCATGCATGAATTCAACTTATAACAAAGAAGAAGTAGAATTCTCTTTTTGGTTTAATTATTATTTGGCGACATTTAATTTTGGAATGAAACAATATATTTTTCTTTGTGCTAAATTTGTTATAATAATAATAATAAAATATAGCAAGTGTAATTATGAACATTGTTATAAAAAAGGATAAGGACTTATATATACAGTACAAGCAAAGAAAATTCACAAACTAGAACATTATATTAAATTAGTGACATGTCATATTCATATTTTACTCGCTCGTTATTGTATTTCTAACTAGCCATTATTAGTTCATTTGACTGTCCTTTTATTTTAATTTTTTAAAAGAAGAAGCAATAATTGCTAAAGAAAAGTAAAGACAGTAGAAAATTTATTTAAGAAAAAATAATAATATATGATTTAAATATAAGTTTAATTGGTATATACTGTCAGTGTAAAACTTTTTACATTCAATCATAACTTTTCATTTATATAACTTTTAAAGTAGTAATGATTAAAGTCAACAAATTTAGCATGAATGAAGGGTTGTAATTGAATGTCAGTGTAAAAATCTTTATACTGACAATATATACCAATTAAACTCTTTAAGCATTTATTTTTGTCACACAAATTGAATTGTATTTAATTATTTATGATAGACGTCATACTATATTAATTTTTTACACAAATCCATCATAATAAATAGTTAAAATAAACATTTATTTTTCGGATACTAGAAAAAGCTATAGGAATTTTAGAAATATTCTATCAAAATAGGATGATCCTATTCAATTTAAAGTTGTATATATAATTAGTGAATTGTGTAAAAAACCGGTAAATTTCACCCAAACAAGTAGTAAAAAAATAAAACGTAGAAAGAACTATAAAGTTATATCCATATAACTTACAGAATATTGATAGTACTTTCTACATTCTATTGGTGCGATAAGAAGTCTAGGGATAATCATAAAGATAAAAGTCATAGAATTGGTGCAATTGCGGCGCTGGAGACGAAGAACATCTCGAACAAGGAATCTGTGTCGACTTTGTCATTTGACCACAAAAAATGGTCTTTCATCGGCTTTGAGGATATGTCGGGAGATGAAAAACACAACCGCCAGGTCGTGGGATTGTGGAAGGAAAATCAAAGGAGGAGTTTGGCGTTAAAATAGAGATTGGGTTACCATAATGTAGAGGAGGGGAATTTTGTATACCTATATCAGACAGTTTTCGTGATGTATACGCAGCCTAATGGAGAGCAACTGAGTAGAAGAGAGGTGGAAGATCGATCAAAGTCGTAGAGGGTTGGAATGCCTTAAAAGGTATAAGAGTATCACAAATAGATGTAGATGAAGTCTATATTGAAGAAATTAAAATGATGGAAGGAAGGGATAAAGCTGAAAAGGTAAGGAGGGAAGGAAAGGGTGTCGCTATAGTTTGAATAAAGATATTTTTGCTGAATTTTTGGGGGTTTCTGGATAGAGTAAAACGTTAGAGAATTAGTAAGAAATTACAGGAGAATAAAGTTGATATTTGTCTACTGCGAGAAACGAAATGTAGCAAATTGAAAAATGGGAAGTGAAGGAGGTTTGGGGTTTTTGTGAGTGTGATTGGTGTCGCTTAACTTCCAACAACTTAAGTGGTGGTCTAATTATCATATGGAGAAAAGGTGTATTTGAGGTAAAGTGGCATATTCAAGGAGAAGTCTTCCTAAGGCTTGATGTCAAAGGTAAGATGCTTTTATTTTATATATGTTTAATTAATGTTTATGCACCTTGTTTATTGGCTAGGAAAATGAAGTTGCAGGGTGATTTACTTATGACTTAAAGGGGATTTCTAGAGGTTAAGTGGTGTTTAGGGGGTGATTTTAATGCAATCTCAAACAGGAGGGAAGTTATGGGTGTATCAAATTATCACTCAAGAGTAGAGATGTTAGAGTCTCTCAGTTCATTGGGCAAATAGAGGTAGTAGACATTCTGAACTATGGCAAAACCTTTTTCATGGATTGCTCCTGATGGGAAGGCATCTATCAGGTTAGATAGATTTTTGTTCTTTCATGAAATAATTGATAGTTGGAATATTACCTCCCAATGAATAGGATCGAGGGAGTTTTCTAGATTCTGGTCACTGTTGGGTACTCACTAAAGATAATGTGTTGAATTGGAAGGAAAAACCTTTCAAGTTTTTTTATCACTCGCTTGAACAAAATTCCTTTTATGAGGCAGTTAAAAATTATTGGAAGACTACTGCAATTTCAAACTGGTATGGTCATCAACTAATGGTGAATTTGAGGGGTTTAAAAGGGGCAATTAAAGAATGAAATGTGAGTGTCTTGATTAAAGATGAAGGGTTACTTGGTACAAAGACAAAAGAATTAGGCATGGTTGATCAAGATTTATTGGAAGGTGTACATAATGTTAAGTTATGAAGGAAGGTCATTCTATACGAATACTAGTCAAGGGTTAGAGTCATGGAGAATTTTATTCTACAGAAATCTATAGTGCGATGGGCAGTGCAAGGTGATAATAACTCAAAGTTCTTTCATAATTCTTTCAAGTTGAGGTGTTCAAAGAACAACATTTTGGCCCTTAAATCTCATAATGGGTGGGTGGAAAGTGTATATGATGTAAAATCAGCGGTGCTAAATCACTTTGAGGATTTATTTGCAGAGAATGGTTGGGCAAGGCCTACTTTAGATAGGTTCATTTTCGCAATATATCTTAGGTTATTTCTAGAAGAACCATTCTCAAGATAAGAGAATAAGGCAGTTTTATAGGTTTGTGAAAGAGGTCGGAGCCTAGATCTGATAGTTTCGGGATGAATTTTTACAAAGCATGTTGGGATATAATTGGAGAGTCCATAGTTAATGTGGTTCAAGAGTTTCATGGATCTGAAAAGCTCCATAAAGGAGTTAGGTCCTCATTTCTAACTTTGATTCGTAAGGTGGTTCGGCCCCATAATCTTTCTCAATACCGACTTGTCTCTCTTATTTCTAGTGTTCATGAAATTATATCTAAAATTCTTTCTATGAGACTTAAGAGAGTTTTTTATGGGGGTTATCTCAAAGTGTCAAACATACCTGAAAGATTTATTCTGGATGGTGTTCTGGTCTCTAATGAGGTCATTGACTAGGCTTATAGGCTTAACAAATCATGTTTTTTATTTAAGGTTGATTTTGAAAAGGCTTATGACTTTGTTAATTGGTAATTTTTAGATTATATGTTGTGCAAGGTGGATTTTGGTCAGCAATGGAGAATGTGGATATCAAATCTTATATGCAATAGCCACATATCAGTTTTGGTAAATAGGAGTCCAATAGCGGAATTCAAACTAGGAAGGGGAATTAAATAAGCATATCTGTTATCCACTTTTTTGTTCTTAGTGGTGGTTGAAGAATTATCAAGGCTAACTAGATCCACAATTCTCAATGGGGTCTACGAAGAGATCAAGGTGGGCGAAGAGGGTAAATTTTCATTGTTACAGTATGCAAATGACATTATTTTGATGAGGAACAATACTTTCAAACAGTGTGGACGTTGGAGGCAATTTTGAGGGGTTTTGAGATGACGTACGGGCTGAAGGTGAATTTTCACAAAAGTCTATTTTTTGGTTTAAATGTAGATCTTATGTTTTCTTATGGAGTGGGATGCCTTATGAATTGCTCGATTAACTCTCTTCCTTTTAAATTTTTGGGGATTCAAGTGGGGGTCAGCCCTAGGAAGTCAACAGCATGGGGCCAGTTGTAGACCAATTCAAGAAAAGGCTATCTGGATTCAAGCAAAGGAATCTCTCATTTGGTGGTCGTCTGGTGATGGAGGAGATGCGTTTTTTTGGAAACACAAGTGGCTTAAGGGGGCTCCTTTCAGTGACTTATACCTAGATTGTTTGAGTTGAAATTGACAAAGAATGCTCCAGTAAAACAAATGGCAGTTATTGAGCCAATTCTCTTATGTGGAGTGGGAATGGGGGATAAGGATTTTTGTTTCAGAGAGTGAGGTGTTTACATCTATGGAGGGTTTGGTGCAGAATACGGTCTTACTTCAGCACAAACAAGATGCTTGGTTATGGTCTGCAAACTCTAATGTGAGTTCTCAGTTGCAGATGCATATAGGGTGCTTTTGGGTGGGTTGGTTAGAAATAGAAGTGTATCAATTGATCCTCTTTTGTTTAGTCGTCTTTGGGAGGATAAACCGCCCTTTAAAGTTTTAGCTTTCTCTTGGAAGCTTCTCCTGGATAGGCTTCCCACAGTGCATAACTTGCTAAAGAGGGGTGTAGAAATTCAGTCGAAGTTGTCATTATGTGTATTTTTTTGGAACCTTCCTAAGGACAGTAAACATCTATTCTTTCTTGCTCTTTCTCCCAAGCAGTGCGGTATGAGGTTTTGTGATGGTTAGTAATTGAGTCACCTCTACCTGGTAAATTATATCAAATTTTTCATCTAGCTTGAGTGGTAGGGAAATATAGAACAAAATATAGGTTTTTGTTTTAGCACATGGTGACATGGTGTATTTGGATATTTAGAAACTCCATTATTTTTAAAAATTGAATAGTGGAGTCTTTAGATATTATTTTTTTATTCAAATGTTGTCATGAAAATGATTGTCGTATAGATTTGGATTTAGTAGGGGTTGTTCTTTTTCGGATTGGTATACTCAACCTCAACTTTGTCTGTTGTATATGTAGGTTGTTGGAAGGTGATTTTGACAATTGTATAGGTAGAGTACATACTTCTTGGGGTTTAGAGGGTTGAGGTGGTGATATTTTTAGTGGTAGTACAGTTTCTTCCTTTTTTTTATAATATAATATATGTATTGTGTTTGCCTTAAAAAAAATACTCCTAGATAAATTTTTTTTGTTAATTTATTCAATGTTTTCATTATATAATTTTATGTGATTATTTTATTATTAGAAATAAAACTTAGGGTGCATTTTATAGTAAACAACTTAACGATGGATTTTTTTTATAGGTTAAATGTTATTGGTTAATGTGTTAGTTTTTGTTAATGAAAAAATTTAAACATACGACATCTTCCTCCTTTCTTCTCTTCACATGTAAATTTTGTCACTAAACTACTTTTATAACTCTTAACTTTACGTACATTAAATACTTGTCAATGTTATCCTGCAACTAATGCAAGTATTTATGCATGTTTTCTATATATAATAGAAAAGAAAAGAAATTTAAATATATTTTGATCATATAAGTCATAAGTTATTTTTACAAATTATCAAAATAAAATTTATTAAAATAAACAGAAAGTAGCTTATGAACGTATGGAACTTTCATAATATCTTTCTTATACTTATATAAAACAATTCTTATATAGGTATAAAAGAGATGTTATGTGAGAAAATGTCATATTTGAATCTTATTATTAACAAAAATTAATATCATTTAATATTTGACTGTAAAAAAATACTTATATTATAAAATAAAATTAAATAAATTGTAAATAAAATCCTTTTAAAAGTATTGATATTAGGAGTGACAACAAATCAGACATGATATAAAAATATTTGTGAGATTTTTCAATATTTGCAGATATTGACAAGTATTTTTTTAAAATAAATTATTCTTTACATGAAACTTTATCAAATAAATAATCGATTAATTAAAAAATATAAATTATACTAGTTTCTACAATATTAATTAAATTTAAAAAATAAAATATATAATATATACAAAATATTTAATATAAATAAAATTTTTATTTTAATATAATAAATAACGGATACTCATTTAATTTTTCAGGGGTTTATCCGCCAATTGAGATTATTTTTCATCTAACCGACATGTTACATACCATTTCTATTTAGAAAATGGAAAATTGACTGTTGGCTGTGTATAACCTAATTTAAACAAACTTTTCCATAAACATCTGTTGACAAAAAAATAATAAAAATAAATTATTGTTTAGAAATCAAAATTAATTTATATAAAAACTAAAATAAAAATCTAAAAAATAAATTTGATTTTATATAAAAATTGAAGTATATAAATTAATTTTAATATTACAAAATTAGTTTATTTTAAAATTTTCCAAATACATTAAAAAATATTCAAATAAAAGCTACTATATCACATTCACGATGTGTGAATGCAGTACGCGGTGTGGAGGCGTGGCGCATATCACGTCTTGTGAGCCATAACATCAATCTCAACTTTTGCCGTGTCCAGTTACTCTGTTCCACTTTTCATTTTCACTTTTTTTTTTTCTACCATCATCACCTTAATTCCATCATTTACATTCTTGTTATTTTAATAAATAAAAAATGGTATTACTAATTTAAAAAATAGGTGTTGCCTTTCCATCACATTCTTTTATGAGATTGTATATGCCGTAAAAGATTATATTATTTTTCTTTTGCGAATATTTAAAATTCTTTATTTGATCTCACTAACAACTCACAAACAAAGTTTATGATTTACTTGTATCAAATTTTATAAAAATTAACTAAAAATAGGAAGGTGATCAAATAATTTATATTTTAGTGTATTTTGATAAATAAACATTATGTTAATTTTTTACTTACATGAATGCTGTATTAAAGGGTTTTTATTAATATAAACTTTAATAGATATGATATATATGAAAGAAACTTTAAATCCAATGGTAATCTAAGGACAACACTTGTTTAACTCCTTAAATCTTTATTGTTCATTACAAGTGTTTTATTTTGCTCGATTTAGGGATCTAATTGCGGTTGTTCACAATTTTTTTTTTTTTTTGAAGTTTGTTTACAATTGGATTAGTATTACATAAAATTTCGATAAAATTCATATTTTGCAAGTATTTTATTTTGCTCGTTAAAGTATTTTTACTATTTTATTAGTATATTTAGATAAAATTCATGAGGGACAATTAATTCATATTAGAAATGGATATTTATGATTATTTTCAAAATTATACACACATTTGTTATATAAGAGCGTTTCTAGTAGAAAATTAAGTTTTTTTATCTTAACTCATTTTTTGTGGACCTCATAATTTTAAGATCTATTCTATTTTTTATTCTGATAAAATATCATATTTTATGATGTTAGAACACTTTTGAGAAGTTTCATAATTTTTATTCTTAAATATTTGGTTGAGAAGAGAGACAGTAAAAATTATTATTCTTTTGACAGTGGATTGATCTTTATTGTTCTTGTACAAATTAGATTTTCACTTGCAGATTTTTTCTTCAATGGTTGATCATATCTTGACTTCAAAATCAGCTTTCAAAAACACACACGGAAATTGCTCTAATGAATATGAATTTCGATAGATACCCATTAAATATATGTGAGTGAATAAATAGTAAAAATATTTTAATTATATTATAAATTACATGTAATGTGATAACGAACATTATTTAACTTCATATTTGATTTATAATTTTGGTTGGCAAATAAAAATTTAGTAAACTTTGCTACAGTAAAAAATTATGTGTGCTTTGATGCTATTTTGAATAAAAAAACATGATTAGTTAAAAAAAATGTTATTCTTTTAACTTTACAAAAAAACTAATTAGTTTTTTTTAACTAGAAATACATTTTTTTAAATCTACATATATTCACAATGCCTGAAAATATAAAAATACTCGTAGATATTCATTTTGTGGATATTTTCCTAGATATAGAACAAGTGCAAATCTATATTAAAGGTGTAGATAACAAAAAACATATATTCACAATTCATCTACACTTGTTACCGTTTCTATATATAGCACTTAACCCCAGTACAAAATTCAAAATAGAAAAAATTGGATGCAAATATGAATTTTGGATTATGAGAGAAATGAAACACCCCAAAGTCTCGAATACTAAAAATACTATTTTTTTGTTTTATATATAAGAAACACTTTTTTATCCTAATTATAAAAAAAAATATTATTGTAACATCCCAAAAAATAATAGTACTTTCTACGATATTACTTACAAATAAACCATATATTTTCATATAATTTACTACTCAAAATGCATAAGAGAAACAATTATACACACAATCATCAACTTCGTATAATTTAAAATTCAGCATTTTTAAAACTTTAAATAACTAAATCATGGTATACACTGCCTCAACTTGTGAAGCGAAGCCAATCGCCTAACGAGACGTACGATAACTCGCTTAGCAACCACCGTCACCTAGGTAGGGTCAATATACATTGTCCTAGTGAAGGTACTTCACTTAATGAGATATGTCGTTGGGCGAAAAAACCCTATTTAATTCCAAATAAAGAGGAATTTGCATTGAGCAAAATCTCTCGTTAAGCGCAAAGCTACAAATATGCCTAACAAAGGCTAAATTTCGTGGGACGAGACCCGTTGCCTAGCAACCACGTGAAAACCCTAATACACATTGTCCCAATAAAGGGGCTTTGCTCAACGAGATAAGTTGTTGAGCAAAAAATCTTCTTCAATTCTAGACAAAGAGATATTTGCATTGAGCGAGATCTCTCGTTGGATGTTTAATTTCAACTTAAGACAACTTTGCACTAGGATAGACATCTCACTAGGTGTAAAACTACATATTTGACTAATAGAGGCTAAATTTCACCTGATGACACTTGTCACCCCAATAAGACGCTACAATTAACAGAACCTCAGTTACACAAACTCCACAGTTTCTCTAACATTTTCAATACTCAATTACTTGTAACATTACATCATACATAATGACATTCATTCCATGCATACTAAACTAATGCTGCACATACAACCAGTGCATAACTTGTTTAGTTTCAACACACATACACATTTATGTTACATATCATTTAAGCACCTAACAACTTATACTTAAACACAAAACTCTATAAGCTCACATTACATAATTCTACCAACACCTATGTACATAATCTATAAATCTAAGCAAAACTAAATGGATTCTCTAGTCCTTGTTTAGCTATCATGCTTCTCAGTCCAATCTTTACTTCCTTTGAGATCCACCACTGTTATCTACTCTTGTGGAAAGCATGACCACCATAGTCAAACACAAATACACACAAGCAAGGGTAAGCTCAAAGAAAATAAATCAATTCATAAAACATATCATAATTATCCATTTAACATGATATAATTTAATATCAAACATGACATACACGCTTATATTCCCCTAAACATAAGCACACGTTGCAACATGATAATAAGACTCAACGTTTTCTAGAAAACAAGCATTGAATTCGAATATTAAGGTGACCCTTTCGGAATCTCTTTTTCAATTGGTGTTTGACATCTATTTGATCCAAGGGACAACCTACTAGCCTGAGCCAATACTCATTGATACTTTTGATTGATGTTTGGCATCCATTGGATACAATGGACATATAGTCTTTATCTGAGTACATTATTTTGGTGTAAAAACGAGAATCATAAAGACTGTTCACATATCTCTAATTCAATGCACACAACTCAGTTACTACAAGTAATAACCCCAATACAAATCATGAATCATCATTCATATATTCATACAATCGACATACATGCTATCTCAAATAGCTCAATCATACAATCAATATACACGTTATCTCAAATAGCTCAACTATAAAATTCAACATGTACACTATCTCAAATAACTCAATCATACAATCAACATATACACTATCTCAAGTAAATAAACTATACAATCAACATATATGCTATCTCAAATAGCTCAATTATACAATCAACATGTACATTATCTCAAATAACTCAACCATACAATCAACACACATGTTATCTTAAGTAGATAAATGATACAATCAACATATACATTATTTCAAATACTTCAAATCACAATCAAAAGTTCCATTAATAAAAGCTAATAAACTTCTCACAATGAAATCATAGCTCCGTAAACTAAAACCAACAAAAAGAGTTTTTCTTACCCATTTTTCCTTAAAAAAGCTGATTTTGAAGATAGGGAAGAATCCACCAACAAAAATCCTTCAAAACCTGACAAAATTCTAATTCCAGGAAAGAATTTAAGAAAAATAGGGTTTTAAGAAAATATCCTGTCAACAGGAACGACTGAGCTAGAAACAAACGAGAAAAGATCCAAGAAATTAAGACTAGACTTACCTATGATGATCAACTCTTAGAATCAAGAACAATGAAAGAGACTGTGTCAAAATCTAACACCTCTGGGTGCTACATACAAATGAGAGAAGTTTGGAAGAGATGATAAAGATATTAGAAAGAAAGAGAGAAAGAAGGAAAGGGAAAAGTAAGAAAGAAGAAGTAACTGAAGCTATATTTAACTATTTAGATTTCTATCTAAAATTTCCTTATAACTTAAATTCCAAAGTAAATTATAATAAAAATTACATATAATTATATATAATTTTTCTTATGTCGAACTAATTCTGTTGAATTTCTACAACACAATTTACTTTATTGATTAATTTAATAATCACAACTGAAATTAAATTCTTTTATTTAATCCACACCCTTTTTACATGTAATTAAAAACTAGGATCTCACAAGATCAACACATATTCAATTATGTTACATTTTTCTTACCCTAACTAAGACTAGTGGTCATGGGGTTGGACCAAGTAAATTTGTTTTTCTTTTTCTTATATAAATTTATATAAACTTAAAAGAAAAAATTTAAATAATGTTAAATCCAAATAGGTCGATTTTGTAACATCCTGCATTAAAGTGATAACCATAATAAAAATTGTAAAGGATTATTCAGAAGAACAAATTTTGAATTAAAGGTCTAAAATATTTCATAACATAGAAATAAGGTAATTAAAGTATGAATCTAAACAATAACTCTACACAACGCCATTCATTCTAATTAACTATTAAGTAAATGGAAAAAGAAAATCTAAACAATAACTAAGTCTTCACATCTTTGTAGTCTTAACAACCCCTTTCTCTTCATACTCTGAAAATAACACTTTTGATAAGATAGTGATACTTATGATCACCCACTTTCACTTTACGGTTCCTAGAAGTAGGTTTCCATAGATTCATAAAATATATATGAGTTCATATTTCATACAATATCGTCTTACCGCCCTGCCTTCTCAATCCTTTGATAAAGGTATCCGAATCTCTTTCGCATGCGAAATGAAGGCATCTAAAACTTCTTTCCCATACTAAATAGAGGTATCTAAAACTTCTTTTCCCATACTAAATGGAGGTATCTAAAGTTTCATCCTATATTAAAATGGAGGTATCTCATATTTCATCTTGATAGAATATCTCAAACAATTACTACATAAATATAATTAATAAAAAAAGAAATAATAGCTTATTAAATCATTAATATACTACACACTAATGTAAAAAAACATGTAATATTGTTTCTCACACATACATACTTACATACATACATACATATATAAATATATATACACACACATGTATATGTGTGTGTCAGAGAGAGAAAAAGAATAGCCAAACACAAAATGTGGTTCACAAAAGTTTCAAAGTCTAATGAATTAATTATCTAATTGTTCAATTCCAATATGCATGAGAAGTATGCACAAGTCATTTAATAAATTCAATTATCCAATAATCTAATTATCTAATTGATAAATTCCAATGTGCATGACATGTCAATCTGTGTAAGTTATCTAATAAATTCAATCATTTAATTATCTAATTAATCAATTATATATATTAATATTCACAAACTTTAATATGTGTAAGTCAACATATTGGAAAAAAAGTAAGCTAAATTACAGTATAGAAACAAAATACTTTAAGATGAGATGGTTTGATACAATGAAAGGATGCAACAAGTTACACTTGCAAATGCATAACTACAATGTTTAAAGTCAATTAAGTGAAAACTAGTTTATTTTTTATTATATCATCAAAAGTTCTTTAAAATATTTAAAAGAGGCATCATGAGAGTTTTTAAAAGAATGTCTTTTCCTGATCTCTTTGAAGTAAAATTCTATAATTTTAATTTATTCTCATCTCTTCTTTTCCTTCTATTTCTCAACTCAACCCTTGAGCAATAAAGTAGTCTCTTATTATGAGTATCAACTATCTATAATTCTTCTAACTGTTTAACCACGTATAAATAACTTACAATTTGGTTCCTCTCTTTGCATAAAAGATTTAGTTTTATTATTAAAATTTAAAGTGAGATAAAATATTTCTTAATCTTATCACTTTTATTTTAAAACTAATATTATCTTAAGTCATTTTATTTTCACTTAATATTCCTAATAATTTAATATTTTAATTATTTTATTGATTCTAATCTAATGATTATGCTTTTCCTTTTATTTTATCTTTGAAAATTTAATATATTATTTTGTCTTTGTTTTTCTCTTGAATATGATATATAAGACTAAATAAAATACAACACCATCTTATCTAAATTTCACATTATATATCTAGATAATAATTATTTATTTTATGAGATAATTTTTTTTATTTAAAAGATTGAGGATGTTAAAGGTTTTATAGGGAATTTGATTTCCCACCTACTATTTTTTCATTTTTCACCTACTAGTGAAAAAAATACCAATATACCCTCCAATTTTTACTCCCGTCAATGTGTTGCTGGAGAGTAAAAATATTTGAAAATTTTTTTACTTCTTTGACAAATGGTTCTTCTTTTTAATAATAATAATAATAATAATAATAATAATAATAATAATAATAATAATAATAATAATAATAATAATAATAATGGAATAGGAAAGAGAGAAGAAAGAGAAAAGGGAAAGAGAGAAAATAAACTATAAGAAGAGAGGGTATTTAAAGTTAAGATTAGAAGAGGTAAAATTGATATTTGAAAAATAAAAATAAAAATAATAGGTGTTAAATTAAATTTTAACAGTATTAATTAAAAACCCGTTTTATATAACATAAGTTTCTCAAGTTCAACCTACCTTTGATGACCTTTCAAACTGACCAATTTAGATTTAATTTTATATAGTTTTCAATTTCATAAGCCTACATTTCATCAAGTCATGGACTAACCATTAAATCTAACCTAATAATTCTAATTATAATTTAGATTAAAATTTAGAAATTTAAATATATATTAATTTAATATAACAATTGCCTAAGTTAAAGGTTACCTTGGTTCATAAGCCAAGACTCTCATTTTCAATATTGCTTTTGTTTCATTTAATAGTTTTTAAGATGCTTCTTCCCCCTCTTTTGATGTGGTTTAATTGGATTTCTCTAGGCATTTCAATAACAAGAAGTTTGCACTTACAGTTTCTAATATTTTTTTTACGACAATTTTTTATCTTATTATTGTTAGAGTTTAACGAGTATACGTGTATCAAGAATTTAAAACGTAGTTTATGATGTTAAGAGAATAATAGATCAATTTGTTTAAATTTATTTATTAAAAATAGTGTGTATTTTAATAAAAAGAACTTTTTATTTTTTCAAGCATTAGTTGATTGGGCTTAAAATAATTATTTTTTATTTAAAATAAATTTTATTTATTTATTAAAATATATTTATTTTATTTTTTAACAGCTAACAAAGAAGTATATATATTTATAAAAGAGAAAAATATTTATTTATATATATATATATATATATATATATATATATATAAGTGTAAAAAATTGTACATTTTCAATTAATAGAATACAGAAGTCAGATTAATACTAATATCCATTATATCGTGAAGGTGATCAATAAATATAAACTTATCCAATAATTTAATCACCCAATACATTAAATACAACTCACCTTTTAAATTATAATTTTATCTATGTACCTTGTGGAATTATTACTAACCTGATAATTTATTTCACAATTTATTTTAATTTAAACAAACTGAACCAATATTTTTCTAGGACCACACTCCACAACCTGTTATTTAGTAATACGATTAAGATATCTTAACCTGATAAGGATGAGTGACCAAGTTGCTTGCTTTGCTCTGTGCAAAAAAAAAAAATCTTCTTATCAAGCAGACAAAATTATGTAATAAACAAAAAACAAATGCTGGTTGTAACAGATTAAGACACCAATATTGTTTATCTAGAAAACAAATTATGTACCCGGTTATTGTTTCCTTTTTCTTTGATAATTTTATTAGTATTACAATTCTCTTCAGATTAGGCCATATCTTTTTTTTTTTTTGGTTGAAAATAATCTTGCCTATACTTCGCAATTTATATTGAATGAACTTCACGACTCAAATGATGTCTTTGAAGAAAGAAATTTAAAAAAATTAAAAGAAGGATTGAGAATTCAATTTACAAATTAAAAAAGTATTCCTTTGGCTGTGTTGATATCCAATATCTTGCTGCCGAAACAATTGAAAATGAATGAAGAAAAATGCAAATTTGGCGTTTTAATTCACACTGTTAATCTTGCTTTATTATTTTTTAAAATAAGCAAATCACGCATTGTTAAAATTTTCCACTTTTGCGTGGAAATATCTCCGATGCCAAAATCTGTTGCTCTTCTCACGCAACAAGATCCAATTTAAAGATCCACATGCCAATCATCACCGTTTGCTGATTTTAATTACCCTATGTAATAATTAATAAATAATAATAATAACCAGAAGAAAGAAAAGATAAAGAAAAAGAAAAAAGAAAAAAGATTAGGAACAGTTGTGATATCATGAAAGAGACCTTGCCCTTACCTTACCGAGTCACCACCACCCCATGAACCTACTCTCTCCAAATTAGCCTCCGATTCCACGCGGTACGAGCTTAGTTGGCAAGCCTCTTCTCGTCATTTCACAACCTGTCATTAAATTCTATTGCCCCCAAACCAGAAAATAAATAAATAAATAATATGTGTCCCCGAAAAATTAAAAATGCACAAAATGAAAAAGAAAGGAAGAGGAAATAAATATAATATTCAAAGAAAACAATATTCTATGCATTTAGAAAGATTTTACTTCGTTATACAATATAATAACGCGATTCCTCATAAATAAAACTACTTAAAATCATATTTATCTTAATTTATAATTGAATATTTTTTTATAGTAATACAAATTTTTTACAGCAATAATAATACCAACTCGATATATAAAAAATTGAACCATAACTAAAGATAAAGATAAGTTTAATTTAATTTTTTTATGTAAAATATTTCATATTACTAATTACCAGTCTTTTCAAATTTTTTGTTAATAATGTTAAGACAATTGTTAATAAATGATAGAATAAAATCTTTTAATTTATTAATGCATATCCTGTTTATTCTAAAATAAAGAGATAAGGTCATAAGGAAGATTTATTTTTAAAAAAAAGGAAAGATTGAAAGGTCATTACATTACAGCCACAGCCGAGAAACCCACAGGGAAAGGAAAGAAAGAGAGAAAGAAAAGTAGAAAACTCCACTCTTGAGGTCCATCCCCAATCTTATTAATATATTTTTGTGTAGATGGAGATCAAGAGAAGGTGTTGTTGTGAGTTGTGTTGTTTTGTGTTGTTATGGTACCTTCCTTCAACCACAAACCCTCTCTTCCTCTACCACCCATTCTCCTCTCTCTTTCTCTCCCACCTTCTCAACCTCATCACCACCAACACCATAATGATCTTCTCAAATCTCTATAACCTTCAATCCCTCAAAACCTCTCACCACTAACCACAGATGACCCTTTTCTGAGAACATTTTTTCTTCCCTTCACCCCCTCAAAGAAAAGGTCAAAGGCTGCAACTTTTCTCCGCCAATCTCACATTTTTCAACGTTTTGCCGTCCTGTTTGGCTTTCTGGGTCGTCTTGCAATCCAAAAAAGATTCCAACTTTGAAGATGGGTAGGGGTGGAACCGCCGCGGCGGGCGAGATCGCCGAACCGGGTTCAAGGCCTGTTTTTTTCAAAGAACCACGGTACAGGGGCGTCAGAAAAAGACCATGGGGCCGGTTTGCCGCGGAAATCAGAGACCCTTTGAAGAAAACAAGGGTTTGGCTTGGAACATTCGACACGGCCGAAGAGGCGGCGCGTGCCTACGACACGGCGGCGAGAACACTCCGGGGATCCAAGGCCAAGACCAATTTCCCCCTCTCGCCGCCGTTCTACCACCCGGATCCGTTTTCTGACCACCGTTATTTTGCCGGCACCGGCGAAGACTTTCACGATCACCGGAGACCAACCTCCAGCGGGATGAGCAGCACCGTCGAGTCCTTTAGCGGCCCGCGCCCCGCTGTACCTGCGTCCGCTCCGCCGCCATCTTCCCGAAGATATCCCCGGACGCCGCCGGTCGTTCCCGAGGACTGCCGCAGCGACTGTGACTCGTCTTCCTCTGTCGTCGACGATGGTGATGGCGAGAACGTGGCTTCATCGTTCCGTCGAGAACCATTGCCGTTTGATCTTAACGCTTTGCCGTTAGACGATGCTGATGTGGCAAACGACGACCTGTTCTGCACCGTTCTTTGCCTCTGATGAGAGAAAATGGAAACTTGATGATGTATTGGTTCGTCGAAGGAATTATTAATTTTTTTTCTCTTTATCTACTTGAAATTTTTTATCTTTCTCTTTTTCCCCCTTTTTTTTTACTATGCGGAGAAAAATGAAAAAGAAAAATATGATTGATGATCAGTTATGAAGATTATGGTAATATGATCTTAATTTCTGTGATAGGTATTCTTCTTCAAGGTATTGTGTTGCATAGGATTTCTAATTTTCTGTAGTTTCTAAGTATTTAAATTATTAAGAGCAGAATGGTATGGATTAACAAAAAAGATGAAAAGTATTATTTTACGTTTGATCCTCACAAGTAATTTGTGTATGCCTAATGCTTAATACAATTTAAGAACAAAATCATTGATTATGAATGACCATTCATTAAATTTAGAATAGTTTATATATATATACATATATGGCATGATTAGTTCCATTCTGAGTGAGACTATTGAATGCCATTGATGCCAGATACTTACCATATTGCATTTGGTTTAGTTGTTCTATTTACGGTCTTTGTTTTAAAGACTAACAATTATTTTCTAAATATATGCAGTATGTTTTTGAAAGACTAACGAATATTGAAAGGGTTGTGGACAATTTAGATTTGTCAGGAAAGATGGCTGCCTTAGTGTTAGTGTGCATAGCATTAGGTTTTCCAGTGATTTTGATTTTTGGGTCTCCCCTCTTTTGGGTTAACCAAGATAGCTTGGGAAGGTACCTTGTTAGGTGAGGGAGGTAGATGGTGATAATTTATTGTATCTTTTTCTTATTGTGGGAGCAATGGCAATAGGAAAAGAACAATCATGTTGCCTTCTATAACACTCAAGATGTTTGGCAAGGTGGGTAATTTGTATTTTGGATGGTGAATGATTAGATAGAGAGAGATGCTTTCTCTTTTTCTGGATCTTTTTATGTACACTAATAATAACTTGTAGTGCATTGGAACTTCTACCGCGTAAGAAAAGAATAAATCCAAATCTCAATTCCAAGAAGCACATGGTTTTTCATGAAATCTACTTCTAAGAAATGCTAGATAAAGGAGACGTTGGAAGTTTGAACTTCGAAGTTTGATCCAAGTAAATTCTAATAAGAAAATACAAGAGGAAGGAATTGCGTGATAAGTAAAGTATGACTGACGTTGGAAGTTTGAACTTCGAAGTTTGATCCAAGTAAATTCTAATAAGAAAATACAAGAGGAAGGAATTGCGTGATAAGTAAAGTATGACTAACAAGAACTTTGAAGTTTGATCCAAGTAAATTCTAATAAGAAAATACAAGAGGAAGGTAAAGTATGACAAACAAAAAATTTGCGTTAGGTAAGATAATCATATTACTTAAGTTGCAATAGGTTGTTCTTGATCACGTTTTTATTTTAATTGATTAAAAAGGAAATAATGGAAGGCACCAAAGAGGTTCTTGAAAAGTCAACAATATATATGGTGGTTTGAAGTGATGCTTTTGAAGAAGGGGAATGCAACATGTAAAAGAATGCTATTGGAATCAATTAGAGTTGTGTGGCAATTGAAAAATTTTCTTGTCTCTTTCGCACACTACATGAAACGGAACTTTCAAGGTAGGCTTCACTAGCAATGGCATATATATAATTCATGGTAGCCGAACCATTCGGGCATTCTCACCTTGGGTGCAACTCACTTTGCCACAAATTGTCTTGTTTGGGTTGTCAAGTTGTCTAGTACAACTATGAACATTATCTTTAAGGCATATACGTGCAACAATTTTGCACAATGAAAATGTAACTATATTGGATTGCCATATGAGTTGTTGTGATAGAATAATGACCAATAATGTAGTGATAAGTTTATGTCATTGTGCTTTCTTAGTTTAAGTTTATATGAAATTTTCTTCTTTGATTGCCAACTAGTATCTCCGTTTTGAACATAAAAAAAAAAAAAAAACCAAGGAAGAATAATAGCATGATACCCATCTTATTCCTTGTGTAATGCTTTCTGATTGTATGGCCACTGTGTTTGGCTCGAGTCTACTTTGGCGTGCAAAGGGAGTAGTAAAAAGAAAGAGTTATCAAGGTGAACATCTTTTGCCTTAATTTAATTACTTTAAACATTTTAGAATCGATATCTCAATTTGACATGGACATCATGTTTGATGATTGTATTGTCAATTTCTTTGAAAATAAAATGAATTTGTCCTCTGGACCAAAAGCAAGGGAACGTGGGACCATCAAGTTCGTAAATCAATTAATTCTTTTTTAAAGATTAATCAATAGAATCAATTTTTTATTTATTTAGTAATTAATATACAATTATACTAATGATATTCTCTGCATTGAATAATAGTCTCAAGTTTTAATCTTATGTTTTAGATTTTGAATTGTATTAAATAGTCAAAGAAAAAGTTTTAGTACAAATAATGATTTTACTTATTTCAAGCATGATAAACCCATAAAAGAATATACAAGAAAAGTGGTGATTACTGGATGCAACAATAGTGATCGGTACCTATAGGTTAATTATTTTTTATTTCAAAAATTGAACCGGGTTATATGATTTATTTTATTTTATTTTGAAATTGTAAGGACTTCGATGATAGTGATTATGGTTGGTAATCTTAAATTCTTAATAATAGGTGCTGGGGTTGGACCACTTTGAAGGTTTTGGGTAATTTTTCTAAGTGGAATAGCAATAGGCAATAGCTACCAAGCTTTGGGATGGGTGAGGAGTGAGGAAAAATTAGGTTAAAGTTGAAGGAAGGAGTGGATGGTATTGTTGGTGAGGAGAGTGTGGTCACAAAATTGGTAAATATGTTACTCTGATCATATCATGAGTCATGACCTTCATGCTTCATATGCATTTATTATTATTAGAGGCAGCACAAAGGGCTAAGAAACATGCACCACAGAGCTCATTGACCCTTGTTACTCAAAAAGCGAAACAATTAATTGTTTAAGGCCAAGTGTTGGATAAAAAATAAAGGTGGACCTGGTAAGCCTGCAGCAATAAAGAAGAATTAAGGGCAGAAAAAAAGAAAGAAGAAAACGGAGGAAATTAAAATCATATTAAGTTGTCAAAAAAAAGAGTTGGAAGAAAAGCTAAGTGGAGTTCATAATAGCTGCAATCACCTTTGCCCGAATTCAATGATTTATCTTTGGTAAATCTCATAATAAGCCTTGTACAAAGATTTTGACACCAATTTTACAGGGGGAACAAACAAGAGAGCACATGTTGTGTATTTAGATATGTCACACTGGTTTAATACATCAAGCATAATATCATATATTTTTTTTATAAGAAAAAAAATTGTATTAAAACATAAAACAAAAAACACAAAAAATGTCTTTCTAATTTGTGGAACAAACGAAGTTATAAAGTAACTTTCAAAAAAATCTTATTTAAATACATATAGTTATGTGATGTATAAAAAAAAAAAATTGATAAGAAGAAAATTGTCTAAGAAATACAAATAAAAAACCTCAAACATTGCAAAGAGGGTTCATTATTCATTCTACATGAAAGTGTGATATTAGTTTAGTTGAGTTTCGCTTTGAACATTATTACATTTTTTACCTTTCATGTTTGCCAAATTTCAACAAACATGACAAAAGACCAAAATATCCTCCTATTCAGATGCCTAATGACCAACTCCATAAATTGATAACATTGACTTTTACATAATTTGAGAAAGGCGTGGATAACCCTCGCTAACGGCATAGTTTTTGCCAAATCTTGCAAGACACTTTGTAAACCAGGAAGAGGTGATTATCACTTGTTTCCAACACCTAATCGCAGAGCTCACAAAACTCCTTTCTGGGTTGTATGATATTTCTCTTCAACAAGTTATTCTTCATTAATAGTCTTTCTACTTCCATTTTTCATGCCAAGAGTTGTACCATTGGACTTTGGTGTCACTCCTTTCATCTATAGCAACTTGAAGAAAGTGTTTGTGTCCTTCCCATTTTCCAAACCTACATATCATGTACCCCTATTGACAACACAATTAGCTCCACTTTGAAACACATTAAGTTCTTTTCCCTTCTCCTTGCATCTTTCACTAGGTCAGTTACCATTAGGACTCATCCAGAATCTACTTTTTTTTATAAAGATTGTTTAGTTCTATAAATTAGCAAATGCATTACCCCTTGCAATCATGTATGATTATCCTTCTTGGTATGAGAACTATAAATAATTTGTTTTATCTGTTTGGAAAATTATTGTTTGAATAGAATTAAGTGAAGAATGCCAAACAATCATCTTTTATTGTGTTTTAGAATTCCTTCAAGAATAATAAATTTAGGTCATCTAGTCTTGGGCACTTACTATTGTCAAAGTCTCAAATAACATCCATAGTTAAGTCTATAAAACCACCATCTTTTATAAACTTATTGAACATGTGCATCTCTTCCATTCTTTGATTACTCCCCAGCTTTGCCTTTTCCCTCTAATTTCTATCAGTTTTAAAATCCCCTATTAAAGACCAATAATCTCCATCTCTTTCATAATTACATCTTATTGGATCTTTCGAACATTTTTTTCTTTCCTTCAATATCACTTGGTGCGTATACATTCACCAAAACAACGAATTCCTCCTTTCCACCTCATTTTCCAACAACCCTTAAGAAGGAGTTCTCCATGAAATAAGCTTATTTCTTGAAGAATGACAATTCATGTGATAAAAAACCCTCCTGAATTACCACTTGATGACTTGAAAACCCACCCATCTTCATATTCCCCATAGGTGTTAACATAAATCTGCATCAATATTTTCCATCTTTGTTTCTTGAATGCACATCATTGTCAGTTTCTGCTATCTTACCTGTCATCTCACTTCTTTATCCTCCAATGAGCCTCTTATATTGAGAGAGATTACCTTCATAAACATGTTATATTTTCTCATCCTTTCATTTCATTCTTGTCTCTCGCCTCTATATGTGCTAGTCTCCCTAATGCATGTATTTCATTTTCACAAACTATTCTTAACCTCCATATGCATAAAGTCATATATTGTTTTGTATAAAGTCATATATTCTTAACCTCCATATGTATTTCATTTCATTCTTGTCTCTCGCCTCTATATGTGCTAGTCTCCCTAATGCATGTATTTCATTTTCACAAACTATTCTTAACCTCCATATGCATAAAGTCATATATTGTTTTGTATAAAGTTTGAAGAACTTAATTATAAATAATAAAATTTGAATATCTTAATTACAAATATAATTAATCTTTTTAGAATCCTAATTTACAAACACATAATTACACACATTTTCAGTTTTCACAAAATATAGTCCTTTTTATTTTAATTTAGTTTTAGTCTCTATTAATTTTTTTTTATTACGTAATATTCATACGATGATTTCATCATATCGTATGTCATATCATCAAATTGTTATATTATCATGATGATTCTATAGGATTTAAAATAGATATAACATATTTATAAAGATTAAATTAAAAATATGACATATTTGTAAGAACAAAATAACATTGATAAAAGCTAAAATAAAATGGTATGTTTTCAAGGATTTTTTTTAAAAAGACAAATTTTATTCAGCAAGATCAATACACCACTATGTCACAAGGAATGACATAACAATGTTTACAAATTACAAAAGTAGTATAGGATAGACCACAAATTTTGTAATTCCCCCCTTACATGACAAGCAACAAAAGCCGAACTAGAACTAAAATCAAGAGTTACCTAGAATCAAAAGTGACCTCTTCCTAAATTCAGTGAAGTAGTATTGAGGCTGAATGGACCAAGATCTTTTATAGAAATAAACAAACAACTTTCATAGAAGTCTTCAACCCACAACCAAGATCTTTGTAAAGACAACTGCCAAAATTGTTTTACATTAAAGAATGCATTCAGATACACCAAAGCATTTCTAGCCCACCAAATACCCCACAATGTAGCCATCCAAACTATACTGAGAATATTCATATGCTTTTTCCCTTTGGCATTCATAAAACCCAGATTTTGTCATAGATGAGACTGACAGTATGAGGGCAGAACACCTAGGTAACCTAACCATCGATAGTATTTCATCCATACTTGACAAGATGACTCACATGTAAAAAGCAAACATGACACTGATTTCAACTTCTTGCGACATACAAGGCAGAAAGTGTTAGTTGGCAGAATAATATTCCGTTTTGCTAATTCAACCAGAGTAGGGATCCTATTCTGAACTACCTTCCAAACAAATGTTAAGACTTTGAATGACACATTGGACTTCCATAACCTGTTAAAGAATTGTGAATCATAACCTTGGGGCTCCCCACAAATTAAGCGATAGGCTTTTCTTACAGATAAGAGTGCGTTATTTCCTCGACCGCCTACCCATCTCTGACCTCATGCTGTAATTATATCCCTTCTAAAACCTTTTCCAGCTCTCTTATTCACTCTTCTTTCCAACTGAATAGCTATCTCCTCCAACTTAACTACTATTCTCACCTTTGCTTATTCCAATCCCTAACTTCACATAAAAAGGTCTCTTTCTGATTAGATAATGCATACAATTTAGGAAACAACAATTTTAGCCTATGCGACTCTCTCCACCTCCCTTCCTAAAATTTGAATAAGGACACATCTCCTACCTAAAAAAGGTTTAATATTACCCACAAATCAATTTGTCACTCCCTCATCAGATGTTATTTTCAAGATATCTTGCCACCACTGAGACTCCCCTTTCCACTGCCTCAATACCAAATTACTTCTTATGTCATCCTCGTACCTAACTTGTAAAATTTTGACCTAGAACAGGGACTAGAATATTTTCAAGGATGAAAAGAAAAAAAAAAAGATTTGTACTCAACAGAGACTAGAATAAACAATCTTATATTCAAGCATCATAATTAAAAATGGATTGATCACTTATATAAGAGATTTAATAATTTTAAAAGGATTGAAAATAAAAAGGGCTTTAAGTAAAAGAAAATCCTTATTAAGACAGATATCATAGGTTTTTAGTCATGATAAGCATTGTCACTTTTGAATAAGGTGAAAAAAAAAAGAATAATTATGTAACTTAATGCTAAGAAACAACTGAATTAGCGATTTTGCTAGACAATCATTGGGCAGTAGGTGGTTAATTTTCAAATTAAATTGTCATAATTTCTTGGACTCCTAAAGAGTGTTGACCTGTAATGTTGAAGAAATCTCATATCATTGTCTCTTCTATTCATACATAGTTTTCATTTTTTATTTAGTAAAGCTTTCTTTAGAGCCAAACATTTGTTTGTACTTTCAATAATGGGTCTTGTATTACTTGTTATAGTCTTTACTCTTTAGGCTTGCTCGATTTTGGTTAGATTTCCACCTTAGCCTAAAAGATAACCATCTTAAAATTCACTAAGTTTTTCAAAGACTTGGGTAAAAGGTATTGTTTTGATTGATTATAAGCTTGTGTAACAAATTAAAGTGTTATTGAGACTCTTTGGTAACTATGCAACTGTGCATTTCTCTATCAAAGATTCAAAGGTGTATCCAGTTCAGTTTCTTTTCTTCTTATTTCTATCATTTTGAACTAGAATAAGTTTTCGTAGCTTGTATATTTTTTAAAAGAGAAATATTTATTAATATAATATAAACCACAGAACATGGTTCAAGTTATAGCAACACTATTACACTGACAATCAGTTCTAGCCAAAAAGACCATGTAGAAATAGTGACCCCACACATAGAAACAATTTCACAAATATATCCCAACCCAACCCAACCCCTACTGAAATTCTTAGCTTCTATCTTATAGTTGCAGCAATCACCCTCCCCAAGTCATGGCTAAAATAGCAGAGAAACAAACTTTAGTTGTGAAAAGAAAAAAGTAACAAACCTGTCTTTGAAAATCCACCTCCAAACTTTGAGTTTAACCTTTTCCATTAATTACTAACTGAACAGACTTCTCTCACCTTATATGTGATAAAGTTTTAAATGTGGGTTTGTTTTTGAAGGGTTCAAGAAAAACAATTCAATAGAACTTGTGTAGACAAGTGTTTGTAAACAGGATGTAGATCATTTGTACTGGAATGTTGCTTGACCAGTGTGAAAATGAAAATTTATCTCTATCAGTTCTGTGCGACCATACGTTGGAACCGTTGGGTTGATGACAAATGAGTGAGTAATAAATAATTTATTTGTAAGTAAGTTTTATTAAAGTAAGAAACTTTTTAGGTTTGGACACAATTATAAAAAGTGATTTTTTAATGTATTAATTTTTTGTTTTTTATAAAACAGTTTTTGCATAATTTTTTTTAGAAAAACACTTATAGGTTTTTGGTGTAAAAATTTTGATATAAATAGTTAATTACAACTTTTTATTGCAATAAATTTGTCGATTTTATCTGTTAATATTTTAAAATTCATGTAAACAGAGTTATGATCCGCCAAAGATATAAAAAATTAAAATAAATTTTTATTCTGTTTAAATAAGTTATTTTTTTCTCACAAAATGTTTATTCTGTTTAAATAAGTTATTTTTTTCTCACAAAATGTTTAAATAACCCACCTAATGTTGAGTTGAAGGTATGTTATTGACTTAGTTTATTATTTGTCTAGGTGATTTGCTTGTAAAACAAGAGGGGTTTGTAATGCAACTAACCAGTAATCCAGTAATTTATAACATCACAAAAAAGTCTAATGAAATAATTAACGTATTTTTTTAATAAACTATTTTTAATTATAGCCTCATGGAATGTTATTTTGAGTATGAGCATAATTTCTCCTACAAAATTATAAAAGATTTTTCATGATGTAATAAGTTACCAGACTTCCAAATCCACTTAATTAAATTTGTTCAACAATAATGATAAAATCCAAGATTGTTCTATAACATAGACAAACCAAATAAAGAATTATTTGAAGGACCAAAATAAAAATAAAATTAAAAGACAAAAAAAAATATTATTTCAAAAACACAATTATTTAAAGCTTCAATTTATGAATACATTTTTTAGTAATATAATAGACCCATTTTTTAAAATTTACTTTCTTTAAAAAATATTTTAATAAAATAAATAATTTATTTGTTTAATGTTTATCTAAACTATTTATTTGTTTTAAAAAAAAAATAGTAATATAATAGACCCATTTTTTTAAAATTTACTTTTTTTTAAAAAATATTTTAATAAAATAAATAATTTATTTGTTTAAAAAAAAATTCTTACTTTTTTTGAAAAGTAAATCCTACAAGCTTCTTAATATCCAATAATGCATACCTGCAAACACATGTTTGTTAAGGTGCAATTTGAAATGCAAATTCTACCAGCACATCAGCAGATATATATATTTGAAACATAAATGTCAGTGGTACAAAGTACAAAGTACACCAAGAATGACATATTTTAGTACTTATAACAAAGTTTATACATAAGCATGAGTATCATAACCAAGCAACGAACTAAGGTTTCTGATATAACATTTTTTCCTCCAGGAGATATCACAAATTAAAGTTTGGTAAAAAATTTCTTTTCTTTCAAGCTTTCCACAGTCTCCTTGAGGCTCACTTCCAAAGGAGTAAATTCAACGCCCAAACTCTTAGCTTTTTCTTTGGAAACTTGATATATTGGAACATATGGCTTATCATCCGCAGCCCTGATGATATTGTTCAGAGTGACAATGGTATTAGAAAAAATCAAAACAAAAAAAACTTGATTATATAATATAAATGCAAAAACAAAATTTGACCAAAGGAAGAGTCATATTAGGTTCATAACCAAATGATTTTTCCGTACAAAATAACATTTGAATGACTTTGGCATGCAAAGTTTTTATACTTGGACCTATCATAAGAATATATAATTCAATAATGAATTTTAAATGAAAATTTATCATAACTATAATAGTGGGAGGTGTTAGTCATTAGATTAAAATAACGATGACGAAACCATGGATCTTAAACATACAACAAGAGGTGAATATATTTAGGAAACATAAAAAGAATACAAGCTATGAATTAGGAGACCTAATTATCATAAGGACTGTATCAAAGTTCATCAAGTTTGAACAAGTCATGAGATATCCAAACTCCATCTAAAAGGGAGTAACTGTCCCACACTGGTTGTACATTATTAATTTATTGTAACCATTGTAAATTACAATAGATTTATATTGTAAATTATAAAAAATTGGTAGTTACCCGGTATATAGTCTAATTTTAGGAAGGTTGTTATGTTGTTTTAGCCATTTAATCTAATATTTGGTATAGTTTCAAACCATCAAATAATGTATTGTGAAATTTAAATTCCTTCTTTTAACTAATATCAATGCCGAATGTTTTCATTTCCACCACTAAATCGAGCTTTCAATCAAGTAAATAAAATACTAAATCTTGAGTTTTCAATCAGTGAATCAGGTAAATAGGTCACTAAAACTAGAGTTTTCAATCAGGTAAATAAAACATTGTACAACAGATTGGGATTTGAGGTCATGTATTATATGAATCGCACGCATTCTTGAAATCATCAAAATAATTATACTCACATCTCTGGAAGTTGTAATGTCGGGTACAAATCATGTAAAATCTTCACAACTTCAGAATAGTGTGCCACTCTCTCCACCAAACAATATCTTCCACTAGCTGACGTATTCTCATATGCTAGAATATGGGCATTTGCAACATCTTTCACATTAACCCATCCAAAAGATGCATTTGAAAATGTTTTAGCACCTATTAGGCAACAGAATAGTTTCTTCAGTTATCCAAGAATTGAGCAGTGGAAAATCAAGTATAATGGAAGCAAATAGAAATTACAAATATTTATTTTAAATAACAAAATAAGTCAAAAAAGATAGTAGACTATGACTGCTATGATTATGAGAAGTTGTATGTTTCATTTGTCTGATATTACTTTCCAATGCACCAGGTCAGGTTGATGTCATCAACCATTCCTGGCATGTAAACATCAAAATCAAAATTTGACTTTGACAAAGACTTAAGAATCTATGCTTCCTTCAACTTTGTTCGGGGATAGTATAAGTAAATGTCCCATTTCAATCTTTCATATAATAAAATTTGTCAATCCTCACATGTTTCATCATGTCAAGTAAATATTGAACTGGGTTACGAATTATGCTGATGGAAGATTCAAGATCTGATGATGCTGAGGCAAAATAAATAATCCTTTTAGTAACCTATTTATCTAAATAAAGTCATAAAGCCCTGAGAAATTTTGCTATATTTTCCTCTGCAATACTTTCAACTAATCCCTTCTAGGAGTACTTATGACTTCAGACAATAAGCAAGCTAGAAAAAAGGGAACATAGTAAAACTACCATGTAGCTTAGCAATAACTGTTAAAAAGCACATATAAGGTATCTCATGTACAATTGTACATTCAGATTATATTTATTAATATAACTCTCCTTTTTATATACTATTTGAATTTCAATTTCAATATTTTCTATTTGCCCATTTTGTAACAGCTGGAAAATAAGTGTAATTCAGATGCAGACAAGGGAAATAATAGAAATTTTACACCATAAGGTATAAATAGTAATTACCATTAATTACATTTAAAATTGACGCAGCACTTGTGTTAAGGACTGGTTGCAAGAGAGGTCCTATCACCATTGCTGGGTTAATAGTAACCATGTCAATGTTGTTTTCTTTTACGAATTTCCAGGCTGCATCTTCGGCCAAAGTCTTCGAAAGTGTATACCACATCTGAAACATAAATAGGAAACGGCAAGAAATATGAAGTACATGGTAATTGTCTATGCATTATAGACAAGTAAAATTGTCTAATGCATACAAAATTTTAACTATTACGTTGTTCTAATATAATATCAACAAAATGAGAGAAGCAATTTAAAATATTTAGTGGTTCATTTACACATCAGAATAAGTGAATAACAGGTGCATAATCTCAATTACAACAAATGGAATTTAATCACAAAAGCAATAAATATCTAATCTTCACATGGAATCAAATTAAAATTATGCTTTGGCCAAATTACAGAATCTTTTAGAGGACCCAAATATTAGAGCACATCTAAATTGCAAACTGTTAACGAGCACACAATAAGGCTAGAGCATAAAAACTTGATAGGGTAAACATACGATCAATTATATTGTGAAAAGCATTTGTGAACTTAGATGCTTGGGAAAGCAAAGAATAGAAGACATTTTCAACTAGAAGTTATTGGATGTCACCCTTGTGAGATACTTTATTTGACTTTTCCATTAACGGTGTTCAGCCAATGATTTCTTTAAAGGATTTGACTTACTTTTAAGTGGAAGTAAAGAGTAATGTTTCATTCATAATTTTCTTTTAAGACATATTTGTCTTGTTTGTTTGGGAAGAAATCATGTCACCAAACTTGGTATTCTTTTGCTCCCTTTCAAAATTTTCTTCTGAAAATGCAAAAAAAATGGAAAAAATTACTCATTGAACTTTGTGAACTTAATTTAGTCCTTTAATATCAAGGACAATTAATTTGTGTTAGCTCTCTCAAAGCATATTCCAATTCCACATTGATCAATATAGGCTTGATGTGATAAACTTACTGCCAACAATGGTAGCACCTATAATTTTCAGCAATCATTTCTAATTAAACATTGAAAAAATATAAGACAATACAAACACAACTGAATAACTTAAAAAACCATATGATTAAGATTTGAATCTCAGCCAACTTCTGACACGGATTAAGGCTACCCTGGTTAACTTTATTAGATTCTAATATTTGGGTCCAAGATGTATTGCGGGATCACTTAAAGTTTTACCATGTTTTCTTATGTACATTGGGGAAGTAATGTCCTACGAAACAAGGACTGTGACACCAATACCGGACACAAGACAAACAAGAATACTCTGAATTGTTTAAAATCCAAGTACTGTAAACTGGCATATCCCCTCCACCCAACACATGAGACAAATGAATTAAATATAAACAGCATAACAAAAAATTTAAATTGATAACTAAATTTGCATATCCACCTTCTTCCTACAACAATGAGTATGACAAAAAAATCAATTGAACTCATTTTAAAGTATTATGTCTCTTACCAAAAAATGAGAACAAGAGGATGAATCTTTCAAGAAATTACATTCACTTTCTAAAAACAATTTGTTAAATTTTATATTTTTTCTATGATAATGAGTCTAAGAAAAAAATACTGAAATATTACTTATCTAACACCTTTTTTTAATGTCTTATAATTACACACTTACCATATTTTAATAGAGCAGAAGTATCCCCTACCCACGGAATCCACTTCTCACATTCATGATTAAATCAACAAAAATATGTTTACATTTTCAAGCTGATAGTCGCAAACACAGCTGCATAATTGACCTTATAGATAGAAAGCATATTATCCAAATTTCCCACTCTGAAGACGGAACAGAAAAGAGACATGCATAAAAACTTTCCAGGGAAAGAAAAAGGAAAGCAGGGAATTTAGATAAATCTTATCGCATCTACAACACTGGACATAAATGCTTAGAAAAGCAAGGAACAGAAAAAGTCTCAGTTGCAAGTGAGAGAATGTGTATTGTTGTTGTTGTTATAATTTGCTTAATGGGATGACAAATTTATAACCCCCCAGGGTAGTCAGAGACCTCTCTTAATTGGGCTTTTAATCTGATTGACCTAACCCATCACAGAGTCAATCTCACTGTAATCCCAGTTCAATTAACCATATTGTTAAAGATAAGATAGTATCAGTTAAAGATAAGATATTATCGGTTAAAGATAAATAACCACATTGATATAATAATCATATCTTATATTGTCGGTTAATGATAATAGATATTGAGTGATACTAATCCACAATTAATTTCAACAGCAAGTTCACAGTAATGGTTCCTTAAATGCCTATTTAATTTCCTTCTTATTGTTTGGTTTTAGAAACTGCTTTCTATAATTTCATACTTCTCAACAATCTCTTTCTCACTCAAAATCTACAACTCTTGGCTTGAATGCTTAGAAAATCAAGGAACAGAAAAAGTCTCAGTCACAAGTTCATGGTAATGGTTTCTCAAAATAGCTTAGTTTCATGGTGAAAAACAATGAATTACTTTTTCATGATGAATAAAGCAACAAATAGTTGTCTTTACTTTTTCATACAAGATCATCATGATTTTGTAGGATAGAATTAATTCTTGTGGGTTATCTAAAATACCTTGGACTAAAGTGAAAGTTACCTGTGATTCCCTACAGAAAGTTGGATCGGAGAACCAAGTGTCATCAACCACTACATCAGGAGTTCGAGGCTTTCCATTGTATGCAACTGCAGCAATAGAAGAGGTTAAGACGACACGTTGCAGCGTAGGCAGGTTCACACACGATTTCAGAACATTGAGAGTACCCTTCACAGCAGGGTCTAACAATTCAGCCTGAAATTAAGAATTAAAATAGAAAAATATTATACAGTCCCCCATACAAAAAAAGATAAAAAAAAAAATGCATAAATTAACGTTACCAAACCTGTGGGTCTTTGACATCATTATAAAAGGGAGAAGCAGTGTGAAACACAGCATGACAACCTTGAACAACAGAGTCAAAGGAACCTTCTTCAAGAAGATTCGCCTTACAGAGGTGCAGTCTCTCCTTAGCACCATCGAGTTTAACTAAGTGGTTTATCTTTTTTGGATCACCTGCACAATACACCCTTATTCAATCTTTGTTTTAAAAGAATAAACTTAAACTCATTTCACAGAAACACGTGTAGCAAATCATGTTGAAATGGAATGAAAAAATATTGAGACCAGAAATACTAATGGTCACTTACACAGTCACACTAGCTTACGACCAACTACAAACTCAACTTTCAAGTTTGCTTTAAACTGTAAAAAACCCTTACATGAACTAAAAGATTATTGAACCTTTAGGAAGTTAAAAGGCTATTCAATCTTTTAATCATTGAAAACATTTGATTCCTGTAATTATAATTATTTTTTTTCTTTTTAGTTATTACAAGCAAGAGCAAAATTCTCTTTTTAGTTACAAAGGTACAAAAAAATAACCACATCCAAGTCCACAATGGAATAAGTATGTGATTGGAGGAGCTTTGACAAAATTGATTTTCCATAATTGATTATAATTAAAAGTAATTTTGAGACTAATTTATGTTGGATGTTTTTATTAGAAAAGTAAATTGAAAGGAAAATTATCGTAAGCTACTCTAAATTGCTTCATTCCAATATCATTTCTGACACAGAATCAATTTCTAACGGAAAATCAAACATGCATGCCAAAATTTGTCAAAAATGGAATCAATTTTCAATAGCAAAACCATACAGGCACTTGTGTATTGATTTTGGTGATGACTAAAAAAAATTATCTTTTTTAATTAATGTGTGTTTTATTTTGAATTTTAATTATAGGCATATTATTTTAACCCGTTTGAAGATTAAAAATGGCACATAATAGAAGGATAAGGTGAAAAGGGATCAAAGAAGATAATTTTACGTAGAGGATTGAAAATGAAAGATTTTGATGGAAGGGATGAAAGCAGTGGCAAAATGAGAACATAAATAATGAAAAAGAAAAGAGAAAGAGTGACAGACTTGTGTCACGAACGGTGGCTTTAACGGTGTAGCCGCGGTGGAGAAGAAGCCTGACGATCCAGGAAGCGATGTAACCGGAAGCGCCGGTAACACAGACAACCTTTCCAGCTCCGCTACTCATTCTCGATTGTGTTCTTCTCACTGAATCTGCCTCTGTCTGTCATTCACGTGTTCTCTATTTATAGCGTGCCACTGCTCATATCCAAAATTATTCCCAGGTATTATTACACTACCATTCTTTTTGTTTTTTTTTTTATTATTATTATTCCATTTCTCTAATTTTGTTTTGTTTGTTTTAGTATAATTAAATCTGTTTCTCAGCTTTAGGGTAACGAAATGTAGTTTTTTGGCTATAGCTGACAAAAATTATAAATTTAGTCCAATTATAACTGCATTTTTTAATAATATAAAAATATTTACGCCCTCAATTTATTTTAGTTTAACCCATATTAATCGTAGTCTTTCCATCTAGCTATATTTTAATTTTTTAAATGCTTCTAGCTATATTTTAAATATTTATTAATGAAATATGACTAAAATATAATATATCAGCTCGAAACAGTTATTAGAGACTAAAATTTATAAGCATTAAAATAAAAAATAAAAGGGAATAGTAAATGATATAAAATATTTAATTGGCATACTGTACTACCAAACAGTTTATTTTATTTGGGGGAAATGTAGAAAGTAACGTAAGTTAAATACAGCTGCACAGGTTGACAGATATCTTTCTCCATTCTCCGAACAGGTGAGCCAAACACAGTCAAAATAAGGAATAGAGACCAACAGGTTGGTTCATCATCATTATCTCCGATCTCAATCCAACTTCAAATTTTTTTTTTTTTTCACCACAACTTTCAGAATATATATATATATTCTGAAATCTGGTAAAAAAAATTATTTATTTTTTAAATAAATATAAAAAATTTATTATTCATCTTCACTAGTTTTTTTTTTAAATATAATGATTAAATTAGTTATTTATTATAATAATTAACTTAAAATTGAAAAGTTGATTGTAAGTGTTTAGTAAGCTAGTAGATTAACTAGTTTATCAATTATATAAAAGTTGTAAAATAACAAATAAGAATATAATTAATCATTACATTAACAATGAAGTATTTAAAATAATTATAATATATTTTACTAATATAAATTGATTACATATTTAAATTATAAATTAATTATAATTATATTTTTAAATTATAAATTTATTAATTATTTATTTAAATTATAAAGTTACTGTAGTTATATATTTAAATTATAATTTCTCTAATTAAATATATAAATTTGAAATTACATATTCAAATTAATTTTTTTATAATTATATATTTAAATTATAATTTCTATAATTAAATATATAAATTTGAAATTAGATATTTAAATTAAAATTTTTTATAATTATATATTTAAATTATAAATTTACTAAAAGTACATTAATGAATGAGAGAGGTTGTGTCAATTGAGGAAGAATAATTAATGAGGGACAATAAATTAATTAATAAAAGGTAAAGTTGTAAAAGAAATTCTGCTAGTTACTGAAAATAGGAGATATTTTGAAAAAACTAATAGTTACCTAAAAAAGCTCATAGCTTTTTACTTACTACAGCTTTTTACTTACTAAATGGAATTAGAATAATTTTATGTACCATTTGTAGCTAGCTGAAATGACAAACCAAACATATTTAAAGAGTAAAGTTACTTTTCATTGTGGCCATTTGTTTACTAAAAATCTGGTTGAATTGTAAATCAATATTAATTATTATATTTCAAGAAAATTAACAGTGAAGAGTTATTACACGAAAGTTCTAGTGTGGGACAATAGACCTTAACTCGTTTTTATAGTTTGCATACTTTTCTATTACCTTTTTCTAACTGTTGTATTTCTGTTAATGCACTTTTCAATGATATGTAAGCAAGGCATCTTTGGTCCTTTACAGGGAATGTGGATCAAAGATATTAATAATCACAATCATTTTTTTTAAAAAATAAGACAGGTATTTGGATATTTCCCTTCAACTTAACAAAAGTTGAATTCTTATTATTCTTTTTTTAGATAAAACATAATTAAGTCTTATACATATTTTTACTTTTGTAGTATGAGGATTTTTTTCCTACATGCATGTGTGTGCGCGTGCGCACACATATATAAGTTCCTATTGTTTTAGATCTATTTTATTTCCTATGTTTTATAAAAATAAAATAGATAAAAAAATTATTTGTAATTCGTGAATCCAATTTTATCTGATCTGTTTTTAATTGGATTTAATCACTACTATTTTTTTTTATAAATTTGATATGATTAACATTAATTGTATCGAAATTTATTTTTCTCCAAACCCGATCGAATTTGATCTCGAACACCTCGGATTAAAATTGGTGATTTCAAATAAATTCGAATAAATCACATGAAAAGTTTTAGAAAAAGTTTTCTTATCACACCTACACACACATATATATAGTTGCCGCTAAACTGCTTGATCATACATAAGAGTAGAGAGCACACGGTAGGAGTAAACTCAAGCAAAGTGAAGTTTAACTCAATTAATAAGGTCAAGATAATAACATTTGACACTAACCCTGGGCCAAGGAAAAAATTTTCCTACAACCACACTAGGTTATGGTGACTATCGGAAACCAAAGAGAGATAGTCATAGATATAACTATCAAAACAAGTCGATCCACTTTATTTTCACTATTATGAGAAGGCAATATACAAAAGATTCACAATCTTTACATTAGGAGAATTAAGAGATAGAGGGTCAACTATAAACTTAGAGAACTTGCACAATCCACCTTGGCCAGATGCAGAGTTTAACATCAAGCAACCGACACAACAACGATGACGTTAGTGGATGCACACAAAAATCCACATTGTTGTGCACTCTTGTCAGCGTACTATGTTCCCAATGCATCACATTAGCATTCATTTGTTGACAAGATCATAGATTTTCCACTCCCTTGTATTGGAAACCACTTAATCTAGAGAGATATGACAACTTAATAGATTCTAACAAACACCTAAAGCCATATGTGACTTAGGCAAACTTGTATACTAACAATAATGCAATTTTGTGAAGGGCGTTCCTTACTTCATTGAAGAGCCTAACCTTTAACTAATACACTGAAATGTCTTCTTAGTCCATTGACTTTTTCAAGAGTTTGATATCATAGTCCAAAACATAGTATTCAACAAGTCAACCATATCATACCACTTTAGTAGTATTGGTTAATTTTAGACAAGGATATGACAAGCCCTTGTGGAAGTTTATGGAGAAGTTTGTCGAATTCTATATCAAGAATAGAGATCAAGATTTAGGAGTTGTGTTGCACTTTATGGTAATCACTCTTTCTTATTATACTTAAAATAGAAACGATCAAACTCTTTGTATTCAAATGACCTTTTAACCCTTTGTCTTTTTATAAAAACATAAAAGCTTGTAAAACATTAAACATACATTTTTTTTAGAATAACATATAAAAAACATGTAAAAGTAGTTTATGAAGTATAAAATATAAATCCTAAACGGATAAAAATAGTAAAGTTTAATAATTAGTAATCTTCATGATTAGTTGACTATAATACTTCATGTATTTCTTTTCCAACTTATTTTTGACCTACAAATACTATTTTAGATGAAACTAAATATTAAAAAGTATAAATTATTTACAAATTAAAAAGAATGCACATAAGAACTTGTGAGTTATAGAGAATGCACTTATGCATAGAGACGAGTGAAGAAGTTTGGGCTGTTGGATATTTAGGTTTTGAGTGACAAAGTGAGGAAGAGTGAGAGAGATCGTAGATTGATTCTAAGAAATTAGTGTACTATTTATTTATTTTTATTATATTGCTATTTCCCCATTTTATACATACAAAATAAATATTAAAGATTAAATTGGTTGGATCGGTTCACGGAAAATCGAATTTCTAGACTTCAAATTCATGAATATTAAGGTTGAATTTAATTGAATTTTATTTGATTACGTTTGGATTGACTAAAAAATCTAATATGATTGATTCGAATGATCAAATTTATGAATTGATCTGGATTTGTTAACACCTTTGTTATTATTAAAAAAAATACTTAAATAGTTTTCTAGACTTCAAATTCATGAATATTAAGGTTGAATTTAATTGGATTTTATTTAATTACGTTTGGATTGACTAAAAAATCTAATATGATTGATTCAAATGATCAAATTTATGAATTGATCCGGATTTGTGAACATCTCTGTTATTATTAAAAAAATACTTAAATAGTTTTTTAGAACCTGTAAAATTACATGTTTTGATTTTAGTACATAAACTTTTAATTTTTTATTTTATTTTAATACCTAAATTTTTTAAGTTTCAAGCCAATAATTGTTGGCTTGTCTAATTTAAGTGTCACATTATTAAATCCATATTACTTAATGTTGTTGAGTCAACATACACGTCATTTTCATAATAATTACATTTTTTGAAAAGTTAAACATTTGTGTGTACAAAAATCAAAATATAAATAATTTTTAGGTGGTAAAACCAAAATATTTATTTTATAGTTCTTACAAAATTGAATCACACATTATTTTTAACTCTAAATATGTTTTATGATCCTGAATTTTGCGTTGATTCCCTATAATTTTTTTGTTTTTTTGTTTTTGATAAATTTTTTGTTTTGTTTTGGATATCTAAACCACTTTGCCATGTATTTTAAATAATGTATACTGTTATCTAAAATATTTTAAGGATTTAAAACAAAATAAAAGTTATGAAGACACACTATAAAGCAAAATTTTATAGGATTCAAAGAAAAAATCTTTAATATATTAAAGTCACAAAATATATTTAAATATTTTTTAATATAGGTTCATTTTAGTTTGTTGAAAAAATAAAAAAGATATCATCTAGTCCATTAATTATTTAAAACTAAAGAGTTAGATAGAACTATATCACCAACTTACAAAACTTTCTTTAATGACTCATTATGGGCTCCAAAATAAAGCGATTAGTTGAGTTACATATTATATGACAAAAAATGTATAATGTTATGGTAATTGTAAGGACTTTTTATTTAATAGGTTATAAATTCGGAGAATAAATAGTGAAAAAGATTAAATTTAAGTTTTTACTTAAATTATTAATCGATTTGAGATGTGATGAATTTATTAGTTTGATAATTCCATATGATTATACTGGGTTGATGATAGAAAGAGGTGGGAGAAGAGAATAATTATTATTCTTTTTCTTCGAAGGGTTTTAATTGAGTTTCGGGAAGTTCTCGGAGATTCTGTTATCGAAAGGGAAGGGTTGCATTTAGCAAACTAAATTTACTAAATACAACCCAACGCTATATAAATTCTTTTTCTTTTAATTTTCCTATTTCTCTTCTCGTGCGATTGTCCGTTTTCTCTCTTCGCCGCCGCAATTTTTCGTCTCTTGCATGGCTGTCGAAACGTTGACGGAATTCGACGCGGTCTCTTCCATTGCTCCTGATTCTGAGAGGTGATCAGTATAAGTATGTCTGATCGTAATTTTCTAAACCTTTTTCCGATCGTTTTCGATCCTTTCATTTTCGTTCAAGATGAAATTTTTTTGAAAATATTGATTTCTAAGGTTCTTGTTTAATTTTGGATTCTTGCAGGTTCCTGTGTAATTTATTCGGTTGATTCTTCCCGTTATGTTTTAATCGGCTTTTGGACGGAGAAATAAGTAAGGGAAGCTCTTTTATTGATTTTTGTTAATAGATAAGTGATTTGGTAGTTGAGAGATTTGAGCTATTTGAAATAGTGAGTATTTTGACTATATTTTGAGTTTTTTAAGATATCATTTATTTTAATTGTGTTTTGAGCTATTTAATATAATGCATTTAGATATATGATTTGAGCTTATTGAATTAACGTATATTAGGGTTTCATAGTTGAGATATATGATGTGTTGCGTAGAGGATGATTATTATGAGAGTGATGTTTTTATCTTGAATTGGATGATTATTGGATAGTTTGGATGTCGCCATTATGGTAGAGAAATTTAGTTTGGGTAACTTAGCCTTTGATGATATGTTTGGTGGGTACATTGATGTTAGGGACACAACTGGGGTCAATGTAATCCAGAATATCAGATATGCAAGGGAATATTTTTGTGATTTACATTGTGGTCCTAGTACCAGATATGCAAGGAGTGCCTAAAGGACATACTTAAACAACAACTATGTGTCACAGGGTGTCAGGTAAACACTAGACATCAGTTTGTGGTTGTCAGCTGAGTGTTGCTTAGACTTAAATTGGTGGTAACACAACCAGATTGGACGTTTGTCACCAATTGAAAGGGGTCTTAAGCCGCCTCGGTGTCCGAACTCAATGTAGATATTCTGGAATATGTTGCGTCTGAACATGCTGTTGTGTGAAAAACTTGTATTCAGGGGAATATAAGTGTGTTTGATTTGATTGATTATGATATTTAATTAATATTTTATTGATTGGTTGTGAATGCTTATGTTCAGGTGGAATATAAGAATGATTGTTTGGTTGTTTACTATTAGTGAATGTGTATTGATGGTACTAAATATAAACGTTGTGCAACCTTCATGCTTTACGACTGATGTAATGGTATGTTATGTATTATGTAGGCTTACCCTTACATTGTTTGTGTTTTTTTGTCTGATTGTGATGATCGTACTTTGCACGGGAGTAGATAATAGTGATGATGTAGAAAGGCAGGATGCTTTGAAATTATGTTGAATTATGGCTGGAAATTTCAAAAGATGTTAGTAGAATTTAGAGGCATTGTTGTGAAGTTATGTGATTATTATATTATTGTGGAAGTTATGTGAACATGATGTAAAAAGATAGATGAATTACGATATGTATGTATAAGAATGTAGAATTATATGTCAGCATCTTGGTTAGTTTTGGTAGTAGAGGTTCTACTATCGTCCAGAATTTGCTATCTGCAGGGTCTAGCTGGGCGATAGTTGTTGCTGGTTGAGCTACCTTGGGTCTCGCCAAGCGACGAGGTTCGTTGGCGAGCAGGAATTGTGTGTACTCTGTTATATTTTAATTTGAACTTTGAAAGTGTGATAATGTATGCTTTAATATTGAGTATAATATAATGAAAATTTTATATCTTGTTATTTAGATTATAGATAATAGTAATTTAAATAGTTTTTAAGAGAATTTATGGTGTAAATAATAATAAAGAAATTTAGGATGTTCCAGTAATTAATTAACTTTTTTCTAGTGTTAAATAATTTTTTATATATAAAAAAAATTATTTTGATTTTAATACTTAATCTTTATTTGTATTTTAGTACTTAAAAAATATATTTTTAAAAAATATATTTAGTATGATAATGAGATGGATACGGACATGATTTAACAATATTAAGTAACTTAAATTTAATGACATAACATTTATGTTAGTCATCTATATATGAATAGAAAACAATAAAATCAACACATACAATTTTTATAGTAAGTAAAAAGATATTTGACTCTTAAAAGAAAATCTAGACTTTTAGGGTTTGATTTAAAGATTTAGAATGTCTTTACAAATTTATAGGAAAAATTGTGTTAATTTTAAATGATGGCATTTTTGAAGTTCAAATATCAGATGTATTCTGTAGTTAATTTTAGAATGTTGTTATTAAATTTTATATCTTAGTTATGGTAAACAAACTGACCAAAAAATTGTTTTTTAGAATATTATTAACTAAGACTTAAAATATTCAAAGAGTGGAACATCTATGATCCATGTCATGCTTACTGATAATGTTATAAGTTTTGCACAATTTCTTTTAGTAATTTCCAAATTTTTTATTCACACTCCTTTAATATTTATAATTTTTCGTAAAATCCTAAAATACTATTATCCTTTTTATCTTACGTTATTTGATATAGTATCACCGAGTTTTATGGTTGCATACACATCTCTACCAACCTATTATATTGAATTCTCCATTTCGCATATTTACCTTCTTCGAATATATATATATATATATATATATATTTTTTTTTTTTCACTTATATTTTTAAAAACTTTATCTATCATATATGTTTGAAAAGAGTGAAAGTGTTCTTTTAAAGAGGTTGGTAGAAGCACATATATAGCCATAAAATTAGGTGATTTTTTTGTCAAAAATCTTAGGATAAAAAAAATTGTTTTGAAATTTTGCAAAAAAAGTATAAACATTAAGGGCTGCAAATAATACGAAGAGGTACTAAAAAAAATTGTCTGAGGTTAGTTCGCGTTATGTGTTAAAAATATGAATTAAAATGAAAATTTTTTAAAGGATAAATTAAGTTTTTTAAAATGGCAAAAAAAAAAGAATATTATTTTATCGGGAAAATGTTTTTTTATGATAGAAAAATTTATTTAAGAGTAAGGGAAAATGTTTTTTTATGATAGAAAAATTTATTTAAGAGTAAAGAGTGTGATGGTAAAAAATGACGGTGATAATAATATAAATAGTGTGAGTAACGTGGTTGAATTTGGGGGTGGCAATGGGTAGCGAAGAAGAGAGGGTTCTTGAGAACCAACTGGAACTTCAATTGCAAGAACAAAGGGATTCTCTCTCTGCTATAGATCAAGCTCTTCTCTCTGATCCAACTAACCCTGAGCTTCTCGCGGTACCACTCTTTCTCTCTCACCCACATTCCAATCCACAAAATTTAATTTTTTCAACAACCCTTTACAATTTCTGGCCCTGATCGATTTTCCATTTCTTAAACGCATTAGAAACTGAGAATTATGTTGGATTATGTGATTTTGGGTCGTGGGCGATTTATATCTGTTTAAAAACTGAGACTTTCTGTGGACATGTGGGAATGAATATGAAATACTGCTCAATATGTTGAGTTTCTATAATCAATGGTAGTTGAATGTAGCAGAAAGGGGTTAGTCTCACACAAGTAGAGAATCAAGGTCTGAATCCCTATTAGGATAGGTGTTGTTCACAATTAATATCTAAAGGTGCTTCAAAGTTCAAATAGAATTACTTGCAAGGAGAATTTCTGTAGGAGGAGCCAAGGAACAAAAAAAAAAAATGTTAGGTTTCTATATTTTTTTTGTTTGGATTAAATTTACTAGATATTTTACGTTTAGTGAGTTTGTTTCAAGTCATATACTAGATGATTTCTGGAAACGTGAGCATAGGAATGTTTCATTCCCGTGTATATTGGTAGAAGTTATAAAAATGTATTCTTAGACATTTCTCATTCAGAGAAATCTATGTTACACTTGTTTTACTCACTTCACATTCCATGAAAAACGGTGGGAATCTTCTATTCCCATGGGAATGGAAGTTATTTTCTAAAATAACTTTCCATTCCCACTCTGTATTTTTATTTATTTAATAAATTAAATTGATTTTAAAAAACATTCTAAGGAATGAGAAACTTTTACCAAACATGTTTGATGAGAGTAACATTTACTGTAATAATGTTTCCAAGAATATCATTCCTGGGGAATATAATTTAATCCGCAAAACAAACACACATCTTTGCGATGGTAGATGGGTGTATATGTTCTAGGTTTTATACTGGTTTATTGAATTTGACTGTGTTGTCAGCAATAGAGGTTGAATATTGAGGATTGGGATATTACAAGTGTTACCTTTAAGCAAGCCTAACTGGTGACTGCTCAAAGTTTGTTTGTTATTCTAAATCTGGTGAGCTGCATCAGCATAATGGACATAATTATTTCATTCTAGTGGAACATTGTCCTGCCCTGAACTAGTAGTATCCATGGGATTGTTGCCAAGGTTGCCAGACGTGTAGGTCTTAGACTAATCCAACTTGCCAATAAGGGACTGTTTTGGTTGAGAGACGTTGTCTGTGTTCACTTTATTTCCTGTTTTCAGATGTTTGCTTAAAAAAAAACTTCTATTGTTTTTTGTTTTCACTTTTTCAAGTATAAAGTGCAGAAAATAGGAAAAAAATGAAAACAGAAAACAATTTCTTAAACCATAGAGACCCTAAAACGTTAGATGTTTTCATAAAACTAATATTTTTTCATGTTTTCTAGAATACACACCCACACATAAAATAACACTGGGAGACCATAATGAATTCACAATCCTAACTAACATTTAAGTATGATATTTCAAAATGCATAATAGATGTCACTTTATAAGATTATGTACAGGCCATAATAGTAAATAGTATAACTGGGGAACGACAACACATAACCATAACAGAGAAAATTGAGCAACATCTCACATAAATAAGACATGGGGGAAGTAGAAACCCCAAAATCAGTCCAAGTTGAAAGGACATTTACCGGAAGTTCAGAACTTGGTATACAAAGAAAGGAGATAGAAGAAAGAAAGGGTAAAGGGAGAGTACCGAGATTGAAAAGAGCAACATTTTAAAAATAAAATAAAATAAAGCCTGTGTAAGCATTTCCACGATAGTTTTACCCTTATCTCAAAAACCTTTACATCCTTCAATCTATCTTTCTTTCCCAAAATGGGAGATTTGGTCCGCTCCCCCACCCTAGAAGTTGCCCGTTAGGTATTATGAGGATGTGTTTACATTTATAAAATTGAAATGTTGTGTGACTTATAGGTTATTTTTATAAATTTTATTATGCATACTATTTTATATTATTATTTTATACGCAAATGTAGGATCTTACGATCCGAGTTAAGATCCCTAAGTTACGAGTTCTCAAACCCCTTCCGATTCCATGTTAAAATCCCAATCCTGATAACATTGGGGAAAATGGTTAAATTAGGTTTGAGCTCACTTTGGATGGGTGTAACTGTCATCATGTGGGCTGGATTTCTTCTTTGGTCCTGTTAGATATCTAAGATTTATGTGTAGTTATTTCTTTTTGCTTGTTATTTCTATCTACTTGTCCTGTACTCCTTCTCCTTTAACCTCTCTATATATATATGAGTGAAGCAACCTCACAGTGTGAGGATTGTTGTTTTCTTCCCAAACATTAAAATTCCTTTTCATTCAAGTGGTCCCACTGACTGACTCTTAAACATGCTTTTCTTGGAATTTTGGGAATGGCTGAAAACATGTGATTCAGTGCTCTTTTGCGTGTAAGTGCGCAATTCATCTCCAATTGCTGCAAATTGATAGATTATATGTCTAGCAAGGACTTATTACTGTGTGTGTGTTGGTTTTGTTTTTGTTATGACAAATGTACCTAGTATGAGGCAGTTACTGTAATTGTAGATTAGTCAGTTTATCATAGAAACCTATGTCTGAAATCTGAATGATATAAATAAGAGTGTATAACTATAAGCTTAGAGACTCAGAATTAATGTATTGATTTTTCATATCAGTGAAATTAGCTCTCCATCTCTCTGTTCGTCTCTATCTCACTCTCAAGTTTCTACACAAATTGTGTTTCACCTGGGACTATGGTCACTGAAACTGGTACAACACATTGAATTGTATGATTTGATGATCTAGAGCAAGATTTTGACCTTGTGATTGTGTCAATAAATTAAATGTTTCCAAGATTAGTTTTTTACTTAAGTTTCTTAAAATTGTTTGCTATCCAGGTTCACGAGGAGCTTGTTCAGGTAATTAAGGATGCAGAAGAAGGCCTTTTTCACCTAAAACGTGCACGGTTGTTACAAGAAGCAGATTCAGTGCTGAGTAACACTAATATTTTTACTGAAGAAGAGAAAGCGGAGCCCCTTGATCCCACAGATGTTGAACCAGAGCCATTGGAGGAAAAATGTTATTCTGTTGGATCTAAGTGTAGATTCCGTCACAAAGATGGGCGTTGGTACAATGGTCAAGTGGTACAGTTGGATAATTCAGTGGCAAAAGTTTCATTCCTTACTCCTACTTCTGAGAATATGCTGGTATGTAAGATTATCTTGTATGAGTTGTGTCGAGTATGACTATTTTCTCTCTTACTCTGGTGATGTAAAGTATATTATAATATCCTAAGTTTTTAATTAATACAGTTTTTCTTCTTTTATTGTAACTGATTATGACAAAATACGGGAGTTTGAAATAGCATTAGTTTTCCAAATTTGGGATTGAATTCAATTAAGAAATAAGGAAATTAGGCTATACAGGTATGTAGTGGGTATATAGTTATATTTTCAATTTTCCTTGAATTTATTTGGTGGTAGGAAAAAAAAAACACATGATAAGGTTTGCTGTCTTCCTTAACTCTTAATGTTTCTTTTAAATGGAATTCCCTTTATTAGGTTATTACAATGGCATATTGCTAGAACCCCTGTTTCTGTGTGGTTGTTTTGCTTTTCTTTTTCTGGTCTAGGAATTCCTTATCCTCCATATTTTTCTACTGTCATTTATCTTTCTAATTCTACACCTGTTATAATAATGAAAATAAACTGTATTTTCAAGATTCATGTCATAATATCCAACAACTGCGCTGCTATGTCAACATTTGTTTTATTTTATTATTTGATTTAATGCTATGATGGTTAGGTTCTTCTTTCATATTTGAAATTTATTCCTTAGCAACCCAATTGTTTGTTGTTTATGTTATTTTTAGCTTTCAATTTTTTTCTTGTGATTTGAAAAATTTAGAGCAATATTTAAGAAGAAATCATTTAATTGAATGGTATACATTGTATTAGAACTTAGAAGTGGTATGTGACTGTGTTACATTACATATTATTAAATAATATAAAAATCTTTTAGAACAAAATCAGTTATTAAATTAAATTAACAATAATTCCACTTAAGTTTCATACTTTATTCTTTTTATAAATGAAAATGAAGTTTTTTTTATTCGGTCAAATCACACTCATTCATGAGATATTTATAACTAGTAAAAATTGCAACTACAAATCCCTTTAAGTCTTTAACGTGACATATTCACTTTCCTCTTTCTGTGTGTCTTTCTTCTCCCTATCTCACCGTCTAGTTACAAGCAAGCTCAAGCATTTCACAGTAACCTCAACTGTCATTAATTGCCTAATATGCTGCAAATCAAACAAGATCTTTTTGAATAACAATATATACAGTAGTAGTATTTGTTTGTTAGCGTATGAAATTGCTACTTATTTAAAGAAGTTTTCTTCAACATTGTTATTCCTCCAAAATTTAGGCTCCAGATTATTCAATAAAATCAATTGTTTTTCATATCATTGTTTGTACTAATACAAGAACACCCAAGTGCAGATGTGCAAGTTCTTTTTACAACAACGATGTCGATTTGGTAGTAACTGTCGCCTATCACATGGTAAGCTGCTGAGCAAGTTGAACAAAATTGGATAGAGGTGAAATCACATAGACCTCCTTCTTATTGATTTTTCATTAAAAACTTCGATCGCATTTGCACTTTTAAGTGCAAATATTGAATGAGAATTTAGACCCTGGTGTTCTTGATAACTTGTTGAGTCAAGTCTTTGTTAAAATTTTAGGAGGTAGTTCATGTGAATAGTTGAATATAGAAAAGCTTGAGATAACTTTACTCAGCTTAGAATCTCTTATTAAATAGAGATACAATACAATCTAGAAACTCAGAATGGTGAATACAACTACCACCAACCTCTGACATACAATAATAAATGAAATATAATATACCTCAACTAAGAACTAATAACCAACATCTAACATTAATTTAACACTCCCCCTCAAGCTGGAGCATATAAATCATATGTTCCAAGCTTGGAAATCAATTATTCAATCTGAGGACCCTTTAAGGGTTTGGTTAATAGGTCTGCAAGCTGGTCATTGGTACCAACAAATTCGGTTCTAATTTCCTTGGACAACAATTACAAAGTGACAATCAATTTCAATGTGTTTAGTCCTTTCATGAAATACCGGATTGAAAGCAATGTGGATAGCTGCCTGATTATCACAATAAAGTTGCATTGGAGAAATTTCACAGAACTTTAATTCTTGTATGAGTTGTTTAACCCACACCAACTCACAAACTGCAAGAGCCATAGATCTATATTCAGCTTCTGCACTAGATCGAGCAACAGTCTTCTGTTTCTTACTCTTCCATGAGATAAGATTATCACCAAGGTACACACAATACCCAGTAGTAAAGCGCCTATCAGTATCGGATTCAGCCCAATTAGCATCACAGTATCCAACAATTTGGCTATTTCCTTTATCTTCAAACAACAGACCTTGGCCTGGAGCCTTTTTTATGTACCTGAGAATACGCATTACTCCATTCCAATGATCAACACAAGGTGAATTCATGAATCGACTTACAACTCCAACTGCAAAGGAAATATCTGGCCTATATGAGCTTCCCAACCAGCCTTCTATACCTTTCTGGATCTGAGTATAAGTCTCCCATATCAGCTACTAATTTCTTTTATGGGTCCATAGGACTATTGACTGACTTACAATCAGACATTTTTGTTTCCTTCAGAAGATCCAAGGCATACTTCCTCTGGGAAACTACAATGCCTTCTTTGGATTGAGCTACTTCTATTCCTAGAAAATATTTTAGATGACCAAGATCTTTTGTTTGAAAGTGATTGCATAAGTGTCACTTTAGTTGAGATATTGTGACTTCATCATTTCCTGTAATGACAATGTCATCGACATAAACAACTAAATAAACACATTTGCCAACAGATTTGTGATAGTAGAAGACAGAGTGATCTGCTTCACTCCTTTTCATTCCGAAACCTTGGACAACATTGCTGAACTTTCCAAACCAAGCCCTTGGCGACTGTTTAAGACCATAGAGAGATCTCCTGAGTTTACATACTAGACCAGACTCCCCCTGAGCAACAAAGCCCGAAGGTTGCTCCATGTAAATCTCCTCATCTAACTCACCATGTAGGAATGCATTTTTAACGTCCATTTGATACAGGGGCCATTTGAGTGTCTCCATAATCAAGTCCATATATTTGAGTGTAACCTTTGGCTACCAAATGAGCTTTAAGGCGTTCAATTTCACCATTTGGACCAACTTTAATAGCATAGATCCATCTACAACCAACAGCTTTCTTCCCAGGAGGAAGATGAACCAATTCCCATGTTCCATTGTGATCAAGGGCCTGCATTTCATCAATATGGCTTGTCGCCATCCAGGGTGATCAAGTGCTTCACAAACATTTTTGAGAATAGTGATGGATGATAAGGAATTTATAAAGGAACAATAAGATGGAGACAGACGATAATAACTCAAAAAATTGTAAATAGGATGAGGGTTTTGAGAAGAGCGAATACCTTTTCGAAGGGCAACATGCCAATATGAGTTGTCATCGGCCATGGAAGGAGAATTAGGAGCCGCTGTACAAGAAGTAGACGGAGATGGACATGAGCCACGAGTCATCAGGAATAATGGGGTTAGCTTCAGGTGTCATGCCATGAGGAGGAGTTGAGGGAGAATGATCAGTTTTAGATAAGATAGACATTGGACTAATATTGGTGTGGTCAGATTGATGAGACATGTCTGGAGAAATGACAATCTCTGGACTCGAGGAGGGAGAGGGCAAGATCTCTTGGATGGAAATGGAGTCAGGTGTAGAGGATGAGTAGAAGGGAGAATCTTCAAAGAAGGTAACATTTGCAGACATGTAATACTTCTTGTTATGAGGAGAATAACATTTGTATCCTTTTTGAAGGCGGGAGTATCCCAGGAAAACACACTTGATCGACTTAGCTGACAATTTATCGAGGCTTGGAGACATATCATGAACAAAACAAATACAACCAAATACACGAGGTGAAACATGATATAGAGGTTCAGCTGGAAATAGGATGGAATGAGGAATTTGATTATCAAGAGAGGAAGAGGGCATCCTATTGATAAGATAGCAGGCAGAAAGAATCGCATCTCCCCAATGATGTAATGAAACTTTTGTATTAATCATTAAAGAGCGAGCGGTTTCAACAAGGTGACGATTCTTTCTTTCGGCTATCCCATTCTGTTGAGGAGTGTGGGGACAAGTGGACTGATGTAATGTATCTTGAGAGGACAAAAATGACGAGAGTTCAGAAGAAAAATATTCTTTTGCATTATCACTTCTGAAACATTTGATTGATTTTCCAAACTGATTTTTTATTTCATGAAAGAAGGACACAAATATGGATAGAAGTTCAGACCTTTCTTTCATTAAATAAAGCCACGTGCACCGAGAATATTCATCAATAAAGGTAACAAAATATTTAAATCCAAAAGAAGTAATTTGACTAGGACCCCAAATATCTGAATGATCAGTGGAGAAAGCTGAATTACTTCTTGATTTATCTTTACTTGAAAAAGAAGACCTAACATGTTTGCCTAATTGACAAGTTTCACATTCTAAAGTTTGGATTTTCTGAGTACTAGGAGCCATTATCTTTAATTTGGCAAGACTAGGATGTCCAAACCGATCATGCAACAATTTAGGAGAGATGGATGCAAGACAGGACACTGAAGAGCTAGATTCCAGGTAATAGAGGCCTCGTGATTCATGTCCTGCGCCAATCTGGCTGCCTGTACCACGGTCCTGAATGACAAAGGAGTCAGAGTTAAATGTAACTGAACAATTTAAGGACTTAGTTAATTGACTCAAGGAAAGTAAATTGGGACAAGAAGGAATATCTTGACCAGTCAGAACTTGGTCACGAATGTGATTAAATGTCGGGTTCATACCACGAAGAATCATAACCATATAGAGGTTATCAAGTCGTTTCCTTATTTCTTCTATAGAATCAGCTTCTAAGAAAAGCTTCAATTCTTCTGCAGCGGCTTGAGCTTTGGAAACATATGATACCATATCTGAATCATTTTGTTTTAAGGAGGCTAGCTTTTGAACACAATCAAACAAGCGTTGGATATCATTAGAGTAGATATCTTGGGCTTTCTTCCAAAACGAGTAACAGGTTTTGAAAGCTCTGAGATTCCTCAATATCTTAGGCTCCACTGACTGCCATAGAAGTGCACAAAGCTGAAAGTCAAGTCTCTTCCACTGAGGTTGCTGTTCAGCTGATTCCTCAATATCTACCTTTTCTAGATGCTCATGGTATTCTTGACCAAGGAACCAAAGTTCCACAGAATCAGCCCAAGCTAAATAATTTTTACCATTGAGCTTTTCTGTTGTGATGACGACAGATCCAGAAATAGGAAGAATGGGACCAGAGTTGACTGAGGTAGAAGAAGACATTTTCCTAGATCTGAAAAAGAGGAAAACAGAGACCGAGAGAGAGATTTGATTTAAATCCACTAAATCTTGCTCAAAGTGAACCACGCAGGTCAGCAATAGCTTCAGGAGGCTCTGGCGAGTCAGAAGGCACCGGAACGACGGCGAACGGAGACCGTTTTGCCGGCGCGTGGAGCTCACGCGCTTTCTGTTTGGCATGATTAAGGCGGCGCGTGGAGCAGCGTATGGAGAAGCGATTTACAGGGTAGAACACGCACGTCAAGGCGCACCTGGATCTGTGCTCGCTGGAGAAAAAGTCACCTGAGACGGCGGCGGACGGCGGCAACAGTGGCGGACAGCCTACTGTGTGACTCTAGACGATAAAGAGCGGAATCGAACTTGCTCTGATACCAACTTGAATATAAAAAAGCTTGAGATAATTTTACTCAGCTTAGAATCTCTTATTAAATAGAGATACAATACAATCTAGAAACTCGGAGTGGTGAATACAACTACCACCAACCTCTGACATACAATAATAAATGAAATATAATATACTTCAACTAACAACTAATAACCAACATCTAACATTAATTTAACATGAATAAACTAGGGGATCCAAGTTTTAGTTATGCGAGTGTTCACAACTTCACAATCAGCATATTAAGGGATTTGCTTTCTATGTGATTTTAAATTATGATGCTTCTCCATTATGAGATATTAATTTTGTATAACATCATGAAATATCTAGGTGGCTACTGTACTTTCACTCAGAGAAGGCTAGTATAATTATTGTAATGTACATTTAAATTTGTTTAGATTTATCATGTGTTTTGTGTTTGGAAAAAATTTCTATTTTTGGATAAAAAGTTAGCTATCCATTTCTGCTTTAATGTTTATGGCATGTTGGGTAAACTTTTTCATAGCTTCTTTAATTGAATAATTTCCAAATACTACTAAGTTTCTTCTAGCACATGCTTCAAGGCATGAAATAACATTGGGGGGTTGAATAATTTCCCATCTATTTGTTTTGTTCTTTTTATTCTGTTCATATATTTTTCTATGTATATCATAACTTGTGCTCTGTCTTCATCTACAGGAGTTGATGTTCAATTATCTGCTCTTAAAAAATATGTCCCTACAATCTGGAAGCAGTCCCTTGTGGGGTCAAGTATATGGGCTATCTCAACTGCAAATGCAGGCACTTGGAAAGAAGCCGAGCTTGAGTCCTGGGATGAAGGGGTTGGAGTTGGACAAGTTGTGTTCCGAGATGATGGAAGTTCTGTGAAACTTGGAGCAGAAGAAATGGCACTGTCTGAGCATGCAGAAGTCAGTGACTTGGAGAGTGATTCAAGCTTAGAACAATCTGATTCCAGTGACTACGAGGAGGAGGAGGAGGAATCACAAGGTCTAGGATTTCTGGAAAGTACCAACCTACAGAGAGGTATTCAAACTGAAACTGCAACATTTGCTACGTGGGAGAACCACACTAGAGGCATAGCTTCCAAAATGATGGCTAATATGGGGTACAGAGAAGGAATGGGTTTAGGTGTAACTGGTCAGGGAATGCTGGACCCCATACCAGTGAAGGTGCTACCACCAAAGCAGTCCTTAGATCATGCACTCGAGTCTCATAAAAGAGAAGAGAACAAAGAGAAGCAAGCCAACAAGAAACGGAGTCGAGGTGGCAAGAGAAAACGTGAAAAGAAATTTGCAGAAGCAAATCGAGCATCAAAAGAGGAAGAAGAGTCAGCATCAGATGTCTTTGCATTAATAAACAATCAGTTGGCAATGCACAGTGAGACTTTTGGCAGTGGATCAACAAAGAAGCAGCAAAGTAAAGCTTATGAGGAAGGTAAAAAGGTGGATAGACGGGCACTGGTTGCTTATCAGGAAGAGGTGAAGGATTTGAAGATGAGGGTTGAAAAGCTTGAGCACATTGTGAATGTCAATAAGAAAGAGAAGGCTGTATATGAGGCTGCTATGAGGAAATTAAATGAAACCCGCAAGGCTTTGGCAGATGCTGAAGCAGTTCATGCTTCTGCCTCAAATGCAGTTGTCAGCAAAGAAAAAGAGAAGAGATGGCTCAAGTTTTAGTTAGGAGTCAAAACTCAGTTATGTTTTTAGTTGCATGATATATTGTCTTTAGTTTATGCTGATGACCTTAAAATGAAAGAGAAAAAGGAAAGGAGATTTCAAAATGTGTAGCTCAATTAAGATATTAGTACATTGCACTTTTATATGCAATCTTGTACATCTTATTCAATTACTCAGTTGCATGATGTATGCACGATTTTGTATCAAGTCCTTGTGTCTTTAACTGTTTCATTTGCCTTGTTTAGAAGGTTAAGGTTGTATTAGTTTTTGCATTAAATCACTTTGAATGTTGAAGTTATATCTTAAAATTACAGTTAATATGCTCTGGAATGTGCGATTTGTGTAACACCACCATTGATACCCTAATATAATGTTTTCTATACTTGACTGTGGTCCCTCAAAGCCTCCAATTTTGATCTTTTTTATCCTACACTATCTGTACTCAAATATCACGTTAGGTATTCCACTAATCTAGGTCAATTCACGTAAGATCACTCTGATGTTCATTTGATGCATCGTGTGGAATCACTTGTACAAAATGAGCTTATGGGAGTATAGTCCAAAGGCAACAAGAACAAGTGAATTCATTATCCAATAAGCTCAATGTTAGTTTGATGCATGTATGTAGAATCATATGTACACAATTAGTTAATTTAATAATAATGCAAGGGTAACATGATCAAGTGAATTCTCCACCCAATCATAATTTTGATCACAGTGGTGATAATCATAATGATATCCAATCAATTTCACAACCAAAATAAAAGGTCTTAAATACATGAAGCAAGTTTTAAGGTAGTAATCAATAGTAATATAAAATAATAGTTGTTGAGTCACAATTTGCTCATCCATGTGTAAACTTTTGTATTTCTTTTTTCATAACTATGCAAAGCACGTATTGTTCTAATAAATAGTAACATGAAAGTTCCCCAACTATTATTTTGCTCATTCACATGTCAACACCAACCAAATTCTTCTGCAGGCCAATCTAATGGTGAGAGGGCTAAAACAAATTTTAAGATTTTTTTTTTCTTTTAAATCAGATAGTTGTATATTAGGTTTAAACCCTAAGCAATAATTTATTTCGAAACACTAGGATAAATCTAGTGGTAGAAAATTGAGATAATATACACAAAATTTTAAAAGTTATATCTCAAATGATAAAAATCAATAATGCTATACAGTATAAAATTATTCTGTGACGAAAATCATGCTATCACCATTTATTTAAATTTTTTTGGTACCTCTTTGTACACAATCTCTAAGTATTTTTCTAAAAAAATATTTTTTTCTTAATTTTGTGGATTGAAATTTGTAAAAATACTCTTCCAACTTTTATACATATATACAGGTTTTTTATTGGTAAGGATACAAAAATTGCTCTAAATCATTGATAGAATTGCTGTTATTTGTTATAATTTTTGACAGCTTTAATTAATTAATATATTGCCAATTTTTTCTTCACTATTTTATCATTTAGTTTTCTGTTCCTATGTTATCTGTGACAGCTTTTCTAGAACTGCATCAGTGTAGAACAGAATTTTATGTCAAACAAAAGAAAATATGGTAATTCGTTTTTGTAATTTCATCTCCATAGACTTATGTTATGTTCAAACCATACATACTTGGATCCTTATATGACTAGAATATTCTAGTGGGTGTAATATACACCCAATTCAACAGTGAAATGTTAGAGTAAAAGACCACATTATCTTGTTTCTGTCTGGTAATTAAATTCATGTTTAATTTTACTTCAAACCATGAGTTTAGCAATAGTTGATTTAAGAACTTGAAGCAGATAAAATCCAACAAAGTATTTCACTTGTAATTTGTTTTCTCTTTGTAAACCAATAACTTAATTAAAGTATTTTACCAACCTAGTAAGAGATATAGTATTGTAAGAATATCTTGTAATACAAAGACAAGGTGCAAAAAAGCATCTGTGCCATGCAAATCAAACCAAAAGTAAGTGGAAGAGCATTAGTAGATCACATCAAGGGATTCCAGTGATAGTGGAGAAAACTTGTTTCAGATCGAAATTCAAATTAAAGGACATAAATGGTTCATAACAATAAAGTACTATGGTCAAGTATAGGTCCATTCCACTTGAAAAGTGGCAAGGGACATAATCAGATAGGGGCAAAAGATCTGCTCAGGTATGGGGTAAAACAAAATTTCTGAAAATTAGATCCTGTGTACAACATGATGTGTCACATAAAAATACAAAAGCATGAATAGCTAGGCAAAAGTACCAAAGAGGATTATTGTACACACTCTTATTCTAACATATATAAGAGATTGTTTCTGCATTTGAATCCCTGACTAATTGATGACCAGTCACAACTTTACATTTATGTTGGGGCTTGCCACAAAAGCATAAACAATAAAGAAAGTAAATTATAAGATAAAGGTTTAAGTATGTTTTCAATCTCTGATTTTTTAAAGATTTTTTTATTAGTAATTTTCTTAATTTTTAAGTAATATGTTGTAATATTGATTTTGTTAACTTGACACACTATTGGATTAGTATGTTTAAATTTTTTATGAGAAAAAGATCACTTAAGAAATACTTATTATAATTTTTATATTTTTAGTTAACATATTAAAAAAAAGTTGGAAAAATTAAAAATAAAGGCTTGATTGATTTGATTTTATTTTAGTTTTTGAAAAGAGTTGTCAAGAATAGTTTTAAAAGATTTTTAGGAAGAAAAGAAAAAAAAGTTGTTCGGTAAGTGCTATTTGAAAACTGTATGTAAAAATAAAAAATTTTGTTCATATTTATTAAAATTTCATTAATTAAAAGAAAAAAAACAACATATTCTAATTGTATTTTGAATTTTCAAAACAAAAATAGAAAACTGAAAAGTACAACTACTTTCAGCTGTTTCTATTTTTAAGTTTTTTAAAAACTAAAAATCCAGAACTATTTTTTGAAAACTGTTTTAAAAAAACACTTAACAAATGAATTTTTTAGTTTTTAAATACTAAAATACTGAAAACAGTTTTATAAAATCGTTACCAAACAAACACTTATTTTAAAGTTCTCAAAATAAGTTGATGTGAAAAATATTCTATGAGAAATAGAAGATTAATACATTTAAATTTTTTTATAACTGTATTCCTACCTAATTTTTTTTTATAAAAATCACTTATAAATTAATTACTCATTTTAAAATAACTTTTTTTTTAACTTACATAAAATCACCCACTATCTAATACTAAATAACAGGGAGTAAACAAAAATTTCATAGACTAAAAATAAAAAATTATTAAGAATAAAAATTCAAAATATTTCAAGCACCAAAAATAAAGATTAAAAGAAAAATCCAAAAATATTTTAGGTACCAAAGAAGTATTTTCAGATAAGATGAATGGAAATTCTTAATAATGTAACTCAAATAACAAAAAGAATTTAAGGCAAGAGTTTTGAAGGGAGTCAAGCAATAATTAGTTTAATTTTAGTAACAAACCAAACAACTTTGCATCAAAGTTCAATGTTTTTTGTTTTTTTTGGAAGGCATCAAAGTTGAATGTTAGCATAGAATAACTTGTTCTTGTAGGAGGGTGTAAAAAAAAAATTTTACTTGTTGTAGTGATAAGTGAGTACTGGTTGCATATCTAGTAAGCAACAACAATCTAGGACACCCGATGTATCTTAGGTACTATGCATGTGTGTGAAACATCATCGTGAACATTGGTGAAGGAATAATGAGATTTTAATCACATGGGAGAGAATTGAAAGTATAATTTGACTTTTATGTGTAATTTGTTAGGGTTTAATATACAAAAAAATACACTACAAGATCTTGAATAATATATTGCTCACATCTTAATACTCTATAATTATTAAGAGAGAATCCAAAAAAGTTCTTCGAATTCATAATAATCAAAATTTTCATTTTTTTCTCTTCTCTGACTTCCTTTACTTGGTCTTTGAGAGAGAGGAGAAATTACCTTTTTTTAAAATCTTTTTTCATAATCTTGCTAACCTTTTTTTTTCTTAATGTTAAAATTACCCTTAATAAAGTGAAAAATGACTTATTTTAATAACTAAAAATTAATCCTTATAATTTCTAGTCTAACAACCATCACATTAGATATATTTTCTTTAAAATCATTTCATAATTACATGATTGGTGAGTTAATATTAGATTGAATAATCTAACAAGACCAATGAAGCAAACTAGATTATAGGAGTAATTTGCTTGACAATATTAACCAATTCTTTTGTATAATCCAAAGTTGTTGACAAATTTTATGGAATAGTTTGATCTATGTTATGTCAATCAATTTGTATGGAATCAAAAGAAACAATTCTAATTTATAAACACCTTTCTCCAACAAAAAGAAGAGAGAACTAGTGGTGAGATTAGAATTAAACTCAAATAAATACTACAACAATAACAATCATTCATTAAAAAACTAGAAAATATAAACTTGATTACCAAAATAAGTCCTACTTTTCTAATTACGAAAATTGAATTATGACAAAATACAAAAAACATGCAAAAGAGAAAGTGAGAGGTTGTGTCTTAGTTTGAGAATTTGAATATTTGATTTTCTTCAAAAAACAAACACGAGTGGATATTGCATACACAAAAACAACTTAGAGACCTAATGATACAATCCACCTAGCAAGGTCTCTTGGTTAGGAGGATTGGAGAGAAGACATGATTAAGAAAGAGTTTCATGAAGACTTTAGGCCATAGTCTTAAAAATACTTGTAAATATTGTGTAAATTGTGTAGTATTTTGTATAGGTGCTATTAATAATTCTTGGGCCTTTGTATTTCGATCATTCTCCCTTGTTTTCTTTTATTGTTTAGGCATAGGGTGTCATTAGTCATTTATGTGGGGTGTATGGTAGAAGGTGTGTTTTTTTTTTGAGTAAGAGGATGTGTGAATTTTTAATTCCCATACCCCTTTATTTGTTTTCTACAGTTCTTAACATACACATGTGCATGAGAGACAAGTGAGACCCCCTTGTTCCCCATTCTAGGTGCCATTCACTCTTTCTTTCCTAGGTGACATCTTTTAATTCAAATTTGAATTTAGAGGGAACATAAATCCATATTTTTAGGGGCTTGTTTAAATCTTATATTTTCCTCACCGTAGCTAGCCTTAGGCGTCCAAGACCCCTCCCTACTCTATAAATACCACCTCACACTCTCTTTGTAGGCATATTTCATCATTTTATACAATTTAGAAATTGTGAGTGCCTTTTTCTCTCTAAACTTGAAAGTGTTTCTATGACTTTTATCAAGAGTTCCTTCCCTTGTCGCAAACTTTTACAAACCTAGGTTTATTTCTCCCTAGAGTGGTGCCTCCATCCACCATTCCTCCAAACTTCATCTAAAGAAGCACAAGAAGGAAGATCCTAGGAAAGCAATCCAAGATTGCATCACCTAATGATAAGTGGACAACTGAAGAAGGTTTTTGCTCCTCTTTGCCATTTGGGCTAGGAATTGAGAAAGAATAACATACATAGGTTAATTTAGTGAAGATTGAAGAAAGAGTTTTTTTTTTAAAAGCTAAATATATTCATTACTTGAAACAAATTGTTTCAATATTTGTACACCCAGCAAAATCAGGACTATACAACAATATCCTGAGAGTCGATGTAACTACATCCAAGTTAGTAGAATAAGACTGACTAAATCAACCCAAAAATGAGCTCAACCTTTTCAAAACATAACAAAGGGTTAAAACACCAATTAGAAAAAAACATTATGCCTATTGAATCCCAATCTATATACCATTTACTTCCAAGACACCATCTGAATGTAACCAAAGATATCTAAAGATTCCATAGTTTTATTGTGGAAAACAATGGAATTTTTAGATACCCATATACCTCAACAAACAATGTTCCAAAAAATAAATCTATTTTTACTTTTGTATTTACTTGATACCCAAGAGCTAACTAAACAACACATTTGGAGTAAATCATTAGGAAAATGTGAGACATATATACCCAAGCCAATTCATGACCTTACACCACAAAGAATAAGATACCTTACATGTCAAAAAGAGATGTTTGCAATCCTCCATGTTTGCCCTGCAAAAAATGTATTCCTAAGCTTTTACTTCAAACACCATTCATTTTTTTATCAGATTTCCCATTATAAGGATTCAATTTTATAGTAACCTCCATGAGAACGCAATAATCTTAGATGACAATCTATCTTTCCAAATCCTATTCATAATGTTTGCAACAAGGGTCCCACTTATATGTTGAAAGCCAATTGGATTAAGGGCCTTATAAGTTGAAGCCATTGAGAAAAAAAGATACCCCTAAAAAATCCAGACCCATTTATCATAAGTGTTTTGTTCCACACACACATTGTGTAGTAATTCTTTCAATCATGCAATAACTCCTCCTCCCACACAAACAGGTGTCTGCATCAATCCCACCTCCATAGAAGTCCCTGAGAAAGATCACCCCTCATATCCAAAATAGTGACACCCTTATTTTGTGCCAAAGAGAAAAACCAAGGGAAAGATTGGCATAAAGTCCTTTTTCCTAGCAAGTTATGCATCCAAAAAAGTGTATCAGCCCCATCCCCAATTTTCCTTCTAATATTATTTGAGAACCAACTAGGAATCAAAGCCACATTTTCATCTATCCTCAAACATCTTTCCACCAAATCAACCTAAGAGACACTTCAAAAACTTTAGAGGGAATTTTTGAAACTGACCATACCTACTATTAGGTAGAGGTTGTATCAGTTAAAAATCTCATCCCCATTTTGCAAAAAAGACTGATATTGAATTTAGATAAGCACTTGATCTCCAATCCTTCCTCCTTTTTTGGCAGGCACACTTTGTCCCATTTGACCCAAAGTATCCTATTTTCTACATCACCTCCCCAAAGAAAATTTCTCTATAGACTAGTTAAGGTTTTGATCACCTTCTTTGGAGCTCTATAAAAGGAGAAAACATATAGAGGCAAGCTGGTAAGAACATAATTAATCATAACTATTCTCCCACCACACAATAAGTTCTTTCCCTTCCACCCATCCAATTTCATTTGAAATGATCCACAACTAATTGCCATGAAGAGCTTCTTCTTGGATTAGCTCCAACCGGAATACCCAAAAATTTAAATAAAGGAGAACTAATATTGCAATTCAGTATACAAGTCACAGCGTGAGAAAATACCGAGTCAACATTTAGGCCAAAAAATTTGCTCTTAAAATAGTTAACCTTCAAGCCAGAGACCAGTTCAAAGCTCCTTGGAATTACTTTTAGATTCCAAATTGTTGAAATTTTGACTTCCCCCAAGAAAATAGCATCATCTGCATATTGTAGTAACAAGAATTTGACCACATCATCCATCGAAAGTTCATTATATCTCCCAATTCGAATAACTGATCTTAGTAACCCCGCCAAGCCCTCGGTTACCACAAAAAACAAGAACAGTGAGAGTGGATCACCTTCCTTTATTCCCCTACCCACTTTGAATTCTTTTGTGGGGCTTCCATGGACTAAGATGGATGTGTAATTGTTCCTGATTATAGTTCAGACTCATGTTCTCCACTTATGGCCAAATCCTAACCTGCACAACATATAGTTTGAAAAAATCCAATTAACTGAGTCATAGCCTTTTTCAAAATCCACCTTAAACATAAAGTAATATTTGTTAGTCCTATGAGCCTAGGAAATTCGTTTATTAGTAACCAAGACCCAATAAAAAATAGACCTTTTGGGTAGATAGGCAAACTGAAATTGAGATATGACTCCCCCTAACACTTTCTTTAATTTGTGAGTTAAAATCTTTGAGATAATCTTTTGAACACTCATGGTTAGAGAAATAGGAAGATATTGAGAAAGATTTTGAGGATTAACTAATGAATCAAAACTATAAAAGAAGATGTGTCTGCCTTAGGAAGTTTCCCAGAATTGTGAAATTCTTGCATTGCCATAGTCAGCTCATCTCCTATTGTTTCCCAACATGACTTATAGAAATTCATTCCAAAACCATAAGGTCGTAGACTTCTAGCCCCCTTACAAGACCATACAACTTGCTTGACTTCCTCCTTTGAAAATGGTTCCTCTAATGAGATTCTATCTTGATCTAAAAATTGATTAAGCAACACCCCATCTAATGTCGGTTGCACTAAATCCCTTTCTTTAAAGATTTGCTGGAAATGAATTTTTCACTAAACTTTTCACTTCCTCAACCTCTTCAACCTAAACAATAGAAGAATTAACTGCCACAATCTGGTTTTGAGAACATCTAGCCCTGTAACAGTTATGAAAGAACTTGGTATTGTGATCTCCCTCCACCGCCCATCGAACTCTAGACTTCTACAAAATTACACGTTCCATAACCCTAACTTTGCTCTAGAATTCATCCAATAACCCTGTCCTTAATACCTCTGAATTATACACTCAATCAAGAAGATTTTGATCCACCTCTTCTATTTGTTTTAACTTTATTTCCAAAAATGACTCTTCTCTTTGTATTACTTCTTTATTCCACTATTTTAAAGCCCATTTCAAACCTTTTAGATTATTCTTAAAGTTATGTAAATGCCAAAAAGACCCCATTGGCGATTCCCAAAATATTTTGACCACATCATGAAAAGATGGATGTTTCAACTAGTGATAAAAAAATTTAAAGGGTTTAGCCTCCCAATTCAAAACATTATCCTTTAACAAAATCCAAGAGTGATAAAAAAATTTCCTAGATCTTATCCATTGGGATGAAATATTCCAAGCATTAGAAAGAGATTGAGAAATTAAAAACCTATCCAATCTGTTTGCAGAGTTACTAATCGAAGAAGTCCATGTATATTACAATCCATAGATAGGAACATTCACCACCTCCATACAACATTAAACCCCCTCCCCCTAAGCACCAGATGCATTTGGGAAACCCTTCTTTGTCATCAGAATGTCAGCCCACATCTTTCTTTCCCTGGACAATGAGCATGATGCATATACATTTACCACAAAACATATATAGTTCAAACCATTTTGTTTAAATCCTACCCCAAAAAACCATCACCTTCAACCTGAAATTCTAGTTTCAATAATTCTTTCTTCCAAATTATGAGCATGCCTCCACTTAAACCATTTGACTTTTTATATCTCCAATCAAACTCTCCAATACCCCATAGCTTCTTCACCTCCCACAATCGAATCCTCTGACATATGGTTTCCTGTAACATGCAAACATCAACTCTATTTCCTTGTAGTACCTTCTTAATTCTATGTCTTTTCAACTTGTTCCCAAACCCCATTATGTTCAAGGAGAAAATCTTCATTGTTCAATCAAACAGTTGTTCCTCCCAGTTAGTTCAGCCTTGTCCCTTTCTTCCATTTGAGTGATCTCGTCTTCAGAGACTGCATCATTCTCCTCTTTGACTACCCCTAGATTCTTTGCCTCTTCTCAGACTCTCACCGAATCAAGAGGTTCCCCATCATCATGCTCCCACTCCACAACTATTATACATACCAGAAAACCATTCCTCTTAGATTCATTTAGATGCCTTTTATCAATCAGGTTTAACGAGTTGGGTGATTGTCACTTCAAAGAGCTCGACGAAACACACTCAACCCAAACTGTGTGATTTTGCAACCCTTCATACCTCGATACATTGTCGGTTTGATTCACCTTCACTAGAGACACTTCAAAGAGTTCACGCTCATTCACCATGGCATTCAGATTAAAGAAAAAGTTTATAAAAGAAATCTTATATGGCACATTAATATCTTAAGTTTTTAATTTCAATGACCAGATATAGATTGAGTTTAATTCTGTACACACTAATCTTACTTGTTTATAGTATATGAGAAAAACACTCATATATAGTGTAAAACTTTTTACATTAACATTTAATTACAACCTTTTATATGTGCATAGTAAGTTTGTTAATTTTACTAATTAATTTTTGAAAAGTCATATAAACAAAAGATTCTAATTGAACGTCGGTGTAAAACTCTTTTGCATTGCTGACAGTGTATATATGTGTTAAACTCTTATATTATTACTAATTAAAAATCAATCTACATATGAATTTTAAATTAGTTATAACAAAAGTCAATAGTTTTCAATTATATGAAAAATTATGATTATAGTATAGAAAAGGGCAAGTGTATTCCAATTAAATTAAGTTGGATTTGTTTTCCATTAAATAAGATGTAAATATCATTTAAAAAAACATTATAAAAGGTAAATACGATTTCCCCTGAAAAAAATATAAATGAAAAAATAGATCCAATAATCGACAAAAAGCAATGCTTACTTTGCATCAATAAATAAACCATGTGTTTATCACAGCTCACAAGGGTCAAGTCTTAATTAAACGGTTAGGTTGAAACGTATTTGTGGCCTGTGGGTCAGTTAGCCATAATTACTCTCTGATGATGATTTAGTCTATTTTTTCTAACTAAACAGAACATCTTAAATAGTTAATCAATTGAATTATTAGTCATATTGATGATTGGTGACGATAATAATGAAATTATGACCATGGACAATATATATTATGGACATTACTTCTTTAGATGTTGGAATGCAAACAGACAAGCACCACAAATCTGCGTAGAGTCACGCAACCTTGAAGTGACCAATGGACAACTATGTTCAACATATACTTATCCACTAACATATCACCACATTGTCACATAACTTTTCATGGCCCATGAGTGTGAATGAAGCTAGCTTTTGCAAATTCAATATATATATTGCCTCAACAAGATGAGAAATTATTATATGATTTTGAAACATCTCTTCTCAATCAATAATAATTCATAATTTTAATTTGATTACATGTTATTTATATAATTTGTATTAAAAATAGTCTTGAACTTAACTCAAGTTGATAAAATTGACTTATAAAATAAGATTTTTAATTTATTTAAAAATAATAAATTTAGATCTAACTCAACCTCATTTATTATATATTATATTTGACTATATATTATTTTCAACAATTTGCAGAACCAACAGTGACATGGTATGAAACCACATAATAATTTCTCAATAAACAACAGAGAATCACATTACATTCATATTAGAAATAATAATAGCAATAGCTAATTATTGGTGATTCAAGCCATGCATGATAACTTTCTTGTCTTGATATCAAGCTCAAACTGATTCAAAAAGGCATTTGGGTTCACTCCAAAATTCGATATCAGTCGTTTTATCCTCTATGGGAACTACTAGTTATCCTTTTTCACATGTAGCTCAGATTTAAAGAGTTGTGATAAAAATTTATTTGATAAATGGCTATTTGATATATGTTTAAATTGATTTTTTTTATTAAAAAAAAGACTCTGTGGTTAAGATGTTTAAAGATATTATCTGAACAAATTAAAAAAGTAATTACTTAAAATTTTATAATATATATATGAAAAACTCATTTTCAAATTTAATAATTCGTAAGTTGATTTAATTTGCTTAGAATCAAATTGAAGTTCAACTTTTAACTTCATAATTCAAATAAAATTATTGTTAATTGCGTTAAAAGTATTTATAAGTATTACACTTTTATTTTTTATTGTATACAATAATTTTTAACTCAAACTTAATAATACTTTTTTATAACTGGTATTGATACATATTAATCATTATCAATAATAATGACTAAACTTTATCAAGATAATAAATGCATACGAAGTTGATACTTTTCTTTCAATATATAGTTTGTTCTATACTCAAAATAACATTAACAAGATTAGTTTATTCTATACTTATTAATAATATTATAATAAATTAATAATTCACACAGGAGATCCTCAGTTTTAAAGAAAAATCATATAATATTTTTGTATGATAAATCATTTAAGAATTCACATATTTCTTTATAGACAAATAATTCATTAAAACATGTAACAAAAATATCCAATAAAATTACATACAAAAAAGATAGTTAGTTAATACTTAGAGGGTGTCCAAGAATTAAATAACAATCACTTAGGACCCATAACAGAGTAACATAATTATGAGTTTAACACCTATGTACTAACGATTAAACAGGTTAGTGTAACACTTTTTTACACTAACAATGCATAATTGATAATTATATGTATCACTAAATTAATTAGACATTGTTTTAAAATTTGCTTTGCAAAACTAAGCATTATAATAGATTTAGTGTTGTGATTGAAAACACCTTATCCTAAGAACAAAGTCGTTGACCAAAGTCAACATTAAAGTAAACACATGTGATTAAAAGTTATTTAATATCATATATTACTTTTAAAATATGAGATATTTTTAATTGTAATTAATCAAGTATTATTCAATAATTCATATTTATATTTTTATTTATTATAATAAAAATATTTTATTTAATACACACCCTATATATAAATAAAATATTAATTATTATAATTATTAGATTAAAATTTATACTGTATAAGTGTTGAGAGAATATAATTTTTTTATTTATTATGATAAAAAGTATTTTTATAAAAAATGATAAAATATTTAATTACAACTATTGAATTAAAATTTACATTTTAAAATAATTATTCAAAGATGAATCTTACATGATTATTTTTAAAAGATTATGTAAGATTTGTAATAAAGTACACCATTTAAACCATCAATTTAATTTAATATATAATCATAATAAAATATGAGAAAAAGGATTGGGTAGAAGAATGTTTTATATTGACATTCAATCATAGTCCTTCTTTTATGATAAGTTTGTTGATTTTACCTATTAATACTTTAAGAGTCATGTAGATGAAGAATTGTGAATTGTGATTGAATATATATTAGTATAAAATTTTTTTACACCATCAATGTATACTAATTAAACTTATAAAATATTGTTAAATTTCATAATAATTATATAAGAGTCTCATTATATTTTATTTTAAAATAATGTATTTTAACTCATTATACTTACTAATAAAAAGTGACTTTTAATAATGGTTAAGATTAACGTTTAAGAATTATTGTGTGACCATTCTTTCTTTTTTTAGGAGATATTAAACTACATCTGTTGTCGTAACCGTTCTTAAAAATTAATTTTTTAATATAATTTTTTGTTTAAAAGCCAGTATATATGATTGTTACAGTTTGTGTGTACTAAACCTATTTATTTAAAACAAGTATCACATGAGTAGAATCCCTTTTTTACTCGATATATTTAGCTTGTTAAGTACAAGAAACCATTGATTACTTTTGCCTAAAGAGTGTTACTACAAGAATTTCCAACTTAGGCAGATTATCACGCCACAATCAGTGGTGTACGTACTTTAATTGGTTCTCATAACCAATTTGTTGCTTTCACCTCGTTAATTGTTCAAAGTCCAATCAAAGCTTTTATGAGTTGTTTTGATTGCTAATAAGTAGGAGCCATGCCCCCATCAATTCATTCTTAGAAGTTTCTTTGAGATTGAGTCAGACTGGGAACTACAACCCACAAAACGTTAAGGGGGATAAGAACACACATGGTACCCCTTATAGAAATGACAAAGGTAAAAAATAAGTAGTTTTATATAAGTTTTTTGTTACTAAATTTTTATTAAAAATAATTTTTTGTTTTTAAAGTTTAAAAATATTCTCAGTTTTTAAAGTTAATTTGTTTTTTTATTAATTTATTTGTTTATAAGTTCTAGTATATTTAGTTGTGCCAAATATAAAATTAAAGATTAAGAGAGTTAGAGGAAAATGATTCACGAGTATAAAAAAGTACACCCTCCTGTTAACTATGTTAACTGGATTACAGACTAAAAAATATATTAAAAATAAATTAGAGACTAAAAAATTATTTTAAGAAAAAAAGTAATTTTTGGTAAAACTTTAAGAACAAAAACTTATTTAAGTCAAATAATTAACATTAATTCCATTTATTGTGGTACCAATACATTAACTTAGAGTTTTTACCAATTTTTTAAAAATAATGAACTCTCTTTATTTATATTGATAAGAAAAATATATCACTAATAAAAGATAATACCTAAACATAAAATAAATATGATAAAATAAATTTTGTTTACCTTATTCGCATTTCATATCTATATTTACAATAAAATTTTGGAATTATTAGAAATTCTGATATGTCATAAACCCTCTTCACCTAGGATGATGATCCTAATATTTTTTAGGCTAAGTAATCTTAATAAAAAAAAATGACAAACTCTCTTCGTTATACTTTTTTCATACACATAATTTAAGTGTAAAACTTTACTTAAAGAGACAAAGTCTAATGAGACCGATTTCAATAGTACTTTGATTTATCAACTTAGGTCTCTTCTTTCTTTCTAACAAGGGTCTTTATAGATTCCAGCTTTTTTCCACTACTCCAAGAAAGTGTGTATTGTGGCCTACATCCAATGAAGTTACATTGATATTACTATTCTAGAGATTCCGGTTATATAACACCAATTCACTAGATTAAACAAAATTTTCAATAACTAATTGTGGTCCACAAGCAAGCAAGATTCCAATATGTAGTATGAATGGAAGCTTGTGGGGCCCACCGGCCCACCATCTTTGCCCATTTGAAGAGCATGCTTTGATAGTTGCTGGCTAGTCACTCATTTTGGAGTAGATAATGACACACAAGTCCGTAGAAACCCTCTTGGTGCATTAGAAACTATTTTTTTATGGGCAAAATGCATTAGAAACTACAAATATACAATACACCGTACTTATCTATACTACAAAAGTGGAATGCTGTTTCCAGTTATTATCTTATTGGATATTGCAAAGATACTTGGAATGCTTCAGAGTTTCTGTTTAAAAGAAAAATCAAAGTTTTTTGTTCTGAATTTGGATATATGTATTTTTCCCAGCATATCATTCAAAGTAATAAAATAAATCAATTGTTCAATTTGAAATGAAGCAGTGTCACCAGTGGCAGATGTTAACCCAAAATTTTGAGGGTCTAAAAATAAATTTAATTTATTTATATATCTATTATATAAATTTAAATACAATTTTAATTTTTATTTAAAATAGAGATTTCGTTTTCTTATTTTAATTAAAATAGAGCTTTTAATTTTTATTTAAAATTTTGAAAAATAAAAGATCAAAATTATGCTAGTCTAATTTATTTTTCTTTTAATCTGAAGTAGCCTAAATTTTAAGTTGTAAAAATAACACTAAATACTATATAAAGATCCTAGAAAAGTTTAATGTTACCTTTAATAAATAACTATAAAATTTTTAAAATACATTTCATGTGTGTAACTTGCCAATTTACTCTTTGTATATTTTAAGTGAGTGTAAATTAACAAAGAGTTTATTTGTTATACACAGTCAATCAAAACTTTTCATTTATGTGACTTTTAAAGTATTAATTAGTAAAGTCAACCAACTTACCATGAATGAACGGTTGTGATCTAACGTCAGTATAAGTGTATACCAATTAAACTCATTAACAAATCTTATAATTATAGGGTTTGCAAATTTACATTCACTTATACTTTAGAAATAGTAGGTTAGTAAACTATATCTATAAATTTATTTAAAAGTTTAATTGGTATACACTATTAATGTAAAAGATTTGTACACTGACATTCAATTTTAACTCTTCATTGATGGTAATTTGTTGACTTTATCTATTATCACTTTAAAAAAATCACATAAATGAAAAGTCATTATCAAAATTTCATGATAATTCTTATATTATATAATAATGTAGATGTCATATTTTAATATAAATAAAAAACGAGATGATAAATTTAATTAGAGATAATATATGATACATTGTCATTTAATCAAACTCCACTATTTACAATAAGTTTGTTTATTTTTTTAATAATTACCTTTAAAATCATATAAAAGATAAATTATATTCGAATGAAATTGGAAAATTGTTTTATATTGTTAATGTATGACCTTTAAACCTTTTTAATTATCTATAAAGTAATACAAAATCATATAAAATTATTAACACAAATAAATGAAATAATATAATTTTAAAAAAAAATTTAGGCCCTTTTAGTCTTAGGCCCAAGTTGTCTCCTCATTAATAAAGACCTAGAAGATCAACCTTGATTAAAATATAAAAGTAAAGTGAGAAGAGAAAGAAGTTATTAATATAAATCCTTCTATTAACAAAAACTTACACCCTAACATTTATCTATAAAAAACAAATTCAAATGAATAAATTGATCAACATATATTTTGAGAATGGTATTTGTACGATTATGTTGGTGGTGAAGATGACCATTAAAACAAATTCTATTAAGTTAAGTTTTTATTTATTATTTATTTATTTATTTCATTGATAAGTCTTGCATATTTGTTGTTAAGTTGTGCTAATCAAAATAACAATGCATTGTATAAATTTAATTAGAGTTGTTTTTTAATTAAATAAGTTTTTTGTCTTTAAAATTGTCAAAAATCACTTTTGATCCTTGAAATTCAAAAATATTTTTTTAGTCTTTGAAAGTATTTTTTTTTGTATTAAAATTTTATAAGTTCTTATGTATTTGGTAGTGTTGGATGTGAAATTTATAGCATAAATTTTATAAGTCTTTTATTATCAAAGACAATGAAATTTCTAGACATTCAAATACCCTAACAAACTACATGCTAGAAAAGAAATCTACATTTTCTTTTGTATCTGCTAACTACCCATGTTCCGACCAACTATATCAAGTGTAATAAATCATCAATAAAGGTGAGGGTATAAAAATTTAGTTCAATACCTTATACCACAACGATTGAGTTATGTAACACGAGAGAAAAAGATGTTTGAATTGCGGGCTGTACCATGTGCTTCAATTAATACCTCTTTTTAATTTTTTTATCAGTATGGTTCTTAGTTGGTTACTTTTGTTAGCCATTTCTATCCCTTTTAAGTTTAACTAAATTCACCTAATTGTAACTTGTTTTTAGTATTTAACTTAAGCAAAAAATACTTATATACTTTTATTATAAAAATTTTTATATTGACATTCAATTACAATATTTTATAGATGTTAATTTTGTTGACTTTACACATTAATACTTTAAAATTATATAAACAAAGAGTTATTAAACATCAGCCTAAAATTCTTTTACGTTTTAGAATTTTTTTATATTTATTGTATATAAATGTTAAACCCTTAATTTAATTAAAGCATGAATATCAAAGATTACACATACAAATAAAAATTTAATTAGTATGCACTAATATTATAAAATATTATTACACTTTTTTCATTTATATAACTTTTAAAATATTAGTTAATAAAATTAATAAACTTAATCAAAATTGAAAATTATAATTAAATATCAGAATAAAAAGTTTTATACAGTGAATACTAATTCCACACTCTACAAATAATTGCCACATATATAAATTCCCATATTGCTAATTTTGCAAACGTTTCTTTATATATTATACTAATATCCAGTGGTAGACGGCAATACACAATCTTTCTAATTAAAAAATATGGAGGGTGCATGACATAATTGCATCAATGGATAACATTGTTATATTTTTAAAAACAAAAAAAGCAATTAAAATACGATATATTATAATAATATACTATTATTATTATAAGGTAAAATCCACATTATGCACGATAAATGTGTTTGAGTGTAAGTGTGAGTTGAAGTTTCACATTTATAAGAAATTGGGAGATTGATTAATATATAAGTGAGAAAGACCCATAACTTAATGTCTTAAGGTTTTGGATTGAAGGTGATGTCATATTCTCTTATATATGGGCTTATGTCCCATTGTTGTATATCTCCCCGGTCCCAACAACTAGTATCAAAGTTGATGATTTTGATCGACAGGTTGACGGTGGATTCCTCAACTATATCAGAGTCGATGATTGTGATCGGCAAGTTGACAATTTATATATATAAATGAAAATTTATGCTAGTTAAAGAATAGTACCTTTCAGAAAAGTTAAAGAATGATGAGTTCTTCCAATGAAGTTAATGACATCATAATAAGTAATATAAGTAACAAGAACGAATTAATTAGAAGAAACTTTAAAATAAAATGAGAGGGAGGAAGCCAAATAATTATTTTTATATTGCTGAACGATAAATATGTTTTTTTTTTTGTCATACAAGAAATGGCACACATATAAAGAGTTTATCGTAATGCACACATTATTATGATCAATCAATTGAGTTAAATTTTCTTTTAAACAAAATGAGAGGAAGATGCTAAGTAATTATTTTTATATTGTTTAGCAATTTTATTTTTTTTATCTATAAAAATTGAACACATGTTAAGGGCAAACTATTGCATGATTTTAGAGTATTAAAATAAGTTACCGTAATGTTTATTTTAGAACTCAACTCTGTCACGATTTTATTTATAAAAAAGATGTTTCAATAAGTTAAAGGTAAAAAATGTTTATAAATATCTTTAGTTTAGATTCATAAACGATATGAGACCTAAGGTGTATAGGAACAAAATTTAAAAAGAAATTTATCATAAACTTAAAAATAAAAAAAGGTGAGAAAATATAACAAAAAAGATAGATTTAATTAGCTAAAGCAATATACTATTCATGTCATACCCATAGTACCTAACCAAAATAATCAAATAGATAAATACTTAAAGAAGAATCCTACTAGCATGATACAGAATCCAAAAGCTTTGGTGCATGAAGATCGTGTAGAGTGAGATATTTCTTTCATATATAACAATTAACATGAGTCATTCTCATTTATTAAGTAGTTAAGTTGATTATGAAACCCCCTTTTAGTTTTTCATTTACCAATTAGGTTTTTTGCATTACCTGCAAAAGAATATGAAATAATGGAGTTCAAGATTAACTCAAATCTGCGTACGCATATATCTGCTTGTAAAAGAAAGAATTGAAGCGTCTTAAAAGTTAAAAGTGGTGAAAAATTGAGAATTACCAAACTCCTTATGTTCCAAATGATAATAATATATTTGTAGAGCTTATTTTAATAGCATGTCGTTTTGTCTATATCTCCCCATTCTAGTGAAGGTAGATAGGTCACGAGTGCTGCACTTTGATCGATTGAACATGGTGGATTCTACGTAGGACAAATAGAATTCTATATTAGCAGCTAAATCCAACAAAATATAGAGATAATGATTACTCTATATATGAATTATTTCACCCTCTTATTATATATATTTGACTTTATCAACATCCATTTATTTTCTTTTTCACGAATCATACAACTATTACTTATCATTCGAAGGCATTTTAATTTCTCTTCGCTCGGGACGGTGCGGAGAAATTTTGGAACATAAGACAATTTTTTAAAATGACTTAATGCAATATTAAACATTCATTTTATATTATTTTTTGCTGTAAAGCTATTCGGCAATTTACTTAAAGAATAAAAGAGTATACCCATATATAAAAACAATTAAACAATTAACAATGAGATTTTGTTTTGAAAAAGACAAATTTTATTTGGCAAAGCGATACAACTCATATCACAAGAAATGACATCAAAATATTTGCACATTACAAAAACAGTAAAGTATTAACTTAAAATATTACAAATATCTTCAAATCATAGACAAAGTCCAATGCCATAAAAAATCAAAATTATATTACCTAAACCAAGTAAAATAGTAATTTTGGAGAACACACCATTTATAAAAGGAAGCTAATGAATTTTTAGAATCCATAAACCCACAACCATGATATTTGCGAAGACTCTCCCAAATTTGTTCAACATTAAAAGACATTCTTAGATGAGCAATACACCCTCCTGAATTAACCAAGGTTTTCAAAATGGAATCGGTTATTGAACCAGTAAAAACATGAGTTTAGGATTTAAAGGTTGAACTGGATTCAATGAAATATTATTTTTTATATTTTATCACTAATATAGTAATATACTAAGTAAAAAAAAAGCTATATATGATTTATAGTACACAAATAAAATACATCTTATTAAGTTTAAAATAATTTTTGCAAAATATCCTTTTAAATATTTATTTATAGCCTTAAGTACTTTTTGCAAGAATTTATTATAAATATTTTTTTTTATTTCGCAATACTTTACCAGAGTACTTCTCATTTATGTGCCTGAAATTTCAAGAACCATTGTTTTTCAATTTTTTTATTTTTTTACCTATAATTTTTTTTTTCAAAACAAAGAGGGGGTAAACCTGTGAACCAGTCGATTTTATCGGTTTTGTGCCAGTTCAGCTTATTTTTCCCCGGTTTTGAAAGCTCCTAGCTATTAGGAAACAATGGACTCAACATTAGTTTGGTTCCCGGTTCAACCGGTTAAACTGACTCATCTGGTTTTCAAAACTTGCAAATTAACAATGAGAATAGTTCAAGTTCTTCCTATGAATAACATTTTTATCAGTAAAATAATTGTTCTCAGTAGTTTATTATTATTAAGATCACATTTGGTTGTTGTCCCTCATTCACGAAATTAAATCATTTTACAATTAGGACTGATAATAGTTATATGAGCAGCCATAATAAATGTGTTTGGTTTGACATTTTATAAAGTTAAAAACTAATTGAAATGGTAGCTAAAATATCTTAGTTATGTTTGGTAAGCATAAAGAGTGTTATGAATAGACATATATTATTATGTGTTTACTTTGCCATTTTAGCTAGTTGAAAGCTGAAATTGTTTGGATATAAAAATTTAAGAGTTTTTTTAGGAGTAACTCTAAAAAAAACTACTCCAAGTACTTATTTCAAAAGATCTCCCATTTTCAGTTATTAGCTGATTTTATTTTTACATGTTTACTCTTCGTTAACTAATACATTGTCTTACACTAGTTCTCTCATCACATTATACAACCTCTTTCTCCTTCATTAATGTAGTTAAAGTAATTTATAATATAAATATATAATTATAGAAAATTATAATTTAAATATTAATTATAGTAATTTATCATTTAAATATGTAATTACATAAATTATAATTTAAATATGTAATATAATTAAATATGTTATTATAGAAATTTATAATTTAAATATATAATTAATTTCTATTATTAAAATATGTTAAATTATTTTAAATACCTCATTGTTGATCTCATGATTAATGATGCCCTTATTTTTCATTTTAGAACTTTCAATTAGTTGTTCAACTAGTTTTACTAAACATTTACAACTAGTTTTTCACTTTTCAACTAACTTTCTAACTTCGAGCTAGTTTTGTCAAATAGACCCAAAGTTAGGAGCTTTCTTAGGTAGAAAAACTATTCCAAGTAGTTTTTTTCAAAAGATTTGTTATATTAAGTTACTAATTGATCTTCTTTTACAACTTTACCCTTTGTTAATTAATGTATTGTCTCTCACTAATCCTCTGTTCTCACATGACACAATCTCTCTCTCCTTCATTTCTTTCTTTTTCATTAATGTAATTATATTAATTTATAATTTAAATATCATTTATTATAGAAAATTATAATTTGAATATATAATTATAGTAATTTATAATTTAAATACATAATTATTAAATTTATAACTTAAATATATAATTATAATTTAAATATATAAGTACAAAAATTAATATTTTAAATCTATAATCATTATAATTTATAATTTAAATATATAATTATTTATATTATTAAAATACATTATAATTATTTTAAATATCTCATTATTAATCTAATGATTAATAATGTTCTTATTTATCATTTTATAACCTATAATTAGTTTAACCAAATACTTAAAACTAATTTTTTAGCTTTTAGATTTTGAGTGCGTTTTGTTTGGTATTTCAACTAGTTGAAAAGTTAGCTGAAATAATCTCAGCTCTATTTGGATCCCAAAAATCTAGAAGCTTTTTCAGGAATTATTAGCTTTTAAAAAAAAAAACTACTTCAAGTAACTTTTTCAAAAAATCTCCTACTTTTAGCTCGTTAAGGCATTGTCCCACTAATTTTCTCTCGTCACATTTTATAACTCCTCTCCTCCATTTCTCTCTCCTTCATTAATGTAATTATAAAAATTTATAATATAAATATATAATTATAGAAAATTATAATTTAAATATGTAATTTAAGATCTATATATTAATATTAATTATAGAAATTTATTATTTAAATATATAATTATAATAATTTATAATTTAAATATAAAATTAATTTATATTATTAAAATATGTTATAATTATTTTAAATATCTCATTGTTGATCTAATGATTAATAATGTCTTTATTTGTCATTTTATAACTTTCATCTAGTTTTACCAAACACTTATATCTAATTTTTCACCTTTCATGTAGTTTTTTAGGTTTCAGCTAACTTTTTAGCTTTCAACTACCTTCCTAGCTAGTTTTACCAAATACTTCCTTCAGCTAACTTTTTAGCTTTTGACTAAACTTTAAATTACTTTTGCTAAACACACCCTATGTATAAAAAAATCGACACATACTACCTGTGTCTCTGTATGTTGGATTTCTGTTTTAAAATACTTGAGGTTTTTTTAATATCTATGGGAATCCATTTGCATATATTTTTTTTAAAAATATGTTTTACATTAATTTTATCAAATAAATAATTTATTTTCTGTAAAATTATAGTATTTTCTACAAAATCAATTGGTTCTAAAAATATATTGATATAACATAAATACAAAATATTTACTACAAATAATATCCACTTTATACATTACTGACTTTTTATAAAAAAATAATTATATTAATTATGTAATTTAAAAAATAATATTGATAATAATAAAGTTTGATAATTAATATATTAAATTTATTTATTTTGTAAAATATTTTTTATTAAATTAAATTAAATGAGCGTCGTATTTTAATCTAGTAGGTGATAAGTAACTAGTACAATTATGATACTCTTACTCATAATTAGGAACAGCAATAAAACAAAATTTATACCTATGAATAACATATATCCATTTAAATTATTCATAAGAAAATTTTATAAATTTTAGGCTAAATTACCATTGGTGCCCCTCTATTTAGGGGGTAGCTCACTTTGTGCCCTTTTTTTTTGCGCACCTTTTGCCCTCCCGTCAAATTTAGGGCATTAACTATTAAAATGATTTTAAAAATATCAAAAACATATATCATGGTAGGAATCAAACCCAAGTCCTGAGGGAAGAAAAGCCAGAGCCAATCCACTAGACCAAATGTCAGAGACTGTTTTATTTTGTAATTCCAATACATTTAAACTAATCAATAGCAATGTTAATTTTAAAAATATAGAAAAGTTGAGCAAGGCTGAAATTGAACTGAGGTCCAGAAGTTTAATTGTTAAAGTCATACCACTAGACCAAAAGTCAATATTAGTTTTTTTATAAGATTCAAATTTAATTAAACTATTAATGTGACAACATTAATTTTATATTAAAATTGGACAAAGTAAGATTTGAACGTATGACCTGTGAGAGTTTTAAGACGATACCACTAGATAGTAAGCCAACTTTGATTTTATTGTCTCTTTTCCTTTGTTTTGTTTTACTATTCTTGGTTATTTATGTTATAAATTTTTTAAATAAAGAAACTTTTTTAAATTCTAAAAACTACTTAGTTTGATTTTATGTTAAATCTATTTGAATAAATTTATTTTTTTTAATTTTTAATTTTATATTTAAGCTTTAATTGTTACTTTAATTTATAGTTTTTAACTTTTAATTTAAATTTTAATCTCTATCTTTTATTTTTAATTAGATTTTATATTTTATTTGTATATTTTAATTTTAAATCTATTGTACATCATTTTATGTTATATATTTTATTTGTGATTTAACATTAAGAATTAAAAGTTTAAATTAAAATTTAAGGGTTAGCAACTAAAACTAAAATTTAGTTATATTAACAACAATATAAAATTTAAAATCTAATTAAAAATAAAGACAAATTAAAATTGAGAATTAAAATTTAAAATTAAAATTTCTCCATTTAAAAAAGTTGTAAATTTTAATATATTTTTAAAATTAATTTGCCAAGATTAGTTTAATTAAATTTGAATCTCACAAGAACAATAATATTGGTTTTTGGTCTAGTGGTATGACTTTAGCATTTAAATTTATAGATTTGAGTTCAATTCCAGCTCAACTTTTCTATATTTTTAAAATTAACATTGCTATTGATTAGTTTAAATATATTGAAATTGCATAATAAAATAGGTTCTGACTTTTGGTCTAGTGGATTAGTTCTAGTTTTCTTTCCCCCCAAACTTGGGCTTGAATCCTACTATGGTACATGATTTTGAAATAATTAATTAAACTTTAATTAACTGCCACGTCACTTAACTACTACGGTGTGCCCGAGGCTTCAGTAACACGCGCATGTATGTAAAACAACACAAGTTAATGAAAGAATAAAGTAAAATTCATTAATAATACTAAAAATTTATCAAAATGATCCTTATTTTGGATGGGAAAACACAATCATTTTTCAACTATTATTTCAATAAGAGTCATAATTTTATTTGAAAAAAAAAACCATAGTGTTATTTAAGTGTTTAGAACGTTTTTAGTGGGAGTTGCTTAGGTAATGTTTGGTTTAAGAAAATGTTTTCTATTTTCATTTTCTAAAAATTGTTTTCATTTTCAAGCTTTAACATTTAGAAAATATGTTTGTTTTCATTTGATATTTTCTATTTTCAAATAGTAATATGGTTAAATTTAATCAATTTTAGCAAAAATATTATAAATTATTTATAGAGTTTAATTCGTATACACTGTCAATGTAAAACTTTTTATATTGATATTCAATCATAACCTTTAATTCATGATAAATTTGTTGATTTTAGTCATTACTACTTTAAAAGTCACATAAAGAAAAAATCAGGATTGAATGTCAGTGTAAAAATATTTTTCACTGAATGTATATACTAATTAAACTCTTATTTATATATTGTTTTTTATATAATTATAATCTTGTTATTAAATTTTCACATAGTGTTAACTTTTAAAAATAGTAAAAATAACTTTTTTCTGTTATCAATTATTTTTTAAAAATATTTAATAAAAATATTTTTTAAATTGTAACAAAACATAATTTCTCTACTTTCCCTTAAAATTAAGATAGAAAATATACAAAAGAAACATCACCTTAAATAAATTCTTTTAACATAAAAACTGTTATTTTAATACGAGTGAAAGTAATTTTTAAACCAATTAACTTTTGAAACAATTCATTTAAACAGCTGTCCCAAAAGATACTCTAAAAAGAGTACTGGTATGCGTTTATTTCGATTGTAATTAAGTGTGACTCGCAATATTGTTCTTTACCTCTCAACAAATTAAATGATTTATTAATGACAACCATAGTCATAATGAGTGCCATAAATTATCTATTCAATGTTTGAAGACAAGTTCCAAAGGCAATTCCCCCATTTAACATTAATGTTCTTAATCTCCTTCCATGATAAACTAGAGTGACCAAAACGCGGGCCTGCATCTTGAAATGACAAAAAAACTCTTGTGTGCTGCGTTTTTGTTTGGTCAATTTGATCAAATTTTGTCTGCATAATGCTAAGCAATAGTGTTGACATTTGAGAAGAAATGAAATAGTGTTAGCATTGTTTATTGTATATATTAATCAGTGACGTGCAAGAATTGTTAATCTAATAATATGGACCCCCATAAGAAATAGTCTATAAAGGTAACAAGCATCACGACAGAGTGTGTGTTGTGTAGCTAGGCTTAGCTATTCTCTTACCCTCTTGGCATGGCCTTTCAAATAATGTCTTCTCTTCTCTTCACTTCTCTTTCACTTTTCTTTCTTTTCTTCTCTTTGGAGAAGGGTTTTGCTCAATCAACAAGGGTAGTGGACAAGGAAAGCACCAATCTTGCTCAACAAACTCATCTTCTTCAACTCAGCTCTCTCCTTCCTTCATCTTCTTGCACCTCTTCTACCAACAAAGGTCAATTCAATTTTCCTTCTATATATGTCTCTCTCATCCTAGCCCTCTCTCAAATTGCTATCACCATTACAGTTTCTTTATGCTAATATTTAACGTAAACTTTTATTATAATTCTAATGAAAAAACATTATTAAAAGAAAAAAATTTGTATAAGATGGCTTTAACCGACATTTTCATGGTTTTTATGGTAATTGTTTGAAGACAATATAATAATTGACTGGATGGGTGAATTAATATTTTTGTATAATTAATAATGTAAAATATTTTTGATAAATATAATAATTGTTTGGTAATTTTACACTACCAATAATTCAACAATTACGATAGACACGAATTATTTTAAGAACATTTAGTAAAAAAATAATATTTATTATTACTTATGATGATTTTTTATTGATTAATGATGTAAAAACTCTTTACACTTTAAACTATTTAATTTTATATTAATTTTGTTTAATTTGATATATTAAATTACATTTTTAGATGCATTACATAATTCAGAGGAATCAAATCCTGGAACTGCTTAATTTGAGAGCAAATGAATAATTAATAGTGCTAATTAAGTTACTATATTTGCCTTTGGCGTGTGGCACGAGTCATTTCTCTCTTATTTAGTTTTCACTAACATAATTGACAGAGAGAATATTCACATGGAACCCACCAATACCACACAAGGTCACATATTCAGGATGGAGAGGGATAAAGGAAAAAAGAAGCCAGCCACCACTCACATATTTCTTAATCGAATAATCCACTATTTTTAGTTTGCCAAAATATTTTGTACATCATACGGGTATTTTTATTTACTTTTAAGATTTCAAAATATTAAAAAAAAGGGTCATGATTTTTTTTTCATAAACTTTGTTTTTATCACTTATAAATTAATTTGTCCTGATTAATTGTTCTTAACAGAAAAAGATTTAAAATACAATTTGGCAACAAAAATTATACTGGAAAAATTTTAGGTGACGTAACAAGTTATTTGGATAGGCAAAAATGATAAGAATGAAAGATCAATTTTATTTATTTTAAAATTTTTAAGAGATTAAATTTTCCTATTTTTTCAAATTCTAAATACCAAAATAAAAAAAAATAAAATCGAACTACTAAAATCATATTGAATGAACTCTTAACGTACCAAAAATATATTTAACCCTTATAAATTCATTTATACTGTTTCATTTCGTTTGATGAAAATGCTTAAAATTTATTAAACTTTTAAAACGATTATCCTTTCTTTTCAGATGATAAATTATTAAAAAATATGAAAAGTAACCTTTGTATAGAAATATATAGTTACTAATTGGGTCTTTTTCGATTCAGTTTACAAAAAAAATAAATATATATATATATATATATATATATATTTAATTGGTACACCTTATTAATATAAAAGACTTTTATATGTTTAATCATAATTTTTTATTTATATAATTTTTAAAATACTAATTAATAAAATTAGCAAATTTATCATATATATATATATATATATATATATATATATATATATATATATATACTAAATTTTAAGTTAGTCTCATGTAGTCAAATAGTTAAATATGTCTCTTTATGATATTTTTAATAGTTAATATTTCTAAATATTTTTTATTCAATAATTAGTTAGTTTATCACTTTAAAATTTTTTCATTTTATTCTCCTTATATTATTAGAATTCTTTTTCAGTTAACTTGTTTGACGTTCATAAATCCTAAAGACCCTCACTCTCAATAAATATATAATTAATTGATGATATAAATATACAATTATATTTTATATATATACAATCTCAAATTTTTAAATAAAGTTTTTTAAGAGTTTGATGATTTTATATTGACATTATAAAATAGTTTTATGTAGTCATTTAATAACGATTCTTATAAAAATTAACTAATTATATATAGAGATTTGTAAACGGTGAAAATAACTGTTTTATATTATTAATGTATAATTTTATTTAAAATAAAATAAAATGTTTTATATTTTTCATTTAAAAATCAATTGTAATTAGTTAAATATAAAAATTTATAATAAAATATATATATAATGTCCAATTTGAAAATTATGATCAAATAATTAAAAATATTTTCTATGTCATTATGTATATACTTATAAACTCATTTAACAAATGATTTTACTATAAACTTTTAATTCAACATGCTAATTTATCAACTTCCACATAATTTTCTGTTTTCAACCTCTAACTAATTTGAATTAATTAATTTACTGATTTTACAGAAACATATTATATTTATATGTATGACCATCATTCGAAAATGATATGTTCCTATTTTTACCTCCTAGTTTATGGTACGGAAAAAAATAGAAAATTGCTTGGTTATTGTCACGGGTCAGCGATCATACATGATATGATTTAATCTTATGACTGAGACTCATAATTGTCACGGGTCAGAAAATCACGATATTAATACTCAGCCTTGTGAGTACGAAAGACTTTGTGAAATTTCGTAATAACAATCCAAAAGTTTTGAAGAACATTGTTCAGCTAGTGGACTTTGTATTTTGTTGCTTTTTATTTGTATTTTGTATTTTATATTTTGTTGGCACTTCCTGAAATTAATTGAAAGAAGAAAAAGTGGCTAATTTTACCTGTAAAACATCCTAGTTTTCCACCCACCCATCTCTTATGTCAAACTTTATGGCACAAAGACGAAGTCTACTGCAGAAATATTGACAAAATTTTGGGCATAAAATCTTTGAGATAATATAAATGGAATCCAAACAACAAATAAGAAAAGATAGACGACCAATAAATTTGATCAAATGATTTAATGAACATGTGATGGGGACACAGTTGTAACACATCAGGGTGAAAATGAAAGATAGAAACTTATCATCAGATCTTGCTTGGTTCAATTATTTTTATGATTTGGATTTAGTTTTAATCAAAGCACCTATATATAATACGAAGTTGAATTTCACTTAACATGTTCTATATGAATATTAGTAACCAGTTTGCATTGAACTAATTGCTGGTTTTAAGCCTAAGATAATAACAAAATACAATATAAGCATGTATATTGAAAAATTGGTTATATAGACATTAATTATAAGTGCATGCATGTGATATCATTTGAAAGATATGCTAGCTCCAAACAAAAGAAGAAAAAAAAACTATGATTAGCCAAAAAATTAGGTGATATGTAGCTATCTGATAATAGGTTTACTTAGACTTGAAGCACTAGTGAACCACGAACTCCTTCAATTAGTTAAAGAATTTAGCCATATTTGAGTGCTCATTCCAACAATAGAGTCAGGAAGAAACCTATAAATTCGAAAAAAGATTTTTCATGTATGCAAAATTAATATTAATTCAATTCTATGGTAGTTTACTATTTTAATTCTCTATGGGTCTGAACCTAACTAATAATAGAACACGACTAGGTGGGTATAAATAACTATACCACTAATTGAGATAGTGCTTGCTAACCGACACAAGATAAGATTGGCATTGAAACATTAATTACTTCTATTATATGAGTTATTACATAACATGCATTAACATTTAAATATGTTATTAATATGTTTTTATAGACTAAATGTTTTTTAAAAGGCCTTTTATAGATTAAGTGTTATAATATTGTTAGTTTTTTCTTTTGACGATAAATATAATTAGTTTTTATTAGTGTCAAGTCTCCAAATATGTTGTTAATATTGATTGCCATAGTAGCGGTTTATGTTCTCAATGGTTTATTTTTTGAGTCTCACTTTTATACATAAAATAAAATATGTCGAAAGAAAAATGCTTATTTAATCAACATCATTTAATTATTTGCTCCAATTTCTTTTCATTTTCTTTCTCATTAAAAGTGGGTCCTTTACTCCATAATTTTGAAGCTATCTCTTCTCAAGTCAAATCTTTATGTTAAATCAAATTTGGTATTCACACTTTAACATGATATTAACGATGAAGAATTTAACACCACTAATTGTTTGATTAAAATTCAGGTTCCAAAAGAAAAGCATCACTAGAAGTGGTCCACAAAGATGGGCCATGCTCCCAACAGTATCTGAATGGCAAAGCAAAGGCTCCAACACCACATAGTGATATTTTGAACTTAGACAAAGAAAGAGTTAAGTACATTCACTCAAGGGTCTCTAAAGAATTGGGCCAAAAAAGCAATGTGAAGGAATTGGATTCAACTACACTACCAGCAAAGTCAGGTAGCCTTATTGGGTCTGGAAACTACTTTGTGGTTGTCGGTCTTGGAACACCCAAAAGGGACTTGTCACTCATTTTTGACACTGGAAGTGATCTCACTTGGACTCAGTGTGAACCCTGTGCTCGTTCTTGCTACAAGCAACAAGATGCAATCTTTAATCCATCACAGAGTACATCATATTCCAATATCACATGCACTTCTCCACTCTGCACTCAACTCTCTACTGCTACAGGTAAACCTTTAACCTTTAGTCCTCACAATTTCAACATACATGCTTATTATGCATGTCTTGGAAAACTTAACCACAATATCATGGTTATGTATGTTTTATAGAAGAAATCAACATTTTTTTTAAATTAAGATCACTAACGGGTGCTTCATACTATTAAATTAAACAGTTGGATGGGAAAACATATAATAAGATGATTTTCTTTTTCATATTTTGTATTCCCACTTGTCACTTATTTAATAAAGATATAAATAAAAGAATCTGGTTCCACTTTAGAAAACCATTTTCCCTGATTGAAGACTAGAGGTGCTTTTCCCTATTAGTGGTCAACTTATATAATCATCATCATCAAGTCAATATTATTTCAAATAATACCAATTTCACTAACTTAACCATTAAGCGTAAGTTCTTATTGTTAAAATATTATAAAAACTGTTACATGTCTTTATTATAAAAACTGTTTAGTGACATCAAATATTTTATGTATGTTTTTACATTTCGTCACATGTTCCGTGTCTTTATTTTTTTAAATAATAGTATAATTATTATATTAAATTTAAAAATTCTACAAATATTTATCTTAATTATTATTTTTTTAAAATTATTAATTTATATCAACTAATTTTCAATAAAAAAAATATTTAAAAATTTAGACTTATGAAACACAAATCACTCTATTAGCTGATTGATTAGTGTTACGATACAATGTAACCCGTATCAGAAAAAAAAAAAACAATCACAACAAATTTAGCTTATATTTAAGAATTTAATTTTGATATTTTTTTAATTTTTTAATTTTTAACCGATAAAAACCACATGTTAATTTGAATTTTAAATTATTATTATTATTATATTAATTTAATTAAGATCAAGTGACAATGCATTTTTTTTACATAGTATCATTTAATTACATATTTTTATAAAATCTACGTGTTAAATCTTATAATAATTACTTCAAATTAATAGTCATATAAATTTAACACAATTTCTCATTAATTAATGAAAAAAAACTATGGTAAGTTAATAACAACGTGAGAAAATTAGACTCTTATGACCAAAGTTAACAAGTTTTAGTTAGATGATAGTTTAAAATCATAATATTTATATTGATAGTTTATTGTAATTAAATTTAAAACAAATAACATATGTTACTATTTAATTATATATACGTATATAAGTTTGGTAATATTTATAAAAATTATATAATTTTTAATTTTTTATTAATGAATATTGTAAATTGTGTAGGAAACGACCCGGGATGTTCGGCAGCCACAAAGGCATGCATATACGGCATCCAATACGGTGACCAGTCCTACTCCGTCGGCTACTTCAGCCGCGAGCGCCTCACCGTCACAGCCGCCGACGTCATCGACAACTTCCTCTTCGGCTGCGGCCAGAACAACCAGGGCCTCTTCGGCGGCGCGGCCGGCCTCATAGGCCTCGGGCGCCACCCCATCTCCTTCGTCCAACAAACCGCCGCTAAGTACCGTAAAATCTTCTCCTACTGCCTCCCCTCCTCCGCCAGCTTCACCGGCCACCTCTCGTTCGGCGCCGCCTCCTCCGCCAACGTCAAGTACACCCCTTTGTCCACCATCTCCCGCGGCTCCTCCTTCTACGGCCTCGACATCGAAGCCATCGCCGTCGGCGGCACCAAGCTCCCGGTCTCGGCCTCGACTTTCTCGGCCGGCGGCGTGATCATCGACTCCGGCACCGTGATCACCCGCCTCCCCCCCACCGCCTACGCCGCCCTCCGCTCCGCCTTCCGCCAGGGCATGTCCAAGTACCCCCCCGGCCCCCAGCTCTCCATTCTCGACACGTGCTACGATCTGAGCGCATACAAGAACAAGACGGTTTCCATCCCCACCGTGAATTTCCAGTTCGGCGGCGGCGTCCCGGTGGCGCTCTCCGCCAAGGGGACTGTCTACGTCGCCAGTGCCAAGCAAGTGTGCTTGGCTTTCGCCGCCAACGGCGATGATAGTGATGTTACTATCTTCGGAAACGTGCAACAGAGGACGCTCGAGGTTGTCTATGATGTTGGTGCTGGAAGAATAGGCTTTTCTTCTGCTGGCTGCTACTGAATAAACTCAGTTAATTAAACATGCTTATGATTATTGTTGCTAATGCAAATTGTGTAATAGGAAGGAATAATAATAATAATAACAAATAGTGGTTAATCGGAAGGTGATATAATTGTAACATGTAGAACAATGGGGGATATATCATATATGACTCTCAAGCTGTTCCATTGCTTGCAATTGTGCATACATCATGTGTAAGGTCAAACAAATATAAAGTTTTCCTTATTATAAAAGCTTTGTGTTTAATAAACTTCTTTTTTTTTATACTCTTTCTCTTTAGTATGGTAGTTTTTGTAATTTAATTCACGTATGACATTGTATATTAAAGGGGGAAATGATCATGAGGTGCACTCTAGAGAGTAATCTTATGTTTTATTACTTTTGGGAAGATCAATTACTAGTGAATGAGTATCCAGCGGCTGAGTTTAGGGTTAGCAAAGGATTGAGGCAAGATTAGTCATTTAATTAGCCCCCATCTTTATTTTGGAACATGGTGTCGAGGTTCCAATGCTGCAATTCACAGAGTTTCAACACCCAATTTTATCAGCTTCTTAAAAAAATGTCTTCACTACAATTGAAGTAAAAAAATAAAAAAAGACAAAGTTGAAATAGATAATTCCTATTTGCACCACCCATCTATTGAGTACACCCCATCCTTTTTAACAAAAAACATAATGGGCCTTGAAATAAAAGAATGTGTAAGTAGAAGGTGCCAAAAGAGAATAATAATAACAATAAAAATTAGTATGTTAAACAGACTGGTCTTACCCATTTAAGTCTGGTTCACAAAATTTGTATTTTAATAGGACGCGTAAATCCATTCTGTCAAAATAAATAGATTTTCTAAGAGTTTACATCTAACTCACAAAGTCTGCAAACTTAACCGATCAATTTGTGAACATAATATTTTTTAAATCAACTAAATTACAATATATCATACTAAAATAATTATTTATAATAATATAAAATACTAAATATTTTTAATACTAAGAATCTAAGATATTACAATTTACAAAAAAAAGAAAGTCACAACATTATAACAAACTAATAATCAAAATGATCAATTTATCCGTTCAAATGGTTACGGGCCAAGTCTATGAGCTCATAAAATTAGCCCACAAAGTATCAAGTTCAAATTTTTTCTACAATTTTGATTCTTTATAAAAAAATCTAAGACTCACAAGAACTTGAGATGTCTACAAACCTAAGTCTATATAGTCACCATTAATAAAGTTTAATGAAAAAGGATGACCAAGAGCATCTTAAGGCTTGAATAGTTTGTTTTTATTTTTAGTTTTTAAAAAATAGTTTTTAAAAATTATTTCTAGAAAAAGATAAAACAAATTTATTTGATAAGTATTATTCAAAAAATGTTTTAATTTTAAGAAAACATTTTAATTTTTAAATATTGAAATACTAATTTAGATCATTATTAAATTGAATTATGTTAGATCAAATAATAAAATTACTTCAACTCAACCTAATTATTTTTAATTAGATTTAATAACAGATTTCACAACTCTTAAATCCAACATTCGTACAGCTGTGACATGATTTAAACATGTAAGAGTAGAGTGGTACACATGTAAGATAGCTAATGGTAGAGGAGAGTGGTACACTACCAACACGACAACACACTTCCATTCACAAAACCTAGGTAAGTCATAGAACCACACATTTTAAGCTTTTAGCTGCTTGACTTACTTATGTAACGCAAAACGTTAAGCCACTTCTAATTAGGATTATGTTGACCAAGTATTGTGTTTTTAATTTTGAGAATTCAAATTATCTGCGTTAGATTATTTTTATTTAATAAAGTATCAAATGTTTTTAAATTAAAGAAACATTTTAACTTTATATATATCCTCAATTTAAAAAAATTTAACAGTTGGATTATTAAAATTAAGAATTAAATAATTGGATATATATTAACGAATGCTTAATTATGATATTTGAAATTTGCTTACATATAATAATTTACTTTTAGGAGTAAATTAATGAATTGTAAATACAAATTTATTAAGAGATATAAGTTAATTTATTTCTTTATAAAAAATAAGTATATATAGACACAATCTTATTTTTGAATTTAGCATTAAGATATTCCTTACCTATATAAAGCCAAGCATTCCAACAGAGTGTGGTATAGCTCTCTTTGCATTTCGATTTCTTATCTCTTGCCATTGATGACAGTCCAAATCTCTTTTCTCCTCGTACCTTCTCTTGCATTTTTGTTTTTCATTTCTCCCTCTGAGAGTGGCTTTGCCTTTCAAGCAACAAGGAAGGACAAGCAAAGCAACAACCCTCATACTCATCTTGTTCGACTCAGCTCCCTATTTTCGTCACCTTCTTGCACCTCCTTTACCAAAGGTCAATTCATCCTTCCTTCTAAATACATAGACTACATTTAAAAAAAAAATAATTCCTCTCACCACATACACACACATATACATATGTATATATATATATATAAATTTTAACGATTAAAATTAGTTATTTGTTATAATTATTATATTTTAACAAGAGTAACTCTCTTTACACTTATATTGATCTTTGTGTTATTTTCATATATCCTCTCATATCTTAGTGTGAAAAAGTCTTCACTAAAAATACATTTTTAGGTGTTTCTTTACTATGTTTTTCAATTACAACTAGAGTTCTGTTTTGTTAATTAATTAATAACAAAGGTTAGCACTTACTATAAATATTTATTAATATGTAGAGTAACGACAGTAAGAAACTCGTATTAAAAAATAGAAGAATAATACAAAACATATTTAAACAATTGTATCTATGTTTTGTCTAATTGGATATATTAATTAAGCATTTTTTAACATGTATTTGTTCGAGAAAATCCTAGGACATTTTAGTTGGAAAAAATGTTTTATGTTTATTTATATTTTCATTTTCTAAAAAAAATGTTTTTATTTAAAAATTTTTAATATTAAGATGTTTATTTTTACTTGATATTTTCTTATTTAAAATAAATAAATTTTTTAAATTTAATAAATTTTATTAAAAATATTATAAAATATTTATACAATTTTAAATACATTTTTATGTAGTTTTTTTCATATTTAATTTTTTTTTCAATTGATTTTTAGAAATGTTTTTAGAAAAAATATTTTCTAATTTGGAACCAAATGTATATTTACTACTTTTTTTTGTGTGTGAAAATCAAAACAAAGATACCAAAACAAACTACCCTTATATATAAATTAAAAAAAAAGGTTTATTAATTCTACAAAATAAATATTAATTCAATTATATGATGAATATTTTACCCTTTGACAGAAGTTACGAGACAATCTCATGCTATATTGTAGGAACTATTGCCAACCAATTGAGATATTGACAGAAAACTGTTGAACAAAAAGTTGTAGGAACTATTGACCGAAAACTGAATACTTGAGATATAATTCATACGTGCTCTTGAACAAAGTATAATTATATATATATTATTCTCAAAAAAATAATAATTAATACTATAACCAATATCTATAAATTTGTAATAAATTACATTGCACAATAAATAAAATTTGTTCTCGTGTAACTTTTAACTTCATATTATCGATACCAAATTATTTTATAAATCTCTTATGATAAAATCATTTCAACTATTCACTTTAAGAACATGGTAATCAACAATAAATTATTTGACACCACCAATTTATTTCAGGTCCCAGAAGAAAAGCATCATTAGAAGTGATACACACACATGGGCCATGCTCTCAATGGTATCATAATGGCAAGAAAAAGGTTATAATATCACACAATGATATCATGAACTTAGACAAAGAAAGGGTAAAATATATTCAGTCCAGGCTCTCTAAAAATTTGAGTCGTGACAATAGTGTAAAAGAATTGGAATCAACTACCTTACCAGCCAAGTCTAGTCTCCTTATTGGATCTGAGAACTATTTTGTGGTTGTTGGTCTTGGTACACCAAAGAGAGACTTGTCACTTGTTTTTGACACGGGTAGTGATCTTACTTGGACTCAATGTGAACCTTGTGTTATTTCTTGCTACAAACAAGAAGATGCAATCTTTGATCCATCAAAGTCTTCATCATATTCAAATGTCACATGCACATCTTCAACTTGTGCTCAACTTTATTCAGCTTCGGGTAAATATTTAATTGTTAAAACTTCAAGATTCATAATATATTCTAAATAAATGATTATGAGACAAAAGAAATATATTATTAATCGATTTTGCATGCAGGAAAGAACCCAAAATGTTCGTCATCCTCAAATGCATGCATATATAGCATAGAATATGGAGACAAATCATTCTCCATCGGCTACTTGAGTCAAGAGCGTCTTACCATCACGAGGGAGGATGCTGTTGACAACTTTCTTTTCGGTTGTGGACAAGACAACCAAGGCCTCCTTAGTGGCTTTGCGGGCCTCATTGGCCTTGGTCGCCACCCTTTGTCATTGGTACAACAGACCTCATCAATGTACAACAAAATCTTCTCTTATTGCCTCCCTTCTACTTCTAGCTCAGTTGGCCACCTTACCTTTGGCCCCACTCCTACCATGAATGATGGTTACCTCAAATACACTCCTTTCTCCACCTTCTCTAAACACACCTCCTTCTATGGCCTTGACATTGTTGGCATCTCTGTTGGCGGTTCCAAGCTCCCTATCTCCTCCTACACCTTTGTCGGTGGTGCCATCATCGACTCTGGCACTGTTATAACCCGATTGCCTCCAACAGTTTATGCCATGCTTCGATTCACATTCCAGCAAGCCATGTCAAAGTATCCTGTTGCCAATGTGCTGAGTATATTTGACACATGTTATGATTTTAGTGCCTATAAAGAGATCTCAATCCCAACCATAGATTTTACATTTGCTAGCGACATCATACTACAGTTGCCACCGCTAGGGATACTCTACGTGTTAAATGCACAACAAGTGTGTTTAGCTTTTACTGCAAATAAAGATGATCAAGATGTTACAATATTTGGGAATGTGCAACAAAAAACACTAGAGGTTGTCTATGATGTTGAGGGTGGGAGGATAGGGTTTGGTGTTGATGGATGCAAGTGAATTTTTTATTTTCTATACCAACCAATTAATAAAGGTAACATTTGGTGAATTTTTTTTATAAGGATTTGGTTCTAATTAAAAACGCCCTAAACTAGTTAAGGAAGAATAAATCAATGATAGTTTTTTAATATTATTATGGTTACATTTTATGAAAAAGTGCTCTAATCACCTATAAAATGGAAATATAAAAAGTAAATAATGTAGGAATGTTGTGTAACATATGATAAATAATATATTCTCAGGTTTTGTGATGGCATGTAATTACTCATGGATTTGTTATTAAAAACGTCTTTATTTTAGATAATTTTTTTTTTGTTTAGTTTGATATATAATGGTGATATTTTTATATTCTTTTTAAGAGTTTAATTGATATACACTTTCAAGTGTGAAGATTTTTACACTAACATTCAATCACAACCCTTCATTTATAGTAAATTAGTTGACTTTACTCATTACTACTTTAAAAGTCACATAAATAAAAAGTCATGATGGATTATTAATGTAAAAATTTTTTACACTAACCGTGTATACCAATTAAACTCTTTTTTTAATTTTTTATATATGGTGAGTGTGTAATGACAAAACAAAAATGCAATGCAGGAGATATGAAATTGTAGATGATCTTTTTAGTTATTCTTTCTAGTTTGTAAATTCATATATATGGTGATTAGTGTATAATGACTAAACCGGAATATATATATATATATATATATATATATTTATTGATGATATATAAACTACTCCCTCCCTCTCCACAACAGTGTAATACGAAATTAAATTTTTATTATATAAGAATTATTAAGTTTTAATTATATAGCACTATTTATGTTGATAGTATATTTCAATAAAATTTAGAATAATATATATATTAAAATGTTATATTATCAGAAACAATATATATGATACGTTTATTAATTTTTATAATAAGACTTTAATTAGTATACACTCACAATATAGAAGAGTTTTACACATCATCTTTTATATGGATATTTAATCACAATTTTTTATTTTTATGACTTATAAAATATTAATTGGTAAAATCAACAAAATTGTTATAAATAAAGAATTGTGATTAAAATGCATTCTACAACTTTTCACACTTACTATCACAATTTTTTTCTCTTATAATAATTACATGCAAATGCTTAATATGTATGGTTTAGAAATAAGATATTATAAAGATTCATATTTTGTTAATATAAAGGCTCCAACGAATGAGGAAGTTTGGTCTTAAAGATTAAGACGGCAATGCTATATTGCTAATAAAACTGAACAATTACCTTAGAACAAGGCTAGCATAAAACAAGTGTAGTTGCAGTTGAAAATAAGAAGGAATTCCTCCTTAATAGTTTTGAGATGAAGTTTTTATACTTTTTTTAATGCATTGGCGGGCCCGAATACGAAGAAAAAGAAAAAAGTGATAAAGATAATAAAGTTTTAGAGGTGAAAAAGGTTTTTTTCCACCAAGAGTTGTTGAGGGCATGAAATGGAAAACCTAATTAATGTAGTAGAAACGAAAAAATGAATAGTCATGTAATCTAAGCCGTTGATTAGAAAGATCTGAACAGTGGTGATGACATGTAAGTTTTTAGATAAATTGTTCTATATAGGGAGTAAATCATGACAATTTCAATTACACTTTGTCATTTCTCTCGTTCTTTTTCTACTAAATTCTCTTTTCGCCTTTCTTCTTCAAAGTGACGTACATCCTACATCTTACTTGTTTCTTTTTGGCCAAATGTTTTCTTCTACTTCTTCCGAAATTCCTTCTGTGAAAGGCGGATCCTCCGAATCTATGAAGTCTCACCCTCTGATTCAGGCAGTATTGTCGATTCTATGGCTCGTCAAGAGTTGCAGGCAGACCATGTAGGCCCTCAGAGCCAAAATCTTTGCCTCATTTGAAGGTTGCTATTTTAGCAAAAGTGACCGTTAAACGAAAATTCAAGGGCAATCAGAAGAAGGATTACCCTCCTATTCTGATCCCCTTCTATCAATGGGAAAATGGGGAAGTAAAGATGTACTCATCCCATTACAATAATAGGATGATGTTGTGTGACTTTGTTAACAAAGTCGAAATATGTCATTTTGAGGACGCTAACGAATTCCTTTTTCTTATTCAGCGATGTAAGGATTTTTCTGTGTTGACCCAAATTTTGTATTCCTATGTCGGTCTAAAAAGATAGGGAAGATTTTTTTATGTTTATAATTGTATATTTTTGGTTTTTCATATTAGACTTCCATTTGATTATTTTATTATGGGGTTTTACGAGTGTTAAACTAGGCCCTCACTCAACTTCACCTGAATGCTTAGAGTTACATCCAAGCATTTCGAGCTTTATGTATTTTCATCCCCACAAAAGCTACACCTAACCTCTTTCTTCGTTATTTTACAACTCAGTCCCACAAGAGATGCTAGTGGGATCTCTCTTTCAAAGAGCCGATAACCCTCTTTTGGTTCACATACACTAGTTCATTCAAGGGGTTCAAGTCTGGGTACAAGATTTAAATGAAAGCAATAAATGCATGAATTTAAATAAACAATAAATAAAATTTGCAGAATGAATTGTCCTGAAAGTGGTTAAGAAAATATATCTTAATCCCTTCACTCATTTCCATGTTTGGGTGTCTTAAGTATACAAGATTTTGTGTGAATGTTTCAACCCTTATTTTGGTGTGAGTGAAGGGTATATATAGGCATTCATGCAATAGAAACTTGTCCCCGGAGTTTGAAAGATAATAATATTTTATTCCCAATGGAAATAAATCACCAAGAACCTCCTAGCTTCTAGTAACCACCCCAACGGATAGTAATTTCCACATTGACCTTTGATCCTTGTTTTTTTGTTTCCCGATTCCTTTCAAACTTGTTTTCTAAAGGTGGATTGCCTCCTCAAGCTACTTGATTCTCGATCTCTCTTCCTGAGCCATTTTGCTTCAAGGATCTTGACTGTTGTTCCCAGCTTCAAGCTTACCTTTGTTTTAAGCATTCCTTAGTTGTTAGCTCAAGTCAAGCACTAGTCTCATTTCTCGAGATCGAGTTCTTCATCCAATATTCTCACTTTACACCATTTTGATCTCAAGGTTGTTCCTTTATTATCTCTTTTTACTATCGTCTTCCTCGATCTTAATATACTTAGCATTTCATGTTTTTATCAAGTTATTGCTTTATTTATCTTAATATTGTAGTGTCTCGATATATACAAAAAATATGGACAGAAAAACTCTATTTACTTAAATTATTTTATACACCCAACACTAACTTATGAGAAGTCTTCAAAATCTATGACCACGTTAGTCTTCCACATAGAGGTGGGAAGTAGAAAAAGGTTGAACATATTCTTGGTGGTTTCATCTCATAGCTTTCAACATCCTCTAAGATATGAAATCGATGATTTTGCATATTTTCGAAGTTGAATTCTCATCAAGTTCTTATTCTTTTTAGTTCATATTATTTATATTTATTGATTTTTATTAAAATAATAAAAATTTTGTTAGATAATTTATTGAGTTAGCTAAGCAACAAGTGGCTTTACCGAAGGTCAAGCTAATTAATTAAAAAAAGGCAATTGTTTTAAAAATTGACCTATAGGTTGACTCTAATAGAGCATACAAGAGAGATTAAAACTAAGTGGGGTGGCTCGGAACATTTTAACAATTTCTATGCAATATTTCATTAAATAAAGAAACTACTACTTTAGTTTTATTATAAGTCATAATTCATCTCTTTATATTAATAATTTTACACTTAAATACTTCTAATTAAATAAAGGGTTATAGTGATAAATAATTGTAAAAAAATTAAAAATAATGGTATATAATTACTATTTGGATAAAAAACATATAACCAACCTCTCAGACACATATAACATATTCAAAATTCATTCCATATATAAGTGTCATGTAGACTTGTTGTCTGACATTATTTTTACAAATTAAATTGGATAACTTAGATAATTTCATACAAATTCACACCAAAATTGTTAAATACGGTCTTGTTTTAATATAAATTAACTTTTCGAAATATAATTGAGTGGTTGGTAGTTGTGCTATTGAAAACTAGCATACATGTAGACTTGTTGTTTGACATTATTTTCACAAATTAAATTGGATAACTTAGATAATTTCATACAAATTCACACCAAAATTGTTAAATACGACCTTGTTTTAATATAAATTAACTTTTGGAAATATAATTGAGTGGTTGGTAGTTGTGCTATTGAAAACTAGTATAGTTTGAAACAAAAAACTAAAGAAGACTCGAAATCCCTTTTTCTCCTCTTTCTTGACAAATCCTTCTCGCTTTTTTTTGACACACACATAAATATAATTGATGCCTTTAATTTTTTTAAACATGATGAATTGATACTCATTTTTGTAAATTGTTGACATTGACCGATAATTGTAAGTGTGTTGATCATTATTTGTAAGAAATTAATTGACAGATTCCATAATTACTAGTTAATAAAATGGTTAATTTAACATTTTAGGGTTTACGTGAATATTATATGTCGCGTTCTTTTACTTACTAATACCCATGTAAATCTTACAATGTTAACTTAACCTTTTTATTTCGCTTAATTTCTTATATGTGGACATCAACACACTCATAATTAATAATTAATAATAACAATTGAAATATCAATTTACAGATTTTTAAAATTTTGAAACATAATGTTACAATTTTAAAATACAGGAATACAATATCTAAAATTAAAAAAAAAATTGAAGAAATGAATTATATTTAAACTTAAATAGAATTATAAACCAATTATGTGATTTAAAAAAGCACCATGACAGTACACCACCAAGCCAACAAGAGTGTCTTTCACACGCAAGAGAAAGACCAAGACCAAGGTATGTCCCTGACCCACACGTTTTAGCTTTACTTACTTTATGTTATGGAAAATGTCAACCGACTTCTATGTAGCTTGCTACCATCAAATATTGAAGGTAAAGAGTTGGAATGGTATATACAAGTTCTTAAGTTTTAACTTTGGTAGTGTCATTATATTATAAATGATAAAAAAATTGGTTGCATTTTGTATTTTTTTATTTTATTTATTTAAATATGATTTAGTAATTTATATTTATTATTCTTATTTTTACAATAATAAATTAAGATATTTAACATATGTATTGAACCGAAATGATATATAAGTATGTATAAAAACTTTATTTGATATTTGTATTTTAATTTGTCTACATATTGATCTTAACGGAACTCAGTTAGATCCTCTTAAGCGATGTTATGATAGCGGTTTTTCCGCAGTAACTATTTTGTCAATGGTAAAGTTGATATATAATATTTCACACTAATATTATGGTGGAAAGAAAACACAATTTTTTTAATACTTATAAGAAAATGTTGTATTACTCTATTGTCAAATATTTTTATTTATAAAAAAAAGAAAAAAAAACTATCAAAATTGCCATTCGTCATAGCAAAAACTGTATTTGTTCCGGGTATATTATTGTAAAAAAATAAATTATTTGATATATACATGAAAATGAAAAATAATTTTAAAAAACAAAAAAAAAATTAACAGGAGATTTAAATAAAAATTATTTAATTACAAATATTTCAAAAAAAAAATCGATGACGTTTTATATAAGAATAACTTATATAACTACTTTTATATTCTTGAAAAGAGAAAAAAATTTAGAAGATTACTAATTTATTATAATGTCAACTACTAATATAAAGATGTGTAATATATATATATATATATATATATATATATATATATATATATATATAAAAAGATGTGTAATAATTATTGTTTAATATATAAATTAATATAATAATTATAAATTTATCAAAATTCATTAATAGACTAATTCTATAAATTTAAAAATTACATTAAATAAAATATTAAAGTGTATATTATATATGCAGGTTACTTAGACATTTAACATATAACTTTTAAATTTATTTATCATGATATTATTTAAAGTGTGGAAGGAATCCTGTAAATCTGTTAAATGCCATAAATATTAAGATCATGTAATAACAATGTTTCGAAAAGTAATTTATAATAAAATAAATTTATTATATTTTAATAATAATAGTAAATTAGTATTAATAAATTAAACAATACCACATGTTTTATTTTATTAATTTACTCTCTTTTCTCTTTATTATTCTTTTGTTGAAAAATCATATAATGCTGGAGTTCTGCAGCTACTAGTCTAGTACCATTAATATTCTTCATTTTATTCTATGTTACTGCCACAACTCGGGCCTGCAACATCTTGGAAATATGTCAAAAGTACTGTTTCATGTGTTGCTTCCAATTTTGTCTGCATAATGCTGACTAATAAGGTGGGTTGATTTTGACCAAGAAAAACGAAGATCAACGTTACAATGAATTAAATAGTGTAACTTGTTAAACATAATTATCAAGTGAATTAAATAGTTTAACTTGTTAAACATCTTTTGGATCCAATCAATGAAGCATTGACCTACAAAAGCCAAACATTCTAAAAGAGTGTGTTGTATAGCTTAGGTTTAGCTATTCAGTTTCTCACTTCATGTCATGGTAATCCAAATGTCTTCTTTCCTCTTAGCTTCTCTTGCAGTTTTCTTTTTATTTTTCTCTTTGGAGAAGACCTTTGCCCTTCATACAACAAGGAAGGAAAAGGAAAGCAACAGTCTTCATCCACATACTCATCTTGTTCAACTCAGCTCACTACTTCCATCATCTTCTTGCAGATCCTCTGCCAAAGGTCAATTCAATCTTTCTTCTATATATATCCCTCTCATCTCCTCAATTATTTGTCAACAAATATTAAATGTAAATTTCTTGGAGTACTCTTCAAAATCAATTAATCTTTTTTTTTTATATATATATAAAGCTTTATCATATGAGGAGGAATTAAGTGTCTCTCTTATTTTTTATTGATAAATGTTAACTTATTAGTATATTAACTTTGTTAATAAAAAAATTAGAATCCATCTCATCTCATATCCTTTACTTCTCTCCCCTTTATATATATTTTATTGTTACACTAATTTCATTAACTCCTAAATGATTCTACAATTTATATAAATTGTTACATAATTATTTTTTTTTACATTCATACTTAATAGTTTTGTCAGTTTCTTTATTGTGTTTTGAGAAAAGAGGTTTGTCATTTCTACAAAATACATAGTAATTCCATTATGTGGCATTTTACCATTTGTGAGAAATAAGACAGTCATGTTGTATTGTAGGAATTAGGTATTGTTTGGTCTATTTTATTTTTGACTTAAGTTACTTTTTAAATAATATTTATATTTAAATTTCTTTAAGAAACTTATTTTACAAAGTAAAATTTATTTTGAAAATATATTTTTAAGACAATAAAATAAAACAATTAATAAAAAATTTAAATTAAAAAGAAGTTTTGAAATTAAAAAAAAAAAGAATTTTGACAAATAATCTATACTTATCTTTAAGTTTTAATTTTTTACTTTAACTTAAAAGTAACTTTTAAGCTAAAAATAAGTTGGACTAAATGGTACTTAAAGCAAATTACAATATGTTTTTTGAAATTTTGTGTAATTATTGGAACAGTTTCTGACGCCATGTCGATAATTATTTTTGTCTTCTTTAAAGAGTTTAAATGTAAGATTTAAAGACAATATTAGCATAATCTTTTCAAATATATCAAGATATTTCTTTTTTTTTTCTAAAAAAAAAACACATCAGGATTGTTATTGTGATGTTTGTAAACTTTAAGGATTAGTGTAAAAAAAAATTAACCATTTCAATTATTCACTTTGAGATGTTAGTTAAATTAACAATCAATGATTTATTACCACTAATTTTAATTCAGGTCACACAAGAAAAGCATCTTTAGAAGTGATACACAAACATGGGCCATGCTTCGAACAATATCATAAAGGCAAGACAAAGGTTACAATATCACATAGTGAAATTATGAACTTAGACAAAGAAAGGGTAAAGTATATTCACTCTAAGCTCTCTAAGAATTTGGGTGGTGACAATAGTATAAAGGAATTGGATTCAACTACCTTACCGGCCAAGTCTGGTAACCTTATTGGATCTGGGAACTACTTTGTGGTCGTTGGTCTTGGTACACCAAAGAGGGACTTGTCTCTCGTTTTTGACACAGGTAGTGATCTTACTTGGACTCAGTGTGAACCTTGTGTTGTTTCTTGCTACAACCAACAAGATGCAATCTTTGATCCATCAAAGTCTTCATCATATTCCAATATCAACTGCACATCTTCGGTTTGCAATCAACTATCTTCAGCTACTGGTAAATCTTTAATTATCAAATTTCAAGATGTTTATATATGTTAGTAAAGTTATTATTCTGAGACTAAAGAAGTAGATTATTATTACTTCACTTTGTATGATGTAGGATACAACCCGGGTTGTTCCTTATCCAAAAAATCATGCGTATATAAAATCAGATATGGAGACAATTCCTCCTCCATAGGTTACTTCAGTAGTGAGCGTCTTACCATCACTAGCAATGACATTGTTGATGACTTCCTCTTCGGTTGTGGACAAGATAACAAGGGTCTCTTTAGTGGCTCTGCTGGCCTTATTGGCCTTGGTCGCCATCCTATTTCTTTTGTCCAACAAACCTCATCAAAGTATAACAAAATCTTCTCTTATTGCCTCCCTTCCACTTCTAGCTCTACTGGCCACCTCACATTTGGCCCTTCTGCCATAAGTAACCTCAAATACACTCCATTCTCCACCATTTCCAAGGACACTTCCTTCTATGGCATCAACATTGTTAACATCTTTGTTGGTGGTGACAAGCTCCCACTCTCCTCCACCACCTTCTCCACTGGCGGCACCATCATCGACTCTGGCACTGTTATCACGCGGTTATCCCCCACTGTTTACACTGCACTTCGGTCAGCATTTCAGCAGGGCATGGCCAAGTATCCTGTTGCCAACAAGTGGGGCATATTAGACACATGTTATGACCTTAGTGGGTATAAAGACCTCACAATTCCAAGTATAGATTTTGAATTTACTGGTGACGTCATGGTGGAGTTGCCAACAATAGGGATACTTATTGGGCCAAGTGCGCAACAATTGTGTTTGGCTTTTGCTGCAAATAAGAATGATACTGATATTATAATATTTGGGAATGTTCAACAAAAAACACTAGAGATTGTTTATGATGTTGAGAGTGAGAGGATAGGGTTTGGTGCTAATGGGTGCAACTGAAGTGAGTTTCATGATGTTAATTAAATAGAAAATAATACATGTACATCTTATATGTTATTATATATCTAGTGAGAGAAAAACAAAAAAAATGTATAAGTATAGGATGAGAGAGATATAAAAAAATAAAATACATTAATAAAATGTATAAAATAAAAAGATATATGTATCATTATCCTGTTAAACATGTTTTTGACTGATATTATCTATGACATTTTATAATTATTTTTGTTGTACTATGTTTTCAAAAATACTATAATCATGTGTAAAGTGCAAATAGAAAGTAAAAAAAAAAATGAGGCAAAATATAATGTAGCATGTCGAATGAAAGAATGCTATATATTTTTATAATTATAAAAGGAAAATTAGGATTTTGCATGTAATCTCATGAAGTGTAAGAATGTTTTCCTAAACATGGTTGAACTATCAAAACACTCAGTAATATTGAAGTTGAACATGGTCCTAAATTACAGGTGACCTTTAAGAACAAGAGATATCATGAATTGGTGATCATTATAAGATGTATAAAAATGACATAGTTCAATTGTATTAAATCTAAAGATGTATAAAGATGTATTAAATTACTTACTCCTGTAATAGAACTCATATATTTTACGTCTCGATACCCCCTCAAAGGTCTTCATTCACAAGCATGTGAATTTATCTCACTGTTTGTTGGCATTAACTTGTGGTTGACAATAGAAATATGCTCATATATTCATGCTTGAAACAAAATATTAAAATAAATATAATTCTAATACTTTAAATTTTAAGTTTTGTCAATCTGGAGACTCTAGGATCGTTGAAATGATCATATAGAAGGCATGAGGTAGCACACCGTTTACACGTCTATAACTCCTAAGATCTTATAATAGCATCAGATAGAAGACTAACACTTAATTAGAGTTTTTCTCACAAATATTATATAGTAAAAAAGGGGAAAAAGGTAATATTGTGTTATGCACACTGCCTCACCTTCTGCCACATGAACCAATATTTTTATACTGGTTTAGATACTACTTCCGGTTCTTAATAACCACCAAAGTTTTACTATTTTATCTAAAAATACAAATATTTTTTAAATGATTTCTAAATTATTGATAAATAGTGTTAATACTAACTTCTTCAAACTAAGAGTAAGTTTTAATATCAAGTCTCTAGGCACTTTTTAAATCATTTTTTAACCATGTTTCAATGGTCTAGACTTGCTGCCAAGTAGCACATGTGTGTCACATTAGATTCTTTTGATGGAGTATTAACAGAAGGTATTGGCCTTCAAAAAAAAAATTAACAGAAGGTGAGACTCCAATGGCTCCTCAGAGTTCTCATGAAACAGTGTTACCTAATGTGGGAACTGATTGGGGGGAAATAAATCCTCCCCGAGGAACTTGGACACCTGTTGGGGACACAGAATAACGAAGAAGATGAAATTGACACTACCAAGTTGATCCCATCCAATGCTTATAGCACCATCTCTTATACAAGCTCTTGGTAACTCTTTTCTCACACCCTATTATATTTTTATTTTTTATATGTTATTTTTTTTATCCATAGACATTGTTAAAGATTTACAATAATTTATTAATCTTACTCAACAAACTTATCTGTCAAATCACTCTCATAGAATATATTTTATATTTACATAATTGTATTCGATAGCTACTTAGCCTAAAGTATATTATGCAGCTTACGAACATGAAAAGATACTACTAGAAGACACTTCCAAGCTTTTGTATATTATAAATATTCCTTGCCTATTTAAAAAAAAAAAAAAAGTTTGAACGCAGATTTAGTATTGAATCAACGTAGACTATTTATTGAATGATCGTGAGTGTCTATATAATGTTGTACCATTATTTTTGCAGTAAATTACTTTGAGAATAACAGGGCAGGGATTAACAATGTTTGGATTCATGGATAGGAACGCTCCACACAATATTCGGCATTGAATTGTTCCTGGTTCTTTGGCTGCTTGGGAAAACCATAGGCATCTCCCGAGTCTTCAACAATATTATTCTGTTTTTAGTTTCTGCATCTTCCATTTTTGTTCTTCCACCTTTCATATACACACTTTCGAAAATGTAAAAAATAGATGCAAAAAATGCTGGGTGCAGGAACCAAAGCCTCATTATTATGTCTGCTGCATGTTATTAATTATGGTGATCAATCAGGGTTCCAGAGAAGAAAAAGATATGTTGCTCCCATTTTCCAGCTGCACGCGGTTTAAACTGGATTAGATCTTAGTTCGTAGTGCATTTGGCTTGTTTTTCTATTTTCATTTGTATTTTAATTAATAAATATTTTATAATAATTCTCTTTTTTAATTTTCAAAAACAAAAATAAAGTAAAATCAATTCTCTAATTATTATTTATGAACCAGAAATATATAACTAAAAAACAAGAAACAATTCAGAATTTTTTTTTTGTAACAAATTTTGTTTTAGTCCTTTTTTCCAAAGGTTTTTATTCGTAAGCATACACATTAAAAATAATAAAAGAAATACATAAATAAGTCTCGTGATTAAAGTTTAAAATTTAAACATTGATGGAACATATATTTTGACATGTCAGTTTAGTATATCAATAAAATTTGTACAAAATCTATGTGAATTTGTAATTTACCAATTATCATGCACACGCCAACATTTTAAAACATACATGTTTATTCGTAACTCGTTTTTATACCGAAGATTTCCCTAAGCCTTGCGAATGATAGTGAGGAAAGAAATAAAATTGATGAAATATAAGAGAATAAGAAAAAAAGAAATAATATAAAATATTATGGTATTAGATAGGAAAAGGGAGAGAAAAATGGATGCGACGTAGAATGGTGAGTCCAACCTTATTAAACTTAATTTCCAGCAGAATCATTGATGCTAAATAAACCTTCTTTATTCATAAACAAAAAAATAGATAAACATCCCTTAATTTTAACCAATTACCAATCAAAAAGTAAAATATTAAGGGTATGGCTGTACCAAAGTGGCCAATGTGAATGCTGCGATATCTAATAAACGTTCGAAATTTGTCCCCTGAAATATACCCAGGAGACGAAACCAATCTTCTCTTCTAAAGAGTAGAGAAAAAAGGCCAAACAACCTGCCTTGAGAAAAATATTAGGGAAAATGCGGTAATAAAGGAATCATTCGTTTACCATTCATCAAACTCAGTGCCGTGGAGGCACAGAAGAGTTGGAAAGCGTATAATGTATCATAATTTATGAAGTATTAGCCGTATATATTGCAAAATAAAAGATATGACCCTAGATATGCATTGCAATAACAATAAAAATAGTCTTATGGTACCAGGTAAGGTAGACTATATTATAGATCATATTTAGGCTTTTGGTTAAAACCTCATTCTCAAGGATTGCAATGACAAATGATGATTTGATTATCATCAGCATCCAAAGGTAAATGCAACAGAAATTAATTTATGCAACTCCCAGAACAGAAGATATTGTCACACTATATACTTGCAAAACATCCTTCTAATCTCAAAACAACTCAAACTAATCAACTTCATTCTTCGAAGCACAGAATACTCAATGGATCGCAAACGTCAAGGAGCTAGTGCATTATGATGCACAATCAATCAACTGTATTATAATATGCAAAGAAACAGGATGTCGACTATATTTCAAAAGGAAAATTCTAACCATTTTCAAATTAATAAACAAGACCTGAAAAATCACATTCTAAGGCTCCACTGTTGTCACCTGTTGCCATTCCCCATCTACTGCTTCCTTCCATAATGTCACATTGTTGCTCCCATCAGCCACAGCCAGTATGTTTCCTGTCAATGACCATGAGACCCTCCAAACAGGTGTCTTGAAATCATTCAAAACCTTGCCTTCCCACTGATCCCCCTCTTTTGCCACAGTCCATATAATCACTTTACCATCCTGCGATGCACTGGCAATGGTAGATTTTGGAAGTCCTAAATTGGGTGCCCAAGCAACATCTCGGACCCAATCTGTGTGCATGTTAAGAGCAGGGAAGCAGTCCATCTTCCAGAGTCCATTGTTGAGCTTCCATACCTTCACAGTATTATCACACCCACCAGAGCAAAGCTTCTGTACGGGATCAAGCAACCCTGCACCAACAAGGGCACCAGGTGCCATTGATGGTGCCCATGACACAGATGTAACACCAACTGGGTGAGCCTGATCAATCCTCGTAGTGTCCCAGCCACCGTCAGCTCTTGCAGTGAAAACAGATATATTCCCATCAGAGGAGCCACAAGCCAAGCAAAGACCCAACTCATGAGGTGCCCAAGCAACTGAATTCACAGATGATGACTTGTGGTCATCAAACACATGAGCTTGAGTCCATTCATTTTGGTTACCCTCCTTCCAAATAATCACACGGCCATCGTAGGAACACGAAGCAAGTAGAGAACCAAACTTAGGGTGAGCCCACGCCACTTGCCAAACAGGTCCTTGGTGACCAGTCAATGTTGCTAAATGCTGAGAGGCCGAGTTGCTCACTCCAATTATCTTAATTGTGTGATCTGATGAAGCTGTGGCCAACCTCTTCCCATAGTAATCCATGGCAACATCATGGACCGTGTCTTGATGACCGGTTTCAACCTTCTGAGAAGGCATATTTCTGTTACCAACACACATAACGCAAACAGTTAGTTTCAAAAACCATTTGCAAATGAAACTAACTTAAATTAAACAAAGCTAAAGTCAAGCTTCAAGTGTTGAAAAGGTAAACAAAATCTCAAATAAAAGACAGTGAAGGATCAACAAAAACATAAGCATAAGATTATATACAAATACAATATACATAAATACATTATATACAACATTCTCCGAGTAAAGAAGGTACTCAAGCTTCAAACAATAATTCACTTTATATGCAACATTCTTCGAGTAAAAAACTACTAAAGCTTCAAACAGCAATTCACTTTACATAATTATGAATCCATGAACAAAAACATAATACCCAGAAGAAAAACCCTATCCACAATCCCACGAAAAGCTGAAAACCAAGCCAGAGGTTTTTAATTATGCACCAAATTTCACCGAATTTCCCATTGAAAAAAGTGAAACGATAATTCTTGCAAATCTCGATCGATAAATGATCAGGTAATCGCGAGCAATTCGAAAAATTGAAAACACCAAACCCCCTGAAAGAAAAAAAAAAGGAAAAAAGGGTTTTCTTTGGGGGAAGAAAAAACAGTATCTGGCGACAACAATTGGGAAAATAACAGAACAGGGTTTAACTAAGAAAATTGTCCCTAAGAGCAAGAGCTTTATAATGAACAAGAAGAATAGTGAAATGGGTACGAAATCTGAAGATCTAAGATGAAATTTCAACAGATCGAGAGAGAGAGAGAAAAAGAGAGGAGACCTTAGAAGAAGAGAGAGAAAGTGAGGGAACCAACGGTGGTGGCCGGAACTGACGTCGACGGTGGCGCAAAATGATCTCGCCGGTGAGTGTAAGATGAGATCTAACGAATAAGAAACTTAGGACTGAAAAAGGAGAAGAAAAACAAGAAGCGTTGCCGCTTCGTTCTTTTTGTTTTGTTTTTTGTTGGGCTCTCACTTCCACAATTTGGGACCATAGCCCAACTAATCTAACCCATCTCTTTTACGTATAACTAACGTTTAGCCCAGAAATGGGTTGTTATTTCCTGCACCCGTAATTTTTACCTGGTAATCTTACAAAAGTTTTTGAATTACCACGCATCAAAATTTTATTGAGCTAAATTTATAGTAAATTTATTGATTTTACTTATTAGTATTTTAAAAATAAATAAAAAGTCATGAATATTAGTGTACAAATTTTTTATATTAAAGTGTATACTACTACTATTACTATTATTATTATTATTATTATTATTATTATTATTATTATTATTATTATTATTATTATTATTATTATTATTACTATTACTATTATTATTATTATTACTATTACTATTATTATTATTACTATTATTATTATTACTATTATTATTATTACTATTACTATTATTATTATTATTACTACTACTATTATTATTATTATTATTATTGTGTATATTAGGTAAGTATTTTCTTGACTTTACGTATTTTTAATTAATACTTTTAAATAAATTTATATAAAAATTAAAATTTAGCTTAAAATAAATATATAATAAAACATATATTAATAAAGAAAACATTTAATTACTATAAAATATAAATCATCATAATTAAGATTGAAACATGATAAGATAAAATTATGCCTTTAACTCACAATTTAATGATATTAATTATATTATTATTAGTATTATTATTATTATTACTAGCAAAAACACAAACTCGACCGCGCTTGTGAATTTACATTTCTATTTTAATATGTTATAACAATTGTAGAGTTTTCATTGAATATCTCTTGTAAATTTTTATATTTTGAAATATAAATTTTTATATGACAATTTAATGATATTAATTATATTATTATTAGTATTATTATTATTACTTTATATGACATGTTTTGAAATATTTATTGTTAATTTGATATTTTTTGTTTATGATAACATGATAAAAACATATCACATCATCAATGGATATGTCAAATATGTAATGAATATGGAAAAATGGAAATATGAGAGTTTGAATAGAACTCAAAATATTGTCGCACATGTGTATTAGCATGTTTATTAAAAATATTTATCATAAAATGTGTATGCATATATTAATAGGGAGAAATTATATTTATGAAAGTAGAAACAATCATAAAATGTGGACATCAAATGTTATATTCCCATTATAATATATATATAATATAATATCATATATTATACATTATAGATATAATTGGACAATTATGTATGTTGGATATCAATATTTTAAAGTAATTTTTTTTTAAGTTATAAGGTTGGTTTAGTGATAAAGTATATATTTGGAAAATAATAAGTTATGGGTTTAAGTCCCTGTTATGATAAATGAAATTTTTTTTTTAATTTTAAAATAGGTGTAAGGGTGAAATAGGTATTTTGAAAAGTAGACATCAAAAGGAGATACTCCCTTTATTAATAGTATATATTATTATTTTGTTATTCTTATTATTGTGTATTCGCATTTACATTTTAATATGTTATAATAATTGTAGGGTTTTAATTTAATATCTTTTGTAAATTTTTACATTTTGAAATATAAATTGTCATGTGACATGTTTTGAAATATATTTTGTTAATTTTATATTTTTTTTTTGTGATAACATGATAAAAACATGTCAGATCATCGATGGATATGTCAAATATGCAATGAATATGAAAAAATAGAGAGAAAAGAGTTTGAATAAAACTCAAAATATTGTTGCACCTATGTATTTGCATGTTTATTAAAAATATTTATCATGAAATGTACGCATATATTAACAGAGAGAAATTATATTTGTGAAGGTGGGAACATCATAAAATGTTTAGAAGGTAAAATAATCATAAATTGTGGACACCAAAAGGCTATATTCTCATTATATAATATATAGTATATAATATAACATTATATATTATACATTATAGATATTATGTATATTGGATGTCAATATTTTAAAGTAATTTTTTACTTAAAGTTATAAGATTGGTCTAGTGGTAAAGTATATGTTTGAGAAATAAGAGGTTATAGGTTCAAATTCCTCTTATGACAAATTAGTTTATTTTTTTAATTTTAAAATAGGTCTATAAAGGTAGAAGAGATATTTTTAAAAGTACACATCAAAAGGGGTATTACCTTTATCTTTTACTAGCGGAAAACACATGTGTGTTCATATTTTTATATTAATTTAATATATTTAATTATATGTTTGAAATTAAATATAATATTTGTATAATTTTGTACATTATTTTAACTTTGTTGTGACTTGCTTGGATGTTATAATATTATATATTATTTATGTATTATGTTAAATATTTATCTATATATTTATTATATATCTTAAGATTTTCATTTTTTTCATGTTGAAAGTGAAACCCACTAACACATTTCATCAAAGACATAAAAGGGAAAGAACTAAACCTAAGTGATAATCGAGTGGAGGAACGTTCACAGAAGGTGGACTTCCTACTCCCTGGTGCACCCAACAGTAAGGGGTGAAATTCATGCCGAAAAATCATCACTCCCTTCCCAACCCCAACAGTAAGAAACAAAGGTTTTAGATCAACAAACAATTTGTCCATGATTCAATAAAAATTTAATAAAAACTGAAAAGGAGAAGGTGAAAATTATGAGAAACACTTGCAACCTGAAAAAATGACAGACAAAAAATTATTAATAAAAAAGTACTATGAACCTCATCAACAACTAAAAAAATGGATTGAAAAGAAGAGAGTAAAAAAAAATTATCAATAAACATAAAAAAATAAATCAGAAGCAACAACAACATGTTGTTTTCCTCTTCAACTTCATCTGAAACTGAAGTGAGAAAATAAGTGAAAGTGTAGAGAGAAAGAGAAGATTAGAGGAAGGAAGAAACCCATGAAGGGAAGAAGAAGTTGCACACATGTTTTCTCCGAATTTTTATTTTTCACTATGCCTTATCTTTCGTGATTAGGTAGTTGTATAGAGTCTCTGACGGGAAAGAAGATACGTGGTTAGATGGTTTATTTGGCTTTCTAAAAAAAATAAGTTTATTTAGGTAGTTATAGCATGGTAAGTGGTTAGGTAGTTATAATTTGGATAATTTTTATTTACAAAATAGATAAGAAGATAAGTTTTCTGTTTATTAAAATATAAGTGATGGGTAGCTGTTATTATTTTTGTAAGCAATTATAAATTAGCGTTATCCTTGTAACGGCTAGATTTCATAGGTATGACATTTGAAATGAGTAAAACAACCACAAATTCCTCTAACTATTTATAAGGGAGGAAAAAGAAAAAAAAATATTTACTAAGCCATTCTGCTGGAGAACAATTTTTTTTTTTAGAAAACGATGGCAGTTACTTTTTATAAAATTATGAGAAGTTATTAAGTTTTTATAAGATTATTAAGTTAAACCCTAAACACTAATAAAACATAAAGGAAATAAAAGCGTAAAGAAATAAAATATGTGGTTACATGTATGAGTTTAGTTAAGTTTTTATTTCACTACATCATCTTCCAGTGCATAAATGAACTCAAAATTCTTATTCACTATCCATGTTCACATCACTCATAAAAATATGATTAATCTCAATCTTTTGCAATTAAGAAACTAAATTATTTGAATATTAGATTATCGATCTCTTGCATAATCTAAAGTCAAGTAACTCGTATTAAGAAAAACAATTTAAGATGATCAATAAATTTTACTCTTTTGTTAACAATAAAACTCATTGAGAACTCTTCTCATCTTCTAAGTCAAACTCATTAGGAACTCTTGTTATCTTCTAAGTCAAATCTCTTTCTCAAGTTCATTCAAAAAAATAAAATTCAAGAAAAATAAAGAAATTATAACACCACAAAATTCGTTTTTAAAGCTGCCAAAAGTGAGAGTATGCATTTCCCTATTCACCTTTGTGTTGTTATTGGGCTATGGGATTTGCAATATACCAAATTACCAATTACCAAAGTTGCTATACCACTTTCAAACCTCTGCCGATCTATATTATAGTTGTCCAAAATGAATTCAGATCTAAGCAGAGCAACAATGAATAAAGGGTTTATAAATTTTGCTTTTCTAATTAGGATATTTAGGCAGGAAAAAAAAGTACACACTTGAGATCCCATTAGGTGAACGACTAGAAGACCCAAAAAAACTTTAGACCAAAGGATATGTTTGACATTTATCAACAAGTTTTTATCATACCACATTACTTTTTTTTAGTACAATTATACCAAGATTTTACTACTCTCATTATACGGGGTATTATTAACTTTAAAGTTATCTAATATTTATTACATTGCTTGTTATGATAACATACACAAACACAAGTGATAGTGAAAGAATATATCCACATGGCACAAGACTAACCACTAATCCACAGTTTAACCTTGAGCTACAATTCCCAATCAACCTCTAAAATTTATATTTCGTGTAGCAGTAGGTTTCGTCAAGATCAAACTGTTTTTTTTATTCTTTTTTATATTTCCTCCGATAAATATGAAAACCTGGCATATTAAATATAAAACCTAATCACTAAATAGGTAGATCAATTAACACAAATGTATTTCAGGAGGAAGCATAAAGTTTGAATTTAAATACACTACCATTGAGAGGAAGAATTTATCTATATGATAGTCCTACAATATTGCTAAAAAACTCCTAGTTTTTTAGGTCTTCTTCCTTAAACAATTAAACCACTATATGATATATGTGATATAGGATGTAGAAAAAGAAATATTAAAATCTATAGCATATGATGAAGTTGTGCTAGACCGCTAGCTGACAATTTATATATACATGTTTGGTTAGCACAACCACTTTCAAACAGCCCCAGTTGACAATCACAAACCGGCTATAACCTGGCACAGTGGCTACTTAGCATAATAAATAATTTTGGAGGAATGGAATGACTCCAAAAGAAGCAAATCTTGCAAATGAGCTTGATCCAAGTTTCAACTTCATTGCCTTTGTTTATTGCTTGTGATTTCACCATTTGTATAGTTTTGTACAGAAAAGGAATCCACCCACAAAAACAGGGTTTTCTGCTTACACGTATCAATGTTTGTATCCAAATGGATGCATTCTATTGGTTCCCCTCATTCTTACTTTATGCTTCCCATGTGCTGGTCCCACCTCCAGCTGGTTGCTTATGTGATTTTTACTACCAAACTTCTCTGATTTCGGTGATTTCGGTGATTTAGGATACACATTTCTACACTACGTCTCCTTGATTTAATATTTAAAATTCAGTTATACACTTAAAAGTAATTTTAGATAATTTTAACATCTGTTATTTTTTTCTTCAATAAAAATTCACAATTGATTTTACCTCTCAGATTCTATATAGAATAGTTTTGATATTGGATTAAAAATATTTACCTGAATTTTACTCTAAACTTGTTTTTATAATAATTTATTATCATTATGTAACTCTTTCAGTTGTACGCATAAAGATACCCAAATAACATTTTTTGTTCCAAACCATGCCAATAACAGGGTATATACACATTTTTTGAAAAAAGAGGAAAATAAAAATAAATAAATATGATGAAATAATATAATAATAAAAATACATAAACTATAAAATGAAACTTTAATTGAAATATTTTGATAAGTTTAATATTTATTGTCTAATTATAAATTATCATGTAATTCAAAATTATTGATTTTACAACTATTATTAAAATTAAATATTTAATAATTTAAAATAATAAACTCGTAAAATATATATAAAGTAAGTATATAAAATGAAAATTTGTTATTACACTCCTTCTTATTATTTAATTAGATTATTAACTTAAGACCCTCTAAGTAAACAAATAATGATGTGAAAAAACTTGAATCATAATATATTTTATATAAATTAAGAAAAAATAATAAATAATTAAAAAAATATAATTTTAAAAGTAATGTTATTATTATTACTATACATTTAAAAGTCAAAATATACTGTTTATTAAAAATATAGTAAACAAAATAAATATTACGATAAAAAAATAAATAGAAATTATTTTTGGTTCATATTTTTCGACAGAGAATATATATTTGTATATGTTTTTCTTTTTCCAGGTATAGTTGTAGAAAAAATCGTGCGTCTAACGCCAGCGAAGCTATTTATATCTTGGTGTTTCAAACTCAACCAGCAATTCCATTGAGCCCATGGGCGACGCCACCGTGACGACGGAGCTGTTAGATCGGCGGCGGAAGTTCAACCGGAGCGTGTCCCACGTGAACGACGAGTTCCACACGTTCCGGTCGTACCTCCGGTGGATGTGCGTGGACCAGTCGAACCCCTTCACGGCGGCGCTCTCCTGGGTCCTGTTCCTCGCCCTCGCCGTGGGCGTCCCCGCCGCCTCGCACTTCTTCCTGGCCTGCCCCGACTGCGACGGCCGCCACTCCCGCCCCTACGACGCCGTCGTCCAGCTCTCCCTCACCTCCGTCTCCGCCCTCTCCTTCCTCTGCCTCGCCGCCTTCGTCCGAAGATACGGTCTCCGGCGCTTCCTCTTCTTCGATAAGCTCTGCGATGAAAGCGAAACTGTCAGAACCAATTACATGGCCCAGCTCAACGTATGTCACTCTAATTCTTTTTCTCTTTTCTCTTTCTCAATTATATATATTCTCCATATTTACAACATTGCTTTACACTTCACATTCTTTATCAACTGTCACCGTAAGGGTTAAGGGTTAAATTCTTCTTAATACGGTCAAGAGTTACCAATTTGAATGTTGATTCATTATTTTAAAATTCGGAGAATTAAAGTAGAAATATCTTGTGCACCACAACTGACAGAATTAAAACAGTGAATTTTCTTTAGGGAACATTAGTTTTTGAAAGTTGTTATTATCTTTTTAAAATAAATAAATAAAACTAGTTTATAAAAGTGACAATAAATAGCTAGTACCATATTTTCATAAGTTAACAATTTAATGAAAGAGTGTTTTTGAATTTGATTAAAGCAAAAAAAAAAACAACCCAAATTTCTCCTAATTTTAACCCAAATTTACTATTTTTTTTAATAAATAAATGTTAATTATCAGTGGAGAGATTGAATCACAATACTTCTCCCTTTCCACGTGAGTAAAAAGACCAAATTAATTTGTTATTTTATTAAAACAGCAAATTATAACTCCAAAAGACTTTATTATATGAATAGTGCTTCTCTTAATTTGCTGTTTTATTAGTTGAGTTTTGTTCGTACTGTATCGCGCTTTTCGTCAATTAATGATGTATAATAATTATTTAGTTAACACCCTGATGATTTTTATTCATATGGTATTATGATGTTTGCTTTTCTTTTGGGTTACTCATGTTGTTTAATTGTGGCAACGAAGTTGATGAGGAAATAGGAACTTGTCTCTTTTGATTTTGTTTGGAGATTTTGATTTGAATTGGTGAGGTGTAATTTAGATCCATCCCCGTGTGTGAAATACCACTTGATTTCCCGGCCACAAAATTATATAACTGATGACCAATAGTGGGATTTATTTTTTCTTTTACATAAATTGCGGAACTTCAACATGAAGATCTAGTCGAGAATCAAGATAGCTTGAAATGGAGTGATTTCCAATATATTAATTAAGCTTTGATTCAAGGAAACAACAGCTTTAAGTCTTAACTATTAATCAAAACTACCCCAAGAGGCAAAGAAAACATCATCATCTTGTGTCTTGTAGATTAGATTAGACAAATTGATGTACATTAGTATAATTAATATGCTCTTATATTATTCGGAGCTTCAAGAACAAGATAACATTCTCTGAAATAGTAATTTTTCAGTTTTGATTTATGGTTTTAATAAAATTAGTATAAACAAGAAAAGAAAAAGCAGTTAAAATTAAATAAAATAATAAAAATATAAAGTGACGTGTTCTTGATTGTTTTTGTTTGTGAAATACAGAGGTCACTGAAGATCCTTTTGGTGTTTGTGGGGCCATGTTTCGTGGTGGAGGGTGCATACAAGATATGGTGGTACGCATCTGGAGCCTCACAAATCCCATTCCTGGGGAACGTGTACGTGAGCGATGCCGTAGCGTGCATATTAGAATTGTGGTCATGGCTATACCGTACGACGGTGATCTTCCTAGTGTGCGTTCTCTTCCGTCTGATCTGCAACCTCCAGATCCTACGGCTGCACGACTTCGCGAGGTTCTTCCACGAGGACTCCGATGTGGCATCGGTGATGTCTGAACACCTTAGGATCAGAAGGCACCTGCGAATCATAAGTCACAGGTTCCGCGCGTTCATTCTACTCGCCCTTGTATTGGTCACTGGAAGCCAGTTCGCGTGCCTCCTCGTCACGACCAAGCGTACATATGAGACGAACATATATGAGACTGGTGAACTTGCGGTATGTCCTACACTTGCCTCTTCTTTTTTTAGGAAAAAAAAAAAACAACTAAAATGCAATTTGGTCCTTTTATTTTGTTTAAATCTATAATTTTGTTTTCTTTAAAATAGATATATCTAATATTTTAATTTTTAAAAATTTATAATTTTGATTTTTCACTAAAATTAAAAAGCTTTAATTACCAAATTAAAGTTAACTATAATATATATTAAACAAATATTTTTATGGTATATTACTAAATTTAAGTCTATTAAGTTAATTTTATAATGGGTTAACACTTCTAATTTTATGAAAATTAAAATTACAATTTTATAAAAGTAAGAACTAAATATTTCTATTTTAAAATAGAAAAAATAAGATTATAAATTTTAAAAAGTAGAGAGACTAAATGTTTTTAAACTAAAATTATGAATTTTGAACAGAAAGATGAATTAAGAAAAAATATTTAAAGAATTTAATCGGTATATATTATTGTTAATGTAATAAATTTTTACACACTGACATTCAATTATAACTCTATCTTTATTTATAAATAATAAGTAAATTCAACATATAGGTTGTGATTGAATTGATAACATATACTAATTAAACTTATATTTAAAATATAAAAATTATTTATTTAGTTGATAATACAAGCTGTAACAATTAATTATATATTAGTAAAGAGTGGGCATAGAAAGTTTATATGTCTCCATGTAAATTAAAGAGTCGGCATGTAAGAGTAAAATTTTTATCATTTCAAGATAGGTATTATAAAATTAAAAATTTTCAATTATATAATATATAATTACTTTACACTATTAATAAATGATAATTATTTTTTTCTCTTACATTGAATTTCATAAATTCTAATATTTTAATTACTTGATTCTATTTGTAAGTTGATATAAGTAATTTAACATGGTTATTTAATTAGTCACCAAATTGTTGGAGTGTGATATTTTTTAAAAATTAATTTAAATATATTAACTTTATATATTTTTTTAATTTTGTCATTCAATCCTAAGTCATCATACTTGTACCATCTGCTTAAGTTTTATTTTGTAAGGAGATCTCTTTGTCTTATAAAAAAATCAATTATTATTATAAGAAGAGTTTTAATTTTTTTAATTTCTAAATAATAATTTTAAAAATAATACTGAAAAATAATTTCTTAAAATTGAGATATTAAAGAAATCTTAAAAAATGTGAAGTATATGCTTAAACTATTTTGTTTACAAGATATGCTTAAACTTTTAAATAATTAAGCAAATAAAATTTGTTAAAAATTGTGAAGTGTATACAGACTTCAACTTATAAACAATTGTTTTTATATTTTCTATTCTTTTTAATTTTAGTAGTCTCATTTAATTTTTTTTTATATTTTCTATTCTTTTTAATTTTAGCAGTCTCATTTAATTTACTATTAATCTAAACATGTAATTAGCGTATTCAATCGCAAACTCATACATAGATTCTTAAACTATTTCTTATGTATTTTATAGTGTTATAGAGATTTAAAAACTTCTTATAAATTTTTATTAATAAAACTCATTTAAATTTGTAGTTTATTTTTAATTATTTTTATCTATATTTTAAATATCAACACCTTTTCCTTAAAAAGACAGTTATTTTACTGCGAAAAACTGAATCATCTCTTTCACATATTAAAACATTATTCCTGAAAATATAGAAATGAGAATGAAAGGTGATGTTTGTTTAAAGCAATTTTTGTTTTTAGTTTTAGATAAAACAGAAAATAGTAGTAAAATTGTTTTTTGTTACAAATTCGAAAATATTTTTACTAAAAATATTTTCAAAAAACAACTAAAATAAAAAACAAAAATTATTTTCAGTATTTTCAAAAGTTAACACTACATAAAAATTTAACAATATTGAAATTATATAAAAAATAATATAGAAATGTGTTTTAAACTATATATATATAAATAATTTATAATATTTTTGTTCAAATTGATTAAATTTAATAGTATTATTTTTTTTAAAATAAAAAAAATCAAGCGAAAGTAACATATTTTCTGAATGTTGAAAATGAAAACCATTTCAAAATATTAGAAAACATTTTTTTCAAAGCAAACATCACTTATATTATCATGTTTGTTAGAAGTTTTACAATTTCATTTATTAATATATTTTATTTTTGAAAATATTTGAATTTTCTATTTTTTTATTTTTTATTTCATAATAAAGAGTGGAAACATTATATTTTCACAGAAAATATTAAAAATTGATTATAATATATATATATATATATATATATATATATATATATATATATATATATATATAGAGAGAGAGAGAGAGAGAGAGAGAAGAGCTAAACTTATTTTAAAATACTTACTCTTAATTCTAACCCTTCATTTTCTTGAAATTTAAAGGTTAAAATTGATTATTTATAACAATCATTAGATTTTAAGAAGATAGATAATGAGAATTGAGAGTAAATCTTTTAAGCTTAATGTTCAAGTAAGTGGACAGAGGAAGTGAATCCTCTTCCATATATATATATATATATATATATATATATATATATATATATATAATTTCTTTTTCTTTTTACTTTAAATTATTTTAAAGTCCAAAAATATTCTAAAACAGATCAAAATATAACCAAAACAATTTTGAAGAACTATGGGAGAAGTTTTTAAACTCGTTCGTAATATCTAATTACACATTAAAAAATGTAAAATTATTTCATAGTAATAGTGTATCGACACACATGTATGGCCAACCTCTTAGCTGTATACGCAACATTTTATCATGCTTAATTATGTGATTGGAATCATTGGAAGTAAGATGAAGACGTGTCCAATTTGAAGGAATTGTAACTTCCTCATCATGTTCCCATGGTCTAGTTAGCCATTATCCTATTATTGATCCCATGTTCCTTCACATATCAACTTTATAAAATAATACCGAAAAATCAAGAGATTCACTTGTGTCTAAAGGAAATTTAAGAAATTTATTTTTTATTTTACTTGTAAAAATTAATTATTTATTATAACTATTAGATTTCAATTGGGTTACATTCCTGTGCAGCTGTGCTCAGTTACGCTCCTTTCTGCGTTGTGCATCTTGTTGCGTAGTGCCACGAGGATAACGCACAAAGCACAAGCGATCACAGGACTTGCTGCCAAGTGGCACGTGTGTGCGACGTTGGATTCTTTTGATGGAGTATTAACAGAAGGTGAGACTCCAATGGCTCCTCAGAGCTCTCATGAAGCAGTGTTTCCTGATGTGGGAACTGATGGGGACACAGAGAGTGACGAAGCTGGTGATGAAGAAGATGAAATTGACTCCACCAAATTGATCCCATCCTATGCTTATAGCACCATCTCTTATCAGAAGAGACATGCTCTTGGTAACTTCATTTCTCCCACCTTATTATATTTTTATTTTCTATATCTTATTTTTTTATCCATAGACACCAAAACATGTTAAAGATTTCCAATAATTTATGTATCCTGCTCATCCAACTAATCTATAAAGTCACTCTCATAGAATATATTTTATGTTACATAATTTTATTCTATAACCACTTAGCCTAAAGTATAAGGTGCTAATGTTACAGCTTACAAACATGAAAAGATACTATAAGACACTTCCAAGCTTTTTTATACTGTATATATTCCTTTACTATTTAAAAAAAAAAAAAGTTTGAACACAGATTTAGTGTAAAAGAAAAACAGGAAAGTTTTACATTCTGATACAGTAATGAGCTAATGTACTCCGAACTTAAGCTTTTTTGAATTAGAGTCAACCCATATTTTGGATATAGCTTAATTTTGTATATTGTACCATATATGTAACCGGAGAAATTGTCCATTAATATTTTTATATTTTTCTAATTAAATGTAGACTATTTTTTGAATGATCATGAGTGTCTATATACTAATGTTGTAGCATTATTTTTGCAGTAAATTACTTTGAGAATAACAGAGCAGGGATTACAGTGTTTGGATTCATGTTGGATAGGAGTACGCTCCACACAATATTCGGCATTGAACTGTCTCTGGTTCTTTGGCTGCTTGGGAAAACCATAGGCATCTCTTGAGTCTTCAACAATATTATTCTGTTTTTAGTTTCTGCATCTACCACTTTTGTTCTTCCACCTTCGAAAGTGTAAAAAGTAGATGCAAAAAATGCAGGGTGCAGGAACCAAAGCCTTATTATTCTGTCTGCTACATGTTATGAAGTATGATGATCAATCAGGGCGCAGAGAAGAAAAAGATATGCTGCTCCCATTTTCCAGCTGCACGCGGTTTAAATTGGATGACATCTTAGTTTGTAGTGCACAGGGTTTGTTTTTCTATTTTCATTTGTATTTTAATTAATTAGTTATTTTATAATAATTCTCTTTTTTAATTTTCAAAAACAAAAATTAAGTAAAAACAATTATCTAATTATGGTTTATGAACCAGAAATATATAACTACAAAACAAGAAACAAATCAGAAATCTTAATTTTTTTTTGTAATAAATTTTGTTTTTTAGTCCTTTTTTCCAAAGGTTTTTATTCGTAAGTATACACATTAAAAATAATAAAAGAAATAGATAAATAAGTCTCGTGATTAAGTTTAAAATTTATACATTGATGGAACATAAATTTATACATTGATGGAACATATATTTCACATGTCAGTTTAGTATATCAATAAAATTTGGATAAAATCTATTTGAATTTGTAATTTACCAAGCACATGCCAACATTTTATACCATACATGTTTATTCGCAACTCGTTATACCAAAGAATTCCCTAAGCCTTGTGAGTGATAGTCGGGAAAGAAATAAAATTTATGTAAATATAAGAGAATAAGAAAAGAGAAACAATATAAAATATTATGTTATTACATAGGAAAAGGGATAGAAAAATGGATGCAAAGTAGAATGGTGAGTCCAACCTTATTAAATTTAATTTCCAGCAGAATCATTGATGCCAAATACACCTTCTTTATTCATAAAAAGATATTTAAACCTCCCTTAATTCTAAACAATTACCAATCAGAAAGTAAAATATTAAGGGTGGGTATGGCTGTACCAAAGTGGTCAATGTGAATGCTGCGATATCTAATAAACGTTCGAAATTTGTCCCCTGAAATATACCCAGGAGACGAAACCGATCTTCTTCTCTACAGTGTAGAGAAAAAGGCCAAACAACCTGCCTTGAGAAAAATATTAGGGAAAATTCGGTATTAAAAGAATCATTCGTTTACCATACAACAAACAAACTCACTGACGTCGAAGCACAGGAGAGTTGGAAAGAGCATAATGTATTATAACTTATGTAGTATTAGCCGTATATATTGTAAAATAAAAGATATGACCCTAGATATGCATTGCAATAACAATAAAAATAGTCTTCTGGTTCCAGGTAAGGTCGACTATATTATAGATCATATTTAGGCTTTTGGTTAAAACCTCATTCTCAAGGATTGCAATAACAAATAATGATTTGATTATTATCAGCATCCAAAGGTAAATGCAACAGAAATTAATTTATGCAACTCCCAGAACAGAAGATATTGTCACACTATATACTTGCAAAACATCCTTCTAATCTCAAAACAACTCAAACTAATCAACTTCATTCTTTGAAGCACAGAATACTCAATGAATCGCAAACGTCAAGGAGCTAGTGCATTATGATGCACAATCAATCAACTGTATTATAATATGCAAAGAAACAGGATGTCGACTATATTTCAAAAGGAAAATTCTAACCATTTTCAAATTAATAAACAAGACCTGAAAAATCACATTCTAAGGCTCCACTGTTGTCACCTGTTGCCATTCCCCATCTACTGCTTCCTTCCATAATGTCACATTGTTGCTCCCATCAGCCACAGCCAGTATGTTTCCTGTCAATGACCATGAGACCCTCCAAACAGGTGTCTTGAAATCATTCAAAACCTTGCCTTCCCACTGATCCCCCTCTTTTGCCACAGTCCATATAATCACTTTACCATCCTGCGATGCACTGGCAATGGTAGATTTTGGAAGTCCTAAATTGGGTGCCCAAGCAACATCTCGGACCCAATCTGTGTGCATGTTAAGAGCAGGGAAGCAGTCCATCTTCCAGAGTCCATTGTTGAGCTTCCATACCCTCACAGTATTATCACACCCACCAGAGCAAAGCTTCTGTACGGGATCAAGCAACCCTGCACCAACAAGGGCACCAGGTGCCATTGATGGTGCCCATGACACAGATGTAACACCAACTGGGTGAGCCTGATCAATCCTCGCAGTGTCCCAGCCACCGTCAGCTCTTGCAGTGAAAACAGATATATTCCCATCAGAGGAGCCACAAGCCAAGCAAAGACCCAACTCATGAGGTGCCCAAGCAACTGAATTCACAGATGACTTGTGGTCATCAAACACATGAGCTTGAGTCCATTCATTTTGGTTACCCTCCTTCCAAATAATCACACGGCCATCGTAGGAACACGAAGCAAGTAGAGAACCAAACTTAGGGTGAGCCCACGCCACTTGCCAAACAGGTCCTTGGTGACCAGTCAATGTTGCTAAATGCTGAGAGGCCGAGTTGCTTACTCCAATTATCTTAATTGTGTGATCTGATGAAGCTGTGGCCAACCTCTTCCCATAGTAATCCATGGCAACATCGTGGACCGTGTCTTGATGACCGGTTTCAACCTTCTGAGAAGGCATATTTCTGTTACCAACACACATAATGCAAACAGTTAGTTTCAAAAACCATTTGCAAATGAAACTAACCTAAATTAAACGAAACTAAACTCAATTCCAATGTTGAAAAGGTAAAGCAAATAAAAACATGATACCCAGAAGAAAAACCCAATCCACAAGCCGACGAAAAGCTGAAAACCGAGGCAGAGGTTTTTAATTATGCACAAAATTTCACAGAATTTCCCATTGAAAAAACTGAAACGATAATTCTCACAAATCTTGATCGATAAATGATCACGGAATCGCGAGCAATTCGACAAATTAGAAACACCAAACCCCCTAAAAGAAAGAAAAAAAAAGGAAAAAAGGGTTTTCTTTGGGGGGAAAAAAACAGTATCTGGCGAAAAAAATTGGGGAAAATAACAGAACGGGGTTTAACTATGAAAATTGTCCCTAAGAGCAAGAGCTTTATGATGAATAAGAAGAATAGTGAAATGGGTACGAAATCTGAAGATCTAAGATGAAACTTCAACAGATCGAGAGAGAGAAAAAGAGAGGATAGAGAAGAGACCTTAGAAGAAGAGAGAGAAAGTGAGGGAACCAACGGCGGTGGACGGAGCTGACGTCGACGGTGGCGCGAAATGTACTCGCCGGTGAGTGTAAGATGAGATCTAACGAATAAGAAATTGAGAAGCTGAAAAGGGGAGAAGAAAGTAAGAAGCGTTGCCGTTTCGTTCTTTTTGTTTTTGTTTTTTTTGGGGTCTCACTTCCATAATTCGGGCCCTTGGCCCAACTAATCTAACCCATCTCTTATGTCTAACTAAGTTAAGCCCAGATGTGGGTTGTTACTTCCTGCACTACGAATTTTTGCCCGGTAATTTTACAAATTATAACTTTCAAAGTTGCCAAATTGCCCTCTTTGAACCTCCTTCTTCACCTTATGTGCCTTTGTGCTTCTCTCTTTCCATCACGTTCCTTCTTCGCCCTATCTGCCTCTCTCTTTCCATCACCGATGAATCTCTACAACAATAACGTCATCTTCGTTGGCTACTTGATATTAATGGAGTTGTACTTCAAAGGTATCTTTGGATTGGATCTACCTTTAGGATCGGACCTAATCATAGGGTGATACCTATCCTCTATAGTTAGAATACTAGGGCGATTTGACAAAGATGTAGGTAGTCATTGTTAGGATTGACTTAGGTCTATTATTACTGAGTGAAAAGTTACATTATTTTTTTTCAAGTAAGTCAAAACTCTAATAACCTAACTTCAAATTAAAAAAGGTAAACACTATAAATAGAAAGTAACAAGTATATGTATAATCTGATAATTTTACTATTTTTCTATTAACACACTATACTTTAAAAAAATAGTCAATTAGCCTTTGTGTTGAGCGTTAAAGTTTGTTTTCAGATACCTACTTGTGTTAGTTCGGATTGACTATTACAAAGGAGATTATGAAAAGTGTCAAAGGAGGATTTAGTGAAGGAGAGAAACTTATTCAATATAGAGAAACATGTCGCATCACCATTATTAATAGGAAGAAATAAATTATAATTTTTTTAAATGTTAATAAATATTTTTAAAATAATATCAACAACTTATATATAATATTTCTAAATATTTTAAAAATATTTTTTATGTTCATGCAAATTAAAAATAATATATCATATATAAATTTGTGGATGTACAGATATAAAATCAAGCTAACTATAAAGTGATTAAAAAAAAGCATAAAAATAAATTTTAGAAAAGTATATCGGTATATGGATTTAATGGAAAGTCAAAACTCAACAAAATATTTAATTTGAGGCATGCAACTATTTTATTTGAGAGTGAATAAAGTACTAAGTATAATATTTTGAGTAAATTTTTAACTAGCCTTAATTTTTTGTGAAGATATATTAGTAAATTTTGTGTTAAATTCTCAATATATTTTTTCTTAAGTTTAATTAGTATATATTGTCAGTATAAGACTTTTTACCGTGACATTTAATCATCACTATTAATTTATGTTAAGTTTGTTAACTTTAAAATTTACTAATATATATCATCAACTGAACATATTTAAATCTTTTAACTATAGTGACTATCCATTACTAAATTTACCTTAATAAATACAATTCATGAAAAAAAGAATAAAACTAATTCATAAAAAAAAAAGAAAAAGTTTCTAATACTCTGTTTGAATGTGATAAAAGAAAAGAAAGAAAATGAAAGGAAAGAAAAGAGAGATAAAATAGAATAAAAATCAAAATTGTTTGGTTGTATCCAAAAGTGTGTAAAAATGATATAAAGTGATAAATTAAAATTACAAAATTACTCATATATTTATAATTTTTCTTCTATAAACAAAGATAATTTTAGAAGAGTCATTTTTTTTTTCACTTAGACCCTTTTCATGTTTTGTTTTTAGTGAAAAGTTAATTAAATATGTAAAGCTTACCAAATTAATAACATTTTTCTTATTACTTTTTTTTTTTACTAATAAATGAGAGAAAGTGTAATTTTTTTCTCATGAAATTTCTCATTTTCCACTTCCCTTCTTGAATCAAACATGTGGGTTAAAATTCCTCCAATAACTTTATAACATATTAATAATTGAGTTTAATTAGTATACAACTTATATTCAATCCTTCAGCGTAAATTAAGGATACTATATACCAATTAAACTCTTACTCATCTTAAGAATCCCTTTTCAAGTTTAATTATAAAAAAGATATCAACATTATTTCCTTATTTAATTAATGCATTCATATATAGTAAAAGTTTAATTGGTATAAAATTTTTTTATCCTGATAAGAGTTTAATCGGCATTCATATACACTATTCAGACTTTTATACTGAATTGAAAATTAAATTTTAAATTTAAATTCCCAACAAATCGAATCGTAGCCATCAAGATCAACATAGTCAATATAAAAGCACCAAATTTGCGTCAATTCTGCTTTCAAAAAACAATAAAACCATCTTTCGTATAACTAACCCTTTCTGCATCTGCAAGCCCTCTTTCTCTTTCACCTAGAATCGTAAAAAGAAAGATAATCAATTTTGTATTGTTATTCATATAATGGAACTTGACATAATACCAGTAAATTCATGTTCCAGAGAATATGAAAATCTTTACCAAGAGTGGTTCAATTATGCAGATGCAGGTTGTTCGTTGAACAATTTTCAATCTTTATATTATTTTTATGTTAATCGAAATTATCAGGTGTTATTTTTTTGGCTTATTTGTTGAGATTAAGATTTTCATAAACCACCCTTTTTATCCTTTATATGATTTTTTGTACAAAATATATTTGTTTGTATCGAGTATTTTTTTTATTTTTTTATTTGTAAATAATGAGACAATTGTGCATTTGTGGATCTTCAGATGGGGATGGTCGTTTTACGGGAAATGAAGCCATCAAGTTTTTTGCCATGTCAAACTTGTCTCGGCAAGAACTAAAACAGGTTTTGTATTTTACTTCTTTTTTTTATGCATTGGAACAAGGTGTATGCATTATGTAATAATAACGTATTTGTGAATTAAGGTTATGGCAACACATTTTTAACATATCTAATCATGCATGTAATTTTTCATGTCTCTATCAAATATCTATTATTTATAAGTTTTGTATCATTTGTTCATTTGATGTGATCCTTCTCCTTCTCAATCCTCTTCCAAGCATAAGGTTTGTTTTTAACTAAGATATTTTGGTGGTGGATAAATGTGGAATTCTTATTAATTTATATTATATAAAACTTGGTTATGATACAATTAAGGATAAAAGGCTTGTAAGACTTGTCTTTTTATATATTTTTTTCATAGTCTCTCTTTTAAGTTATTTTTTATTTATTTTAACTAAATTGTTTCTTTGTTACTCTTTTTATCAAAATAAGGTATGGGCCATTGCAGATTCAAAGCGAGAAGGATATCTTGGTCTTAGAGAATTTATCACTGCTATGCAGGTAGAAAGACATTTATTTCTTGAAATTGTGTTTTTCAAGTAATGGTTACCAATTTCCAAATTTTAACCTGTTTGAATTATAGCTTGTTTCTTTAGGCCAAGGTGGATACACAGTAACACATGATTTGCTAACTAGTGATGGTAAGTACTATACATTTACATTTGTTTTTCAATTGTTTGGTTTAATGAGTGTGTTGTTTGTATTAGTTGAAGATTTTGTTGCAATGCACATTTTTTATGCTCATTAATGTCAATGTGAAAAGTTATTGACATACCCTTAACTTTTATTTCAGCTATAAAACATGTAAAACCACCCATGATGGAAGGTTTAGAGGAATTACTTGCTGTAAGTATTTCTTTTTTATTTAAATACTTTATATTTATAGGTGATATAAGGTAACATAATTAGTTAAGAAAAGAGAGATTGAGAAGTGTCATGAGTTTGATAACTTTACTAACAAAATTTGATCTATTACAAAAAAAAAACTATATTTATTTTTTAAAAAAAAAAAACTTCTCAATACTTTGGTTTGTTTATGCAGAAGAAAAAACGCAAACAAAAAGATAAAGAATTAAGTGGTAAATATGCTCATTTTATTTGACTAAGGGAATTCATTCATATTGATTTTGTTTTCGAATCTCGAAATTCCAAATTTACTAACTAGTAATCATACAGTTAGTCCTCAACCATCACCTGCAAGTAATTGGTTTAGTGCAAAGTCTGCGAAAAAGGTAAGCATTTTGTTACTATAATTCTTAATACAGTATATATCTTGTACATCAGTATGATTTTTAGAAAGCATAAGGATTATATGTTTGGTTAAAAATTCTTTATGTGTGAGTGCTAGAAGTTGTATAAAATAGCTAACTAAAAACGTGTATTTGTATAGTAGAAAAATTAGTGAAATGTCTATACTTCATTGAATTTTGGTTTAGGCTATTATTAGGAGACTAAAACCAACAATGTCATTGTGTTTGAATGTTTATTAGTAATATTCTTAGCATTGAACATAAGAGATTTGATGCATTAGCATGGAACTAGACATATCTTGTTTTTGACTAACAAATTATGTTTTCCTTTTCTATTCTTTTGATTTGTATTATGATTTTTTGTATGTAGGCTTTTAAGTAATTTCTTTTATCTAATCTTTTACTTTTTAACATTTTCTTACTATTGTTGGTGTTTAAAATTAATCAAATGTAATCTCTTAAATCAATGTAAATTTGAAATTTTAAAGATGAATAAAATTATTTTCAATTTTTAAGAAAAAAATAAAATTTAGATAAATTTTAAGGACTAAAAACTTAATTAAATCTATAATTTTTCACTTATATATTTTTTTCTTGCATATCTCCAATAGGTTCCTGCTTCCTCAGTGACATCAGTTATAGATGGTTTGAAAAGACTTTACCTTCAAAAGTTGAAGCCTTTAGAAGTTGCTTACCGTTATAATGATTTTGTATCTCCTCTACTGGTTAGTAAGAGAATCCATTTGTTTAATTTAATCAAGAAATATAATCAATTACTTTATATTTTATTTCATGTATTTATGTAGTGCCGATATGTTATATTTGATTAATGATATATAAATAGTTTTGCTATTAATTTGTATTCCTTAATTATTGTAGACTAATAGTGACTTTGATGCTAAACCTATGGTTTTGCTTTTGGGACAATACTCAACGGGGAAAACAACATTTATCAAACATATGCTTAAAAGTAATTATCCAGGTAAGTGACTCCCTAACCTTGACTTTTACATGTGTAATATATATATATATATATGTATATGTATATGTGGGAGCTCATACTTAACTATTTTGCAATGTTACTAATATTTTCTAATAAACGCCATTAGGAGCTCACATCGGCCCAGAGCCAACAACCGATAGGTTCGTTGTCGTCATGGTATGTGTCATAGTATTTACTCTATATTACTATGGATGCAGTCATTTGAATATCATAAGTATTGAATCGTTTATTGATTTTAAATTGGTATATATTAAAATTACTAGCTCCTTACGTGATTTGAATAGTTTATTATTGGTGATGAAAAATGTGCATTTGATTCGGTTTTTATTCAAAGCTTAAGTCAGTAATTACAAATTTAGTATGGTGAAGATATAAAGGTTGGTTTGGAGTAAAATGAAGATATGCGAATGAAGAAATCGGATTTGAAATTTAAATTTTTTATTAAAAAAATTAACATATTAATAATTAATATTTAACTTATAAAAAAATGCATTATTTCATATTTATTTCATAGAATAAAAAAATATTATTATTATTAAAATTAGGCTTGAATAAGTTTTTGGCTAAAATTGTTTTTTGTTAAAATACCGTATAAATTATTTTTCATTAAAGTCTCCATAAAATATTTTTTTCTATTTAATTAAAGTTCTTACTTTCGTGAAATGATATTAATTAAGAGATTTTAGTAGTGGAGTGGCTTATCACCTTATCAGAGTAATTTTTAAAGACAAACTATGTATTTAATTGCTTATAAACTTGCTTATGTAATAAATTATTTTATTAAAACACATATTGATCTAAACAATTACACTAGGGTATTATTTCAGACTTTCTAATGACAATAATAAGTTAACATATACTTGTTAAAGTTGTTCAATTAACATTATTTTGTAACAACGGAAACTTTATCAAAAAAGATATTTTACAAGAATTAAAAAAAATATGAACAACTTTAATTAAAACAACCTATTTGTACTTTTGTAGGGATGAAAAACTTATTTTCAACTTAAAATTGTTTTATTATAGATGCATTACTATAATAAATAAATTTTGCGAATTTCAAACACGGTAAAAAGGATTGGGAGAAAGGTTTCCTATGCCTTAATGTTTAGCAATTAGTAAGTATGAAAATAGTTAGCTGTATTTTTTCTCCCTAAAATATTTAAAAAGTTTACTTTTAGTTTCTACTGTTATAAATAATTTTTTTATTATTTACTAATTATTTGTCACATCATTACAGATTTTGTTAGGATAATCATGTATAACTTTTTAATAAAATATATGTTTAATCTTTCATAAAAATAGTTTTTTTTTCAAAAAAAAAAAGAAGTAAAATTTATTTATCAAGAGCAAAACATCCTCATGTCACAAGACATGAGAGGTTAGAGTTTGCATATATATAGTACAATCCATAAGAAAGAGAAACTTGCAAAACTCAAACAACATTAGAAGGTAACAAAAGAGCACCCACAAACAGTAAAATTCAAATATCCCTACACACAAATACAGAAACCAAGAGGAATTGCAGAATTAAAAGAACTACCTACATAGGTATCAAGTAGAAGTCAAACATATACAGTCCTTTTCCCAATCCTTGCAAAGCAAAGTTCTGGTTGGGTAGATCACTCAAAAAAAGATATTGACGGAACATTGTATCCACATCCAAGACCTTTGCAAGGATTGCTGCCAAACTTCTTCAATACTAAAAGTCTCCCTCTTAAATACAACATTATTCCTTGTTAGCCAAATACCCTACCGAGTAGCGAACCATTTCACACTAAGAATAATTGAAGTAAATTTCCTATTAACTTTTGAGACACCCAAAAGATGACAGAAACTAGATTCACAATCAAAAGGCAACACAAATATACCCTAACCATCTTTAGCATTTCATCAAGACAACATAATTAAACTTACATTTAAACTTACAGCAAACAAGACAAAGAACCTCATTTGGAGAGATGATGTTTTCATTAGCCAATTCAACTCTTGCTGGGATTCTACTAAGAGTTGCCTTTCGAAAGAATGCCACCACCTTCTATGGAACCTTTGACTTCCATAACCTTGTAAAAACTAAGGAATTATAAGCTTGCGAGGTTCCACAGGCTGAATGGTAAACTTCCTTCACAAAGTAATGATTAGAGAATCCTTGATCGTCTCCCCACCCCCAACCATCCTTCTCCTCTTGCCTTAAAAGGACCTCTTCAAGAATCCTCTCTAACTCCTTAACCCACTCTTCCTGCTAGCTAAGTAATTCTCTTCTCTAACTAAGCCTTCATTCCCAGTTTTGATTGCACCAACCCCCAACATCATAATTAGTTGCTTCTTTTTTATTGGACAAAGCATATAATCTAGGGAATAGATGCTTAAGCCCTCCCTGCTCCATCCACCCACCTTCCCAAAACTGAAACAAGGATTCGTCCTCAACCAAACGCTTGACCCTACTCGAGAACCACTCCCCCACCTCTTCGTAAGAGGTTACCTTCAAGGCATCATTCCACCACTAAGACCCACCTTTCCTTTGCCTGACTCCCAAAATTCTCTTGATTTCTTCCCTATATCTAGCCTTTAGAACTTTGATCCAAGGTATTACCCCCCTAAATAATCCTCTAGTGCCATTTACCAAGTAGAGCTTTCTTGAAAGCCACCACATCCTTAATTCCAAGGCATCCTTGACTTTTATCTTTGCACATATGCTCTCATTTGATCCATGCTACTTTACTGTTCTCCTCTGCACCACCCCACAGAAATTGTCTTTGTAGAGACAGGATTTTCTTGGTGACCTTCTTCGAAACCTGTAAAATGACAAAAAGACAGAGGAATTGAAAATAGGGTGAATTTGATTAAGCAAATCTGTCTACCTAGGGATAGGTTTTTTGTTTCCACGGTGTTAATTTAGCCCTCATTTTATCTAAGACTAACGTCCTGACTCGCTCACACCTCACGTTAACCCTCATTGGAACTCCCAGATAAGAAAATGGCTCCTACAACACCCTACAGTTTAGGATCCTTCAAAGGACATAAACTTTTTTGACTTCACCCCTATACTTCCCAAACTTATGGAAGTTAATCTTAAGGTCTGAAGCTAGCTCGTAGTGCCTTAGAGCACTCTTTAGAGTATATGCGCTCCAGAGCTCTGACGAGACCATGAAGATAATATCATCTACATATTGTTGAATCGCAACCCTAGGCTCCTATTTACCCAGCTTGATACCTGATAGGAGGTCCATTGACATTTCCTTTTTAATCAACCCTCCAAGCCCTTCATCTACAATTAAGAATAAGAAGGGAGTCATAGAGCCCCTTTGCCTTAACCTCTTTGCATACAGGACTAAAATGTGTTGCACTTTCATTGACTAATACTGATATAGACAATGACTTAAGACATCCATGGATCCAGTCAATCCATTTGTCACCGAACCTAAAGCGCCTAAGCATATAGAACAAAAAAGGTCAACTGACAGAGTTATATGCCTTCTCAAAATCAGCTTTAAAGACCACCAAGAGTTTCTGATGTTGTTTTGTCTCCTGAATAGTTTCATTGATGACCACCACACTATCCATAAATTGTCTTCCTTTAATGAAGGCAACTTGTGTTTCTTTAATAATAATTGAAAACACTTGTTGTAGTCAATGATCTAATACCTTTGCAATAATTTTATATACTATTCTAATTAAAAAGATAGGTTTATAATCCCCAAGGTCACCTGGGAATTCCTTCTTAGAAATCAAGGAAATAAATGATGCATTAGCATCCCTAGAAAGTTTCCCATTTTGATAAACTCTGACAAAACCTTACTTATATCCTCTTTCAGCATATCCAAAAAGAAGTGTTTCACGAACATCATATGAAGTCATCTGGTCCAGGAGCTTTTGAGCTATCACATTCTCACATAGCCACTTTAATTTCATCCATAGAGAATTCTCTTTCTAGATTACTCCTTTGAACTTCCGAAATACTTCCAAATTCCACATCGTCCAATCTCACTCCCGCATCCCCCTGGAACTGGAATCTTGAAAAAAAAAATTACCTCTTATTTAACTTGTATTGTATCATCGACCCATTCCCTATTCGCCACCAAGCCCATGATTCCATTTGATTTCCTCCTTCGATTAATTCCAGCATGAAAGAAATGAGAATTCACATCCCCTTCTCTTAACCACTTAAGTCTTGCCCTTTAGGCCAACAGGATTTCTTGGAAGGCACCCCATCTTTTCAGTTCCACTGTAGCCTCCATTCTCAGATCCCCTCATCCCCAAGTTCACCTTATTCTGCACTTTTATCTAAGCTAGCAATTTTATTTTTCAGATCGTTAATTGTCTCATCCACCTTGCCAATATTATTTTTACTCCAGTTTTTTATATCCCCTTTGAGTGCTATTAATTTTTCCTTCAGCACAAAGGCACCCCACTCTTCTACTTCTATTTTGTTGTACCTTTGTCTTATAAAATCTACAAAGTCTTCACATACTAGCCAACCATTGATGAACTTGAAAGGTTTGGCTCTCCAATTTACATTTGACTATTTCAGTATTATGTTGCAGTGATCTGGATGATTCCTACTTAAATTCAACTGAAAAGAGTTAGGTACAAACTCCAGTCAGCCATTTTTGAAAGACTAAGAACATATCAAGGACACTGCATCCTTTACTTCTACCATTGAACAATGTATATCGATGCCCAACAACTGATACCTCCGTTAACTATATATTGCAAATAAAATTTGAGAATTCATTAGCCCTAATTGAAAGCGATCCAAATATTCCATTTTCACCAATCCTTTCATTTAGAGACCTGGCAACATTAAAATCTCTAGCAACAAAGGCATGAGCACAGTCACATCCTCCAGAATCGGAGCATCTTCACGCCTAAATCATGATTCTTCCCCTGCACAAACAATGCATGATGCATCTTGAGGCGGATAATGATGGGCCTCTATGTTCGGGCTTTCTGGACTCACCCCTTATTTACTAACATAATTGATTGTAACCTTGCATTAGATGGGCTAGAGTTTTCCATATTGGATTAATGCATTCCTTTGACACCTTCATTTTAGTTGTAGACCACTAGCGGAATGTGTTTAAGCTTCATCATTTCTTTGCATAAGGCCTGGTCAAGTGGTCCAAACATTTTGACTTTTTTGGAACCCACACAACCTATTTTTAATGATTGCACCCCCTCTGAAGTTTTCTCAAATTGTGCCTCCAAACTTCCAAAACAAATATCTCCTTCCACCAAACATCATCGAATACCTGTAAATCTTCCTTGAAACTCTCTAATCCTAACAGGAGCACCATGTCACCCCCAAGGACTTTACTTTTACAGAAACCAAACCTTGCATATAAAATCCTTCTTCAACGTAAGGAAGTTGTTTCGGATCCTTAAGCTTGACATCATCATATGTTTAAACAAATAGTTTGAAAACATGGTTTGAACAAATAATGCAAGTTGTTTCATAAAAATAGTTTAACATCATAATATGATTTGAACAAATAAGAGAATAAAAAATTTCATAAAAAATTACATGTATTTACCCTTGTGAGACTCTATAATGTTAACATGATTGGTATAACATAAGAAAATGTTGTCTGTGACATTAGCGACTTGAATTATTAAAAGAGAAAAATATATGGTAAAAAATGTTAAAACTTTTATTTAAGGAGTAAAAGTAAAATACACATAAAATTTAGGACTACAACCTATATAATTAGATTTAAAAAATGTGGCTACATATATCTTGTCTTTTGAAAGGCTTACTCTTGTTTAGTGAATTAAATAAAATTTTATCTTCACCTGTGTTATTACATGGACGAATAAAAGGATGTGAGTTATATGCATTGTATTACAAGTTTTATTTTAAAAGAAAAATTAAAGAAATGAATCTTTTGAAATCATTTTATTAAAAAAAATTTTAGGCTTATAAGTTAGTGTTTAATATTTATATATATATATATATATATATATAAAATTAAGCTTGATAGATGTCACATTTTAAAATAGAATAAATATTTGATTCTTTTATGTTAAAATTACTTATGGTTTAGTGAGTTGATAAATAAAAATACCATTTTACAAATAAGATCATTAGGAACTTTGTGATATGTTCATCGTTAATAGTTTGTAAAATAACCTTAGTATTAAGTTTGATATCTTAAAATGATAATTATTAGTTGTGTTAGTTTTTGAATTAATTGTAGTTTTATTAACATAGTCTGGACCCGATGAAAGAAGCATTCCTGGCAATACTATAGCTGTCCAAGCAGACATGCCATTTAGTGGTCTTACAACTTTTGGAACATCATTTTTGTCTAAATTTGAGTGTTCTCAAATGCCTCATCCAGTAAGTTTTTTTATACCTTGTTAAAAGTAAGTTTAGAGATTAATTTTTTCTTTTGTATGATTTAAAACTTAATAATTTTTTTGTCAATTTTCCGAAGTTATTGGAGCACATTACATTTGTTGATAGCCCTGGAGTTTTATCTGGAGAGAAGCAAAGGACACATAGACAATATGATTTTACAGGTGTAACATCTTGGTTTGCTGCTAAATGTGATTTAATACTCCTTCTATTTGATCCTCACAAACTTGATGTTAGCGATGAGTTCAAGCGTGTGATATCATCCCTTCGGGGACACGATGACAAAATTCGAGTGGTCTTAAACAAGGCAGACCAAGTTGATACTCAACAAGTAAACACATGTTACTAATCTTTTATTTTTACCTCAACATAATATCATAACATTGTTAAAGGAAAATTTGATTTGTATTTATATTCTATTGTTGTAGCTAATGAGAATATATGGTGCATTAATGTGGTCACTTGGAAAGGTGTTGAACGTTCCTGAAGTCTCACGGGTATATATTGGGTAAGTCACTTTATATCAATGTTATTAGAATCAAAATTGTCATAGAGACGATCTTGTTAGTAATTTGATGGTTCAAGGTTTAGTGATTGGATAGGATGAACACTAGTTGAGTTGGTTGATTTGATCTTATATTAAAAAAATAAACTTATATACTTAACATAATTTCATACTTGATACATCAAAATTCAAAATTAATAACATTCACATAATAAATATCTACTATATCTAAAATAACAATTAAACTAAACTAAATTGATGATGTTTCAAAACAATAAAAAAAAGCAACAAATTGGTACTAGTTTTTGGTTTTTCACAAAATCGGTTGGTTCAACCTAGCTTGATCTGAACTACTTGCATAGTTTATCTACTAAATCGAACAATGGATCCATCTGATTTCTTATATGACTAATTAGTCCGATCCAGTTTTAACAACTATGTTTTGTATTATGTATACATTGCATAGTGGATCTTAAAATGTTATGTCTCGTATTAAAAATTGATTTCTAATTTGCCTATTCTTTTCACTTGCATGTTTAGTTTATACTTTTTATTTTATAAACTTTCATATGTATCTAGATTTGGTTTTACTTTCTTTTAATTGGTTATTAGATGATATTGTCTTCTCTCTTCTTCTTTTTTTTTTTAGCTCCTTCAACGATAACACTACGAACGATTCTGTTGGCGGTCCACTAGGTAACGAACTCTTCCAAAAGGAACAAGATGATCTTCTCTCAGATTTGAAAGATATACCAAAGAAAGCTTGTGATCGTAAAGTAAGCTTTTCTTTATATTTTTATATGTAATTATATTTTTTATTAAAGTACAATTACTAATGCTCTAATATGCATAACTCTTCATTGAGATCTATTTTTGAATTTTAATATTTAAAAAGAATTATTTTTATGAAAGGATAAGGACTTTGTTTAGGAAAATGAAGTATTTTTTATACAAACCTTATTTTTAATACATTAGAAAATGGAAACATTATTTTTGGAGAAAATTAACGTCTTAACACTATCAATGTCATCTAGTACACACAAGAGTTTCATACACAAATCTTAAGTATTATTTGAGTGTACATTTAATAGCTACTACTATAGTTTATTATTTTATCTATTAAATTCTAATATCAAGTTAATTACAAATTTTATTTTACTTTTTTGCGATAGTTGATTTTTATGATCAAGATAAATTTGTGCGTGTAGATTAATGAATTTGTAAAACGAGCCCGAGCTGCACAGATACATGCTTATATTATTAGTCATCTTAAAAAGCAAATGCCTACTATGATAGGGAAAGCTAAAGCTCAACAAAAGCTAATTGATAATTTGGATGCTGAATTCATAAAGGTATGAATTTGACTTAATATTAAGTTATTCACATGTGACTTTATATTCACGTGTGTGTAATACAAATTCCAAACAGGTACAACGAGAGTTTCATCTACCACCTGGTGACTTTCCAAATGTTGAACATTTCAAAGAGACCTTGAGTGGTTACAACATTGATAAATTTGAGAAATTAAACAAAAAAATGATACAAACAGTGGATGATATGCTTGCTCATGATATTCCTAACCTCTTGAAGACATTTAGAAATCCCTACGGTTAAGTTTGTGAATTTATGAGGAAAACAAATTGATACAAGCAATAGTATGCATATTTGTGATGCTGTACATGTGATGCATATTGATATAAATATGCCTCACAATTTTTTTAAACAATCATGCAATGGTTTCACCAATATACTTGTTTAGATAAAAGTCTGTAAAATGTGTACTAATCTTGCACCTTTTAATGAGAAAAATGGATTTTTTGGTTCAATGACTATATTATACACTTCAACTATAAAAAATAAAATTTTAAAGCATAAGAACATCATGTTTATTTTCTTCACATACATTCATTATATCGTGTGTGGCTAAATATAATGAAATATATATCGTTGTTGTTCACACTCTAACATAACCTTGCTTACATATCTCTTATTGTTTTTTACCTTTATTAAGTGTTTAACAAATCATTTACACTTATGATTGAGTTTACATCTTTTAATTTTCAATGCCTCTCATTAACTCCTCAATATTTTTTTTTTTTGTAATCATCATGTATCATCATTATTATCAAGGTTTTTAAAATCAAATTGATTATTGAATCAGTGAAGGCATAAATTTAGAATTCGAAGGTTTAATTGAAATTCAACCAAGTTCAATAAAATATTATTCTTATAATTTCTTATCAATATAGTGATATACTAAGTAAAAATAAGTATATATGATAACATATGAATATAATACAACCTATTAAGTTCAAGTCTTTAACAAAAGCAAACAAGTACATTAGTTTTGCTATTTTAGTAAAAGAAAAACTTTATTTTGCTTTTTAAAAGTGGGAAAAACTAGAATAAAGGTAAAATGATGTTGTTTTTCCTATTAGTAAAAAAAGGTTAACTTTCAACAACTCAAAAATCTATTGAATTGGCCAATTTTGTTAGTTTTTTTTTATTCAAAGTCAATTTTTAGGAAACAAAGGACTGACCATGTGACTAATTATAGGTTGAACCAACTGGTCTAATATGGTTTGAAAACCATGTTTATTATCATCTTAAGCTTGCATTCTTATTAACTTGTTTAGATCATGATTCTTTCTCTAATTGATCAAACTATTAATGTTTTTAACACTACATTCTCTCTTTATATTATTTAGAACAATTCACTATATTCAAGCTAAAGACTATTAAAGCTTGAGGGTGCCCTCAACATGCCATTCTATTCTTCTTCCCAAGATCATACTTCTCTCTTACTTTAGATTGAGATTTTACTCTTTCCTTTCCTTATTCACACTTATTCTTATCTAGTAAGAATCACATAACACTATCATAAGAGTTAATTTGTTTCTTACCCTTAAGTTATCACAAGGTACATTTGATACATGACATTTTTCCTAAATTGTTGGGTTTATACCTCATCTATGTATACAAAAGTCACCAACTTATATAGCAGACATGTCATCAATTCACATTTCACAATCATCATCATCATCATGTACATCCATTAAAAATGTATGTCATGTTTCCCAATGTTTAATTGTGTAAATGAATTCCTACATTAGGTAGGAAAGTGTAAGTTGAGCACCATATAAGTGAGAAAGACTCTCAAACTTGCTACCTTAAGGTTTTGGGTTGCATATGTTAAGTTCACTTGTATGATTTGCTCAAATCCAATCGATGAAGATCTTCCCAATGTTTAATTCCTTTATATTCACAACAATTGGTATTAGAGTCTATGATTTGACTAGGTGATTGAGTTAAACGATTATAGAGCAATAGTGGTAGACCCATGGATAAGGGAACATTTGTATTGAATGTCTTCTTGATGGGTGAATCTATTCATAGAGGCCAAGTGGCAAGTCTAGGGATGACAAAAAAATCTATACTTGCAGATACTCGTGAATAAAACCCGCAAAATATCCACACGAATAGTATAAATGGGTACCTGTTACTCGTTAAACTAAAATAATATATATATATATATATATATATATATATATAAGTTAAAAAAGATAATATTTTGGAAAATAAATCAATTAAAATATTAATTATCAAAATTCATTTATATCAATCTTATTTTTTTATAAAAAATTCATAGTTAATAAAATTATTTATTATAAAAGTGCCGATAATATAAAATAAATATTTTATTTTATTTGTATTAAATATTTTCTTATAATATATTATATTAATCTACTTTTAGATCTAATTAATTTTGTAGAAACTAGTATAATTTTATTTTTAGATTTTTCAAAAAATAAATGATTTATTTGATAAAACTTATTATAAAAAATATTTCATTTTAAAAAAACTATTTTTTTAAAAAAATATCCATGGGTACCTGCGGGTATTAAAAAAATCCACGGGTATTTCTATAGCAAATACCCGACGGGTTTGTAGCGGGTAACGGGTGGCGGATTTTTGTAGCAGGTCCGGTGGCGGGTAATCAGTACTCGTGCCCGCCTCGACTCGTTGTCATTCCTAGGCAAGTCCAATGGTTGTGAAATAATGAAATGCGACAGTGCAAGGTAGTATAGTATGTTATGCTCTAGGGCCACCATTAGATACTTGTGGATTGAAAAAGACTTATGCTTAAAGGGAAGCTACCATTTGAAAAAACTCACACTTGAAGAACAAATTGTTAAGTTCAAGTGTAAAGGTGGAGTTTTATATTATTTAAGGTTTTGATTATCCTATTTTATGTAGAAAAGATATAATTAAGATTGATAATATTCATAGTTTTAATCTAATAGTATTTTTTTATTAATACCATACAAATTTTGGACTTGAATTGAAGCAAGATTAGTTAAATTAATAATCAATAGATGAAGGGTCACCACCTAACGCCCATTAAATGAACACCCAACCTTGGCATACATATTACAGCCAAATAACTGAAGTGTCACCACCCAATGCTCACAACATAGGTGTCAAACTGTGGTCTATTAATTCAACACTTGATCTGAGGGCACAATGCTCAAAATGGGACAACTAGACGGTGGTGTTCATATTGACATTTTATGAAGAAAAAGACAAGCACTATGATAGAGAGCTTTTGTTTGGAAGCTCAACTTTTCAATCCTCTTACCAAAATCATGCCCTAAGGCTTGTGACTTCATAGTTAACCTCCATTTTATTTCTTCCATAATTTGGGATGCTTTACTTTTCTATGAGTAACTAAGTTTTCCCTTAATTGGGATTTGATGTAACTAAACTTAATTCATCTGTATTCTTCTATCTTTAATCTAAGTTTATTATTCAATCCTTGTGTTCTTTTCTTCCTTATATATGCTTATTTAATTTATCCTTGTTTATTTTGTGGTTTGAATGTGATTAAAAAAATTATTTGAATCATAAAATACAAAGAAAACTCAATGAAATTTATTGCTGGAAATAGATTAAAACTCATTGGTTATCTTTGACTGTTTTTCTTAATGCAAGTGATTTGGTTTAGGTTATACAAAGATCGATAACTTACAACTCAATGAGCTTAGACTCTACTTGCAAGAAATTAAGGTTAGGACATTTTTATAAGTTGATGGAAACATAAGTAATAAACGTGATTAAGGTTTCATATATGCATAAGTGATGGTTTAGTAAAGTCAAATATCAATTTATGTTATATTTTCATTGCTCTTTATAGTTGATAGTTTATAATTTTATACCTTTTGTTAAAGAAGTAATAGTTTAACCCTCTTGTTGTAACATTCTGGTCATTTCAAAAGGATCATTTATTTAGATTATTATTTTTTAATTTTGTTTTTCCATTTAAATATACCAAACATGTATGAATGTGACAAACATAACTAAATGTCTTCAAAAAATTACTAACATCCAAACACACTTGAAATGCATACAATATAATTTATAAACAAGCAAGTTGATGATGGTACTAAGGATTTATATTTTATCGGCTAAATTGGAAAAATATATGTTCATGCATATTCATGTGTGCCTTATGTGTATTTGTATTTGTTTAACATCTTATTTATTTAAAAAGTTTTAATGGAGTTCTAACTCATAAGCATAAGCAAATGTTATTTATCATTATGCTAGACTACTCACCCTTTAATTTAGATTGTGAACATTAAAGTATTTTTCATTTATCAATATTTTGGTTCTTGTAATGATGAACTTGTCTTACATGTATTTTTTACATCTATACTTGTCTTACATATCATGCTTTATTGGATTTTAATAGTTTAAATTGTGTGATGTTACAGATCCTATTAGAGGCGTTGTAGAAAGAATATTTCACATGTTAGGAGTGCTATATTATGGATTTTTAAAATTTTAATTTAGTTGGTTTTTGTTAGATAACTTTTTTTTATTGTTTAGTTTTATTTGAATTATTTGAAATACGTATTATGGTGTTTGTTAACTTCTTTATAAGTATCTTAACAATTGCATTTATTATTAAACATAATTTTACTAGTTAAGTTTCTCTTTCATACTACATAAGCAATAAATTAGACAACAAAATTTTGTAATTAACACTCACCACAAATGTGCGAATATTCTCACAAAGTTGTGAGAGATAATAGGTCCATGAGTATTCTTAGTGGTCATGTTTTGCACATTTGTAATATTAAAGACATATCGTTGACTAATTCTTCTTGAAAAGATGGTCAAAAAATGCTAAGTCCATGATATATAAGCATATACACAAGAGTTTAGAAGAAGATTCCACCTTTTCAAGATGCAATGACCAATGGTGATGATGCTATTATTCTTTATCGCAATGTCATTATGAAGTCATTTTATAATTTGATTTGGAAAAGTCGGCAACACAAAGAAACTCAACAAATCATGTGGAAATTGATTGGTATTAGAGTTAAGCGTATGCAACAATGCATCAATAAGCTCAAGTTAAATTCAAATGCAACAGTCAATGATAATGTTGTTATTCAAAATGAGGATAATGAACATGTTGCAGTTTTTAATCCCTTTATGGCAAAAACTAAGGGTATATCCAATGCTTGCAAGAAAGGGCATTTCAAGAAAAGGAAATGATCAACAACAAAAGAGCGACAAAATAAAGGTGATGTATATGACTTTTTTTTATGCAATCAATTTTCATGATTGTTGATTGGATTTATTTAAAACACTCTTAAGTTATTTTTTGTTTATTTCATTACAGAAAAACAAAAAAAAAGACAATTTTTGTGATATTAGTTCTTCCATAAGAAACATTATAATTTTCCTTACAATTTTTTGGATACACATGTAAAGGTTTCTACTATATGTTATTTTTATTAGTTTAATTTTATCTACAATTTTACATTGTTACTAACAACATTTTTTTATATATTTTAATAAAAATGTCATCCTCAACTTAGAGGTTAAATTCTCCATCATTTTCATTTATTAGTATGTTACAAAGGATAAAGTCATGTAATTATTTAAGTCAAGTATATAGCTAATCAAACTATAAATTGTAATCTATTTAATATATTCAATTATATATGCTTGCAACTATATTAATTTATTTGTTTCACATACAGGAATATTGTAACTAGAATTGGTTGCCTCTAAGTAGCACACTCCAAGATAAACAAGAGACATAAACAATAGAGAGAACCATTTTTTATTATGTGACAACCATTTTGAATTCATATTTGTACTTTAGAAATTTTGAATTTGATACTTGTAGTAAACCCTTTTTCCATTATGTAGTAGTAACCATTTAGAATTGATATTTGTAATTTGGAACCATTTTCCATTATGCAGTAGCCATTTTGAATTGATACTTGTACTTTGAAATCATTTTCCATCACCATTTTCCATTATGCAGTAGACATCCATGACAAAGTAAGATTTTGCCAAATAAATTTACAGCCTTTCTCTATGTTATACTCTATCAATTTGAAGATAGAGATACATATATTATTGTTGGGTCATGTTATTTAGTTATCACAAAATTAGCATGACAAAAAATATACTAATACTAAAAAAGTTTAAATGTGTTTCCTTCTTTGAAAATTTCATCAAGTTTGATTACATGTATGTTTAAGTTAAAATAATTTAGTTAAGTTTTGTAAACTTAGAATAAATTCTTTCTTTATACAAGAATCTATCTGTAAATATTAAGTTTATATTATTTTTTTAATATAATTACTTTATACTTTTTTTTACTTATATAGAGTCTGTTGGTTTAAAATTATTTTTTGAAATAATATTTTTTTAAAAAAAAATCACTTATAGGAATTTTTAAGATGTTTATCTAAACTTTTTTCAGAATTAGAAAATAATCAATTTTCATCTCAAAGTTGTTTCTAAAAACAAGCGATTAAAGTAAAAGAGAGAGAAAATTTTCAAAAAATGCATAACATGATTTTGATTTTTATCCTTGTAATAAGACGAAAATTTATTTTTTATTATACAAAAATATAAAATAAAATAAGTTTTTTTAAACAATTTTAAAAAGTATTTTTTTTAGCATAAACAATCTAACCCATAAGAAAAAGGTTGATTTTGTTTTAAACTTAAATATAAGCAAATTCAATTAGTTTACCTTATTTAATGCTATTATTCTTAAAATATCCTTCATTTAATTATAATCATAATTCTTTTCTATTCATAATATATATCATGTTCTAGTAAAGAGTGCTTTAGAAATATTTTATTTTATAGTTAAAATTAGTGAAATTAAATTATGATAATATGAGTGATTTAAATATTTTTATTTATACATAAGTTGAAAGGTAATAAATGATAAAAAAAATATTATATATTCATTTTTAATATTTTATTAAACTAAAAATCACAATATCCACCAATTACATGTGACAAGTGATTTTAATATGACTTTAAAAGTACTTTCTTGAAAAAGTTAACTATTTTTTTGTGCTTTTTAATTAAATTTTTAATAATTGGCCTTAATAATTTATTAAATCGTATAAATTTAATTATTAAAGCTATGAAACCATTAAAAAATTAAATAAATTTATTTAACAAATATATAATATTTTTATATTAAATTAAAATTGATTATCTGATTATATTATTTAGTATACTAATATATGCAGTCAAATTAATAAATATAAAAATTAAGAAACAATTATTATATATTTACAATTATAATTTTTATTTAAATGTAAAATTATAATTTTATATTTAAATATAAATTTTATTATATTCAAAATAGTATATAGTACATGAGATATATTATGAAACATATATATATATATATATATATATATATATATATATATTATTTAATAACACGTATATTTCAATATACATTAAATATATATTAAATACGCATATTAAATATATTTAATTTATTAAATATAATAAATACATTATATTCAATAAATGAAATTTAATATTATGTAAAAATTAAATTAAACCCTTAAAAATAAAATTAAATACTCTAAAGTCTAAACAAAAAAGTAAAATATTACACATTCAACTTTAATTAATTATATACACACGGCAACAGCTACTAGCGTACCTACTGTGCAAAATATAATAGTTTGACTATATAAAATATTTAATAAATGTTTAATATTACATTATTAATAATTAATTAATAATATAGGTTTCATCTTATTATTTGTGTGGGTCAAACCTATTTAATGAACTCCGATATTGTATTATAAGAAGTTTTCAACAAAATTATTAAAATATTATTTAATAATATATCATATTTAAGAAAAAATAAAAAATTAATCTGTTAATAATAAATAATAATTTTAAATATAATATGAAATTATATTATATTAAAAATAAAATTGACAAATGGATTATTCTAAAAAAATTAATTGTCCAAAAACATCTTATATTTAATAAATATTTTGAAGTGCATTTTTATAATGAATGCATGTACCACATTTATTATATTTAATAAATATGTTATATATAGTAAATATTAGAAATTAATTGTCCAAAAATATTAAATATTAAATTTATTAAGAGAAGAATATCTAAGAATAAATATAAGAGACTTGTTTTTCATATTCATTTTTATTTTCTTAAAATATAATTATTGTAACGAAGAATGAATCTTGATCATTAGTTTACAAAATGAATGATAAAGAAGTGTTTGTTTGACAATAAAACTATTTTGAGTATTTTAATATTTAAAAACTAAAAAATTGGTTAGTTAGCATTTTCTTAAAATAGTTTTCAAAAACAGTTTTGATTTTTTAGTTTTTAAAAACTAAAAAATAGCTCTTTTGTTTTGAAAACTTAAAATACAAGGATAATAGATCATTTTTTGTTTTTTATTAATAACATTTATATAAATATAAACATTTTTTTTATTTTTACATCTCCAAAATATTTTTTAAACAATAGTTACCAAACAAGTTCTTTTTTTGTTATTGTTTTAAGAAGCATTAATTGAGGATGTAAAACCATGTTAATAGTGGAATGACTTATCATATCATCAAGGATTCTTGTAGGATAAACTATTCTATTTTCTTAAAATTTAAAGGTCGTAATAAGTAATTAATCTCAATCATTAGATTTTAAACAAATAAATGATAAGATAAAGAGTAAGTTTCTTATACTAAGTGTGTGTATATATATATGGAAAATATCTAGTGAGAGAGTCAAATTTATATGAAAGTGAGAGGAGAAAATTTCAATCATTGAAATAAAAATTAATGGTTGAGATCAAACACTCATTCTCTCCCTTTCAACATTTATTATCTCTCAGTATTTTTCTCTCTCATCTTTTAATGATTGCAATTTTTCAGATATTCTTCTCTCTTCTCTCTCAATGACTGAGATTTGCTTCTCTTACTTTCATATAAATTGAGATTTATCACTAGATATGTCACACACACACACATATATATATATATATATATATAGACACACACACATTATCAGGATCTATTCTATTAGATCAATACTTACCATTAGGGCAAAAGTTATAGCTCACAATTAGAGAACTCTTTCTACTTAATCACAATAGCCTAAGTGTGATGATTCAACTATAACTTGACCTACCTTTATCTCTGTCACGGGACAATTAACGTCACAACTAGACAAACAATCTTTCTCTCAGTAATTGCCCCACTTTTATGCCAATTGTTGGAACTTATGACATTGACTCTAATGCCAACTGTTGGATCAAGCACTTACCATTCGGCCAAAAGCTATAACTAATAGTCATGGTGCAACTCATTCTATTTAACTATAGTAACTATAGTAGTTAAAGTGTCACGATTCGATTAACTTGACCCACTCAAGGCTCTGCCATGGGCTAATTGATGTCACAACTAAGTAAACATATTTATACCAAGTGTAAGAGTTAATAAATTTACATCTTCAATAACTTTTTACGGAATGCAAATTTTACTAAGTTAACCATTGAATTTTATATTCCTATTAATTATATTAACTATACAAGATTTCACTCAAATTCAAAATTATTGGTAATTTATCACATCACTTAACATTAATGTATAAAATTATATTTAAAAATGTGTAAATATCCACTATTAGATAACATATATAAAAAAATTCAAATATGATATACATAATTTTTAGTAAAATATAATAATATCCAATGATTGGATTGATAAATTTACATTTCATAAAAAGTTATTGAAGATGTAAGAGACTAACTCTAACATTTTAATTTGTAATAAATTAGTATAGTGTTTTATCTTTTAATTAATTGATAATAAATGTGCAATATTTTTTTAAAGAGCAAACTTATGTCATTTATAAAAGATGAAAACAAAAACAACTTGACAAACAACTTAATAAACATATATCTTTTTTTAAATATGTTGGATTTGTCCAAGTAGAATACTAAGTTTTATACTAGTTTACCCTGACTTTTGAGTTACATTTAATTCTCCTTTACCACCGTCAAGGGGTTCTACTAATCAAACAAATTATAAAACAAGTTTTCTTTCTTACAGTTACAAGTATTTTCAATATCATTTTTGAAATTAACACTTAGACTTTCCCTTAATCTAATTTTCAAGTATTCTTTTTTATTAAGTCATCTTTAGTTTTTACAAATAGGAAGTTTCATAAAAGATTAACACTCACAAAATGAATATGATAAATAAAAGTTCTCCTTTGCTTAGTAAAGATTAAAACGTTGCATCATAGTAGATTAAAAAACTATTTTCATAATGTAACAATTCTTTTCTTTTTCATAAAAGTTCCCCTTTGTCTTCATGCTTGTAAATGACTGTTACTCAAAACAAGTTTGAATGTCTTTATGCCACTACTTAAAATGAGATATATGAGACTTGCATCAATATTCTAAGCAAAAAGGTGTTAAAGAGGCACAACTAATGTTGTATGTGTTTTGCAAAGCAGACTTTTTTCTTACATCGAGAATGTTTCCTTTTATGTTAGCTTACATTTATACAAGAGATAAAATAATTTAAAAAGATTTGTTGACACTCCCCTTTGTTATCAAGAGCTAAGCTTGATAAATTATTCGTGGTTTTCCTTGTCATATAATGGATGAGTTATGTAAATAACATTGTTTGATACTCATTATAACTTGAATAGTCATGTGTAAGCTTTTGGGCTTCTTCATGTGATTTGTAATACATATTTTTGCTATCTATGTACGCTTCATTAATAAATGTTAATTCATAATAATTTATATGCTTGTTAATATTAAAACAAATAGATGTGTTCTATTGTCCAATGATAGAGTTGTCTAGATCTAACACTAGTCACCCACTTTAAAGCATATAACAAAATTCCAAGGTATCCTCATCATCATTAACTATATCAAATTGTCATTGTTACATGACAACTAGATTGTTAAATAAGCGAAAAACTTTATTTTAATTTATTTGAATCTCTTTTATTATCTTTTTAAAAAAATACTTGTAAAATGCTTTAAGAAGAAGAGTTTAAGATGACCAACAGGTTTTACTTTATCTCTAACAATAAACCTATTGGATGTTATTCTTATTTTACGAGACAAATATATTTTCCAATGGCATTCAAAGCATAAAATACACAAAATATAAAGCAACGAAGCACAAAGAAAAGAAGAGACACAAATATTGGATAATAAATTTTAATTAAAGGACAAATATACACAAGAGTTCGGGTTAGTTACATTAAACCCCAACTAAGAGAAACTTAGCCTACCATGGAGGTGAAGAGCATTCCAAATGGTGGGAAAATACAAAAACAGAAGCAATGGTCAAGCACCATTGTTGGGCACTTAGTATCAGGAGCAGAGGGAACCATTGTTGAGCGCTCACTCCACCAATATTGAACAATGGTGTCTCAAATTACCAATGCTCTCAGGCAACCACCATTGGTGATGCATTCTCACTTGCCAAGGGTTCCACCATTAAGACCATGACTAGAAAAAATTGTAGAAGACTTGACTAGGAGAATCATGAGAGCAAAGACCATAAAGTCCTAATCCTTGTCTTGTATCTTACTTTTGGGTCTAAATAATAGTTTGTATTTTCAATTCTTTTTTGGCCATGAGTTTTGACCATTTTTGTAGAGTTAGTAAAGTATGAAGTGTCATTAGTTAGTTTTAAGAGTGTGTAAAAAGTTCGAGCCTAAATAAGTCTATCATAGAGAGGATGTGAGAACCACAACCCTGTGGGTTACTCCACAATGTTGTGGCCAAACCTACACTACTTATACTTGAGTTTCACACTAAGCTAGTCTCACATCTCTTAGAGCAAACACTTATTTCACTTCCTTTTGCTATAAATAAGAGCCTTATTCTTCTTAATTTGTACATTTGAGGATTTGAATATTAGATTCTTTTAGATAGATTTTCTTATCTTAAGTGTCTTCCTCCTTGCGAAGTGACATTCCACTACCATTTCTTGCCCCCTCCATCAAGTCATTACTAAGAGGAATCAAGCCAATGGAGAAGATCATGGGTCAAGAGTTGGGAATGCACCACATTGGGCACTCCTAGGTTGGCTGTTGGATGCTGGCCATTTCATCAAAATTATAATTTCTAACTTTCCAATATAAAAAACTTTCAAAAAATATCTACTAATGAATTGTTATATCTTCTCGCCTTGTTTCAGTCCAACTTCAAATCTGTTTGTATATATCAATAAAAAATAAAGGTAAATTCTAAACCAAAGTAACTCTATGACTAACTTTTCTAACTAAATCTATTTTAGATAACAAAAAAGGAAAAGAAAACCTTAAATGAGAAATAATTAAGATAATTTCTTTGATATACCCATATAAATTAGGCATATGAGGCAATTATCAACCACTTACACAATGTTGTCTTCTGCCTCTGAGGAGGATAATCAAGTTATTTAGGGTGGAACTTCTAATGGTCATTTCTTAACAAAATCAACCAATGATATGATTACATCCTAGGTCCATATACCAAGGTCTTTGATTTGGAAATGGATTTGGCATTTAAATACATAAATGAGAGATAAGATGTTCTTATAGAAGTGTCGTCGTGGAGGCCTGGTTACAAACGAATTCAAAATTGTCAAAGGTATGTCTGAACTATCTTTGGGCCCTTTAATTTCTCAACACATGGAAATTGTCTTGCATATCTTAAGACACCATGTGTTCACTAAGATTGTTTGGATGCATGTCATTCTGACCCTAAATCATGTTTTGTTCTCTATTGATATTGTTGATTTGATAACCATTAATATCTGCAACACTACCTCCCTGCACGAAATTGTGTGGAATGTGTTATTCTCAATCACTTTCCATTCACTTTGGAAGACTTTAAATAATTATGTGTTTAGTGCAATTTGATTGCAATAACATTGCTATCTCAATGATACAACAAAGTATGCAGATTCCATACTTATAACCTCAATATGACTCATAAATCAACCAATTATGAGATTAGTATGTGTGGTGAACAACCTTTACTATTGGGTGGACTACTGCAAATAAAAATAGGTCTGTTAAGTAGAATGATCAATCTGCAACTTGTGCAGGTTGGTTGTGTGATAAGGAAGATTACTGGTTGGGAGGTTTTATGTGCAATTTGGGTTCAACTAATGTTATCATAATAGAATTATGAGGAATAACCTCTATCCTACAATTTGCTTAAAACAAGGGCGTGAAAAAACTAAAGGTTGAATGTGACTCTAAATTGGTAATTGATTTTATGCACAAAGGAGTGATAGACTCACACCTGTATTGGCCCAAATTGGAATTTATAAGAGTTTGGTCACGTAAAGAGACATATATGGTAGTCGACCACTTAGTTGACATTAGTCATTATGTGTTAGACATTCATGTTTTAGATACCTCTTGCTTGTTGTTCAATCTTTTCGCATAAGGATGTTGGGAATTTTTATAACTTGTATGGTTCGTATGTAAGTGTTGTTTCTTGGACTTTTAGCCCTCCTGAATATGTCAATATGTAAAATAATGCATAAAATGTTGTACAACTAGGAATGACAAAAAGTTTGCATTGCAAATTTTCATTAACAAAATCCGTGCAAATATCTTCATGAATATTAAATGGGTATCTGCTATCCACAAATATAATTTTTTTACCATGAGCTCTTCCATGGGCATGAGTACGAGTATCATAGTATCCAAACTTGTATAGATAAATTAAAATAATAAACTTATTTAATTGATGAAAGTACTATTTTTGTGAAATAAATCAATTGTTAAATTTCATTGTTATCAATATTATTCTTTTTTATGAAAAGTACATAATTAATAGAATTATTGTTTATAGGAATTGGGTAATGTAAAGCGAAAATTATGATCTGTATTAAATTTTATGTATATATATTAGACAAATATATTTTTATATTTAATTAATCTTGTAACAATTAGTATAGTTTTATTTCTAAATTTTATAGCAAACTAGTAAAGTAACCCATGTCTCACTAGTATGAGTATTAAATGATTTGTTATTGGAAGTTAGTTGATAAAAAAGTAACTCTTTAATAAAAATAATATAATCTATTCATAATTATTATAACTAAGATATTTATTTGTAGGATTTTGAAATTTAAATGCAAATATTATAATAATTGTAATTATAGTTTAAGAAAAAGATTTCACCACATGATAATGTGTAAAACAATGCATAAAATAGCGTGCAACTAACCCATGACCACAATTGTATAATTTTTGTAATACTATTTATAAATGTTTGTTTGATAAAATTTAATATAAAAAAGTAATTTATTTTTTTAAAATACTTTGTGGTGTTCGTGGACACATGAAAATATAAAAAATCATAAGTAATAGGACAAGTAATGAGTGAATTTTTTTTCACATGTTGAAACATGTAATCATTGTCTATGCTCTTACCTGATGCATTTATCATTCATATGTACCACGAACATGTGATGATGGTTAGACAAGCAATTTTTATAATATTATATGCTAGCAACATACTGATATCTTTTTCCCTCACACACTTCCTTTATACACATTCCCTCCCTTTATCGTTGACTAACGAAAACGCAAGTGGTGTCACGCCTGTGTATTGACATTTCTATTTTGATATGTATAACAATTTTAAAGTTTTTTTAATTTAATATTTTTTTAATAACATCTAGAATATATAAACAATTCACCGTGTCATTTCATGTATAATAATTTTAATTTAGTATTTTTTTATATTAACATGATAGAAATATATCAAATCATTAATGTATATGTAACATTTGCGATGAATTTGAGAAGATGGAAAGAGAAGAGAATTTGAATAAAATTAAACATCCTGTCGCGCATATGTATTCACATTTCTATTAAAAATATTTATGATCAGATGTATACATACATTAATGATGTATAAGGAAAGTTGATCTATGGTAAGGTAGAACTTGTGAAGATATGCATTTATTAATGTGGGAGAAGTCATAAAATATTTAGAAGAGTAAAATAGTCATAAAATATGGACATCAACATGTCCTATTCCTATTATGATAAACTAGCGAAAACACAAGTGTTGTCGCACCTTTGTATTCGCATTTTTATTTTGATATGTTATAAATTTTAAGATTTTAATTCAATATGTTTTGTAATAACATGGTAGAATATAAATAATTTACTGTTTCATTTCACGTATAACATAATAGAATATATTTTGTTAATTTTTATATTTTTTGTTTATGATAACATGATAGAAAAATGTCAGATCATCAATGACTGTGACAAATTTGCAATGAATTTGAGAAAAGAGGAAGATGAAAGAATTTGAATATAAATATAAATTATAGATAGTAGAGCAATAAAATATATTGGATATAAATATTTTAAAGTAATTATGTTCTTAAGGTTATAAGAGTGATCTAGTAACAAAGTTTATATTTGCCGATGAGAAGTTGTGGTGGATTCAAATCCCTTGTTTGACAAAATATTTTTTTTTTAATTTTTAAATAAGTATAAGAGTAAAATATGTATTTTGAAAAATAGACATCAAAAGAGAGAATTCTCTATATTAATAGTATATATAATATATAATACAATTAAGTATGCTGGATATAAATGTGTTTTAAAATAATTATGTTCTTAAGGTTATAAGATTGATCTCCTAACAAAAATTTATATTTGGTGAGGAGAAGTTATGGTGGATTCAAATCCCTTCTTTGACAAAATAGTTTATTTTTTAATTTTCAAATAAGTATAAGGAGTAAAATATGTATTTTGAAAAGTGGATATCAAAAGAGAGAATTCTCTATATTAATAGTATATATAATATATAATACAATTAAGTATGTTGGATATAAATGTGTTTTAAAGTAATTCTGTTCTTAAGGTTATAAGATTGATCTAGTGACAAAAATTTATATTTAGTGAGGAGAAGTTGTGGTGGATTCAAATCCCTTCTTTAATAAAATAGTTTATTTTTTTAATTTTCAAATAAGTATAAGGAGTAAAATATATATTTTGAAAAGTGAACATAAAAAAAGAGAATTTTCTATATTAATAGTATATTTATATATATATAATACAATTAAGCATGTTGCATATAAATGTTTTAAAGTAATTTTTTTCTTAAGGTTATAAGGTTGATCTAATAAAAAAATTTATATTTGACTAAAGAGAAATTATGAGTTCAAATGTCTTTTATTTTATAATTTTTATATAGATATAAAGGTAAAATAGATATTTTAAAAATGTATATTAAAAAAGAGAATTTCTTTTATTAATAATATATATATATATATTTATATTATAGATATATAATAGAATCATTATTTATATTGGATATAAATGTTTTAAAATAATTTTTTTTTAAAATTATAAGATTGATCATTCTTGAAATAAGAAATTAAGGAAGAAGAGATTACAGGTTCAAATTTTTTTTTATATTTGACTGACAATCACTTCTTATTGAAAAGAGAGAAAGAGAGGTTTCCCACTTTCACGCAGCCTTCCTTAAATTAAATAAATAAGTAAACCGAAATGAACTATTTCAGTTTTCCAAGTCCCAAAACGAAAGGGCAATATTGTCAACGAAGAAATAGTCGACTTAAACCCTAACCTAACCCCAAAATCACCCACCTAAGAAAAACATCTGTTATTTTTCTGTTCAAGCAAATTTCCCCTCATTTGTTTTCCTCTCCTTTCTCCTCACAAATCACTTCCCGTCTTCAATCTCAATCCAAATTCCTTCATTTTATTCGGCCATGTTCGTTCACAGGGTCTTGTCCCGTTCCTCTGCAACTCTTTTTCGAAGCTTCACCCTTCTCTCTGCTTCGCGAAATTCCCATCAGTTATCCTCCACCCTCTCCAATAAATTTCATTCCCTCCTTCACCCATCTCCCAGCAAGGTAAACCCACTTCGAAAACATGATCAAAGTTTATTTTTTCTCTATTTTTAGTAGTGGGGGTTTATCTAGGGTTTTAGGGTTTATTGAAAACTTCACAGTTTTGCATTTTGTTATGCCATTTCTAAGTTTAGTTTTTCTGTTATGATTTTTTGGCTATGAATCGTTCGGTTAATTTGTTATTGTTCCATTTTGCTACTTACAGTTGTGTTAATTCTCAATAAGTTTAATGTGTGCTTTCTGATGTTCCAGATGATTCCTGTTCAAACCAATTTTCTGAATTCAACGAATTCTTCACTGACTTCAAGATTTGGATTTTCTTCAACGGCCTCACCTGAACCTTCTGGTGACGATCAAGCAAAGACTAGTGAAGAAGCAAAGGTAACTGGTCAGTCTAAACAAGCCCAAGCAGCAGACCAGACCAAGGAATCAGGTTCTGATTCAGATGTAGAAGAGGGTGAATGTGACCTGGCCCGGGATAATTTGATAAAGCTTGTTCGTGAAAAGGAACAACTTTTGAAATTGAAGCACAAGGAGATTGAGAAAATGCAGGATAAAGTTTTGCGAACTTATGCAGAAATGGAGAATGTCATGGACAGGACAAAGCGCAATGCGGAGAGTTCAAAAAAATTTGCAGTACAGGTCTGATTTTTTACCTTATTTTTAATTCTTATCTTGTAATTTAGACATCCTGGCTCTTGATCCTTGTTGCGTGCTTCAGTTTTGTGCTGAGTGGTTTCATATTTGATGTAGAATTTTGCAAAGAGTTTACTAGATGTTGCTGACAATTTGGGAAGAGCTTCCTCAGTTGTAAAGGAGAGCTTTTCAAAAATTGAATCTCCTAAAGAGTCTTCTGAAGCAGTACAACTCCTCAAAACTCTTCTAGAAGGTGTTGAAATGACAGAGAAACAACTTGCAGAGGTAGACTGTTCTACTTATGGTGTGGTTGTTTAATTGCCATATTCAAAGCTAATAGTGTCTTTTCTCATTCTCAGTGTCATGTGTTATTTTTCTGATTTGAATGGCTGCTTTACCTTTTGTTGCAATGTTACACTTATTATGGTTTTATGGGTAACTGATAGATAATAGATGGAGTTTGGCTGTTAATTGGGGGGGGGGGGGGGGTGAGAGAGGACATGGGGGAGCTGATTTTCCAGGAATAGGATGTTTTGGGCTAGTCATGGTGGCGGTAGGGTGTTGTCCATACTTTCTAGGATTTAAGATTGGTTTTAGGGGATACGAAGAATGAAATCGGGTAATTTGGTTTTTGTGGGTTTAACTAGGGAATCTCACCTAGGGGTAGATTGAACACAAGTCTTCTAGAAGACACAAAAATGCGAAGAATTGTAAGGAATTATTATTATTATTATTGTATAAAATATGTTTCCCAACTTATCCTACAAACATTATGCAGTGTTATTAAATATCTGCAGTAGCGGCACTATAGCGCTATTGCAAGCAGAATTTCTTAGATCCACAATTAGCAGAATTTCTTAGATCCACAATTATGGCTCTGTGTTATTGCGGCCGCTATCAATGTTGTTCTTGCAGCATGCATCCTACATCTCTAGCAAACCTCCAACTAATTGAACTTTTAAGTTAATGTTATATCAATTTTTTATGTATTTTGTTTTGAATTGTGTATAACTTAATATTTTGTATATTTGTAGTGGATTTATATAATATATTTTAACTTTTTTAACTGTTCTGTGACTTCTGCTATATGCCTGCAATGCTATCCGCTATATGATATAGCAGTTTTTTGGCTTTCTGCAATCTGCAATTGATAACACTGGCATTATTATTGGTATCCTAATGCTATAATCGGATATGTTAAAAGCATAATAAAAACTTGGTCATAAATTAAAGTACACATTAAAGCCCAAGATGAATACCAAACATAAAAAGTGAATGCATAATTAAGCTTAATACATAATTAACAATTATATTGTAAGACATAAGTACAATTATATTATAAGATTGATGAAGTTTTAAAATGAACCCATTAACCATAGGTCCATGTTTAGGATATTAGAGTGAATTGTAGTTGCTTATAATGGAGTTAAGTGAGACTGAGAAACTTCTTGTATCATTTTCATCATTATATGTGCTTCTAGAGATAGTTCTAGTGTTTAGTCTTTATTCATTTTGGTTGACAACTGTTGGCTACAGGTACTTAAAAAGTTTGGTGTAGAAAAATATGATCCTACAAATGAGCCATTTGATCCACACAGGCACAACGCCGTCTTCCAATTTCCTGATGCTTCAAAGCCCCCTGGTACTGTTGGACATGTTCTGAAGGTATTCTAATTCCACATATCACACCTGTCAACATCTGCTTTGTCTTTTAAAACTGTATTGCATTTGAAAAATCTTTTTCAACACAAAATTTGCAATATTATAAGTTTAGGCTGATGTGTATAGCTATTTTTTAGTAGCCTTTTTTTAATTATTTTATGAGCCATGCTGCTTATTTCCTGAGAGCTTTTACTTTCTATTTTCTTTTTGTAAGAAGTTTTGTTTTCTTTATATTGGAATCAATGTGGTTTTGTCTGTAGTTTTGCCTGATGGTTCCATAAACATTCAAACAGTGCCGCAGTTCCTTTCCACCCCTTACCATCTATCCTAATTCCTAACAAGGTTTAGAGATTGAGAGCATGGATTAAAATCAATACTATCTCTCATTTGCAGGCGGGATACATGCTCTATGACCGTGTTCTTCGTCCAGCCGAAGTTGGTGTAACTCAAGAAGTGGAGGATAACAAATGATGAAATGCCTGAGTAGTGAGTTCTTATTGGATACCATTCAATGTCTTTTTGCAATATGCCTCTCCTCAACACTAGTTCTCTTTTGCTGGACTGTATTTTGTCCTCTGCGGAAAGGACTATTTTTGTCTCCTATACTGAGTTTTATTTTTTTAATAACAAAATACCATGTACCATGAGATTTGTGTTGTATACACGTTATTCGCATGTTCTTTACAGTAACATCTTTTGTAGACGGACCTCTGTACACCCGCACTGAATCCAGGAGTTCTAGTTCCCTTTCATTTTGCAAAACATAACTTACAAGAGGCGAAGATCACTGTTGTAAGTTTTGTTTATTTCATTTTTTATGCCTGATGGGGAAATTGCTAAAACTAATTGTAAGATTTGAAGATCACTCGCCTTACGTTAGAGGATGGCTTCAGACATCCCCTCGCCTTACTTTTTTGCCTTTTATTTTTATATGGTTTTCTACATATTGTATTTGTGAAATAATTAGAATACAATGATTGCATAAATATTTTTTTATATTATCATCAAATAAGTCATCAGGTATGATAAGATGGCTACCTGTTATAATAATTATTTTAAAAATTATAATTCAGATGATTTTTAATTAGTCCATGATGTAAATTTTATATTGATAGTATATTAAAATTATAATTAAACTTATAATAATTTGTATTTTTGTATAATTTATTTTCATTCGAGTTTTTTTAGATGGAATTATTGAAAGTTAGCACAGGAATTTTATTACTTTCAGAGTGTTACTTGTCATTAATGTGTCTAATTTTACGTTCTCTTATAAATAGAGAAAGAGGAAGTATATAATCCGGGCACCATATATCTGGAAGGAGTATCTTGATATAGAATGCAACAGAAATGAAGATACAACATTTAAAGGAAAAAAATACTTTTATTTCTCTAAAAGTGAAAAATAGTCGTAAATCATAAGCATTTGTGTTCTAAATTGGTTTGCATTAAATCTGATCAGAGGCCATGTTCGGGTCTATTTGAATGTCTGGTAAGATTTTGCTTCCATGTTTTTGCTATTAATTTTGCACCTGGTAAGTGCATCATTAAACCTTTTTTGCGGGTGTTAAGTTTGCATAAAAAAACAACTAACATGGCTGCCCCAACCACATGTAGTCTGACCTGATCTTTTCATACTAGTCTGGTTTCTGACTTTATTAGGATAAAGAAACATGAAGTTAATATCAACCTAGAGACTTAATAATTGATTTGTATTACTTGGATTATATTAAAAAATATAAATATTTTATAATTTATATAATTTTATATTATAAAAGATTATAAAATAGTTAAAGTATATCAAAATCAAAAACACAAATTAAAGATAGTGGAAACATTAGATTTATAGTTTATTTGATGGTAATTTTCATTGTAAAGGACAAAGTCGCAAAGATTAAATAAAATGTAAACATACTGAACTGCAGAGAGTGAAAATTGAAGATAGAAAAGATCATTAAGAATTTTTTTTTCATTTAAAACGACGTCGTTTCACCTATTAAGAAAAACATTTAAAAAAAACTTGATCATTTGAGTTGTTGGATTGTAGTCTTTCGCCGAATCGCTCTAGGTTAATCCTTTTCTAATGCATTTTCAATCCAAAAAATAGTTAAAATTGATTATATGACCAATTTCCGGTTAAACTGGCCGATTCAGTGAGTTTTAAAATATTAAGATTTTCTGTATCTTAGATAAATCCAAAAAATCATGTCCTGTATTCCTTTCAACATTGTTCTTGTTTTTTGTGTAACAAAATCATGCCCTGTAATAATTTCAACATAGCTGTGTTCTTAAATTTGAAATGTCAATGCATGACTTATAGAATTGTTATAACAAAGCCAAATGGTTTTAAATTTAACATGTAAAAAAAATGCTATTAGAATCCAAAAAAGATGGTCTTAGATATTTGCTTGTGATCATCAAAATAAAAAAACAAACAAACATCAAAACAATCTCAAAAACTGAGAAGGCATAAATATTTGCTTGTGATCATCGTGATAGCTTGGCGAAAGAAAAAGATAAGGGGAAGAATAGTAAAATAGTTCGGTTATAAACGTTATAGTTAAGGTAACCCATCTTTGGGATTTTGAACAAAGTAACAAACTTAGCCTATGTAGGAAATTGAAAATCTATTAACCACCCTTTGGACCTACACTATGTCCTGAAGTTAGTAAGAGTCACTCAGTACATGTTTGTATTTTCGTTGAAAAAATACCTCTGTAAAATATTTTTGGAAAATAAACTTATTTTGAAACATGTTTTAGTTACTCACACCAAAGTAGTTTTACACATAACCAAGTTTGATAGAAAAAAGACTTGAATTGAATTACTTTGATAAACTTAATTTTATAAACTTTTATCCAAACATAAGAAAACTCATTGCTGTGTTTTCTTTCGTCCAAACATACCATTAAGTATGTAACAAACAAGATGGCTTATAAGGGGTTCATCATTTTACTCTTTCGTCCAAACATACCATTAAGTATGTAACAAACAAGATGGCTTATAAGGGGTTCATCATTTTACCCAGTCTTTTTTTTTTCACCTGGTTTATTTATTCATCCTTTTAGTGTTTTAACATTGTCTTTTGAAATTTCACTTCATTAATCTATGTTGTTGGGTAATACAAACTTTTATCCTACTACCAATTACTAATAATGTAAAACTCCAATTCTAATTGCTTCCATCTTTTGTTATCCATAGTTTTCAATTTCTAAAACCTACTAGGATGCACAACATTTAAGGCAAGACACTGCGCTTAGGTGATGAAAAATACAAGCAGTCAGATTCTAGTGCATATTGATAATTTATATTTATATATATATATGCCTTAGTAGCATCACATCATGCATATAATCCATCATGAAAACGAAATTCAACTTATCCTATGCTGATCAAAGCTAGTTGCTGATCATACCTATACTACTTAATTACTCGCAGCACAAGTTAAGTGCTAACTATACAGAAGTTTATGGTTAACTACATTATATGTCAATATAAGATGGTAGGATGTAAGGTGATAACAGGTCATATCATATGTACTATTTCTTGAGTTATCGGTTCCTGACAGCTTGATTTTCTACTTACACTCAGTTCATGGACCCTCCAATTGAGCATCTATGTTCTGGCAGTTCTCACCATTGTTGTTTTCAAAGTCCAAACCAAGTTCCAATTTATCCATGTCTGAATACTGCAATATCATTGATATTTAGAACACTGTTAATAATTACAGTTTGATAGGTGTACATTTTACAATTTCAATGAATCAGACACTTTTGATATGATTATAGTTATCAAAATCTTAAGATTCACGATTTCTATTCTCACGTTTGGATATATCTTAAGATTCACGATTTCTATTTCTCACCTTTGGATATTTCGGCTATCTACTAATACAATTCTGAAGATGTATCATAAATTACTTCAAATCTTAGGGGATACATAAATGATATGTGAATTATATGATTAGCAATTAACATGAATGCTATTATTCACATGACATAAGATTCACATGATTAACACTATCTTATTATTCACATAATTGTTGTGAATCTTACAATTCAAATGATCTTTTTAGTTTTCTTTCACTTATGCTCATGAAAGAATTAAGTCATATAAGCTTAAATTGTTAAATGACAAGGAATTGAAAGGAATTATTTTAAACTTATTTTATTATATTATTCTACTACTCTATTTGTTGCTTATTCATTTAATATACAGTTACTTATGTTTTTGCTCCCTGTAAGTCAATGCTGAGCACTTGTAAATTTAAGAGTGTTATTGAGTGACCAAAAATGAAAAACATTTAATTACTAGGTCTAAAAATGAAAAAAATAACTTCCAGATACTAAAACTAGAAAACGTCAACTCATAGGGATCAAAGACATAATTAACTCAGTAAAATATGTACTTTCTTAGATCTTTAATTGCTTCATTACCATTATATCATAAAGTTTTTACAAATTCATAATTAATAATTTTGTTTTATAAGTTTTCTAGTTAACTTATTTATAAAATATGTTAACTATTAACAAATAAATAATTTATAACTATTCTAATTCATATAGATAGAATATTATATTATTAAAATAAAATATAAGTTATGTTTTATTATTTGATTTTACACTGTGTCCCTTGTTTTACCAGTTTCTTACCTTTTTTACCTAACTTTTAATTTTTAATTCATGACATTGTACCTCAACTTTAAAATCGTTGAATATGTGCTAGAATGACATTAACAAATGTTGACTTACCCGTTACAGTAATTTAATGTCACAACACAAATCTTGTGAGATGTCAAGGTCAGTGGTGAAGCTTCAATAAAAACTTAAGAGGAGCCAAAATTAAATTTATGTTATTGGATCTTTCTTTCTTTTTTTTTTTAATCTTTCAGTTCTGTAAAATTCACAATTCTAGTCATTCCATCAAAGTAATTATGGTAACAATAACTGATAACTAGTCATTGATGACACATGGCAAAGAGTTAGTGAGACTTGAAATATATATAATAAAACAAAGCTCATGCATTAGTAATAAAACCCTTTTACACCAATTGATGAAATTGGCAGATGATTTTGAAGAATTCTCACACAAAAGATTAGCAGTCTTTACATGGCATTATCATTGCAAAGCAAAGCAAACAAAGACGATGAGTGTAAACAAAGGATAATCTATAAGGGTAGGTAGTCTTGAGTAAAAGATATATTTAAAGCATATCAGTCCTATGTCTATTTTGAAAAACAACAGAGCTAGTGTTATTTTACCTTGGTTTCCTCCAATATTTCATTCATGTTCAGCAATTGGTTAGTTTCAGCAGGTGCAAGTTCACTTTCATGTGCGGGTTCACTTTCATCCTTAACAACCATAATCTTCTTCTGTTCTTCTAGCACAGCAATCTGCATCATGGAATTCACCAACTCCCACACACCAATGATCAAAAGGATTCGTTTCATCGAAACTATGATACACCAAAATACAATACACATACAAATTTACTTTGTCAATTTCTTTTTAATAAAACTTATGTAGTCTGGGATAGTTCCTTGTCCAACTCCTGCTAAAGAAATCTAGTTATAAAATAATTCACCCACACACTTACTTCTTGTCCATATGTGTACCAATAGAAGACATAAAAATTGTAATACTCGACAGAAGAAGATTTGAAGCATAATCTCCACCAAAACAAGGAATGTGTGTTTGAGAAAGTTTTATTTTTATTTCCCATCTTAGCGGTTTTGAATCCAATTTGCAAAAAGATTTCTGTACTTTACCTTAAATTTGAAAAACAAAAGCTAAAATAAATATTTTTTATAATTTAAAAATTTGTAACTTATGGTTATTTTTTAACTACTTTTTTTTCTCCAGCTATCCCAAACACAACCTAAATCAAACATGAAAAATCAAGTATCAACCTTCATAAACATGTATTTACTTTTTTTTTTTATATCATTCTTGTTCTTATTTTTTTCTTTCATTCCAATGTACCCTATTTTTGGAAGACAATGTTTACATTAATTAATAAAATAATAAGTGTGAGAGCACCAATATGGCACTGTTGGATACAATGAAATTCCAGAACAAGAAAAAATAGAAAGAAATTGATCAATAAATTTGAATTATTATTTTGCTAAACTTTCTGCTCTGACGGAGCCAATTGATATCTTGTAATTCTTTTAGCCAACCTCATTTAATACAATAAAAACTTTGTGCATGTCTGCATAAGCATTCAAAAAAGTAATTTTTACTGTTAAACCTAGTTTTAGAGAGTAAAAACTCTTTTTTTTTGGCAAGTTTTAGAGAGTACTTTTACACATCAAAATCTTGAAAACTGAGTTTTGTGGATGCAAGACTTAACTATATGTTTAGAAATGTGGTGAAAAAGTATTTTCGAGGCATAAGTACTTTAGCAAATGCATCCGAACCCTTAATTTTACCTTTAGTTTACCTCTCTATTGGTTTAGTTCTAATCTAAAAGTTATTTTCTCTTCAACCAAATTTATAAAAAAAAACACTTAAACATGAATATTTTATCGTCCACAAATAATCAAAACTCAGCTAAGGCAGCTAACAAAACAATCATTCTAACAACTCCAAACCCCAATTCAAGGCACATGCAAACAAACAATCCAATCCAAACCCATTTAAACACCACACATCATACCACATCACCAGAGCAAAAACAGAAACTTTTCACCACAAAACAAAACCCCAATTAAATATTTCTCCAAAAAACCAAAAGGGCCTACGAAAAAAGAAGTAGTGATAGACATAAGCACATACAGGGGTGTAACGGAACTTCCTTCTTGGAGGCTCGTCGGAGACGGTGCCGGCGGCGTCCTCGGCGGTGGTCGGAGTCCAACGGCGGAGGAGAAGGCGAGAGGAAGCGTTGGAGTTGTTAGTGTGAGAGTTGTTGTTGTGGAGGGAAGAGGGGGTGACGTGGACCCACTTTTTCTTCCACTTTCTGACGGGGCCGCTGAACACGGTGGGGGCGCCGTAGCGGGAGGAGGCGCGGCTGAGTCTGGAACCCACGGCTTCCATATTCCGGCGGAAGAGGGTTTTGCTCTGTTTTGAGTTTGAGTTGGTGTTGTGTGTGTTTGACACCAAAGAAGTGTGGCAGAGTGAGAAGTTATGACAAGTGAAGTGACTTTTTCTTGAAGAGAGAGATGAAGAAACAGGGATCAGTAGCTTTCAACATTATTCATGATGTCATAAATTTTTTAGTGGAGGATTACAATTTATATATATATTAAAGTTTGTTATTTTTACATTATAAAAATATATATTTAAAAAATATATATATTAAAGTTTCTATGTATCAATAAATAAATTTATATTTAAAAAAAATACATTATTAATTAAAAAATGTTAAATGGTAATTTCTGGTTCTCTCAGGTTCACTTTTAAATTTGAATATTCTACCTCCTCAAGTTATGATCTTGCTTGTATTAACTAATACTTATTAATAACTTAATGATTTTAAGGTGAGAAATCAATTTTAAATGTATTTCTAACTTCTAATTCTTTTCTCTACCAGCATTTGAACCCGGGCCAGTGGAATGCTAATTAAGTATATTTCTAAGTTGTACCATATTATCTATAACATATGTATTTTCTATAATATATATATATATATATAAATAAATAAAGGTAATTTATTTTGCTATTCACATTTTATTTTTTATGGGATTTTAATAATTATTTGTTTAAAATTTAAAAATAAAACAAAAAATATTTTTAAAACATATATAACTAAAATACATAAATATGTTATTATTTTTAAAAAAACTCAATTATTTTATTATTAGTGAGACGTAAAGTACTTTATTTACTCATAGTATTTATGATTAAAATGTACTTATAAAATACATCAATTGAATTATTTACTTTAGTTTTTCTTTCTTTCTATCTGTTATTTTTAATTTTTCTGGTTCTAACTTAAATTTTAATATTATTATTTGAAAAAAAGTTAACAATGACTAACCATAATAAAAAAATCGCATTATAAATTTAAAGTATAATTTACAATTCAATTATGCTTATCATAAATTTTAATCGTGTAAAATAAATATTTACCTTTTTTAATATACAAAACTAAACTACTACTTATATAAAAATGTTTTATTGTTTAGTGTAATATTTTTTCATAAAATTTATTCCTTTTATGTTTTATTTTTTTAACTTTTAAGTATCGTTATTAGATATATAGTATTTGATATAGAAAAAATTTTCTTAATTATTTTTTAAAATATATTAAATTACTATTATTTTTTATAAATAATATATTTACACTATTTTATAGAAAAATTTAATAATTTTCAATTGATTAATAAGGAAAAAACTATTTCTTTCTTAAAAGATGGAAAATAAAACAATTCCCCCTACATTTTCAAAATCTTTTATTTTAGGAAAAGCTTTCATTTTAATTGTATTTTAAATATTAAAATAAAATAAAATCAATATTAATATTATAAACACTCGTTAATATAAACAAATATTATAAACATTCGAGAAAGAATATTTGGATAATCTAATCGCCTTAAATTTTTCTCGGTTTAAGTTAACTATATAAGATTTTATTTTACGTATAGTTGAGCTTTAATTAAGTTTTCTTACGTGTCTAAAAATGTATATTTTATAATTATTATTTGATTCTAATAACGTCATGCTGTTTGATCATTAAAAAACGTGGTACCAATTCATCACGGTCCACGGAAGAAATGGACTTTTTTATTGGTTGGTTGATTATTAAGGAATCCATGCAAGCAAAGTAGTGAATGTGGCTGAAATGACACCACAACATTCATCTTTGGTCAACTTTTTCGTAATATGAAATAATTTCCTAACAATGTTCTTTAAAATTATATTTTTATTAAGTATTTTAGTTGAATAAATAAAATAATATTAAACCCTTTTTAGTTTTTTAGGAAAGGAAATTTTTATTTTTAATTCAATGCACTAACAATGTCACATGTTAAAAGTTGATAATTTGTATTTTTTATTAATATATTTTTATCTAATAAAATCTAAATTATTAATAAGCATATACGAACCAAATAAAACTTTTATTACCAGCTTAATGTATGTGCATACTACAATCAACATCATAACCGTTGTTCTTACCATAATAATTATGTAGTAATAGTGGTATCATTCGTGGCGGTAGCTAAAAAAGATGATTTTTAATTTATGAATATTTGAAAATTCAGATAAATTTAAAAGTATTTAAAATTACTGATTTATTATTTTTAATTTTGATTTAATTATTACTTATTGTTCTTATGATATATATATAATTGATATACATTGTCAGTATAAATAATTTTTACACTGACATTCAATCATAATTTTTTATTTATATGTTTTTTAAAAACTTTTCATGAAAAGTTCTAATTTAATATTAATGTAAAAATCTTCACTCTAAACAGTGTATACTAATTAATATCTATATATATACATATATGTGTGTTTTTAACTACTAACAATTTAATTTGTTAGGTAAAATACTTATGTTAATAATTTAAATTGTTAAGTAAAGCTTATAATAATAAAATTTCTAGCAATTAATAGTTTTTATTAGTATATGACCTTCTTAATATTATTAATGTTTTTAAAATAAAGAGAAGAATATAAGAAAAATTATTTCTAAATATTGTTTTTAACTAATTTGATGAAAAGATATGACCCTTTAAGATTTTTTAAAATGTATATTTTTTCCTCTTTCAGAAGGGTTTCTTTAACATTTTGCTTTCAGACAGTATGCTTTTATGCTTCCTGATATTTTAGGTTCATAGATATTTTTCGTCTGGTTGTGGATTCTCGTTAATTCAAGAATTCTTGAATGTACCATGGACTGTCTATTATTGTTGCCTCGAAATCCCAAGCAAAATAAAATTATTTTTTTTCTTGTGTAAGATCAAGCTCCGTTCATAAATGCATTGTTTTAAAAACTTATTAAGCTATGGATTTGGTAAACATAAGGATGAAAAAATCACTTATCGAACCGCATGATTTAGTTTGTATTAAAAACATATAAAGTTTTATATTTATATTGAAAAAAATAAAAAAACAATACCTTATAAATAAAAGTTCAAGTATTCAAATAACCAAGTATATATATTCCTCCAACATAACAAATCAAATAAATAATATTAAAATTAAATTAACAATTTTATAGTAACAACATAAAATATGAAGAAAATACAATAAAACATACTAATTGAAAAACATATAAAATAATTAATAAAAATATTATTATTAATTTGAAAAAAATTGAATGATCTAAGCCAAATCAACATGCCACCAAGGTTCAATGTAATTGTGTTATTGGGTAGTTGGTTTAGGCTGAGTCATACCGAGTTTATGATATGAGAATTTCTACCTACACTTTTATAAAGTAGGAGAAGTCTCAAATAGCCTAGGTAAAAAAATAAGTTTAATCTTAATAAAAAGAATTACAAATTTTTTTACAAGTTCGGACAGTGGCATCTGAACTTGTAAAAAAATTGCAAATTTTTCTTACAAGTTCGGACAGGGGTATCCAGACTTATAAAAAAATTTACAATTTTCTTACAAGTTCGGATAGAAGTCTCTACACTTGTAAAAATAGCTAATGTACTGAGAGAAGATAAATGTAAAGATGAACCACAAAGAACAAAGCAAACGTAGAGGGAATGAATAATAATGCACGAAGAAGAAGAGAAAATCACTGATTCAATAAGAAAAAAAACAAAGTCATACAAAAGAAGCTAACGAGAGAGATGTCAAATAAGAGAGAGGTGCATGTGAAAGAAAAGAGAAAGAGGTGTGTGGTAATTAAATTTTTACTATTCTCATTAAGGAATTTTTTGCCATTTTAAAAAATTATGAAGGTGCAAAGAGAACTTATTGTGATGTAAAGAGAAATTCTCTTATGATATAAGCAATCTTGTCATCAATTAGATCTAATTGGACTATTTTTTTGTTCATGGTCCAATAGCCTATCATATTGACCAACTAGTTCAAATTTTTATAAATTATACTTGAATCGATGAGAGATTATCTTCTTAGTGACATCAGTTATTTGTCAAAAAATCCAAGAAAATTTTGTACATAAAAAAAATAAAACATGGAAACCTTCCATTAAAATGATATTTTTCTTACATAAATTTAATAAGACTTTACTCAAGTAACAATCCAAGAAAATATGGAATGTGCAATCAAATTTTTTTTACATAACTATTTAAATATTTAATTTTTAACAAATAATAATTTGTTTTAGATAAGTTTTTGTTAAAATATTTATTATTAATTATATGTGTAAAACTATAAAGATAGAATTTCTCACGAAAAATTAAATAGATATCAATTCAACACTCTATTTTTATAAAGATATATATAAATTTTTTCATACATATATAAAGATATATGGGATGGGAGGATCAGACCCCTTACCCATTGATCAGTACCTATACAGCTACATCAATCCTATGAATTAAAAATACTCTCTTATAGTTAAGATGAAATGTGTATTAGTTTTTAGAATAAATATATTACTACAAAATTATATATATATATATATATATATATATGTCAATTTTTTAAAATAAATATTTTAGTACACATATTTATCTTCATTTTTTTAGTTATTTGGAAATATAAGAATATTAATACTTCTTTCTTTTGTAAATATAAATTTTTAATTAACTCACACGAAAAAGTTGGTGAATTTAATAGGTGACATTAAATTTATTAACATTGTACTACTTTTTCTTTTTAAACTTAAGACACAATTTTATAATTATTTTGTTCCTTTTAAGGAGGCTTTTTTGAATTTGTCTTAGTACATTCATTTTTTTTTACCAGAATATCCTTAATTACTTTACACTAAAAACATTATGTATTATGATATTTTTCTTTTTCAATGAGATGTTAAAAAATGTATTCCGATTTCACTTCTAATAAATTCTATGGTACTGATAATTGAAAGCTTTAATAATTCAATTATTGAAATTGAGAAAGAAAATAAGGTTGTCTCAGTAAAATGATTTCCTAATTAATTCTTCATAGTGTAAAAAAGCTTTAAACATCTGTGGCTTTAGAAAAAAATGAAGTAACATTTCGTAAAGTAATATATCGAAAAAATTCATGCAAGAGATAACTTAAAAAATTTACAGAAGAGATCATTTTTTTTCTTAAAAAAAGAAGCCTTCTATTAATTAAGGTACGAAATAAGACAAACAGTTAATAGTGGAAATATATTAACACTATAATTTATTTATCTATTAGCATGCTTAAAAGGTTTAATTTAGGGTGGTTTAAAGTTTTTGGTTTATGATTTGGAAATGTATTTTGAAGATAGAATTTATTTTTCAGTTGTTGAAATTTATCACTTATGTTCCGTGTTACCACCTCTAATGGTTGATTACGACCGCCACCTCCTCTAATTGTTGGTTACCTCTTCTAATTGTTGGTTATGACCGTTAATTCTAACTATGAATTATTAATTATCACATTTGATAATTGATCACTTGTTACTATTTTTAATTATTAGTTATTGATCACTACTTTTAACATTAACTATGACAATGATCTTTAACCATTAGTGATTGGACTACTCTCACCATCAATCACAAATTGTCTAAGTAAATCACAAATTATCTACATCTTCGTGCCAAACACTTCTTACATGTTTCTAATACTTTAATAATGATAGATGACAAATAGTTGATAATTTAATTAGTTGCATACCTTGTTTGCACGGCACTAGTGATTACCCTAATTAATGATAAAAAAAATAAATCAGATCTCAAGAGGGTGTCAGTAAATTTCAATAACAATTCATTTATCAACCAATCAACCAACACACACACGTTATTAATCAACAACAGAAATGTCCTAAGCCTAACAACATAACTTAATTGAAAGAAGGAATAGTACATGAAATTGTTATAAATTTGTTGATATTCAGTTCCATTTCTTAGTATACTTTGATAAAAAAAGAAAAGCACTCCCATCTATTCAATGCAAGAAGTCCATAAAACAACGACCACCTTAAACTCTATTTAGTTTGAGACAGTGTCATAACGGTAAATACGCGCCAAGCGGTGGCAATAGTGTAATTGACTTACCAGACAATAAAAAAAAACAACAGTATCACTGATAAACTTGGTGCTATGTCCTTGCACACAAAGATTGCATACACAGGTTCTATTTTTCTCTCTTCGCACTGAACTCACAGAACACTTTGTCTTTCACTCACTGTGTTTGCTTTTGACTAATGCCTGGATCTGAGACCGGACAAATCCAATACCCTCTTAAGCCTGAAAAGACAACTGGGTAAGCATTTTCTCTCTCTCTTCTGCTTCTTCTGTTACCAGCAGTGTGTTTCTTCTGTTCTCTCTTTCGGTTCTTCTTGTCCTGATCTTCCACACCCTGAAGATCCACTCTTTTCCCACTCTTACTTCATCAATGCAAGGTGGTAACTTGTTGTTTCTGGAGTCTGCATTGTGCTTCTGAATGTTAGTTCGAAATTTTTATATTTTTGCTGTTGGGGTTGCCATTGATTGTGAACATCACTGAGGCTTGATGGTCGATGTTTTCCTTTTTTCTGAGATTGCCATTGAGGTTGTCACTTTGTTGATACAATCCTAAGGAGCAATTGGTTTTATGATTCTCGTTGTTTCCTGGTTGCGAATTGTGATCCTTCTTATTCACTTTGTTTGAATTTGGAGTTATTATTTTCTGTTTTTTTTTTTCTAATTCTTGGAGAATGTTTCCCTAATGGGCCAAATTTTTGCAGATTTAGAAGTGAGGTGTGTTTGTTGTTGATCCTCTTTCATTTTAGCTTCATAGAGGAGAGGTGGCTTTTTCGCACATCTGAATTTGGTTAAAGATTAACTCATTTTGTTCATTTGTTGTGATCCTGTAAGCTATGTGTTGTTTAGTTTGTGTAACTGAGTAACAGATTACACTTTTATGCTGAATAGAGTCAACATTTGATACATCTGTTTGGAGATTTTCTTAGCAGCTGCAATGCATTTAATTCAACATTTTTTTTAAAAGAAAACAATTTGGGTTCAGTTTAGATAAACTTTTCTGTAAAAATACAAGGGAAGACAATATAAAGGTACAATGCGTTGAACTTCTCTGATAAGTTAAAATCAACATATACACCTTAGGTTTTAGAAAAGTTAAATGGATAACTTCTCTGATAAGTTAAAATCAACATATACACCTTAGGTTTTAGAAAAGTTAAATGGATAACGTATTAGTTTAGTGCATAAGTAATAAGTTCATTTAAGCTTACGGGAGAAGCTCAATTTGTTTTTCCTTCTTATCATCTTCTCTTATAAGTGTTTATGAAGAAATTTATCCGAACATAACCATTGAACATTTTTTGTGTATCATTCTTTTATGAGACACTTATAACTGTTTTTCTGTCTGCGGAATAAGATGTATCAATGGATACCTGCTTGTTTCTTGCATCTCTTTCAGAAGTAGACATGTTTTTGTTTCTATGTTTGGGGGAAGAAGATAAGAATTTCATTTATTATCTCCCTCTTTTGCGCAGGCTAGGTTGTGTGTGAACTTCAATGGCTGTTACAGATGCTCAAAATCCTCTTCTTGATGAAAACACCTGTGGTTCCTTGTTAAATAAGCTGCAGGTAACTATATAAATATAATGCTTTTTATCTGTGTTACTGCTTTTCATCTATGTTTATTGCAGGAAATATGGGATGAGGTTGGTGAAAGTGATGAGGAGCGAGATAAGATGCTCCTTCAGATAGAGCAAGAGTGTTTGGATGTGTACAAAAGAAAGGTCGAGCAGGCTGCTAAGTCAAGGGCCCAACTACTTCAATCCTTGTCTGATGCTAAGCATGAGCTTTCTAGTCTTCTATCAGCTCTCGGTGAAAACAGCTTCATGGAAATGGTTCATAACTAGTTATATGTCTCTTCATATTGACAACAACCAACAGCTGCAGATTTAACATCATGATGCATTTCAATACTGAACCGGTAAATTAATTTTCTATGCATAATGCATAATTTTGGTTTCTTTGCAGCCGGACAAGACTTCAGGCACTATTAAGGAACAGCTTGCAGCCATAGCACCAATACTGGAACAGTTATGGCAACAAAAAGAGGAGAGAATAAAGGAGTTTTCAGATGTGCAGTTACAGATCCAAAAGATATGTGCAGAGATAACTGGGGAGTTGAACCCTGATCAGACTGGATCAGGATCATTTGCAGTTGATGAGTCTGACCTGTCCTTGAAGAAGTTGGATGAATATCAATCCCAACTCCAAGAACTTCAAAGGGAAAAGGTAACTTTGCTATACCATCAAATAATGTATTGGTTGGTAAGAAGCTTTTGTTTGATTTGCTAATCAATATGTTGAGGGTTTTGTTACTTTGTTTTGCCTTGCAGAGTGAGAGGTTGCATAAGGTTCTTGAATATGTGAGTACTGTGCATGATCTTTGTGCTGTGCTTGGCATGGACTTCTTCAGTGTTGTGACTGAGGTTCATCCAAGCTTAAATGATTCTGTTGGTGTGCATTCCAAAAGCATAAGCAATGGCACTCTAGCTAAACTGGCTAAGACAGTCTCGACACTGAAAGAAGATAAAAAGCAGAGGCTACACAAGGTAATGCATTTAAAATAAATGTTACTTCAGTTGTTTTATTTCCTTCATTCATGGTTATTTAGTTTCTTCATTCATCCTGTGTGACCTTCTGAACTTTGGTCTTTACTAAGCTGAATGACATCTTTTGATCCTTGTAGATGATCTCATCTAATGGTATAAATAAGGATTCATTGTTGCTGCTGTTTGTTGTTATTGTATTGATGCTTTTTACTTATACTATGGCTTTATGGAATATAAGCTTCAAGGGCTACTGGTTATGGAAAACCAGTGTTTTTGTTAATGTTTGCATGGAATTACCATAAATTCTAACTTGGCACCTCAACAAGGATGATATCATTGGCAATGGAAAGCCCGCTGTATTTTTTTTGAACTTTTAAGCCGCAGCGTATGCATATACATACATTTGACTTTAACCTGTGTATCCTTTGCAGCTCCAAGAACTAGCTTCTCAGTTAATTGATCTGTGGAATCTAATGGATACCCCTATAGAGGAAAGGAGACTATTTAACCATGTTACCTGTAATATGTCAACTTCAGTATATGAAGTCACTGTTCCCAGTGCCCTTGCTTTGGATCTGATTGAGCAGGTACAGATGACTTTCTGATGTTCACTGACTTGTGTTCCATAAATGATGCTAACTGACTTTTTCTTGCTTTTATATTTTGAAGGCTGAAGTGGAAGTTGAAAGGCTTGATCAGCAGAAAGGCAACAGGATGAAAGAAATTGCTTTCAAGAAGCAAGATGAGCTTGAAGAGATATATGCCCATGCTCATATAGAAATAAACCCTGAAGCTGCTCGAGAGAATATTTTGTCACTGATTGACTCTGGAATTGAACCATCCGAATTACTGGCTGACATGGACAAACAGATAGCTTCAGCAAAAGAAGAATCTTTAAGCCGAAAAGAAATATTGGACAAGGTTGAGAAATGGATGTCGGTATGTGAAGAAGAGAGTTGGCTTGAAGACTATAATCGGGTAATTATAATGAATTATCTTTATTCTATATTTGAGTCACTAATCTCTATGATCACATGTTTACATCTTTGTTGAGAAAGTTGAAATAATAACATTTTAAGCTGGACATTTAGGATAATGCTAATAAAATCTGTAATCTTGAAAGTTTAAACTGATATCATTGTTGTGAGAAGATTGGCAGAAATATTGAGGATATGAGGGCAGTGAAATGATGAATATCCCAGTTGTGAAGAAATTTCATTGTGAGACAAGATGATGTTACCTGAGTGTCAATTTGATTGTAATGTGTTAGGAAGAATTTAATTTTTAATATTATCTCTGACATGACTTTCTTTTTCTTGGCTTCTTTTTACAAGAATACTGTTCACTCTTGACATGCATACCCGCTTGCATGTTTTCTTAAATTTTGTTTAAACTTGGTACAGACATGTGCCAAATATCCCATTTTATGATTCATTCTCACGAGATAAGGATTAAAATTCTATTATACCATTCTTTCCAATGAAATTTTGTCCACTTAAGTCACTTGAGAATCTAATTTTATTTCTATTCAGGACCTCTAATTCTAGGTAGAAATAAACCATGACAGTCATTTGCGCTCCAATTTACTCAAACCAACGCAGATCTTTGATTATTTAACATCCCAATTAATGTTGGTACTAAATTATTTAAGTGAACAATCTTTGAGCCTATGTGATTTCCTATTTGATAAGGGGAAAGTGTTTTTCCTTGTAGCCATGGAGGATATATTATATGAGATTTAGCTTTAGCATTCCTTATCTTGACAATTGACTGACCTTATATAAAATGGTTATATTATGTTTCTCATTTCAATTGTCAGTTTCCCATGATACTACATTGTAAAACAGGATGAAAACAGGTATAGTGCAAGTAGAGGTGCACACTTAAACCTCAAACGTGCAGAGAAAGCTAGGATACTGGTCAACAAAATTCCAGGTATTTGCTGAATGAAAATAAACAACTGTCAGACACTAATATTATTTATTTGATCCATTATCAGCATAAAACTCCTTACTTGGTTAAGCTCAAAGAAGGTGCTAATAACATTAGAGCAGCAAAATATTCCAGTTGCAATAAAAGATTTTAATTTTTTAAATAGGTGGCGTTGGATGGATATAATAGTAAGCATTCAAAATTAAATTATTACAATAATTATTACCAGATTGTGGATGAAATATATCTTCATGTTTTCACGTGGAAACATGTTTTCTTTTGTGAAATATATTGTACTTGTATCTAAGTCAAGATGGATTGTTATCATTAGTAGTTTTGTGTAATTTATGCTCATCAAGTTGATACAATGCATTGACTATTGATTTGGCTGGCAGATAGTAGTGTGTTATCATTGTTTTTTTGGCATGCATGAACACAATAATTATCTTTGTTTTTTCTGGTGAAAAATTCAGCTTTGGTTGATACATTGGTTGCTAAAACTCGCACTTGGGAAGAAGTACACAACATGTCATTCACATATGATGGTGTGCCTCTTCTTGCTATGTTGGATGAGTATGCCATGCTCAGGCAGGAACGAGAAGAGGAAAAGCGAAGGATGAGGGTAAGTCTCATTGATAGGATGATTAAAATAACTCATTGCCAACCTAATTTAAGCATTTGCAGTCAGTCAATTGGCAAAAATGACCTTCAACTTTATCTATTTATGTTGTTTTTATTCATCTATATACTGAATACTATGGTACTGAAAGGAGTTCATGTCACATTCTTTAGGACCAGAAAAAGTATCATGATCCTCAAAACACAGATCAGGAATCTGTATTTGGTTCGAGACCTAGCCCTGCAAGGCCACTTGGCAACAAGAAGGTAGTTGGCCCTCGTTCCAACGGAGGAGCAAACAGTACTCCTAACCGATGACTATCTATTAATAGGTCCTCTACAAAAGATGAAAAAAGGGATAACACTAGACCAGTTGCTCCCATTAACTATGTATCAATATCAAAAGAAGATGCTGCCTCCCATGTTTCTGGTACTGAACCAGTCCCAACAACCCCCTAGTTAAATATGTATTTTCAACCCATAATGTCATCTATGTATCATTGTCATACTACTAGTTACAGCTGTAAGAATATACTGCTATTGACAAGTAATAGGAGAGGAACTGTTATGAGATGTGCATCTTATATTTTCCATTTATATGCTTTCTGAATAAGTGTTGTTTTATTCATCGAAGCACTCTAGTGTGAAAGAAATGCATGGTGATACGTAGTCTTGCCTTTTGAAGCACAAGGTTCCTATCTCTTGGCTAATTTCAACTTGAATATAATGTGTGGCCTAATGCATTAAGAATTTTATGGTCCTTTTTAACAAAATTTTCTCTCTCCCATCATTTGAATTTATTGTCTTTTAAGTCACGCCCAAGTTTTTAGTCTTCATTTTCTTTCTAAAAAAGAATAACCAAGAGAGTTGCACATCTGATTGAGTGTGCAAAAGCCAATTACTATGATATTGACGATGATATTGATCAATTTCTATACTATTTATACTTTATTTATACTTAATTAGAAAGGGTATAAGATTTTATGTCATATGAAAATTAAGTATGACTACTGTGAGATGGGAGTATTTAACAATTTCTATTGTCTCCTCAATATATGTGAGATGGGAGTATTTAATAATTTCTATTGTCTACTCAATATATAAGAAACAACATGTATTATGTTAGGAAGTTTCACCTCGACTTAGTGTTTGAGATGAGTTTAATAGTTTATAAATCTGTTGGATAACTTTACTTATACTTAAGATAAAATTTAATACATTGTAGTGCTATACAAAATGTACTAAACTTCTGGCCATTAAAGCATTTAAACAAGCAACAAAACATATGGCATGGACACAAGATACTGACCCGTATAGAGATGAAGTAGAGCTCCTGGTTTGGGTAGCTCAGTCTCAACACACTGTTCTCACTTAGAATCTTATATTTTAAAAACTCCTAATTATGATTTTGTTGCTTATATCTATATGAAAATATTTTAGCAGTGTTATTTTGCTTTATATTATGTTGTTTTATTGCATATAGTAAAGTAGATAAATGTTCGGTGAATTATTCAGCCCACAGATTAATTATAGGGAGTTGTTTCAGCTTAATTAGAGATTTCAAGTTCAAGTCTTGTAGCTACATTAAATATTTGAAAGGAGAGTTTGCCATCTATAATACTTGAACAAAATTGTTTGTAGTAAATGATACCTGTAACAAAATCAGGAGGGAAGAGTATGTGTTAGTGTAATGGAGTTATTTCAGGGGAAGAAATCACCATTTAGAAGAGGATTGTTAGCAACATGGAATCACCTTAGATTTTATTTCTCTCATGTGTGATTTTTTGTATTTTTTATGAATCCAATGCCAATTAAAGATACAAAAATGTTGATTAATGTATTTATTAACAAAGTAAGAATAGGAAGTATTTTATTTCATGTGAAAGATACATCTTATAATTTTAATTATACTCATAAAAATGTTAAGACACCACTGAATGAACTGACATGAGGTTATTCAACTTAGCCAATGGTCTATGATTCCACTTTCTAATAATGATCTCACTTAATTCAAGTAGTTGAATCGGTAAAAGAATTTCTGATGAAATCTTTAAACTACTTAATTTCTGGAATATGGTCTATTTATTTTGCAGTCTGAACTGTTTTTGGATTGGATATTGTTTGAAGCTTTTGTACAATATGGTCTAATTAATTTGCAGCCTGAACTGTTTTTAGATATATTGCTCAAGACTTTTGAACTGCTACAATATGGTTCATTTAATTTGCAGATTGGAAGTGTCAGAATTGTTAAAAGTACGGGCCAATATAAATGGACTTTAAACGGACTGAGTACTACCGAGATGGACTGTGCGTCTCTGTTTACTCAATGCAGGTGGACTTTTGTGGATATATTTACATTTATTATATATTATTTATGTTTTTTCGTATTTCTGGATGATGATGACACATTCATTCCAACAAATATGTTACTCTTTAAAGGTCAAAGGAAACTATCAAGAAGATCTTTTACAAATTTGAAAGGGCACTTTGTTAGGACTATGACTCTTAAGTTACTATACTTTTTGTTGCTTAGACTTTCTTTGATTAAGTGATGTTTTACTATTTTAATCAACTTGTGTTTGGATCTTGAAGAAGTAATTGACAATAATCTTTTTTAATTTTTTTTTATTGCTACCACAAACACTAGTCCGATAACTTATGCTCTAAAAAGGTTTTTTTACACCAATAATAAATATAAATAAACTCTTAAAATGCATAAAATAATATATTTTGTGTTATTAATATGATATTTTTATATACTTTTTAAACCGATAATATAAATTTAAATTAAAATATTATAAATTATTTATTATTTTATTCAATTCTTTGTTGCAATTAGAAACCATGGTGAATAACCTGACATTGAATTGTTAACTAAATGTTTTGTTTATGGGATGGTTATTATATAATGATTTTTCTTTTTTTTAATAACTTTTCATTGAAAAATTAGTTTTTTAATATTATTATTCTTAATTTATATTATAATTAATTAAATTTTTACTACTTTTATAACCAAAGTAGCATAACTTTAACTTTAAACTAACTCAATATTTATAATTTTGAATTTTAAAATTAATTTTTACTAATTAAGTATCATTTTAATTTATTTTTTATATTAAAATATCTTTGGATAAAAAATGAAAAAAATAATATTTAATTAATTTTTTCTTGCCTCAAAATAATCATCGTGAAATCACTCACAATATTATTATGATGGTGTGCTGTAAAATTAGATTAATACATTCAATGATAATAGAAATATGTTAACTATTTTCAATTTTGTCTTTTTAAATTTTTAATAAGTATGAATATTTAGTTTATAAGAAAATGTTAGTAATAACTTCAATTAATAAACTATAATATTTTGATTTTATTTTATTTTTAATGACAACCTAAAAAAGATATTGGAAAATAAATATTATGTTATTTTATAATATATTTTGTATTTTTAATATAACTTATAAGTCTAATGATAAATATTTTATTGAAAAGTAAAATTGATTAATTCTGTTTCTTCTTACTTTTATATAAAATTTATTTAATTTAACTATATTGTATAGTCAAATGGTATCACTTCTACTTTAAATTAGGCCAACATTTATAATTCTATAATTTTTAAAAATTTATTTTATTGATTAATATTTTAATTTATTTTTCATATTAAAACATTGATAGATAAAAAATAAAAAAATTTTAAACATGATTTTTGTTGTTATTTCATATTATCTTGAATATAAAATCATTCTTGATAGTATTATATACTATTATAGATTCAAATCTTGATTATAGAATTGGTTAATATAAATAAATTACTTTAGTAAACTATTATACGTTAATTTATACGATAACTTAACAAAAAAATTGATAATTAATATTACTAACTTTAATAAAAAATGCACATAATATGTTAAAACACTATTTATAATTAATTATAAATTGATTGAACCTTAATTTCTTAATTAACATATTTTTATATATGTATTTTTATAAAAATATTTTTTATGGTTTAAATTATTTTTCGAGTCAAAATGTTTTCAACCTAGTGACTTTTCTCATGTAGTTTGAACCCTTAATATATTAATTCAGCATGTAAAAAGTGTTAAAGAAATTATATTCAGTAAACAACATTACATGAATGAAATTTGATATTTACATCAAAGGATGTGTTTATTTGTGTTAATCTCATTTATTTTATATATTATGAATACGTATTCATATTATATTTCTACGTAGGAATTTATCTCTTTTAACCCGTCATATGTTAAATTCTTACAACTTTTCAATACTAACACATTCACATTTGAAGCTACTGTCTTAATTCCTTTGTAAACAAAGTATAGGGTGTATGGAATAATATAATTTTCCATGGATTTTAGTGTTCATAATTTGACAACTTGAAGGAAGGATTATGATTCTTCTATGTCTGCGTTTATACTTTTCATGATGATGTCGGATAATGTAAGAACTCATGTTGTAAATGGGTTAAGACATTGTGACAGTGGTTGCATGTTTTGGCTCTTGAAAGAGTAGGCAAGAATCATCGACCCTCCAGATTGTGATACCAATGCAACCTCAGGGTGTTTACTAATCTCATAATCCATCCAAAACATGCATGCAGAATCTTCCCAACTATATGCTTATTCATGACTTCTTTTCTCTTGACATTTCTGTTTAGGGGACCTTTTTCTCGAACAAAGCTGCTGCATCTTCCACTGGAACCATAATATAATCACCTCCTTTATATGGTCCAGGGCTGGGGTGCATACTTACGTTGCATGCGGATCATTTTGCCATATTCTCATAAAGCCCTTTTGTTTAAAGCCCACCTTTTTATGAGACAAGTGATTTGCTACATTCCTATCACATCTTTTTGTCTTTTGTTTCCTACCATTCTTAACAACTTTATCATTGGCATATTGGTATTTTTAATTTGTCTATCAAATACTTATTAGTGTATTACATGAGAAACTAAAGGATTCTAAGTTGTGTAATGATATTCGATCATGTGATTCTTTTCATTAATTTTTTTTATCACGTTGATGTTAACAAGATTATATTTTATTAAAAAAATAAGATAATAATATGTTGGAATGTATTTTTTTTAAGTATTATCTTTAAAAACATTAGTGTAAGAAATTAAGAATGATATAAATAAATTTTGTCAACAATGAATGTTATTAAAGTAAGTTTTCATTTTAAACGTGTCCGTTTTCGAGTCTTTAAGTAAAAACATAAACTCAAGGACAACAACGCGGGCGAGTGGAAAAACATGGAGAGTAGAACAGAGAATAGGCAATTTTATGATCAGATTTGATGATTTTGTCCAATGATTAATGATTGATTGTATGATTATATTGCATAAACGAGATTGCTCTTCTTGGTGATTAAAGATGTGAGTTTAGAATTTTTTTTTTATCCAGGGAATCAGAAATGAATTCAGGCTCTTTGTTCTAGATTTCAGCCCTAATATATAACTACAAAAGTCCATGACAAGCACGGAAGACAAAAAAGCTTTATATCAGGCTGAAAAGCTAAGGAATCTCTACAGTCCATGGACCACTGTTTGATTTATTATCAAAATAATGTGTGTCATTTATTAAATGTTGTTTTGAAATATTGAGGAGCAGACTCTTTATGTTCAATCTGTGAAAATTTAAAGCACCTGACTGAGACCCTGTCACACCCTATTTTTCACTAGCCTAGGTCAATCAATTAATGCACTAGGTTTATATTGGTACAAAAAAAAAAAATAAAAATAAAAATCAGTCATTGAAGAAAAAGTTCCAAATTCATGAGTAGTTTTATCTGGTAATAGGTTTGCCTAACAAAATGTAGATTTCACTTATTGAACTAATTCCCATACTTATAATCAATTTTATTGATGAAAATTTTATGATTTACTATAATTTTTACTAGCTTGATTTTTTACCCCTTTTTTTTCCAATGGAATTGATGTATATACAACCAAGTCAAATAGCTCTGGTAATAATAATTACTTATAGTGAACCCTGAAGTTTGTTTTAATTAACCACAATATAAAATTGCTAAAACACTTGTCTTGTCTTGGTGTATAGTGGTGCAATTAAGCACAGGGAATTTTTATCTTTCATATGGTCCATATAAATATGGAAGAACCATAATCCCCTTAATACACATGCATGCAAAATTGAGAGAGAGAGAATTGCACTCTGTTTGTTTACATATTAGACAAGTGGTTAAAAAATCAATGATCTTGCATGCAAAAGGATACTATGATGTTTTTGATCTTTAAACATTGCTTTGACTGTGATCACTCCAGTGTCTACGGAAAGTATCTGTTTTCTGACTTTGAGAAATGCACTTTATTTTTGGAATGATGATATTGATGAATGTTATTAAGTTGAAAACATTAAAATAAGAACTTGTAGGTTAAAGAAGTTATAATTTCAAAGCATCTCCTACGTGTGTTTGTCCTATGTTCTTAATACATGCATTGAATACTGCATACTGTAATACTGTAAGTGAAGATACAGTGCATTAGATGAGTCACTCGTGTATCTCTATAAATACTCTTGTACATGTGTCATGCTCAAACTAATTCAGTAGATCAAATTTAAAGCGAGTTCACTTGAGTGTTTTTCCTGTTCTACCAAATCTCCTTTATTTCCATATGCCTCTGGGGACTAAAGTTTCTCTTTGGATAAATCTTTGAAAGTTGAAAAGGTTGATGGTGGATGTAAAAGAAATGCGATTTAATTTATTGACAAGATGTCAAGGAAAAGAAAGGAGAGTGAATTTTATAGATTAATGTACATAAAAGTCAAATATTATCATTTTGTATGTATACCCCATGGAAGGACTTTAGATGGTCAAAGCAGCTCCTTTCTTTTAATTCAATATGAGTTGTGCATTTAGTAGACACGTGTCTGTCTCTCTGTCCAAGTGCTAGCTATCCGTAGCATATAAAATGTCAAATTTGTTTAACATCCGACTTAACTTCTGTGAAGTTAATTTGGAGATTTAGAGATGAGTGTAAGGTGCCTTGAAGTGCTCTTTTGGTGGAGTGTGGTGCCTTTGGATAGATATCTTTTCTGTTCCTCATTTAATGGACATGATAGCCCTTCTTCATTGTGAGATTTGTCTAAAGAGGTTTTCACTATCAGATGCGTGGAGGGAACTGAAGAGTGAAGAGTGGATGATACTTAATTTGTTTTCTTTTTCCTAATTTGTATTTTCTTTCCTGATATTTCTGTTTGTTTCAAGAGGATTTATTATTATGTTCCATGTTCACCTCTTCTTTTACTAAAGTTGTCATTTATTTCTTTTATCAGGTTATATGTGTAGAAGATTTTGTTCTTAGCATTGCACAAAAACATGGTTGATATGATTTGATATAATCTGGATGGTAAAGACAGCTAGCTACTTAAGAGAAGTGAAAACAAGAATAATTCAAAGCCTTTCAATTAAATTATAAATAACACTAATTAATTAATCAATATTTATCCTCTTACTAGTTTGGATGCGCTTTTACGTGTGCATATGTGGAGCACATCTAGTCATGAAATCTTACATGAATAATTAAAATTGTTTTACTTAAAGCTTAAGTTTCCATTTGTTATATGATAAAAATTAGCTCCTATTTCTGATACACATCCTATACACAGGATGTGAAAGAATAAGAAGAGATAATTTAGACCAATACAATTCAATCTTGCACATGATAAGGTTAACTTTTCTCATTTCTTTCAATCTCATATGATTAGATATGCCTCCGATATAATAGACACAGTGTTAATTGATAAGCACAAGGAATAAAGGAAGAGAGGACTAATTATTCATCAAATGGCATATTCGACAGTCCGGTTTGTTAGGTACAGAAGGCACACCTTTCCATTCATGCTACTTTCACCAAAATATGGACATGTACATTCACACTATGATAAGCTCTTAAGAAAGCTTACATAGTTCAGATCCAAGAGGACACAAGTCAGGAAGCACATGATGTGTAGAAAGTAGCTACTGTCAGCAAGAACACACAAAAACACTCATAAGAGGGAGAAAAATAGAGGTAGCAAGTGCAGAACCCTCTTTTCTGTCTCTCTCATGTGTGTTTTGACTCCTTCTATGTAATAAAAAGTGCAAAAAATAACACACAAAAAGAGAGGGATAATAAGAGAACTAGATAGGCCCCTTTCCTTGTCCTCTTTATGTTAGGGCCTTTTTCTTCTTTGTCTCTTATCATAGAGAAAAAGAAAGGGATGCAACTATGTGAAAGAACTGTAGTTGCTCTAATAACTCTTTGCCATGGATTGTAGCTCGACGTTCCACTCTCAGAAACAGCTCCTCACTAAGCTTGTCACCAATGTGAGCATCAACAAGTACACCGGACACACTCCTGCAGCTGTTAGCAAGGGCCCTCCCTACTTCACTTGCATCATCTGGCTGGTTCACCACAAGAGGACTTCCCCCTTTGAAAACTTCAAGCTTGTTTATGGCAAATGAACCATCAGCTTCAACCACCTCCTTGAAGTCTTGCAGGCTTGGTGCATAAACTGGAATATTAAAACTGTCTCTTTTCTCACTGCTAATTAATCCCTGTGATTAAGAATATGATTTAGTCCAAGTAACATAGGCATATGTCACATATCAATACAATACATTAAAGGAGATACTATATGCTTTAATTTGTTGAAAAAGTTTAAAGGACACTATTGACCGTTATAAACCCAAAATGAGAACAGAACACTAATAAGGACCTCATATCTCTCGGTCAAAATCTTTGTTCAGCCTAAGAGTGTCCACTTACTAAGGAATGAGCAAAATATTTAATATAAATTACAACATTACTGCATTGAAAAGTTAAAAAAAAATATTCTTTTTCATAAGATACTTTTTATTTTGAATCCCTGACATACACTCTAATGACAATGGTCAGTATTTACATTGAAGCTTTTGCTTTTTGTGAAAGATGAGGTTCTCCTAACAGAAATGACTCAAAACGACCCTTTTAAGTTTAGGCATATATATAATGATGAACAAGATAATATTGATTCTTATTAGGAAGGTTTCATTATATTCTGTACTATCCCCATAACAGTATTGGATGGCTAACACATTATGGTAGAGGATAATGTATATGAATTTGGTCTTTGCTTCTGTTCAATGTACACATACAAATCATGAGATAAAAATAGATGAGATGAATGGAAACATATCCTTGTTGTCTTGCTTTAAGATACGATGATGATTTTGTGTGTTCTAAACATCCAAAACCTAATTGTTGGTTAATATTATGCTAGCCAGCAGCTAATTATTATTTCTGTCGACATGATGATGAATGCAAGGATGGCTAGTTTGATCAACTTGTGGAGGCCATCAAACGGCTGAGATCAACTTGTTTGAATCATGACAATTGAAGTGAAAATTGACAATAATAAGCTATTATATTATTGAGACGCCTACAACAATTGATTGTTTATGTTTTTTTACTTTTCATCTCCCTTAATATGTCTAAAAGTCCTTTTTGGTCTGCCAATGTGGTTGTGATGTGCACTATTTTGACACACAAGCACGCATAAAAATGTTGTGAATATGATAATTACCTCTTGGACAAGATCATCCCAAGCATCCTGAAAGTGGGTCCCAAAGAGGAGGCCAGCCCCACCCTGGTCTGTGGGGTCCACAGAAGTTCTGCCTAAGCAAACCAAGAACATGGACCCCCCTCTCTTCAATTCCACTGACCTTGAGCTCAAGAAGCTTGCTAAGTCTGTTTGGAATTGTTTTTTGTAAGCATTTGCTGTGATCTCACTAGCACCATGGATAAACACCCTTCCCTTGTTGTATGCACTTGACCTCTTGTCCATAACTGATTCTGGCACCTGACGGTCCCATACCAAAGTAAAATATTTAGTGGAGTTTCACTGCTCTACATAACAAGTGCCTCAGGTATCTCTTTTGGTAATTAATTATAACAAAGACAAGTAAAAGATTTTTATAATGTTATTCAATTACAAATATGATAAATTTATAATAAAGTGACACCCACCATAATTTCTAGCTACTTGGTGTTAAACCTTTTACACCATAAAAAATTGAACTCTTAAACAAACCCAACCGGCCCCAGATGCTATAAACTATTTTAAAGTGAAAATGCATGGAGTTGAACAAGATTATGGGCTTAATTACTATCCATGCATTGAAAAATAGTCTAAATACGTCACTATGATCTTGAAATAAAATGGCTTTAAAGACAATGGTTTTGTTGTATCAACTTTTGACCTTAAGTTAGGACTTTGGCCTTCAAAATGGGTTTTATTATGTTATCCTCGGGAAGTCGCAAATATTATTTCTTTTGTTGTTTTTATTTTTGTCGTAGAACTTACTGCACTTAGAGACTACACAGATTCTTTGATGGGTGGAGTGGGGTGTGAATGAGACCTTGAAAGTCATTAAAGGGAGAAAATGGTTAAAAGTTGTTTAACAGAATGTAATCGCTGTTCACTAAAAGTTTTCAAGAAATTTATGGTACCTTTAAGTTGAAATTCTAATAAAAGCTTTTTACAAAAGGAAAGAAAAGTAACAGCATGATTTGAAATATACTATTAATTTTGTGAAATTTAACTGGTTCAGGTGGAATAAAAAGTTCAAAAACAAAATGATTAATTTAATGAAAGATATTAAGATTAAAAATGAAATTATGCTACCTTTTTCTTTTAAAACAAACATAAAAATAACAAAACAGGAGTTTGAGATAATTACTTTTTCCCTGAATAATGAACTTTCAAATGAAAAATATCAAGAGAAGAAAAAGACAAAAATAGAGAGAGAAAAAGTGATAACAACCAAAAAGTTTCAATTCCTAAAATTCTTTTCTATAAGTAGAAGAGAAGTAAAAGAAATGAGAAAATAATATGAATAATGTGAGGAAAGAAATAAAAAATAATAAAGACTTAATTATGAATTTAACTCATATATTATGACTATAAAACATATTTAGATAAACCATAAGATTTAATCATAAAGATGCTTCCACATATAAATTAAACTAAAAAGTATTATAAAAAGTGTCACAACTTTTACTAACAAAAGTTAATTACCTGAGATAACCAATGCAAGGAAAAGGCTGAGTGAAAAACATCAATGAACCTCGCCGGAAAAAGTCTCCGGTAGAAGGAGCCGGGGACTCCGGCGGCGAAGTACGCGCGGTGGTTGTTGGCGGCAAGGCACTCTTCCATGCTAACTCCATAGTTGGCCAAGGGAGGAAGGAGCTGAAAGAGGGTGTTGAAGTCATTGCTGGGAAGGTCAGAGAAGAAAGCTGAAAACTCAGGAGGGTCCAATCCCAAGGTCTCATAACGCTTAATGATGTGCTTGATGATCACATCCACCACATTAATGGTGTTGCTGCCACATGAACACCCCAAGTCCACAACCACAAATGGGATGTTAGGGGCTTGAAGTTGAACTCCATCTAGGGCTTCTTTCAGAAGGTGATGCATGGACTTGGCATGTATGGCCTGCATATCATTACATATATAACAAATGTTTGGCATAATATATGTCATTATTCTATATACACTTATAATTAACATGTATGATTAGCCCTAGATTATATAATAACAAGTTTTAGTCTTGAAATTCTCCACTGTTGATTATATAATAAACTATACAGAAATAGTCAAGATTAAAATTGAATATATCAAGTTAATCATCATGACCATTTATGTAGAATTGTATGGTTAATATTTAAAATGTTCTTATGATACATTTCATATAAACTTCATTTTGTTTGTAAGAGAGAAGGTGAAGGAAAGAAGGAACTAATGGAGGGATATACCTGAGCTTGGGAATTGTTGGCATAGCTGCCCTCACCTTTACCTCCTTTCATGCTAAGCAACCTTTCCATATTGGACACTACAAGGTTGTCCCCCATGGAAGAGAAATGAACTAAGAAGTAGTTTTGATTTTGAAGAGGGAAATGAAGTATATTTATAGACCAAATGAAGGAAGAGAGAGTGTAAATGTGTATTATATGTGTGGTGGGCGATTGTGTCTGTGTGATAGCTAAAATGAGAGACAAGAGAGTTAATATATATAGACAAAGGAGGAGGAGACTAATAACAATTATGTCTGCTTTGTATATTCTATATAGCCTCCCTTGCTGCCATCTAGATTACAAAAGGAGAAGTAAGTAGCAAAAGCAGCAATTATTGTGCACATTTCAGAAGGGAAAAACAAAGTATAATAAAAGAAAAACACAGAAAAAGTTGAAAGCATAGAGTATGGGCCTCACATGCAATTGCACCATGGGAGGCCCAAGATTACCGCCGGATTTTGTTTTCTTAATGCAGCTATTCAATAAATGAATATAATTTAAAAAACTAAAAAAAAATTTTAGTCCTTAAAATTTAAAAATATCTTTTTTAGTCCCTAATTCACTTTTAATCTTTCTTCTCTAATTAATGTTGTTAGAAAATTGCTAATAAGAAATACATTTTTATACTCGTGAATAACTTTTTTTCTTGATTCTAACTTTTTCGATCTTCAATTTCACGTCTGATATAACAAAATACACTTGTTAATAAAAAATAAATTAATTTCAGGACTAGAAAATATTTTTGAATTTCAAAGACCAAAAAGTGATTTTTGATGAAACTTTAGGGACAAAAACTTATTGAAGTCATTAAAAATTATTCATTTTATGTTAGTTTAATATTTTACTCTTTATAAGTAAAAATAATATAATTTATTGTATCTCTTTTACTTCCATTAACATAATTAATTAAGAAGTAAAAAGTCGATTAGTACTACTATAAAGAGTATAGGAATTTAGAATTGTACATGCATGTAAAAGGAAAATGAATTAATTTTATTTAGAAAAAGTACAAGATAAAGTTACAACAATAATAATTTATAAGTAATAAATGAATAATTTATCCTATAAATGATTAGTTTAATAATCTGTTTTTTTTATAAACTAAGCAGAATTTTATTAATGTGCATGCAGGACAATAGTTTAATCTCTATTTATTGCCACCGTAAATTAATTTTTTTTTATACATCTCACCAACCAAAGTTTAGTAGAAAAAATTGTACACTTTCAATACATTGTAAATTAATAACCAGCTAGCAAACTGACTATAGTGCATGCGTTGCACCACTCTTTCGTTACTTAGGTGTGCTTTTCCTCCATTCATGGTTTGAACAATTAATTTTCTAGCCCAAGGAAATCAGCATATGTGATAAATTCAATCAATCTTAATGAATTGACTTTTAAATAATCAGGATTAATGTCGATTCACATATTTTTCTTATATTGAATTGTAAATTGAATTTATATTCAAACAATCAAACTAAACTTTCTTTAGTTATTACTAAATATTATATTAATATTTGATAAGTCGAATTCTATCACTCCAATTCTATCACATTCTTAAAAGAAGAATTAGATTTTGACAATAAAAGAAAATTCTCATCCACATCTTCCATATTTCAAAATATAATTAAAGTATTTTTCAAGAAATTGTAAAACCATTTTCAAGACATTGTAAAACATCAAAGTCAAAATAGGAATGTGATATTAATGTAAGGAAAGTTCAATTTAGAAGATGAAAGTTATATTTACCATACAAGGGGAGCGATTTTTGGGGAAAGTCTATCAAAAGTTGTCATGTCGTAATATTTGTAAATAGAGTTTTGATGTTTAAGTAAGTAGAGAAAATAGTTGAGAATAATTATACCAAATGTGCCTAATTATAACTAAAGTGTATTGGTTTTGAATCTTGATATTTGAAAATGATAGTAGAGAAATTTATATATATATATATATATATATATATATATATATATATATATATATATATATATATATATATATATATATATATATATATGGTGTGTTTTGGGATTTTTAGTCATCTTGACTTGTGGATCGAGTATCGAGACAAGGTTATGCAACAATATTAATCTTAAATGCAATAAAAATTGGTAAATTTTTGTTTCTTGACTCTTGATAACCTTGAAGTTAAGTTATTGATAAAGTTGATAAAAATGAAAGATTAGATAAAGTTGATAAAAATGGAAGATTAATGTGTCTTTAATTAAATGGTATGGAACAGTGTGAAGAATTAGTATTAATTTGATAACTTATGCACGTTATTATTAAATGTGATTTTTTTTGTTTAAATGGTATGTAACAGTTTAGGCAGCTGCACTTTAATAATATTAGTCAAATTAATTAAACGTTCTAGATTATTTTATATAAGATCAAGAAAATTAATAAATAAATGAAAGAGAAGAATGATATGATAAAATTAAGGTTAACATACTTTACATTGGAAAAATTAAAAGGATATTATTAGGAGTATTAATAAAAAAATATTACATTTAATATTTAAAGTAATAGTTGTTTTAGAATAATTTTCATTTCAAATGCAACACACTTTGATGGAATGTTATTTAATAATTTTCTATGTTCCCTGAATTTAGATGGAAAGTGGATTAGTACATATTTCCTTCCTTTTATTTATTAAAAATTTTTTAATGTAGTAAAGTAGAAGTAAATCAAGTATGTAAATAAATAAAGATTTTAGCGAAGGAGGTTAGGTTAATTAGTTGAGAAGGATGAATCTTAAATCCTTAACACTGTCTTTAATTTCTATTTAAAAAATAAAAATCTTAGTAAAAAAATAAAATAAAGACCTTATTAATTAGAATTCCGACCATTAATTTTTTAATCTCTCATGGGTTAAAATTAGAAACAGTGTGTCTAACATACCCTGTATTTCATTAAAAAAAGTTGTTGAATCAAAATATTCTTAGAAATGATTTTCCTTCTTATTAAATCATGTGACCTCAATGAACTCCTACATTGAGCCAGTATTCGCTTTTATTTTTTAATTTATAATATCTATTTATTTTATATTCTGTTATTTGGATTTAACTTCACCTTAAATTAGACTTATAATTTAAATCTTGATACGTTGTATCAAAATTAATGATATATTTCTGTTTAGTTAAACCGAGTTTTAAGTTAATTATAATTTTAACTGATTCTAATTTGTTTAATTTTAAAATTTTGACATATTATATGTATTAATAAAGATTACGGTTTTGATTTAAATAAATTATTTTCGTACAATTTACTTCTTAGTTAAAAAAATCTTTAATTTATTTTTAAGAAAAATATATTTTTAGTTTCAAACTTTGATCAAACTTGATTAAGGTCTACACCAGAGGAATTCTTCGGTTTGGATATCACTTGGGCCAGGCCTACCCAAAGCCAGGTCTACGGCTATTATTGGGCTTGCCCGCAACACGGTCCGACACTTGATTGTGAGACTTATAATATCACAAGGTAAAGATCTTCCCCCAACTGAACCTATCCTGAGTCAGGTCTACGACCATTACCAAGCCTACCCTTAACATAGTCTGATACTCGAGGATGGTGGGACCTATAATATCATAAGGAAAAGATCGAATTGCCCTTTTCAGCTGAAACATAAACCCTAATTATGCATACTCAAGCCCCACGAAGGTAAATACTATAAATAATGAAGCACACATACAAGTTTGATCGCTGAATTAGTATACTACTTTTCTGCTAACATATTGTACTTTCCAGTTAATTAGTCAACTCCTCTCTGACTTGAGTTTCGGAGTACTTTTGCAAGTACCTACCTGTACCAGCTTGGAGGAACTGTTGGATTGGAAGCTTGGGACATTTGGAGGAAGACTTTTTCAGTGTGTGCTCGAACATTGATCCTCATCGTGGGGCACAACCCTAACTCTCACACCTCTTAGCCACGATTGAGAGACTTGTTCCTGTACACTAGAAGTCCCACATCGTTTAGGATTCGAGATTAAAGGTCGCTTATAAACACTTTCCTCCCTTAACCCTCTGAGATATCTTTTCAGGACAAAATCGTGACAGAGCGCGATCTCCAAAGCTAACAATACCTTAGACACGGTGACCCTAATGGTGTGACGGGACTGGGGGCTTGTTCCTGTACACACATGAAGTCTCACATCACTTAGGAATTAACGCCAATGACAGAGCTACAACTCTAAAGAGAACAATACTTCGGCGGGGTGACCCTAACAATGTCTCAAAATTAGCAATATGAACAAGGTGCTTCTATTTTTTATTGATAAATTTAATGCTCAAACTTAAAAAATCTATTCAGATTTATTCTTTTATAACTTTAAAAACTGTTAGAGATAAATTCACTTATCTTTTAAATTTTAAGGACCAAATTTATTGATATGAAGATAACTACAACTTTGAGAATGCATTTTTGAAAAAAAAAATAACAACACATCTTTATTTATTTATTTAATATAATAAAGAAACTTATTAATAATATACATATATTATTTTTAATTTAGTTATATATAAAATTAAATTTATTTAATTAAAAATATTTGTGTAATCTCGAGAAATTTATTTATTTTTTTTAAATATTTCTAAAATTTGGTATAAAGAAGAGTTCGATTAACTAAAAGTTTAGGCAAAATATTAATCAGAATAAAATGCACATTCTCTTTTTTCTAATGTATGTAGTGAGACAGTGCCAAGAACAAATATCTAAAGAGTTGAGGTTTGAGAAGTGTTATCTTGAAAAATATTTGGGAATTCTACATCACCTTAATCGTGTCTCAAAGTAGTCTTATTAGTTTGTTATTGATAAAGTCCAGTAATGACTGAGTAATTAGAAGCAAACTACTTTGTCCTTTGCTGACCATCTCATGCTCGCCAAATCAATCTTGCAATCTCTTCCTAATTATATTATGTAAACTAACCTCCTACCTATATCTGTTTGTAATTTAATAGATAAAAAATGCAAAGATTTTATTTGGGTTGATCATACTGCAAAGAAAACTCATTGGATTGGCCGAGAACATTTATGTAAGCCAAATCATATGGGAAGCTAGAGACTGCAAAGAATGAGACATGCGAACCTAGTTCTCATCTCAAAATCCGAGTGACATATGCTCAACAAGAAACATGTTTTGTGGGTCCAACTCATTTATGCTAAGTACAAGTATTGTGGGAAGGCTAAACTTAACATTGACACATGAAATATCAGTCAAATTTTTGGAAAGACATCAAGGAAGTAGGCCAAATGTGAGAAGGAATGTTATCTAGGGAAAAGACAAGAAATTGATTTCTAGTTCGATAATTGGGTGTTTGGGCGAAGACCTCTGGTGGATTAGTATATTGATAGATTTGTGATCAGAGGTGCTAATAATGTTTGATTCTTTATGACTTTCGATGGGTCCTGGGATAGACGCAATTTGGCTGGATTTCTCCCAGCAGAGGTCATGATTGATATCTACAATATTAAGCCCCTAAGGGAGATAAGGTAGAGATGGGATGCAGGTAACTTAACCCGCGAAACGCGCAACCCGTGAAGCTCGCATTCTAAATAGGTTCATTATATTTGAGCCCACAACCACCCCGCAAAGCCTACAGAGGCCTGCAGGTCAACTCACATAAAAATATAAAAAATATTTAAAAAAAACCATTTTGTCTCATTTTTAATTATTATAAAAATTCAATATATATGTAAAGTCATTCTATAATGGTTACAAGGCAATAATTAAGCAAAGTTAGAGTACATATTACTTAATAGTTAAATATTAAATGTCATCACAAATAATTAAATATAATCTCAATTCTAAAATATAAAATAAAATAGTTTAAATTTAAAATACACACAAATAAAATATAAGTGCATTCAAATATAAAATCTCAAATCTCAATTTTTAAATGTTATTACAAAAGTATTGATTTTTTTCTTTTTACTTATGATACCTCATTTCTATAAATAATATAAAATAAATTTTATTAAAAATTAATTATGCGGAGGTTTGCAAAGGCCGACGAGTTTTGCAGGTTAAACCTAAAAATCTCGTATATCTAAATGAGTCTAAAATTTTAAGACTCACATACCATGCGAGTTGCGAGTAGTTTGCGAGTTTGAACTTAAATGCCCATCTCTAGATAGAGGTGATGCAATACCTTTTGGGAGAGCAGTACAAATGGTCAATTCTCTACTAAAGCTTCATATAAGAGTCTCTTGGATAAGGATGGATCCCCTACAAATCCTTTATTTGAGATAGTTTGGAAGTGGAATGACTTAGAGTGAATTCATATCCTTTTCTGGAAGGTCGCACATGTTGTCCAACTTACAAATTAAATGAGTTGAGGTATAGCAGACATATGATTGGCAACCCCAATTTCCCTTTATGTGGTAGTGATAGGGAAATAATGATTTGTGCCTTGCGCGACTGCATCTTCACACACTATTTGGAGTCAAATAGGTGCAACCAGGTTGCCCAATTTCTTCTCTCAATTGAATTTAGAGCATTAGCTTCAAATTAACCTAAATTGTTCCAAGAATTGTGATGTTGGTGGTGGGCTTAGATATTTGGTATAACTCTAAATCGACTATGGTGGAAAAAGAATGAGTTCATTTTAAAAAATAAGTAGTGATCTCCCGACCAGGTCATCAAAGTTATGAGATCCCTTCATCTAGATCTGAAGCAAATTCATCAAAAGCGTATACTAATGAAAGATTTTAGGGTTTAATACCCAAATACTTTTGGAAACCTCTATGCTCCAAGACCATCAAACTGAATTGGGATGCGATTGTTCTTCATCTACACATGAAGACGTTTATGGAAGGTGTGTTTCTTGACTGTAGTGATAAGCTCGTCCTTGACTTCTCTCACATAATTTCCTATGATGACGTTGATAAGACAAAATTGTTGGTCATTCTACAAGGATTAATAGTTGCATATGACCATGACTATTGGAACTTGGCCATTGAATAGACTCATTCAATCTGGTTCAACTTTTGGAGGATAGATGCGCTAGGGATCGTGAATACTTTTTTCTAGTTAAACAGATTTACAGGAAAAGTGAAGAGACTCAAGTTTGCACTTTTAATTTTGTTTTACGTAGACTGTACACTCATCAAAATATGTTTTTACCTTTTAATGTTTCGGATTTGTTATCCATTAAATACGACTTGGGTTGTATAACCCCTATTATTTAAATTTATTCATTTGGTCTAAATTTGTGTCTATTCTGTTTTAGTTAGAAAAAAAAAATTTAGACAAAACAAAAATCAATATCGAATAGTAATAATAAATTTTATAACTTAATTATTTTTTGAAAAATAGTTTTTTTTTTCATTCAAAACATAATAATAACACTAACACCGATCCGTATTTATTTTGAATAGATTAAGTTATGTTAGAAACACACGTAGGTTATGAAATAATAGTGTCAACTTTTTTTTAACAAATAGTTAACTCTTGTGATTTTATAATTTTAGTAGATAAAATGAGTTAATTATGTAATAAATTCTTTTTTGGATAAACCGATGTAAACTCAAATAAATTCTCAAGTTAAAAAATAAATTTATGAATTTAAAATAAAATGTTATTATTGTTCTCATTTACTTTAATTAATAATAATATTTTATCATACTCAAATTATTAGAAGAAAATATTTTTAATATTAATTTTATTACATAAATTCTTAATTACTTACTAATTAATTTTACATGTCGAGCTCAAGGAGACTGTATAAGTTTACGAGAATTCTTGAGTTTGAAGTATAGTATTACTAATTTACTGTGGCAATGTTTCTTCACTTAAAATTAGGAATAGGAATACACACGCAAGACCTGTGAAACAAACGAGGGAACAATCATCAATCACGTCAAAGGATCAAATACTTTAATACAAATAAGGATGGGTGACCTATGTATGGTGGAGTTTAAAATTTTCGACATCATTATTACACCTATGTTAGTAGATTTGACTTCTATAAAAAAATCAACTATTAATTACTTGCCTAATTTACTACTAATTTTATGTTGTGATTGATATTAATTAAACATTTATTTAGTTTTTTTCTCAATAAGTAAGTAGATAATTAAAGATGATAAATAAAGTGGTATTGTTGGTAATCTATGAATATGCTGTTATTGATAGAGAATTCTTAATTTAGTTTAATATAAATACAAATATATACGAAAAATACTAAGACGGAGATAAAGACGAGGATAACAATAAATATATACATATTCACTTGTTTTTTACTCTAACTAAACTAAATATAACACACTCTTATTCTTAATTTATTATATTTAATTTTTAAAAACTAAATAATCTTTTGGATTTAATTTTTCTTTCCAGATTACAATTAGCTTTTTGGGATGTGTTGGCATTTATTTATTCTTTTAAAAAAATATTTGACATTTAATTTATAAATTATAAATTTTGTATTTATTAAATAATTTTTGAATTAATATAATTATATTTAAAATTTTATATTTTATTAATTTTTATACATGTATATATGAAATAAATACAAATATATTCAATACCGAATAAAAATAAGATAAAACATAAATCTCATATATATTAAATAAAACAAGCATATGAACATGAATTTAGAGAACAAATAAAATAAAAATATCATATTGTTTTTATATAATAGATATTTTAATGCCTACGTTGGGATGATAGTAATAATTCACTAATATTTATGGTTGGCAATCAAGAACAGTTAGTTTGAAACAACTTACAAAAACTACCCCTAACTCACATATGTTTATATAGAACAGAGAAAACTTAAAAAAGTTATACTAATAGGTGCGTAGACAGAGAAAATAAAATAATGCATGCATATGTACCCAAAAAAAAGGGGTAAAGCATGAATGACATTCAGAAAGTTTTCTTAGATATGCCTTTTGTGTTGAATTTTTTTTTTAAAAAAAAGGATAGTTTTATTTTCAATAATATTTTTAATTCGATAATTTTCAATAAAGTAATTAAATTAGTAAATGAATATATAAATTTTAAATCATAATCTTTTACGTTTTATAACATTATAAGCTCTTTTAATTTAAAAGGAAAAATTATTTAATTTTTCTTTCAAAATCTCATTTCCAAATTCAAAACTTACTTTGAGAATTATATCATATTTTTAAAGTTACAGAGATCTATATATACAAAGTGGAACTCAACTTTTTTTATTTTTTCTTCTGTTCTTCTGTTTTTAATCTTTACAAACTAAATAATTATGAGGGAATTTGAGTCAACTAAAAGTGATGTGGATTTATGGGTTTGGTGAACTAATATACAAGTTAATTCATAGGTAAAAGTTAAAAGTTGATAACCTAATTAAATGTTTTGAATTAAAATATATATTTAGTAAAATTAATTAGTCATTAAACTAGGATGAAAGATAAAAAAAGAGTTGTGGTTAGATAATAAAGTTAAAAACTTAGACTATATAAAGTAGCGTTTTTCTTCTCTTTTTCTTTTTTCTTTTTAAAAAAGCTACCAAAATTATAAGCCTCTTTTAATTACTGATGACAAGTATAATTTAGTCAATCAAGTCATAAACACACAAGACAAACATAAGAAAATATAATTAACATTGTGAATATATATATATATATATATATATATATATATATATATATATATATATATATATATATATGATAATTAAGAATGATGAATACAAACCAAATATAGACGAGACCTCTTTTGTACGTTGTAAAGTTGCAATGTCTAGTGATTTTATATACATGCGAGAGAAAGCTTTTCAATCTTTTTAACTACTGTTCTTATTGAAAGGCCAACAGTACTGTGACAGTAGAAAATATGTCATTGATATTGTTTGGTGCTAACATTGGGGTTTAGCAATATACTAGTAATACTTTTTTCTCAAAGACTCCTTTTAACACTCTTCTTATTATTCATTAATTAAAATTTATTAAAAATAAGTTATTTTAGTAAATTTCACTTTTAAATCAGACAAATATTCAGTAAATGAAAAATGAAATTTAATAATAAAATAATTTTTTAAATAATTTTTAACCAATTATATAGTTTTAAAAATGTCGTTAACATTTTTCATATGGGAATTCAACAACTTGATACTAACATAACAATTATGTTAAATGAAAGTGTGTACTGCATAAATTCAAAGATGAAAGCGTAACTAAAGGTGGTGTGTTTATTATTCATCTCGTCCCGCTAACTTAATCTCAAAGGACTTTAATTTGACAAGTTTTGAAAAATTAGATCCAGTTTATTTGATTATGGATTATTGTGTATGACCTCAATCTAATATTATATATTCTTTTAAGTTGATTTCTTCTTAATTAAAAAACAAAAGTTATGTTCATTAAGTCTTGTTTCTTATGTTATAGGATTTTATCAAGTTGAATTTGAATTAAAAAAATTAATCATATCTAAACTTCGAGTCAAACAAAGATACAAATAAACCTAGTTATCCATTGTCTCGTAAATAACCATGTCTGAGAAGAAAAACCCTAACGTTATTCAGTGGTCACAAGCAAAATAGATTATGGTAAATTAAATATTATTTAGTTGAGAAATTACTTGTTTGTCAGTCATCGGGTGTAAGTGTGTGGCCAAATTAAGTGTAAAGTCTTTTTTTTTTTTTGTCCTGATTGATAATGTTACTAATTAATATATATATATATATATATATATATATATATATATATATATATATATATATATATATAAAATAGGATGATGATTTACTCATTCTAAGAATAAGTTTAGAGACTTACTTTTTATCTTAATATTTTATTTTCTTAAAATCTAATGACAAATATTAGTTATTTATTGTAATAATTAGATTTCAATAAAATAAATAATGATTTCTTTATAACTACATTAATAATGATTTCAATTACATTTCTTGAAATCTAAGAGTAACTTTGTTAAATTTATTGTGGGAATAAGTGGATTCATCTTGTATATAATATGTAATATTTAATTAAATAGGATGTATATATTATAACAAGTTATTTACATAATATATATTCATCTTCTTAATTTAAACAATAATGGTTCTTATAATTAAGAAAATTTATTATCTATAGCTGCATATTAAAATTTCTCAAATATATATATATATATATATATATATATATATATATATATATATTAAGTGAAATAAAATGTTAGAAAAATATCAAGCCCTATTAAAATAGTAAGCTAAAATTAATAAAATATTTTCATGGGTTGATTAACAATAATCAACAACAACATAAGTTCCCTTGATCTTTATTGTTGTTACTTACAAGTTTATGACATGTTTAGAAGTGTCAAAAATATTTTAGTATTCAATAAGCACAATGTTGATATTCCAAAAATTGTTCAAAACATGCAACTAAACTTATGTAAGTAGTGTGGAATGACAAAGTTCACAATGCACATATATACAAAGTGTATTAATTTTGAACTTGATGCACTCTATTTGAGAAGAGTAGTACGTGTTAGCTTCAACCTTATATGTGTTATTTTTTTGAGTTTTTTAATTTGTTGAAAATATATGTTATGCTTTCTTTTAATTTAATGTTTTTTTATCAATAAAAACATAAAACATTTCTTAAATATATGCAAATTAGTTTTATTTGGCAAAAATATATCTCCCTCTGTAATCATATTCTACATTTTAGTTTGTGTGGATTACAGTGGCAGTAAAGTAAAAAGATTATGAAAAGGTTTTAAATTTATCCGAAGGTAATAATATGTAGGTCCAAAATAAATCATCTTGTTTTTATGTATATAATAAGTAGTGTGCTGGATCCAAATAGTGTAAATAAACACATATTGGAGAGTTTATCATCATTAAGTGTAACATTAATATGCTTTTCACCTCCATCAAAACTCAGATTCTTTGTTTTGAAGGAATAAAAAAAGAGTTTTTCAGAGGATATGACTAGCAAATTACAGCATAAATCATGACTAGTCAAACTTCATCATTTCCATAAAATATGATCTGGTTCATATATGTGTTAAGTTGCAACTATATATATTAACTTAATTAAAGGGTGTTTGTCAAAGCTTAAATAGTTATCTTTAAATAATCTAAACAGTTATTATATACCTTATTATTATTATTGTTGTGTTGGCTATTATTATTATTTCAGAAAAAGAAAACTTATCTAAACTGCCATTTGAATTAATACTGGGTCTGCTTGTTTAAACTTTAATTTTCTTTCAAAAAATATTTTTAATTAAATAAACATTTTTTCTATTTTTTATGTGTCTGGTGTATATATATACTACTTTTTTTAAAAATAAATAGTTTTATGTAATTTTAACAAGCAATTCCTATTTTTTTTAAGAAAAATTAAAAATTCATTTTTATTATAAACATTTTTTAAGTTAAAACAAACAGATTCATTATATCACATCATGACATAATCAATAATTAGGAAGACATTCTCATGATTCAAAGTTCAAGCATTTCAAAAAATGAGAAACATATTATATCACGTAAAACTGCAGTTTTGTGAACCTAATCAATTAACTTGTTAGGGGAAATATACCAAGCCTTTTCAAAAGCCAAAAACTATATAGATAGCGTACTTTGTATATAGCATTGATTCCATTATTATAATAATATATGCTTAAATCAGCTAGCATGTGATATTAATTAAATAATCCGCAAAAGCAAGTACAAAATCATAAGTGTCATACATATTATACTACTAATTTGTTATACATAGCCTTTTCGCCCTATATAAAAGAAGATTAGTTCAATGCATATCATGATACAAGTATTATTAATTAACTAGGCTATACAATTAAAAATGTGATGGTAGAGAACTTTAGTTTAACGTAGTAGAAATTATTGAGTAATGATACATGTTATATAAAGGAATCACTTAATTGCTCTAATTCGCTCATTCTTTGTACAGTTGTCTCTCCCCTTCTGTAGTATTTTGAGTCTTTTTTATTAATTATTTTCATCCATATTCTTTAATTAAGACTTTATATATTGAGGAAAGTGAAATCCATGCTGACTACATATGACTAAGAAATACTTTTGGTATATAAAAAAATCTGTAATATTAATATTCTATAAAGGAAGAAAAAACTATAAATTATTGGTTAATTTGGATGAAATCATATCTATTTTTAATATATTTATTGATTTTAAATGAAAATATAAATATCATTTAGACTATTGCTTGAATGGAATTTAGTTTAACAATACTACTCTATTCTTTCTTAAGTGTATTTTAAGGTTTTATACATATATAAATTAAGAAGAATAACACATTTTCTTATTTTTAATAAAAGAATTTTTAAACTTTTTATCGGACCTTTCTTTCTACTTTATAATAAATTTATATGTTATAAATGTGTAAATTAATTAAAAATTAGATAGGAAGTAAGAGTATAATTGATAAAAAATATAGTTAAAGTTATCCCCAATTTTAAAAATCACATTATAAATAATTTTTTAAAAAAATTGATGCTTCAAAAAAAGGAAAGATAAATATAAGACAATAATTATGAATCTAAAGTCTATGTTACTTTTGCAAGCGAAGAAATATAAATACCTATTTATAAGATATATAATGATGCTCTCATCTCATGTCACTCTTTACATTTTAAAACAAGTATTGTATTTGAAAATAATAAAAAAAAAATTGTCTAGTGTTGTATTTAACTTTTAAATGCAACATTGATTATTTTATCACTCATACCCCTAATAATACCACTTTAATTTCTTAATGCTAAAATGAATGTTACTTTGATAATAACATTACTCTATTTTATTAACTTTTCTTGGTAAGCATAAAATAACATAAGATGGCATTCATTTTGGTAGAAACTGGAAGTACTTAGTAACCTAGTTAAACATTTATTATCAAATTAGATACCAAAAGACATATGCAAAGAGGAAGAAGACACATTCCTACTAACTCATACTTTTTTTTATTAATTTTTATTGAACGTTATATTAAGTTAATTAAGAAAGGAGTACGGCAATCAATTTTATGATTTTCAATTTGTTTGAACCATAATATTATGTTAAAAGAGTGTTTAAAAAGTATTGTCAGCGATCATCCAAGCGTGTGCACTAAAATTCTAAGTATATAATTGTGTTAAATACTTAAATAGATAGTTTGTTGTTCATAATAATTCCACAAGATTCGATTATCTTTAATGAAAGATATATGTAACTAAATAAAAAAGAGAATATTGTTAACACTTTTCAAGATAAAAATATTAATACAGGTATAGATAGATTACACATATTTAAATTAATGGAAAGTAATAGAATGACATGGAATAAATATAAGAATCATTGTTTAGATTTAAAGATAAATAATAGAATGAATTAAGGATCGGTACAAGAAAGAGAATCAGTTGCCTTCAAATCAGAGTGTATGCAATTGAATGTTATTCTCCTCCGTTACATTTTATGTCATTCCATCCTTTTTGTTTCTTTCACAATAGTACAAAGGTTTATAAAAGGAACCTAGCAACACATATCATTTATAAAAATAAAAAACTAGCAACATACATCAAATATGAATAGGACCTTGTCCACCTCTTAACTTTATTCTCATATCATAGAATCTCTGTAGATAAACTCTCTTCCATTATATTTGATTTTAAAAACTCGCTTAGAGTTCATCAAATTTCTTTAATCCAAAGCTTTATGACGAGAGACACAATCTCTATTCTTGCGGTAACAAGAAAGAATATTAATTTAATTTAAGTGTCCTTTTCTTTTTTTGTGATTTGAAAGTGTCATGCATTTGCTTTTTCCTAATGTTGGCCCAATACTTTTCTACTTAATGAGCTACTTTTACAGCTCTCTCCCTAAAATAGTTACAATTGTTTATTTATTTATAGGATTTATTAATTATATTTGTCGTCCATTTTGTTATTATAAAATAAAAAGACAGTCAAAGTGATTCTTTAAAAGCCAAAATCATGATTCATTACTTACATGACATTTGAAAGTGTGAGAAAATGTTTGTTGCAAATAACTACCAAAACTATTGTTGTAAAAAGTTTTGTAACTCATTTGTTATCCTTGCATACTCCTATTATACTTTAAAAAGTCATTAGTTGCTATCATTTGACATATTTATTATTGGTTTAAATCTGTAGACTACTCATGAAATTCACAACTCACATGGTATGTGAGTTTTAAAATTTTAGACTCATGTAGATATGCAGACTTTTTAGACTTGACTTACAAAACTCACGAGTTTAACGAGTTAACCTATGAGTCTCTACATAATTAATTTTTTAATAAAAATTGTATTATATTATTTATAAAAATGGATTGTCATAAGTAAAATGGAAAAAAAAATCAATACTTTTGTAATGACATTTAAAAATTGAGATTTGAGATTTTATATTTGAATACATTTATATTTTATTTGTGTATATTTTAAATTTAAACTATTTTATTTCATATTTTAGAATTGATATTATATTTAATTACTTGTGATGACATTTAACATTTAAGTATTAAGTAAGAAGTACTCTAACTTTGCTTAATTATTATCTTGTAACCCATTATGAAGTGACATTAGATATATATTGAATTTTTATAATAATTAAAAATGAGACAAATTGTTTTTTTTAAGAATTATTTTTTATGTTTTTATGCAGGTAGACCCGCAAACCTCTAGGAGCTTTGTAGGACGGGGAAGAACGTAAATATAATGAGTCTGTTTAGAATATGAGTTTCACGGACCAACTTTCATGGGTTGCAGATTACAGGCTTCATAGGTTAAGTTACTTGCATGTCCATATCTACTTGTGGTAACCGTCAAAGTTCATTATTATGTGTCTTCATGATGACTTTTTTTTTTTTTTTAAAAAAAAAAGACATTTTATTCATACAAAACAATACACCACCATGTTACAATAAGTGACATGATAATGTTTACACATTATATTAGCAGCAAAGAGTTAACCTTAGATATTACAAATCCCCTAGAGCATAGACAAAGTCCAATGTCATAAAAGAACCCAAAAGTTCCCGTACCTAACCATAGTAAAACAGTATTGTGGTTGTACTGACCATTCATAAAAGAAAATAAACAAATTCTTATAGAGCCTATGAACTCATAGCCACTACCTTTGCAAAGATTCTTGCCATACTTGTTCAACATTAAACCACACCCTCTGAAACACTAAGGAATTTCTTGCCAACCAAATCTCTCACAGAGTGACTAGTCAAATAATGCCAAGAATATCCTAGATATTTTTTGTGTGGCTTTAATGATACCCAAGTGTTGCCAAAAGCGAGAGTGACACTTTGGTGGAAAAGCACATAAATAGCCTAGCCATCTATAGTGTTTCATCCAGACTTGATAACTAGATTAACATGTGAAAAGAAAGTATGACACATATTCTAAATTATTGCAGCAAACTGGACAAGAAACATCAGTTGATAGGATGATATTCCGTTTTACCAATTCAACCTTCATCGGGATCCTATTATGAGGTACCTTCCAAGAAAATTCTAAGACCTTGGAAGGCACCTTCAACTTTCATAACATGTTAAAGAAATGTGAGTTGGAACCTTGAGGTTCCCCACAAATTAAACTATAAACTTCTTTTATGAAGTAAATAATATTGTTGCTTGGATTACCTACCCATCTCTAGCCATCTTTGACATCCCTCCTCAATTGAACCCTACCAAGAACCCCCTCCAACTCTCTAACCCACTCTTGCTCCCAACTAAACAACTCTTTTCTCCACCCTCATCTCCATTCTCACCTCTTATCATTCCAAACACCAACCTCACATAGAATGGCCTCTTTTTGATTGGATAGTCCGTACAATCTTGGAAATAGTGATTTGAGTGCTTCCAACTTGCCTCACCCTCCCTCCCAAAATTTGAATAGTGACCCATCTCCTATCATAGGTTTGAAACTTCCCAAAACCATTCACCCACACCCCTTCAGTTGTTACCTTCAACATATCCCTCCACCACTGAGACCCACAACTTCATTGCCTTAATAATATGTTACTCTTCATATCTTTCCCATATTTGGCTTGTAGAACATTGATCCAAAGAGACTTCTCCCCCTGAAGAATCCTTCATCGCCACTTACCAAGGAACGCTTTGTTAAAGGCCAACACATATTTAATGCCCATACCACCTTGGCTTTTCTCTTTGCGCACTAGCTCCCACTTTATCCATGTAATTTTGTTGTATTCATCTGATCCACCCTAGAGAAATCGTTATTGCAGACTTTAAATAGTAGGGTCACGTTCTTCAAAATTCTATAAAAAGACAAAAATTACAAAAAAAAATGGATGAAAGGGTAGATTTGATTAAACAAATCTGCCCTCCCAAAGATAGATTTTTTTATTTACAGGAAGTTAGCTTTGCTCTCATTTTTTTAATAACCAGTTTCTAAACTCTCTCACTTCTCACATTTAACCCCATTGGTAACCCTAAGAAAGAGAATGACAAATGCATTACTTCACAATTAAGAATCTTAGCCAATTCATAACACCTAATAGTACTTTTAAAATAGTATCATACTATTGGGAGACAACCTGCAAATCCAACCTCCCTGTCTTAACTCTAGACAAAAGATTTGCTTAACAAACACTCTTAATTAGACCCCCTAATCCTTATGCTACAATTAAAAATAAGAATGAAGTAAGTGGATTCCTTTGTCTTAGACCTCTTTGCATGAAAATTTTTTTATTGCACTTCCATTTACCAAAATTGAAATAGAAGATGATTGGAGACAACCTTGAATCTAGCTAACGCATTTGTCACCGAACTCAAATCACGTAAGCATATAGAATAGGAAAGGTCAACTAACTGTATCATATGTCTTTTCAAAGTCTACTTTAAATATTAGTAGTGCTTATGTGAATTTTTTGCTTCATGGATAATTTCATTTATAATGATCACATTATTCAATTGTTGTCTCCCTTCGATGAATGCAGTCTGGGTTTCTTTAATAATATTGGACATCACACCTCGTAGCCTATGAGCCAATACCTTTGCAATGATTTTATAAATTACACCGATAAAAGATATTATAGTCCCTAAGGCCGTCAGGTCAATCTTTCTTAGGAATGAGAGTTAGAAATGAAACATTTGCACTTTTAAGAATTTTCCCATTTTGGTGGAAATCATGCAATACCTTCCTAATATAATCTTTTAGTATATCCCAAAACAGCTTAATAAACTTCATGTTATTCTCATCTGGTCCTAGGGCTTTTGTATTGTCACATTTCCACACAACATCACAAATTTATTCCTCAGAAAACTCTCTCTTTAAGTTTTTTCTTTGGTCAACAGAGAGACTTTTGAAATTTACATCATGTAGTCTTACCCCTTCGATTGAATCTTCCTTGAAAGTATTGTTGGACTTTTTTTTTAACCTGAAAAGGTTCTTCTATCCATTCGCCATTGATCATTAAACCAAATAAATTGTTAGATTGCTTCCTCCAATTAATTGATGCATGGAAAAAAGAAGAATTCATATTTGATAATTGCCTAAGTTACCTATTTTTACCCAAGTAAAATAGAATAATTATAATTCCAACTAATTTAAAGTCTTGTTTTCCTCTATTTTCATACAAAAATTTAATACTTAGAAAAAATTATTATAGATATATATTTTGGGCATATTTTACTTCTTGGCACTATGTTTAGAACCCAACCCTATATCAAAATAAACATTTCATTCAACCACTCATCATCGAATGCTTGAATGTCTTAAGATTAACTTTATCTAACTCAAACAATAACACCATGTCACCTCCTAGATGCATCACATTAACAAACATCATCCCTAACATGTAGACTCCTTCTTGTACAATGGGCAAATGTTTTGGGTCTCTAATTTGTTTGATAGCACAAGACTAAGCCACTCCATATTAGACTCCTTCACTTCCCAATCATATTTTTCCTTCCATTAACTACCAAATGCGTTCTCATTAACAGTGACCTTCAATATTGGCTCGAGCTTACTAGGACGCTAAGACTTCACATTTCTATGAAGTCGAGTATTATGTTTGTTTCCCATTGCAGAGTCATGTTGTGTTGAAATAATGGAATATTAACATGTAGCTTAAACTTTTCGTTGTAAATTTGATCAAACTCCTTCTCCATTCGCTTAGGATTCTTCACATCATAGAACTGCATGAAACCAAAGCGGCCCCATCTCTCTCATTCTATGTCTTCCAATAAAGATACCTCTCACCTCCCTCCACTTGCTAAAAATTCTACATAATGCATCTCATAAAAAGATTCAAGAAAGTGTGAGAAGTAGAAAAGTGTTAAATCCTTTGCAAAACCATCGAGCATGCCTTGTCATTCTCCATCATATGTTTGTTACCCTCTTTCTACCCACCCTCTCTCTCTCTACCCATGGCCCATCCCAAATTATCTAGCACAATAATGTTTAGTGATGATTGTTACTACAAAAAACTTTCTTCAACCAAAATTGTTGAAGAAAATGTTTTGCCATATCAACCAAAGTCACTATAATAAGATAATTGTGTTAACCATTAATATTGTTGTGATAAGATATTTTTTATTTTTTGAAATAACAATTACTATTATAGTTATAAGATATTTTTTCTTATCAACCAGAGTGACTGCAATAAAATATCTTATTTCAGCAACATTTATTGTTGTTATATTTTAATTTCTTTTCATAATAAAAAAATCATACCTATAAGTTATTATTTTTAGCAACTTACATTAATTAATTTTTTAAAATATTAATTAAATTTTCACAAAAATTATATATTATTTTCTAAATTAATAATGTTGAAGATAATTTAATTATCTTAACTGGTTTAAATTATATCAAATTAATATTTTTGTTTAGTCATATGTTTGTTCAATTGCAAATTACGGAATCAACAATTAAAAAAACATATAAATTCAACATATATAAACATGACTAAATATTATAAAATATTATTTTTTTCATATACTTGATAAAATAATCTATATGAGTGTCAACTAGGTCGCTTGCATGAGATCTTGACAAATTTTTATAACACTCATAAATACTGGACACATCTATGGCCTAAAAGCGGAACACAATGATAATAATAACATTGTGGAGGTGTATTGTGATAGATAGATTACTATCATACAAGTGTTTTTTTGTTTATATAACTTAATTGCTACACCAACTATAATGTGTCTTAAGTCCTATTGGTCTGGTTCATATAACTTGCTACACTAGATTCAATGAATTACATCTTATGTGAGAACCTATAAATTTCTTCTTTAAAAATTGTTTCTTTGTCTTTTGAAACATGTGGGAGATTGTTGTAAAAACTTGTATACATTACAAAATATTATAAAATATTATTTCTTTCATAGTACTATATATAATGTCTCTTTGCCAAACACACTTAGGGCTTCATTGGTTTGGTTTTGTTTTTTAGTTTTTGAAAAAACTTTTCAAAAATAGTTTTTAAAAACTATTTTCAGAAAGAAAAGAAAAAAAAAACTTGTTGGGCAAGTGATATTTGAAAACTGTTTTGAAGATGTAAAAATGAAAAAACTTGTTAATGTTTATTAGAATTTCATTAATGAAAAGCAAAAAACAACATATTTTGATTGTATTTTGAGTTTTCAAAACAAAAACTGAGAACTGAAAAGCAAAACTACTTTTAGCTGTTCCAGTTTTTTAGTTTTTAAAAACTAAAAAACCAGAACTGTTTTCAAAAACTGTTTTCAGAAAACACTATCCAAACAAGTTTTTTAGTTTTTAAAAACTAAAATACTGAAAACAGTTTTATAAAACTGTTGTCAAACAAGCACTTAGTCTCTCGCTCTCTTTTCTCTTATTTTCTTCTTCTCACTGCTCTTTAAATTCTTTGTTTTGGTTGCATGTTTGTAGTCTCAGTTTGCTAAGAAGTTTCATGAGTGTTCAACATGCCCCAAGAAGTCACCATGATTCTTTTATGGGATAATTGACAACATATACATGTCTCGACCATCTTATCAACTTGATGAAGAATATATCATAAGATTGCTTGTTATCCAAGCCACTATAGCAGAAGTTCAACTGATTCTGTTATTTCAATTTTTCTTTTGTTAGTTAATTCTGTTGTGTATAGTTAGTTGCTTCTTGCCTTTGTGGCTCCTTCATCTCTTTCCCTTATTATTGTATATAAACCACTTACTTTATAATTAACAATTTTATCAGATGTTGCTGATCATTCTCTTTGTGTTGTGCTATCTTATCTTTCTCTCAGTTTTCGGTTCTTGACAACTTTTCTTATGGTATCAAAGCTCTTCGTGTAGAAGAGCTGTGGTGCGTTCTCTGATATCTCCTTCTTCTCCTTGTCTTCCAATTCATCGAATATGAGTGAAGAGTTGGATTAATCGATTAATGTTCACAATTACCTGTACCTTCATCCAACTGAGAATCCAACAGTGGTTCTTGTTTCTCCAGTGTTACATTCTAGCAATTATCACGCATGGTACAAATCAATGGTGATGACATTGAGTGTCAAAAATAAACTCGAATTTGTTGATGGAATTGTGCAAGAACCAACAAAAGATGATAGACTATATTCAGCGTGGAGGAGATGCAACAACATGGTTACTTCACGGATCGATCATTCGATTAGTCTTCCTATTCGTCAAAGCGTTCTATGGATGGAGAAAACATATGAAATCTGGAAGGATTTGCATGCTCAATATTCACAAAGAGACTTGCTATGTGTCATTATATGTCTTGGATCTTTATATGGATGCTTCATCAATGAAACAAGGTGATTTATCTGTGATTGAATAGTTCACTAAACTTGGATTGGGATGAATTGGAGAGCTTTAGACCGAATTCTATATGTAACTGTTCGATGAAATGCACCGATTAAATACTGACTGCTATAGCCAAAAAAAAACTTGAAAGATCAAGTTATGTAATTCTTGTGTAGTTTGAATGATCAATACAGCAAGCAATGTTATGATCTATTCTTCATCAATTTGATCGGATAGCTGAGAACATGCAATATTTTGTTAACTTACTATATATTATGGGTCTTTGCACATATATCTACTATGGTTGCCAATACATCGATTTATCGTTAGCAAAACAATTGTGTACGGATTCATTAACGTAAAAATTGGGCTGGAGAGAGAGAAATGAAATTGAAGGAACATTAATGGTAAGGCGCATGAGTTATGACTGCTCCATATATAACATACTCAGTATCCATGTATTATTTCTTCATTTTTACTCGAATTTATAGTACCCTTTTTTTTTCTTGCTTTAGGAATCTTTATTATCAGAAAAGTTCAGAATCTAAATTTCATATGCACACCTTTTCCAAATATAATTGAATTTAAGACACCCAGCTAGCTAGCCTATATATCATGTTCATCAGATTTATCTCATATTGCTGCTTTGTGAATTAACAATTTTATTTGATACAACTAACCATGTGGATGCTTAGCTCATAATTTTCACCAGATCTTATTCTTTAGACTCATTTTATCTGAAAATCCGCGAAGTGGGACTCGGAAATTATTACAATTTCTATGTTCTTAGCCAATCAGCATGGCAAAAAGCCGTGATTGCAATATAGAGAAATCAATGGCACAATTAAATCTATATTTGTAGATACAATAATAGGCAAAGGGTACAACCAAATAAATGTCCTTTAGTGAAAACTAAAAGAGAAAAATATTTGACAGTTTAATTTGTCGTGACAAATACCCATCCTACAGTTTATTTGCCTGAAAAAGTTTGGTACCGATAACTGCTATGCTTGAATAATTTTGGGAGCACTGTTCCTTTGGAGGGTTACATATCCATAATTTTTAAATTAGGTGTTTCTTTAATATTTGGATGAGCATATATGGGTTTGCTTAAATTTGAAGGGGTCACATACATAAAAAAGATAAGACATAGTTAGCTAGCTATATGGCTAGACAGAGAACAAGAAAAGCCACAGCCTAGGACTGTGGAAAATTGGAAATCCTTATTACTACGTTTTGTTCCCACTGTTTTATTGTCTCAACTTTCCATCACTAGCTAACCAATTAGCCTATATATTGTCTCCAAAAGAAAAGGTAAAAGAAAGACAACAAAATCATAGAACCGTATCGTTACTAGTACAAATGATCGAGTAATGCAAGCATTGAAGATGGCTTTTTAGTCTCTAAAGTTCCCTAGAGCTCTTCATTTCTATGTAACATATGCTATCTAATTTATCATTCACGGTGGGACTGGGAGACCAAAAGGAAAATTCATGGTGGGTATAGATAGAAGCATCCATCCATGGGAAAGCCACAAGATTTTGCTCATAGTTTGATACGGCTGACCACATACCTTAATTAAACTACTTTTAATGACATCTTTTCTTTCAATCATCATTTTTCCATATAAAAAACTCAAATTCAAAATTTAAACTTTCCTTAAGAGAACTAAATATCACTTAAACAAACGACTTATTGGCAATACATGTTTTATATATAGAATAAATAATATATAATTATATGTTGAGATTGAGTATATATAAAAATTTTATACTATCATCTCATTTACAAACTATTATATTTATTTTATGAGTTTAATTGGTATATATTGTCAGTGTAAAGAATTTTACACTCATAGCAAATCACAACCCTTTATTCATGGTAGATTTGTTGACTTTACTCATTATTATTTTAAAAGTCACATAAATGAAAAGTCATCATTGAACATCAGTATAAAAATATTTTACACTAACAGTGTATACCAATTAAACTCTTATTTTATATAGATCATAAATAACTAAATATCTTTTATCATTCTATAGCTCTTTTTGAGTTAGTTCATTATTAGTAACACTTTTTGTAATATAGTATTGAATATATTACAAATGCATTCTTGTACTTTAATATAATTATACATACAACTTTTATTTTTAAAATCATTACTTTTGTATACATTTAAGGTAAATTTTAACAAAGATACTAGTATACATAAATACAACTGTAATAAATATATAAAAAAATTCTTTGTAATTTAAAAAAAAAGAAAGAAATGCATAAATAATTTTACTAAATTTGATAGAATGCATCAGTATTTTATCTTTTTTTTATAGGACATTTATTTTCTCTTTTTTACAGAACATTTATCTGTAGTTCTGTACAAATGTAATAATTAATTTTGAAGTTATTATAATTTCAGTAGTTGATATATACATGCATCTTATTTTTTTTACACAACATTTATTTTATCTTCTAAGATATGCTTCTTCTTCTTTTTTTTTTTATTTGGATAAAACAGATGGAAATGGACATGATTGAAAGAGGAAGCAAAAATCACTAACTAACAAAAGTTTAGGATTAGAAACGACAAAAAAATATCTCTCAATATTCGAATCCAAAATGATAATTGAAAATTATTCTTTGCCTTGTTTCACAAATAATATATATTTATCCAAGTGAAGAAACATGTTGAATTTTATACAATACGATAGATCCTTCAATTTTATGTCCTTCATCAATATGGGCAAACCTAAGTCAATTGACTTTCTGAATGGTTTGCACGTCTTGAACATAAAATAGGAACCAGCATAATCAACCAAATATACAAACCTAAAACTTTGAAGTGGATAGGGGAAAAGATTCATCCTAGTAATGAAGCACTAGACATGAAGCCAACATAGCAAGCATTCTCATTGCAAACTTTTTATGTAATTTGTAATGCCCCTCATCCGCATGTCTCCTTAGTGCAAATCTGAACCAGCTACTATCATTTATGAAACCCTCTTTATAGCCAAAATTAAACTCATAAGTATCTCCTCTTTGGCGGGATGCCCTTATATTTAGTAACTTACTATAGCTAGCCACACAAGCACAATTATTCTAATTCCACCAAAAGAATTAAGATGAATTGTGATGACCCACAAATCAAAGATTTCAATGTTCATTCCAATATAGAAATCCACTCTACCATGATCCATCATAACAAAATAAAGTTGGTACCTATGAGGCAATTGCTTTAAAGCTTACATGGCTGGAAGAGGAAATATAGAAATATTATAATATAGTAGCTATAGATTAAAGGCAGTTTAATTATAAAGGTAGTTAGGTAGTTGCTTGTGAAGATAAGAAGGGAGAAGAAGAAAATGGTCCGGTATAGATTCACGTGAGCCGCCGATTATCACGGTGGTTTGGACTTGAAAAGGTGGAGAGGGCCAATGGATAGAGACTTCAAATTAGAGGTCAAGATTCCAAAGCTTTTTATATCATATTTTAGTATGGAATTTTGGAGGGATAACCATAATGGATTAGAACACTTGCACCATACTCTTGTGAATTGTATGTGGTGTGTTTTCTAATTTGGTGGCTTGGAAGAAGATCATGCATAAAGAGATGGGAAAAAATGACATCATAATTTTTGTGTTTCGACTTTCAAACCAAGACCATGTGGAATTGACTTATGCTCTAAGACCAAATAGTTTAGAAGAATTATGTCACGTCAAGCACAGTTTGTCGCGACCAGTTTTAGGAGAGATACGGTAAAGAGACATTTATGTTTTATCTATTAAGAGTGCAATGGTGTAATTTGAAACCTTAACATGTATGCTTAAAAAATTAAAGTTTTAGAATTGATCATGTGTATATATGTATTGAAATTAAAAGGTATTAACATACACCACTAAGGTCGGTAGAAAGTTTGAGATTTGAAATAATATGCATAAGTTTTTTATATTTTTTTACCTTGGTGTTGTTATTGTATATTATGAATGATAACAAATATCAATATTTTACTTGGTTCATTCTAAAAGTATTTATAAATTATATCCGTAAAAGTTAATTAATTTGATCCTGTATATATGAAATATTTATTATTTTATTCTTTCAGTTTACACGTTAATGGGTTGCTATTGATAAGTTCAACTGTGAGCAGCTTTTATATACAAGTTCACAACGTGTATCTTGTGTTTTTATTGATTATTGATTTATTTATTTTTAACTTCACAGCATTAGCAACTAGTACATGTTACAATTTAGACATATTGAGACATATTTCTATTGAAACAGTGGAAAAAGAAGCAGCTTAGCGAATTTCAAAAGCTTTTGGAAATTCTTAGCAGGTATCTTCATCATAATCTCCCAATATAAAATATTTATTAAATATGTCAAAATGGCCTCTACTCCAACATTAACAAATGCAGTTTAGAATATAAGCTGAGGGAATCATGATGCTTCAATATATTTTTTATAAAAAAAATTACAAGGCATGGAGAGAAGATCAAATGAAATTTGTATGATGCATCAGCGGAGGAAAACCTTATACATTTTTAAGATGAGCTTTGGCTGTGTGCATAGCAGTGGAAAACAAAAAATGAACAGCAATATACACTTACTATAGATATTCCATAAATAGCAACAGAAAATTGCTGAAAGACTACTGCACGGTACATTATTACTAAACAACTGCCTAGTATCAATTGTCATCAACTAAATTGGGAAGTGCCTTGTTTTGAAACTTCAACAGAACGTTCTTTCAGAGTCCTCTGCTCATACCAGCTAACCATTAGTAGGGTACTTCATCTTAATGGCAGATTCATGCTCCGCTGCAAATGCTAAAGTTGAAAAGAATGCCTTTTGGCCTTTTGAACTCTGAGAATTATCAGATGACTTTTTCCCCTCTTGAACTGATTTACCATGGCTGTGATCCCTCATGAAAACATCTACTGAGGATTTCTCTGGAAACTTTGATGTCATTCCTTTTGCCACAGATTGAGTTTTTCCTAAAATCTGGCTTAAGAATACATCAGTCATTGACACATTTTGTTTTGTTCTGTCATTAGCTTTGTTTTGATCATCCTTATTTAGAGAGGAATTGGCCTGCTCAGGCAAACCAAAATTGAGAAACTGGGGCAACTTGATAGCATTTTCCCTATTCACATTGGAATAAGTAGCACTTTGAAAACTGCATACTGAGCCTTTGCCAAAAGAAAGAAAATTTATTCCCTTAGGTGTCACAGCTGGCAATTTCTTTTCCACCTTCTTTTGAGTTTTGTCATATGAACTTTGATCTTCATGGGTCCCAATTGGTGCAGGACCTACCTCAGTTGTTACTGTGCCTTGTTTCAGTGAACTAGGACTAGGTGATAATTTTGCCAAATTGATGAAATTAATTCCTTTAGGTGGTGTAGGCTGTTTCTCTACAGTGTTTGTCACATTATGTTCAGCATTGATGCAAAAATGGTTTCCAGCAGAATTCATGTCATGGTTTTGCCGGACAGAACTAGAACCACGTTTGTTGTTACGTGGTGTAGTGGAATTTGCATGTCCTCCTAATAAAGGAGTAGGGATATCTTTGTTGGATGGTACCTAAATCAAAAAGTTCCCATTTAATTTTATGTAAGAATAGTTACCTACTTTATATTAAACCCTTTACAATCATTTACAAGAAGTAAAATCAGTCACAGAGAATATGGTACCTGGTGTGCAAATAAGCAAGAAGCACCTCTAGTACAAGAACCTTTGGACACAAAATTGGTGCAAGGATATTTAGAGAGTTGATGATCAAATGGGCAATCATCCCCTTTCATGCAAGAGTGACGAGCAAAGTAGGTACATGGCTGCAATTTCAGAATCAATACAAGGTATTTTTAATATCTCCTGATTCTTGTTACAACTTGTGGAAAAAAAAGTATAACTGAGTAAAGTTTTAAAAAGGTCATTACCGTGGATTTTGTTAGGGGCACTATATCATGGGAAAACTTACACTTGTCACCCTGCAAAATTTGTTCAGGAATAAGACAAGAGAAAAAGAAGTTAGAATGATTTGATATATTTCCCATATGGCTATGATATGCATTACTATATCACAGACATTGCAGAGGCACACTGCTCTTACAATAATGACCTAGATGGGCTACTTCAGCATAATCATACCAAACAAAATCAAAGGGCCATGCCTATTCAAATGTCACATAATATAAATATAGAAAATGAAGAACCAGGACAAAATTTTTAATCTAACTTTTAAATACGGAAATCTTCTTGCATTAAAAATACATTGCTTTTTACCTAATAGGATTTGCAGAGAATTTTAGAAAAGCAAAATTGAATGGACTTGAGACGTACAAGCAGTTATTGAGTCACTGACCTACAAGCCCATGTATACTGTCAGAAATTGTCTAATATAAGAGTCGATATTAACTGTTTGACAGTTATAACTGACAAGGAAGCTCTAACAGAAAGAAATACAGTGAATGTTATAAAGGAAAACTAAGAAAAATACATCAGAGATCCTCAAGAAGTATTCCCTTACTACCCTATCCTATATTACTACAAAGGAACTTCAAGCAAGTTCCAAGTTAGAATAAGTTAATATATATCTATTACCTTAAACCACATTTAAATGAAGTATCAACACAGAATAAAAAACTGTCGTATGTATTGTGCAATGGCTCAATGTAAAATATTCTCAACAATTAAAAACAACAAAAGTAAAAGTAAAGATGATGTGTTCCATATATGAATAAGTGAAAATAATTTATAGTTTAGTGTAATTGGGTAATAAGTACCTCGTGACACCTTCCATTGAGATAATGCCAACAATGTGGGATGACTTTTGGTTTTTGTACATGTTGCTTCAGCTGCAATTTTTTAACACCCAGTTCTTTGTTCTTTTCAGCTCGCTTCTTTTTTTTTCTTATCTACAAAATAAAGTGTTATCAAATAAAGAGATCAGATAATGCTGAAAACATACAGATTTATAGATTATTCTTCACAAATATCTGACTATTAATTAACTGCTGTCAATATGACTTCAAAATAAGTTGACTTGATTAACAAGCTTCAAGATACATATCAAAAGCTAACATTAATATAACACCGAGAAAGAAAATCAATAACAATATCAGAAGAATACCTTCTTTTTTTCTTTACTCCCACCACGCTTACTCTTTTGGCTGATATCAACCAACTGCAGCAGATGATCAAAACTTAGCAACAGGAAAATCAACATAACTAATCTTAAAATCGTTAACCAGTCAGTCCACATTATGGAACTCCACATTAGGTCTCCAAATATAATTCTTATCATATTTCTGTTTTTTAGTTAATTTTGCCCAAAAACTCAAATAGGAAAAATAAATGGGAACTGAAAACCATACAAAGACTTTGGATATAGACATACAACATTGGGATTACAGTTTGTTTTATTGCTTAGGGGAAGGGAGGGGAATTGTGTAAAACAAGGAAATGCTAGCTAAATAATTTCAAAATTATTAAAACTAAAGGTGTGTTTCGCAAAACTAGCTTATAAGCTAGCTAGTAGCTAATAAACTCCTAGCTTATAAGCTCTAACCTGATAAGCTAGCTTATTGAATCACAAGTGTTTGGTAATAATATGTAAACAGAAACTAAGGATAATAAGGAAAATGTATTAAAATATAAGGGATAATAATGTAAGAAAATCAAATAAGCTAAAAGCTAGCTAAAGTACCTTGTAAGCTATAAGCTACAAACTCCTAAAATAAGCTATTTTGAGGTACCTTACCAAACATTTTTGTGTTGGTCAAACCAGCTTATAAACTAGTCAAATAAGCTAATAGCTAGCTTATTGGCCTTAACACATTATAAATATAACAAAAGTAAAGATCATCATCAAATCAAAATCTTCAATTCATCATTGGTGGTAGCAAATATAACTAAATATAACAAATTTGAAGTATCAAATATATAATCTTAACATGATCACAAGTTAAGAACATAATACAACATCAAGAAAAAAAAAATTAACAGTAATATTTAGAACAATTTAGAATACCTTTGTTTTATCTTCTTTCTCACCTTCAATAGTTTCTTGAGAAATTCCTACTCCAACTCTGCATGCAATCCCTTCCTTGCTACTAGTTCTAGGCTCCACTTGTCCACTATTATTGGCATCTTGAAGCACATTTACCATAGATGAATTAGGGTCAAGGCCTTCTTTCTTTTCTTGATTTTGATTCTTAGAAGGATATATCATGTTTCCAGTTACATTTCCAGGCTTCTGGACCTCATCTACTTCCATCTGTTGTAAAATTAAAGCATCTGCAGAAGACACATCAAGTGAATTGCCATCTATTCCCAAGGCTCCAGAAATTTCTCCCTCTTCCATGTCTACTTGGTAATCCGCCTCTGGCAACCCAACTTCAAAGTCATCATTATGTTTCTCATGAATCTCATCTAATTCCAAGCTCAGAGGGATTAAATCACTATCACTAAAAATATCTTCAGCTCCTTTCATAACCCGCTCAAACTCATTCATTAGCTTTTGCTCCTCATCAAAACTATTTACTTGGGTAGACATTTCCTCTGTTCCCATCATACGTTCTATATCATCTAGGACCATCTTGTTGGAAGTCAAGTCCATATCCTTATCTCCATCTCCTTCAATGGTCTCCTTGACCTCCTGTATACTCTCCTTGTATATAGGATCCTCGGGATCCAAACAATCAGAATCAACAACTTCAGAGCACTTAGGCTCCTTTTCCAGGTTTTCTTGATCCATTCTACCACTGTCATTATCTTGAAACGGGGCAAATAGCTTCTTAAAAAGAGTGGTCAATAAATGAAAAACACGCATTAAATTCAAACTAACTAAAAAGCCAATCTTAAACTCCAATTCCAAGCCCAAGCCAAAACTTAAAAACAAAATTACCCTCTTTCGATTTCAATTTACCAAAAGTTCAAAAATGCTGAATTGAAACAACATTCAAATAAATAAACATCAGACGAGCGCAATTAAATTGAAACAACCACCAGATTGATCTCAAACTCCTATTCCTAACCCAATTGGAAACTTAAAAGAAAAGGGAACGAAAAATTTATAAACTCTGAATTGAAACAACATCCAAATAGATAAATATCTGAAGAGCACAAGTGAATTGAAACTACCAACGGATTGGTCCATAACCACAACCATATCTTAAAAACCTTCAAACTTCAATTACTACTCCGAATGGGAACTTGAAAAAAAATTGAATTTTTTTTTATCAAAGTACCCTTATATTAATTTACCACAACCTCAAATAAACTGAAATTTAACAGCATTCATATAACTGAGAAATGGGCTATTAAATTGAACATACAAAAAACGAAAGTCCCAAACGTCAATACCCAGTTGATAGAAGTGCATAAAAATGAAGAAAAAGAAAACAGAAAGAACTAAAAAGGAAGAATTTTGAAGTTGAAAACATACCAGGAATGTTGAGGGGTTGAGTTGGCGTTTGAAGTGAAGCGTTGAAGTCAGAAAGGTGAGAGAGGAGACGAAGAAGAGCACGATAAGTGTTGCTACGCAAGTGTGATCGATGGTAGGGAGGAAAATCCATTGCGGATTGAGAGGGTTTTGACGTTTCCATTTCAGAATTTCCCTTCGGGGCACTCTGTCGTTTTGGAGAAGAATGATGAATCAGTGAATCGCAATGCTTGCAAGTGTCGTTTTGAAGAGAATGACGATACTTGTGCCGTTTTGGGAATGCAAGAAATTTCCGCATTATGAGAAGGAGGCGCCAAGGGAGACAAACAACATGGCGGTGCTTAGTTGTTGTTGTTGTTTTTTTTTTTTTTTTTATCTCCATAGGAGTTGAACACTGAGCTGAATTATACCCCTGCAGTGCTTAGATAAGAATTTAACTTTTACATTTATGGAAAAAATGTTTTTCTTATATATGTAGTAAATAATTCAAATTTATTGAAATTTTTATTTATAATTATAAGTGGAGAGAGATTAAATTATATCGCGTTACTTCACATAGTAATTTTTTTAAATAATTTTTTTCTTGGAGTTAAAGTTTTTGAGCATTTTGTCGAAATTTATCAAAATAATTAAAATATATTTGAATTACTTTATATTTTTTCTTAAAATATACATTGTAATTATTATAACTAGCGAAGAGTTGTGTATTCGTCATTTCTATGTGATATGTTACGATATGTTGAATTGTGTAATTAGTTCTTCTCTTTTAAAATTTTAGTGTTCTCGTGATAAATAGTGGTTGATAATTTTAAAAGGAAGTTGAACCTCTCGAAGGTAAAAAATATGTCTTTTGGTGGTCATTTGGTGATGTTAAATGTTGTTCTTACAAGCCTTCTTTTGTCTTTCTTCTCTTTTTATAACGCACCTAAGAAAGTCATAAATTGTCTAACTAAATTCCAAAAGAAATTCTTGTGGAAAGGGGGGTGATGATGGGGTGAAAAAATTGCTTGGATCAATTGGTAGAGAATTTGCTTAGGTAAGAAGGAAGGAGGCTTGCGGGTGAAATGTCTATTGAAATTCAATATTTGTTTGCTTGCTAAATAGAGATGGAGGTTTTTAAAAGACAATGGTGCGATTTGGTGTAATTTACTAAGGAGTAGGTATAGAGATTTTCAGCACCATCCTTATTTAGCTTGTGGTTCGTGAAAGTGGTTATTATGGTGGAGGGATGTGTAGGCTATAAACGATAAATGTGTACCATGTCTTGGGTGGTTCTCCAGTAACATTCAACGGAAGATTCGTGATGGAAGGGAGACTCTCTTTTGGAAACATAATTGGATGGGTGGTGCACCTTTGAGTGAGATATATCCTAGATTAGATAATTTCTCTATGCACCCCCATAATTTCTCCTACACCTTCATAAGTGTAGCAAAAATCTAAAATACCCCTAGGTAAAAAATAACTTAACTCATGTTCTCCTTCTTCTTCCTCCGCACACCACTAATCTGAATTCTCTCATGCACCCCCTTCTTCTTGTTATGAATCAGTGTTATGAATGTGAACAAAACATTATTGTTTGTATTTTCTAAAAATAAAAAAACAAGATTGCGAGAAGTTGATGTACGTTGATCTTTTGGCATTGCTTTATGGATTGATCAAAGCATTAGCCCTTTCCTAAGAAAGAAAGAAAAGTTGGGTTTTTCTGTTAGTGACATTTTGTAATTGAAAACGAAAACGTTTTGGAAGTGACATTTCCCATTAGGATTGGCCCTTTTGGCGTTCGCCATTCTCACTTCGTACCTTCCTTCACAGTTCTTTTTTTCCATTTTCCTCTCAAGTCTTAATCGAAAATGAAACTTCTTCAAAAGCAAAAAGATTTGCAATTGTAATTACACAGTCTGGACAGGAGTATCCGAACTTGTAGACAATTTGCAAATTTTTTTTAGTCTGGGTGGGTCTGTCTAGACTTGTAAAAAAATTTGCAAATATTTTTACAAGAAACGTGCGAGATAGATAATTAAATTTTTACTTTTTTTACCTAGAATATTTTTGTCATTTTAAAAAATTATGGAGATGTAGAGAAATACGATGGAAATGCAAGGAAAAAATCACTTTGTTTCCTCTAGTGGTGTATAAGGTTATTTCTATGTATAATCTTAGGGAGGCTCGAATTGGTGATTCTCCTTAGGGTGGGATTTGGCGTCGTAAGCTTTTTGTTTGGGGGGGGGAGGGGAAGACCTTCTCCAGCAAATCGAGGTTTTACTATAAGGTCTACAAGTGCATCAACAACATAGTGATAACTAGGTGTGAGTCTCTGTAGGAAACATTTCATTTTTTGTTGCAGCGGCTTACACTACATTATATGGTGCCTTTATTCATAGGAGTTCACTAGCTGGTGACTCTAACCTATTTAAGTGGTTATGGAAAGACAATATTCCATCCAAGGTTATTGCATTTTTTTGGAGGCTTCTACTCAATAGGCTTCTAACAATGGATAATCTAGTGAGGAGAGGTTTCGGGATTAGTGAAGATAAGCTTTTATGTCTGATGTGCAGAGCATTCGGAGTACGCTAACCATCTTTTTTTATCCTATAAGATTTCTTAATTTCTCTAGCGTAGGGTGTTGAGATGGACTAGGTTAGTTTCACCATTACCAAATGAACTTCATCTTTTGTTTCATGTTGTTAGTTCATGGCCATAGGTAAATATAGAAAGAAAATTAGATACATGTTTTGGCGTGTGGTTTGTTGGGGTATTTGGATATCTAGAAACTCCATAGTTTTTAATGATAAAACTTTGAAGTCTCTTGATATTTTTGCTTTTATTCAGCTGACTTTGTGGAAGTGGTTACTTTCTAGATTTGGTTTTCATATGAGATGTGTTTTCTCTTACTAGTGTTATAATCCTTTACAATGTTTATTAATGATATAAATTGTAGGATGTTTTTATTATTGTAAGTACTACATAGGTTAGTTCTAGGGGTGTAAAGGATACCTAGTAGGTGCGATATATAGTTGAATTGTCTATGGGAATCATATTTTGTAGCAGGTTTGGCATAAGGGGGGTACACTTTTTGCTATTGTACAACTTTGTAAGCTTTTTAGTTGTTATGAATGAAATATGTTTCTTTTGATTGTAAAAAAAATAAATAAAGGATTTTAGTTTAATATGTTTTGTAATAACATGATAGAATATAAATAATTTACTATATCATTTTGCATATAACATGATAGAATATATTTTGTTAATTTGTATATTTTTTTGTTTATGATAACATGATAGAAACATGTCACATATCAATGAATATAACAAATTTGCAATGAATTTGAGAAAATTGGGAGAGGAAAGAATTTGAATATTCAAAATGTTGTTTTGCATGTGTATATGCATATTTATTAAAAATATTAATTATCATAGGTATACATCTATTAACAAAATTTATATATGTGAGAGTGGGAGAAGTCATAAATGTCTAGAAGGGTAAAATAGTAATAAAATGTAGACACCAAAAAGTCATATTCCCATTATATAATATAATATAGAATATAATACTATAGATTATTGATTTATATAGATAGATTATAGATAGCATGACAATTAAGTATGTTGGATATAAGTAATTTTTTTATTAAGTTTATAATGTTGATCTAATAACAAAGTTTACATTTGGCGACAGAGAGGTTGTGGGTCTGAATCCCTCGTATAACAAAGTAGTTTATTTTTTAATTTTCAAATATGTATAAGAGTAGAATATGTATTTTGAAAAGTGTACATCAAAATGAGAAATTCTCTTTATTAATAATATAAATAATATATAATATAAAATATAATATTATAGATTATTATATAGATTATAGATAGTACGACAATTAAGTATGTTGGATATAAATGTTTTAAAGTAATTTTTTTCTTAAAGTTATAAATTTGATCTAGTGACAAAGTTTACATTTGGTGACGGAGAGGTAGCGGGTTTGAATCCATCCTATGACAAAGTAGTTTATTTTTTAATTTTCAAATAGGTATAAGAGTTAAATAGATATTTTGAAAAATAGACATAAAAAGTGGAATCACAAACATTATAAAATGAAATTAGTATTTTTTATATATTTATATATCTAAATAATTTAGACTTGGGAGGAAGAAACAAGATTCTCTTTTTAAGTATAATAGTTATTATTACTTTTCATAATTCATTGCATATATTCAGAGAAAAAAATTATTCATTCTTTTTCTTCTTTTATACATTTTTTGTATTATAAAGATTTCTATAGTTTACACACATATATATATATATATATATATATATGAAAAAAAAAAAGTCTATAAAGAAAATATCCATTACGTTAAATAAATGAAAAATGGAATTTTTAAGAAGGTTAAACTTTTATTCATAAACTAAAGATTAAATGTTTATTTGTCTAACAATTTTATAACATTGTTTTCAGTATTTTAGTATTTAAAACTAAAAAACTCATTTGATTATTGTTTTCTTAAAATAATTTTGGTTTTTTTGTTTTTAAAAACTTAAAAATAGCAATAACTTTAAATAGTTTTTAGAACTTAATTGATTTGATTTTTATTTTATTTTTTTGAAAAGAGTTTTTAAAAATATTTTTCAAAAATTGTATTATAGAAGAAGAGTAAAAAACTTGTTTGACAAGTGTTATTTAAAAATTATTTTGAAGATGTAAAAGTGAAAAAACTTATTTATCTTTACGGAAATTTCATCAATGAAAAACAAAAATCAATATATTATCATTGTATTTTGAGTTATTAAAACAAAAACAAAAAACTGAAAAGTAAAACTACTTATAGTTATTCCTGTTAAAAACTAAAAAACCAAAATTGTTTTAAGAAAATAATAACCAAACAAGTTTTTTAGTTATTCATTAAGGACTTTTTTGCTATTTTGAAAATTTTATTATTTTCATTAATGACATTACAATAAGAATATGTTATTTTTTATTTTTCATTAATGATATTTCCGTAAATATCAATAAGTTTTTTCATTTTTACATCTTTAAAATAATTTTCAAATAACACTTAAAAAACAAGTTTTTTTTTTCTCTTCTTTCAAAAAACACAGTATTTGAAAACTTATTTTAAATTTTTTTAAAAAAAAAACTAAAAAACAAAATTAAATCAATTCAACCCTAATTTTTTGAAAAGCTTAGTCAAATGTATGTTTAATGACTAAAAACTTAATTAACACTCCTTAATAAATAGAGCACAATCTAAATATTAAACACTTCTTATCATATGTTTTAAATTATTTTAAAAAATAAGTATTAAATAAATTTTATACTTTATATAATAAATACTTTAACTTTGAAGAAGCTTTTTTATATGGCGGGATGGTGTGTACAAGTTTTAAATCAGGTGTACGAATTACGAACTGTTCATACAAAATAACTTATAAATGGTTTTCTAATATATATTGTTACAAGAATGTACTTACAAAGTGTGATAATAATAATTGATTAAGAAATATATATTAAGATTTGTGATAAAATTTAAAATTATTTATAATTTTCAGAACCATTCGTTTTAAAATAAATAGTTATTAATGTACTTTATGCATATTCTTCACATTTTACAACCCCTAACCTAAAAAATACAGCAGACAAATTTTTTGTTGTAGCTTTATTTTATGAAATATAAGGTGACGGCTGACCTAGATAGTAATCTTCTAAGGAAACATCACTACAGACTGCAATCCATGGATGATTGTACAAGATAATAGCATTCTGAAAACCATAACCATCAACAATTGGTAATGGGAATCCTCTCTTTAATTTGTAGTTCAGGTATGGAATGATGACAGTTTTGAGGGCACTTGACATTACTGACTGCAATATTGACAAAAGTTGAAGATTAATTTGTAGTTAGAAGGATAGACAATGATTAAGGTTTGGTAATCAAATATTTGAAAATAGAAATTAGAAATATTTTTGTACACTTAGGATATGAGGTTAAAGATGTGCTATACTACTTGCAGAATTGTAAATGAACCAAAAAGTGAAACATGAAGCATAGCAAAATATGAGGAATGGTGCTTAATGGATATGTTACTTGCAATAGAAAAGGATAAAATGAATGTCAGTTGCCCCTTTTCTTTCCTTCAATCAAATAACTGATCTGTTGTAAGAGAAATGCTGGTGATTTGGCACCTTTGGATTTGCTATCCTATCCTAGAATGTTCTCCAAACTAGGTGAAAATCATTTGGTTGTGAAGCTGAAAAACTAGAATGCTACAGTGTAGTTTAAACCAGTCAAATATACATTTATCTCTTCTATTCTGATTTACCTGGATCAGATACATGTGCAGGTTCCCTATTTTGCTCCATTTCAAGTATGTAGAAAGTTGTTGTAATCTGAGCCTACCGCTAATATTGTTTCCTACAATTTCCACAGCACATGAAGCACCAATTTTCTGTAGTATAAGCCAGTATTGGAACTTGTTAGATAGGATAAATTGAAAATGACCATGGCCACATTCTTAACGCTTAACTCATAAATGAGATCATGGAGATGCTGAGACACGAAAAAATTGCTTAGCAAGTTCGAACTTCAGTCAAAAGATCAAAATTCAAAATGTCACTTTGTTTTGTATATGGAAATATGAGAACAAAAGAGTGAAAAGTTCGAATGTTGCATAGATTAATCTCTATGTTGAAAAGTACATTATGACTTTAGCTCCTTGAAAGATTGTTAGCTTTAGGAATTTTTTAACTATCCAATTAAGCACATCGGCTTCCTTTTATGGACTTAATTTAGCATACCACTGAGATGATTGCAACAGGTATGAGTTCACCCTTTTCCAGAACCTCAACAATTATATCTAAAAAAATAGTAGCACCAATATCTTGGTAGGTCAGTTGTATAACTGGTGGAGAAGATACGGAGATATTAAGCTGCATGTCATCATTTGGATATCGCTTGTATAATTGGGGAACTATGAATCTCCATTTAGCAGTGTTCAAAATATCCTGATCAGGCAGTTTATCAATAATCAATTGCATTTTACGTGCCTGAGCAAAAGGACAAAATAAACTGTTAAAAGCTAAACCTACATTTCAATATCTAATAATGTAAGAGCATCTAACACAAATGCTTGAAGTGTGAACAGTTAATGGAAGTCATCCAATTAGTAAAATACTATTATGTTATTTTAAGCTATTGTGATGCATCTTAGCAACAAGGTCTATTTCAGCACACACAACAATCCTTTTGTCCCAAATTCCCTGAGAGTCCAACAACATCAGAACTCCCAACCTTCATTAAAGAATGCACATCACCAATATACAAATCGAAATGATACAAACTGTAGAAAGACAATGCTTTGGTCCTACCAAGACTGGCCATTTCTTGATTTCATATAATTATCAACTTGTTTCTTCTGCAATGTTTAGATGATGTCAGAGCCTAAAGAGAAACAAATTTATAAACAACAATCCTAGGTTTAATCCTATGCAACAGGTTATATGAAGCTATTATACATCACAACACGCACAGACTAAGACATGGAAGCAAGGAATAAATTTTCAGAAACTTACACTGTAGTAAACTAGGGAAGCAGATTTCAACACATTTTCATGTATCGAAACCTTCATCATCTTTTGTAAACCACCACAGGCAGCAGAAATCTTTAAACCTTGCTGGTAATCTAGAGGTACTAAAACTTCATTTTTCTTCGTGAATGAACCATTAATTGCAATTGCAATAGAGGAGCTACTCAACACAGGATTGCCAATAAAAGAAACATTTAGTACAGCAGTTTTGTCGAGTGATATCTGCTTTGGAAGAGATTGCAATAAATTGTCAAGATTCACTATCCCTTCTTTTATTTTCTCTGAAATACCCTCTTCAACTGCAGATGCTATATTCCCTTCAAAAGCATCTACTAACCTAAAAAGGACATACAGAACTCAATGGCATAATATCTTCATTAAATTAATATAGGATCATAATGACCCAAATTCTTAATATCATGAAAGAAAATGATTGTGTTGTCAATTGACAGATGTCTGAAAAGAAAAAGCAGTCTAATAATCAGCAAGAGTCCTTACGCAAAAACTAAAAACTTCAATTGGAAAATCTACTTACGATCTTTCTTAACTTTCAGTTAAGAACCGTCATATTTGTATCCTCATGAAATCAAGGAAGGCCTATCTCCATGCCAAGTCTAGCTACTAAACCAAGAGGCAATAAAGTGGAATAGATGAACTTATTCTTCAATCCAAGTTCACCACATTCAAGAGGCCACATAACATAAAACTTTTCATTTGGAAAACTGATCCTAAAAAATGAAAGCAAGAATTCTGAAATCTCTTAGTAAACATTCATTCATGTTTTCTTCTCCTTTTCCCTTCTAACGTGATGGGAGTATATCTGAAATTTCTAGATGCTATCCTCATATTAGAGTCAAACATTTTCAGGAAAATTAGGAACGTCAGGAACCACATAGGGATTACTATATTACAGTCATAAATATAACTGAACATTTAACAATAGAACATTAAGTTTGGGATCGTCTCCTTTTGCTGTCTTAATTCTTATCAAATCTCCCAGCTGGATCCTGACACCAAAATAAAACAGTTCTTGGTTCCACCTTAATTATGTTCCTAATGGTAAAGTACTGGTAAAGGTCGTGACAAAAGAAAGGCTAAAGAAGAAATTCAATCCAACTAACTTTGACAATATATGCACAAAAGAGAACTCCTACTATGTCTCTTTTCAGGATTTTGTTTCGTTTAACTGAGAAAATGTAGCTTTGTATTCCAAAGTAATTTTTTGTAGCAGTTAATGGAAGCTCTTTTATGCTCTTTCTTTCAAGTCACACTTGACTAAAGAACAAAGCAGTAAAAAATATAATTGGAAACACAACTTTGTAATAGTAGTTGTTTACCAAATGCTCACCATGGGAACGTAAAAACACCAATAAGCAAAGAATAAATACCAAATGATCAAGAAAAAGATAGCTTACAGTTGGTAAAGCCAAGATGCCCCACCCTCCAACTTTATGAGTAAGTTTCCCACATGACATCCATAATCTAAGAGAGTCAACTTAAGAGATCCTTCTTGGTTCCTTAAATTTACTGTAAGCCCCACTTGCATACCTGTAACCTTCCAAACATAGTAAAATGCAACTAGGTGAGGGATATTATTGAGAACACCAAGTTTGTCTGTGTCTGTCTACTATCTAGGCACTAAAAGTGTTATTTTCACAGGTTTTTGCCTCTCAGATACTGAAATACATTTCTTTTATTGTTCACCTATATACAACATATTTTTCTGTGTTTATGGCAGGAGAAAAAAAAAACTTAATGAAATGATTATTCAATATGATCTTGTTAAAATAAGCCCATTTTGATAAGCTTCTTCAAATAAGTTAAAGAAGAGTAAAAAAATATATAAGCCACTCTATAAGCTTCACCAAAAACTAGGGACTGTATTTTTAATTATAAAAAACATCATATTATTTTTACTTTATTTTTTGTTTTCAAAAGTTTCTATAAAGAACTGTGAGAATAACTAGACAAGTAACACAAAAAATGAAAAGAGAAAACATTTTTTCAAACTAAGTCTAAATGACTTGTGTTTAGATGATAAAATAAACCTAAACTACCTTCACAGAAGCTCCTCCGAATGACTTGTGACCTGGAGACTGGAGTTTTATGTTAAAAAAAATACCTATCTACCTACAACCGCCACAGAGATCAAGAAATAGCTATAGATATTTTTTGTTCTTCATTTTGCATTCTTATAATCAACTCAACTTACACAAATAAGATAATGAAGTTTGAAATTTGAATTCTGCACAGTGCATTGCAATAATGCAATCAAAACACTTTAACCAGTCCCATGAATTTTACTACTATGGTTTGGAATCCAGTTGTTATATACAAGAACCGGCCAAGTTGTACTAAGTTGATTCAATTCCAATTGCAAGGCGATACAAAAGGAGAGACCAACATTTTTCTATAACAAAATAATCAACTTGAGGAAAATATATTTGTCATTCGTTTCCCAAAGTCCACTCTTCTTAAATTTGAATTCAACCATGTAAACTACACTTCAACAAAATCTGCATCTTCAGCCTTACAAAAAGATCAAAGGTTAGTATAAAGTATAAACAAGAGTGAAATTCTAGTTTTGTACCTCTATTGAAGCATTTCCACTATCAGAAATTCCAATTGGGATTAACCAAGAGCTGATAGTGTACCTCCACGTCATACTCAAATTTGCAGTGGCACCTGAAATCACTAGAACAATACCACTCTCCCCAGTCTTAACAGATGAAGAATTGACTTGAATATTATTGATTGTGATGTTAGAAAGAACCACTTTAGCTTTTCCTACAAGAGGGACTTGGGCAGAATTCTCAATCTCTGGTAGCTGAAGCATAACAGTGGAGGCAATACCTTTCTCTATCAACAATTCCTTGGCAAATTCAAGACCCTTGTCAGATAAGACCGCAGAGATGAAACCCTCTTCAAGGGGTTGCACATAACCACATGTTGAAACCAACAGAAGGGACACCAGAGAGAAAACTATAGAGGGTGCCATGATTTTCTTATAAAACCTTACGGGAGGGTTGAAGTTAGAAGTAGCATCAACTTACAATACATACACAAAGAAAGTTGACTTCAAAAACGGTAAGAGAGTGATGATTTTATGATGTTCATGCTGAGAAAGATGAAAATTTTGAGACACCCATATGATCAAACAACATGGTTAAGAAAGGGTATCTTAACATGGTTGTCATGTCAAAACTGTCCTTGGAGATTGGTGTCTGAAATCAAAGACTAGCAATTGTGAAAGGAAACGTGTGTAGCAGGAATTGGTAGTGGTAGGTATGTGTGTTAATGAGTTAGAGGTGCCATGTTATATTGTTATGGACCAATTATTACTATGTGAGCTCCAGAACCACGCAAGTTGTAGTGTTACGTTAGAGTTTGAGTAGATTCTGACACTTGAAAACGCTTCATTCACATTCTAAGCACTTACAAATTATCCAGATTATCTTGCAAGGCTAATTTTATCTATTCTTTCACATGTTATTTTCAAAAGTAGTCAGTAGTTTTTTCCGAAGGCATTAAATATCAATACAAGAATTTAATTAGAATCAACGTTTTGTTTAGTTGTTCAAGTTATTTGCTTATCATTAACCGTGGTGGGCTTTTGATTAAACTTTTGAATATTGCTCTATGCTTTGGGTGAGAATTTCATTTTTCTATTATCCGTTTTTCGTTTTCTATTAACCTGAAACCCACTTATTTAGTTTAAAAAAAAAAAGGTTCTAGGTAATAGACTTTTCGTAGAAGAAATTTTTTTTTTCCTTGTCTATTCTGTTGAAGAAAAAAAAACATTCCTCTGTAAAAAAAGCGAAAAGACTTTTCGTATTTCCTTTACAAATAGCCTCTTCCATCAAAAGAAATTTTAAAAAAATTTATATCTTATAATTTTATATTTTTATAATATAAAATTTTAAAAAATTATATTATAAACAAATTATAAATAAAAAATATTATAAAAAAACTTAGTAATTAAAATAAAATTTTAAAATTAATAAATTAACAAAGTTTACTTACGGACCAGTTGTTCCGTAAGTAAAAATTTTTCTATTTATTAATTTTATATTTTTATAATAATAAAAAATTATATTATAAATTTTATATTTTATAATTAATAAAAATTTTTATATTATAAAAATAAAAAATTTACTTACAAACCACTTTGTAAGTAAAATTTTTTACTTTATTAATTTTATATTTTAAAAATTTATTTTAATTACTAAATTTGTTTATAATATGATTTTTTTAAAATTTTATATTATAAAAATACAAAATTAAAACATATAAAATTTTTAAAAATTTTATTCCACGGAAGAGGTGTTATGTAGAAGGAAAAAAACTTTCTTTTACAAAAAGTTTGTTCCGTAAAAAGGAAATGTTTTTTTCTTCTATGAACAGTCTTTTTTGTAAAAGGAAAAAAAATTATTTTTACAAAAAAAAAAATTGTAAAAGACAAAAAGTTTTACTTCAAAAATCCTATTTTTTAGAATTTTTTTAATTAAATAAGTAAGAGAATATTCATAATAGATGAAAAATGAAAAATGTATAGATGAAAATGAAATTCTCTCTTCACAAGAGGTTGGGTCTTAGTTGAATGAATTTTTGGACCGGATTGGCAATTAGATGGGCCCTTGGGACTTGTTTGGATGCATAAGTTATGGGTATTTATTTCCTATACCCATCAACTTGCTTCCTATTAATGTTAATCAAGAAGGTAAGTGATGGATGATGGGGTACAGAAAAGTAAATGTATAAATGTATGTTTGATTTTCAGTACAAATTATTGTGTACAAAATTTAAGATTAATCAATGATTTATCAAACTCATTTTTTTAAAAAGGAATTGTGAAGATCCTTCAACAAAACTCATTTTATCTCAAATTTAAGTTTGTGCCATGCACTTAGTTGTGTTGTAATGATATAAGTTGTTTAGCATGTAATTCTAGTTGGTGGGTATATATGGCAGCAATGGACATGATAAACCTGAATTAAATCGAAGGAAAAATAATTCAGAACGATTTCGATAATTTTGAATTTTAAATTAGATTTAATTAAGTTTTTTGTCTTTTAAATTCGACTATCTTTTGATCTCTAAAATTCAAAAGTAATTTTTTAATCCTGAAATTAATTTGGTTCTTATATTAACATCGATGTATAAGTTATGGGTGTTAAGATGACTAAAAATAAAAATTTCACAAGATATAATTTTTTAAGTGGATTTTAATTTTTTGATTTTGGCTTATAAGTGGATTTTAATTATTTTTTTTTTATTTTGGCTTATTATTCTTTCTGCAAGTAGTATGTACTCTTTTAAGGTATGTAGTAAAAAATCATGTTTCATCTTGACTTAAATGCGTGGTACACTGCAAATCTCCATTAACCATCTTAATAAATTTTTAAGGGTATTAACTAGAAAAAAAAAAGATTAAAAATGATTCAAGAATTAAAATTAATATTTGATCAAATTTAAGTAAAAAAAAGTTGATTAAAATTTAAATTATTATAAACTTAATTGTTAGGTATCATATTTAACCATATAAATTCAACCGATTTAAATCTATACTATTAGACTTGTTTATATTGTGTAAAAGGAAAATAGGTATGAATGGTAAAAGGTTTTATATATACTCTATAACAATAGATAAAGACAAATGCTCCTTTTTGAGTGTACATTTCTTCTCTAAAATATCCTTTAACAATACTTTACTTTTAATTGTTTCTTAACTCACTTGTGGAAAAAGTCATGCTTACTTTTTTTAACAATACCACAATTCTAATTTTCTATAATATTTTATTTTGCTTATATTCAGTTTAGATCATGTTTAGAAGGTTTTGTTACATTTCCAAAAGTATTATTTATTATTTCCTTGACTTCTCCTAGGTAACTATCTTATTCTTTGTGTTTTAATGTCAATTTTTATTTTTGTTTATTTATCTCCTATCCTCGATGTATGACTTTCTGTAATTTTTTATATCTACACGAGTAATTATTGGTTTAAAGTCAAATTTACAATATTTGATAAATTATATATATTTTTCATTTATAAAACATTACAAACAAGTTCTTCAAATATAATGGTTGTTGTCTATTTTTATGTTGTTTTTAGTTATTCAAGGACTATCCGTAAAAAGGACTACAAATACAACTAATTATGGCATATTAAAATTTCTAATATATTTTATTTTTATTTTTTCTTTTTCTTTATCTTATTCCATCTAACTTGTATATCAAAAAGATATTTTTTACATCATATATAGGAATCCATTACTAATAATAAATTATTTATTTTGTTTCTGTTAAAAGATAAAAAATTATTTATTTGAATTTTGCAATTGAAAAGTTGTCAGTGAAATGATCTCCATCTCAAATAACAACACTTTTTTATATTTGTCCAAAAATATGGCAAAATTTGTTCTCTCTTTTCATCTTCTTTTATCTTTTGTATTTTTTTTTTTTGGCATTTTACTTCTTTATTCTTAATCCTTAAGTATGACAGTGTTGTATTAACAATAATATCATATTTTTTCAATATTATAATTTCTAATGAATTTTATCCTACAAAAATTTTGTTAAAGTTAAAACTAAAATTATACAGGTAATTTCTTTTATATATATATAGAAATTCATTTACTCTAAAAATAAGTTTAAAAAACTTACTCTTTATCCTAATTATTTATTTTTTTAAAATCTAATAGTTGTAATAAATAAATAATTTTAATTATTAAATTTTTAGAAAATGAATTATTAAGATGAATAATGAATCTCTTAGATTTACTTTTGTACCCCTTCTCCAATACACACTGTTATATATATAACAACATTCAGAAATTTACTAACACATCACATCTAACGGTGAAATAATATTTATAAAATAAGTAAAAAAATTATTCTTCAAAAAATAAATAAATAGTATAAAGACAGTGTGTATTGGAAAAGTTTAAAACAATTTTATACTGTAATTTAAAAAATTTTAAATTTTTTTACACTATAATGTATAATGTTTATAATTATTTTAAATTTAAAATTAATTAAATTTTTAATATTATTTTGATAAATATAAAGAACACTTAAATAAAAATATATAAATATTTAAGGGTATAATTATAGTTATACCAAATATAGAGGATATAATTATTAAAAAGAGCAACCCAGCTTAAAAAAAGAATAAATAATATTTATTTTTCTTTGTTTATTCTAATTTCTATATTTATTTATAATTAAAAAGTAGTTTATGAATTTAATTTAAGGGCGCCAACAAGGAGAGTAATTTATCATTTTATAGGAATTTATCTTGAAATTTTTATTAATCTTTTAGATTTGAAAACATCAAAGGTGTTACTTTACTAGTTTAAAATTTAAATTTATCTTAAAATTTCGATTATTCTTTTAGATTTGAAATCATAAAAAATGTAACTATAATTTAAAATTTAAATTTAAAGATTAACAAATAATAATATCACTAAACTAACTAACTATTTCTATCCCACAAATCTGGATAGATCTTATACTTTTTTTTCCCCAAAATTATGTCAATATTTTTATTTTATATTTTATCTTTTTTATTTGTCAACACATAGTTTTTATGATCACAAAACAGTGATAATAGTACATAATTATTATAGTTTTATGTATGTTTACATTTATGTATAATGTATATTTTAAGCTTATTTAATATTTTTAACAGATTTTTAACTGCATACGTAAAAGGTAAGGTTTTACTAATTACAAGATAATAATTTTATCCTATTTTTTCTTTTTAATTGTAACATATTTTAAAAAAAAAAGAAAGAAAAGATTTTTTAAAATAATTTATAATTAAATAAATGTGTAACATTCCTTTTGAATTATTAATTAAAGTAATTACTTTAATCAAGCAATGATAAGTTAAAAAATGTTAAATAAATTTGATTGATTTGGACCGTGAGCCATACATACTTTCAGATATAATATTTTAAATGAATATAATAGGGACATTCACATATGTCAAATGTGGATCAATGAGAAATTTATCACGAAGATTATATAATTATATAGATGCTAATTATTTATTACGATGATATAAACTGTTTTCTTTAGCAAAGATAGTATAAATGATTGAGTTTATTTCGCATACTCAAATATTTTTCCATCATTAAGAATTGTGATTAGATAGCATATATATCAATTAAACTTTTATAAATAATTATATTTTATCTGCATTAAAAATGTTTTGATTATTATTATCAAGGTAAATGTGAAATAATAGGCACTATATAAATACTGGTAAATTCAGCTAAGTTTTGTAACTGTTTACAATAATAACTCGCGTAGCGCGAGGGACAGCATAAACGACGCCGCGCTTAAGACTCTTTCGGTGCCACTCAACTTTCGCAGACGACGACAAACGCTGCCGGTTGCTGCTGCCGCCATTACGCTATTCTCCTACACGACGTCGTATCCATCGCCCTCGTCAAAACCATTCCTTCCTCCCTCTTTATTCCGAAACCCTAATTCACAATTAAAAGCTACTTTTTCCGGAATTAGCGCGTAAGATTCAATTCAGTTAAATTCCCCTTTCGATCTTCTTTTCTTTCGAATTGTTTTCAATTTCTCCATCTGAATTGTAATTCTGGGCTCGAGCTGCTGGATGAACTTCGGTTCCTCTGAATTATTACGCGTTTTTTGTGCCTGATGTTGATGTTTTCTCTTTTTTATTATTTTTTCTGAGAATTCTGTATTGTGTGTCTGGTTTTGATGTTAGACGCGATTTATTTTACAGAAATTACGTGATGGGTGGCAATTTTGGTAATTTTTCCATTGTTTTCCCTATGTGATCATGATGATGAGCTTAAAAGGACATCTCTGTATCACGGCTTTCATTTTGTGGTTCACAGCAATTGTAGAGTAGATTTGAAATTTTGAATAGGGGAATATGTTGTTGACGTGATCAGTCTGGTTAGCTGGGTGAAGAGGTCAATATATTGGTGAAGATTCATTTTAGGTAAGAATTATGTTGATGATGGTTTTGACTCAATGATTGATAGTTAAAGGTGGGTGATGACATTGTCTGATGAGGTTTTTTGAATTTCAGCGCAGTTATGAGCTCAGGATTGCTTACGCCTGTATAAGTTTTATTTCAGTCATATCTATACTCATCTGGGAGCTGAAAATACCCCCTCACAGCCAGGTGGAGCCTGGAGATTCTAGGACTGTTTTTTTTTTAATATTCCGTTGGGAAAGCTTCTGGACCAGGGAGTGTTTTTTAACAGTTGGGGGTGACCCCATATTGGGTCTATGATAAGCATTTACCATCTTGAATTTGGGCCAAGCCGAACTCAGTGGCTCTACCCCCAAAATTTATTTCGGGAGATGAGGAATGATGAAGCCTTTATAAGCTCTGGTTTTTCTTCCCTCTATATGGGTCACCCACTGACCCCTCTCAATAAATTTCTTTAACCACAAAAAAAAAGTATAACTTCTCAGTTCCCAGTCTGTAGAGATCAATTTTGTTGACATGCAGATTCTGATTCTTCTTCAATATGTTAGCTGATCACATAGTTTCTTGTATTGATTGGGAAAACCTTATTCCATTTTCAAATATGTAATGGAATTTACTTGGGGGCAAAGACGCAATAAGTATTTTGTCTTTCTGACTTAATGCGAAAAGGATCTTAGGTTCAGCTGATAATTGGTGATCCATTAAGTTGGCTGCATTTGAATGAGACTGTGCAGTTCATTTGTAGAGCTAACTTTGATTGATCTCTCTTAGAAGGCATATATAACACTATTATTAGGGTTATAAAGTTGATCTGGTGGTATGGGGAGGGAGAGGTCGTGAGTTCGAATCTCTCCACTAACAAAACTAGCACACTAACAACTAACATTTATCAAAACCTGAAAATTACTTTTGCTTTAAAAAAAAAAAAACACTATTATTAGGGAAGGATAGAGCAAATTCATGAGGCCCAGTGTAAAAATTACCTAAATTTACTTTCACTATGGCCAATGTTGTCTGTTTAAGTCAAATGACCCTAAATCTACCTCAGTACCTTGGTTCTCGGATTGTTTTTACTTTCTTTTTCTCCTTATTTTCAGGTCAATGGCATCTTCTTCAGACTCATGGATGAAGGAATATAATGAAGCTGTAAAACTCGCTGATGATATCACTGGCATGATTTCTGAACGTAGTTCATTCCCTTCATCGGGACCAGAAACCCAGCGGCATGCATCTGCTATAAGAAGGAAAATCACGATATTGGGGACCAGACTGGATAGCTTGCAATCCCTTTTGTCAAAGGTCCCTGCAAAGTGAGTGTTAAGTTGTTTCTTATGCTGATTAGGAATAGTTAATGCTATTGCAGCTGAGCTAGAGGACGGAACACTACAGTTTGTAGACATTTAATACTTCTTTTGAAAGAAATGTTTTGAAATCACCTGATCTTGTCACTCTCTCATTTGAAGATGCATGATTGTTGTTTGAAGTGTTTCTTTGCAATGATGCACAGAACTGAGAAGGAGATGAATCGTCGCAAGGACATGCTAGGCAATTTGAGGACAAAAGTTAACCAAATGGCTTCAACATTGAACATGTCAAATTTTGCAAATAGGGATAGTTTGCTTGGGCCTGAAATAAAACAAGATGCAATGAGCAGAACTGTTGGCCTGGACAACAATGGACTTGTGGGTCTTCAGCGGCAAATTATGAAAGGTTATTTAATTTGAATTATTTGAAATTAAAAAATATTACTTTTAGTCTGCTATTTGGATCTTGATTTGGAAATGTGCTATTTAAGCAGAGCAAGACGATGGCCTTGAGAAATTGGAGGAGACTGTACTCAGTACAAAACATATTGCATTGGCAGTGAATGAAGAGCTGGATCTACACACTAGACTCATTGTATGTTCCCCTTATATGTTAATTTTCTTGATTCCTTTTACTGTCGTCTTTCTTCTCTCATTTCCGATACCTTATCCTTTCTCTTCTTTTGTTAGGATGACTTGGACGAACATGTAGATGTTACAGATTCTCGGCTGAGGGTAACTCTTGCTATAAATTCCATATTGAGTCATAATTATTTTAAGCATAAGTAAAATAAAATTTATGAAATGGAGGAGTTTAAAATATGCTCAATTTGGCAAAATCATTTGATATCATCTTGAATTTAATATTATATACTTTTATGGTTAATAAATTCCTTAATTCTGATAGGTATTATCTTTGAATTAAGATGTTGAAAGAGAACCAATTAACCTTTCAAATAGATATAAAAACTATTTGGTTAGTATTTGTTGTGATGGTGTGTTTAGGAATAAAAATATACTTATATGGGATAAATTAAAAAGAAACTTCAATATTATATGATTGTCAAACATACCCGCCGGAATTTCTGCTAATTATTTTACATTTTTAATCAGGACATATATATATATATATATATATATATATATATATATATATATATATATATATATATTTGTATAACAGTAGTTAGTAAATTTACTGCAAGTATATTATACATTATGTTTCACATATGAAGCTATGAGAATAAATTAATGATATTTTGAATGCCCTGGCAAGAGAACATATGTTAATATGTCTGCTTCTGGTACATTTTATTTAAAAGCAATAAAGCTTTTAATTTTCTCTTTGTTTAACTCGTGATTTGAGATATTTAAGTTGTTTGCAATTTACCTTTTTTTGTTTCTGATATAAAAACAGCGAGTCCAGAAGAACTTGGCAGTTTTGAACAAACGAACCAAAGGTGGCTGCACCTGCTTGTGCATGCTTCTATCAGTGATTGGTATAGTGGCTTTGGTTGTTGTCATATGGCTGCTGATCAAATATTTGTAGATAACAAACCCCAAGTCGTGAAGTTTCTCTTTCTGATGTTTCTTAATGTGTGCATTGAAACGTGATAACGTGTTTCTTTGTTTTTTCTCGGTGCTTTGGCAATGACATGGAATTTGTTAAGAGGTATTGAAAGGCGTTGTTATGTAATTGTCAGATTTCAATTGTTGACACCTTTTAAGTGTTCTCTTGTAAAAATCAGCAAGTGACTTCAATTAAAATATGGGTGGAAAAGATACAATATTTATGTCATGCACATTGTCTTTCGAATTATTGAATTAATCATATACGTCATCAGACTTAGGATGCATCTCTTCCTTACTGTTACGTTCTGCAGAAGCTGGAATTTCGTGTTCCTTTTGGTTCAGAACCTCTCATAAAATGTGCTGCGATTCTTTAATATGCATCTATGCGAAGTAATTGAGAGGTTCTTCTAATTAATAATTATGGAAATATATAACCACTTGTTCATCTGCATTTTTTTTATTAACCCTTTTAATTATAGTAATTTGTAAAATTTCATTTGTCTCATGGGTTCATAACTCATTCCGCGCCGATAAACCATCCACACTCGAGGTTGATTTTGATAAGATTAGGCTTTACTCCATTTCATGGAATGCAATTAGAATGACATGAAATGCTACTATAGTATACTACAGTATTCTTATAAATAGTAAGATCAAATATAATTTTAGTCTTTTAGGTTTTCAATTATATTCGGTTTGATAGTTTATTTTAAAAAGTTTAATTTCGTCTTTTTAAAATGAATAAAAGTTATTTTTTTTCTAAATTGGTATGGAAGCTCATGGACTGACTTGTGAAACGATCTTGTCTAAGATAACTGAAGACTAAGACCTTAGTAATCGTTGGGCACGGATTTGGTACAAATAGTACAAATAACAATCTTATCAAGCCATCTTTGAAACATTGGAACATGTTGGAGAGCACAATACGAGAAATAAATGATTTTATTCTCACTCTTTTTTAAAGTCAATGGTCAAAACTTGATACTCACATTCTTTTGAGACCTAAACTTTCAGAGGACTGATAATGGAACAGTTGATGGTAGTGTTATAAAAATTGTTCTGGACTGGTTGTTGGACCAGACTGGACCTGGTCAGACAACCGAGCCGATTCACTCACCAAATCGGTCATGCAAGTGACCCATTGCAAATCGGACGGGACCAATCGAGTTTTGTGAAAACTATGATCCAGGCGGGTTTAGTAACCCCTTTCAGGTTGAGTTTTGGTTTTTTTTATTAAAAAAAAAATGATGAATTTTTTTTTTAATTCGTTCCTCTATGCCAAAACCAAACTCCAAAAGGCAAAAGCCTAAACTATGTTATTAAGAACTTTATTAGTTCAATTATTAGTTTGAATATTAATTATTATTAATTACTTTATTTGAACTATGATTATATTTTCATATTGGAGTACTGGACAATAAGATTATGTTTTGTTAATCTTTATTTGGTATTTAATATTGTTATATTAGTACTTTTATGTTAATTTGGATTGAATTAGTAAAGTAATGTTATATATTTTGATTATATATTTTTTATTTTTTTTATATAGACTGGGTTAAACTGGACTAACTAATTTGACCACTAACCCATTAACCCATTACCTTGATTGGGTCAGTGACCGGTCTAGTTTTCACAACATTAGTTGATGGGTGAAATATAGACTCTACGCTAGGAGATAGAAGATGCTCGCTAGTGTGTGCAGGAAGCAGAAACACAAAGTGTGCAAGTTTAGGAGGAAGCACATCAACAAATTTAAAAGGCCTAACAAGAAATGCATACACAAATTGTTGCACTCCGATGACTGAAAGTTGAAGCTTTTACAAAACCTTAACGAGATTTTTAGCCATTTCCAGAGACTATTGAAGCAAAATCCATTCCTCTTCACTTTTTGGTTCCGAAGGTTGATCTTTTTTATGAGACTATAAATCCAAACTACCACCTTAGAACTTTCAGATCTCAAATGTTGATCAGTGGAGGAAACAATACCTTGCAGTGCAAGATGTTCATCGGTACTTTTACAAGTTTGACGTTAGATTGGTTTAGCGATTTCATCGATTGTTTAATAGTCAGTTTTGATGAATTTTCATGTTTATTTGTTACACAATTTGCAGCCAACCATCAAAAGCTACCAACTGTGACAGACATTTTTTACTGTCAACAAGCAAGAGATGAAATTTCGAAGCAATATCTCACGCATTTTAATGAAATCACTCTGAGTTATGGATCTGGACAAGTAGATGTTTGTCACCGCTTTTAGGTTTGAGGGTTGGACCATTTGGTGAATCACCAGTACATTGGAAACCAAGTATGATTATAGAAATTCGATCAAGAGTGGCTTGCATATAGATGCTGAGGAAGTCATGTTGTAGAAAAAAAGGTGAGAAGGAACTTCAAGTTTACACTATAAATATCGTCACCAAACGTGAGGGTGGAGAAGATCCTAGGGATATAATTGACATGATGATCGACATTCCTTAAGCAATAGAGACAAATCCTTTCACTCTTCAATATTTTATTTTCTTTTTGTAGTTTGGTCAAATCTTCAGAAAGCCTTTTAAGTTCCTTTAATTAATCTCGCACTTTCTCCTCACTGATAAGGGACATGACTGCTAAACGATTTGACAAGACTTGCACACCCTTGCATATGTTCAGTAAACTTAACTTTCGAATTTGCTCTTTATCTTCTTGCATGAGGAGGTGGTTGCGAATCAAAACATTGTGTGCATACACAACATCCCATAATAAGGTCATCTTTCCCTTAGCAGTAACTTTGTTCACATGGTTTATTTTCACCTATATGGGTAGTGATGTGCGCTTTTTTTATTGTACCTCACCAGGCTTTTCCCCTGTTTCCATGCATCGACGTTTGGTTGTAGCTACCGCTAAGCTCCCTGCTTCGATCTTGGTTGCTATTGTTTTTAAACATGGTGCTACCATGAGGTCCCCAATTGATTCCTCTTCGATCTTATCACACGCTTCCTTTTGGCTCCATATTCTCTTCATTTTCTTCATAAATAGAGCCATATTTTCTATACCAAACATAAGAATTTCAGTTAACCATAAAACACGAGCAAGTAAAATTATAGGAAAGCAAGGGCTCACATACTAGCAATGTATTTATTTAACCCCACAGAGTCATACTCTAGAGATAGCACTATGCCAATAGAATGGAAACCCAAAGTTTTTATTTGTCCAACAATTGATTATTCTTCAGGTGTCAGGTCCGCTAGTTGAAATCCCTCACTGATGATTTAATGTCCAGTATAAAGGGAAGCCATCCAATACCTTAGGATAATGTATAGAAGGGCAAACTTTGAAATAATGTTCCTTGAATTTGTAAGAGGATGCAAAAAAAGAAAGACGATCTCTTTCAATAACCCCACTAAAAGAAATCCAACTTGACCTTTTGTTCGGTTTCAATTTGAAAAAAATAGAGAAACACTATAGAGGTTGGTAATACTTTGATTGCATTGCACAGTATCTGGAATCCACATAAAACTGCTTAACTATTGAGATATAACTAAATTGGAGCCACATTGACATATGTTAGGACCTCTTTTTCTAAGTTAGTGAACATCATACCTCGTCATACCTCGAACTTCTCCATTATTGTTTCGTAACACATAAAATAAGGTTTCTCACTTCCTTGAGGAGTTGCACATGGAGGTTCATCATATAGACAAGACTTGTATATTACATTTTCCTCTACCCCATCACGAGCAAAAACATATTTCACTCTCAACTCATGAATTTCATCCCAGTTATTGCCTTTAGTTTTATATTTAAAAGCATCTTTTGGCCCAGGGGTAAAAGGTCTGATAGTCAATTTTTGCATCCATCACTCAACTTCTCTACAACACTCACCACTCACTTTCACCATTAAAACCATAAGATCTAAGAGCAATGTACACAAAAAATAATGGAGTAACAACATAAGAGGAATATAAATGTTTTTATAAGTTAGATGCCTCTTTTGGCTACAAGATATGATATGCACACCAATAGATAAGCAAATGTCACAAAAAAAGTACGTGTCATCGTGCTACCAAACACCACCAAAAAACTACAACGCCGTCGAGGATTAAACAATAAGCCTAGGGGGACCAAATGAGAAGAAGCTAGAGAAGGAATGATGGAAGAACAATGGACTTTGTAGTCTCTGTTTTACTTTATATAAGTGTCTAGGTGTGTTAAATAAGTAGGAAGGCAAAGGGAAAATGTGAAAGGACGTCTCCAAGCAGTGTCACCTAAAGCAATGCAACTTATCATTACAATGATTTTTCTCTATATGTGAGAGAGCACCATGTAGAAGTTCACCTCAAGACTTGCTAACAGACTAGAAACCCTTTAATCAAAGGACAATCCCTTACCTATTGATGTGACAAGTGATAGATGATGACAACACGATCCTCTTAATAAGTGTGAGATCATTAGTAATATCAATATACTAAAGAGCGTCCATTTTTTGTCATCCTAGTAAAAAAAACATTGGTATTGATTATGACCTGTTAAGACATCATCTAACATTTTTACTTCTTTGAGCTCAAGACTGAAGGATTTGTGGACTGAAAAGTTTCTGACCCAACCTCCACTAACCGACTCGTGCAACGATCTCATCTAAAATAACTGAAAACTAAGAACTTAATAACCACTAGATAAAAACTTAGTATGAATAAGACAAACAATAACCTCATAAAGACATCTTTAAAATACCAGATAAATAATAATAATAATCTTTTATTTTTGATACAATTCTGGATAATTTGTTTACGGTTTCAAGATATAAAACTTATATAATTAGATTTAGATATACAAAAATTATAAACCCAATTGATTTTTAAAAGAAACCGTCATAGTAGTGCAAAATCACATGTAAATTGCATCTAACAAAAAATAAAAAATATAATATTAGATTCTTTTTTATTACTCATGAAATTTATTTTTTCACACATTTTTATTGTATTTATAATTCTTTTTATTTTAACATTGACTAGATTTTATAGTTTTGTGTATCTGAAATTAATAAACCAAGTTTTATTATAATAAAAATATCTAAATATAAATTATATCGCATCTCAAAATTAAATTTAATCAAAATTAATTTAAAATCAATTTTTATTCACGTTCTTCTAAAAATGCACTAAAAATTAAAAATACTATTCAATTGTTTAAATATATAATGAATAAGATTACAATATAATTTTTTACTTTGTATAGGTTTAAATATGTTTTAAATTTATATTAACAAATTAGTTTCCTAATGAATTTTTATTTTGTATTAGGTCTCCAATAAATATTTTACTTTATTTTGATCTTAAAACTCTTTAGACAACATTTAAATTTGTTTTAAAATACTTTGAAAAGTGATTTGATAAAGTTTTATTAAGACTCAAAATATATAAAAAAAATATGTTAGAAACATGAAACAAAAATTTATTGAAAATTTAATACAAAAGTTTCACTAATTTTAAACATTTTCGATATTACCCTTGACAATCATTTAATTTAAAATCTAATTTTATTTTAATCACTCATTAATCCAATTCTTTGATCATTTAAATAAATCAAATAATGAATAACTTATTTCATTCATTTTCCCACCTTAATTTCATCAAATACTAAAAAAAGTAAATATATAAGGTTGTTTCAGTTTAATTATAAATGATCTTGAATTTACTGCAAAAAAGTGATCTTGAATTTAAATAGTATTGTACAGTTTCGCTGAGTATTCGAAAGGTGAATAACAGTTGCTTTTCCATGGAAAATTACGATGAGTAATTCACGATAATCTGACATGGATTCTGACAATAATAACTAATTGTGAAACTCTTTTTAAAATAAAAGAAATAAAAAATAGTTAAAAAATATAATGATTATAATCTGTGAAAAATAATCTTATCATGTGATTGAAAAAATAATAATTTATAAAGGCTTAAATAAATTTGATATACAGAAATTACTTTTAGATTTTAAATTTTAAAATTTTCATTTTATTTTCTGATTCGTTTTTAATGTCGTTAAAAAAGATTGTCAGATAATACATATATATTTTTTATTCGTGAATTTTTCTTCCTTTTAATCCTAACATTTTCTATTTTCAATTCCACGTCCACCATGGCCTAAAAATTTTAAACCAACAATGTTACCTAATTTCAAAACTAAAAAATATTTTTAAATTTAAATTATCAAGTAATTTTTAGTTAAACTTGAAGAAGAGAAAAAACTAACCTAAGACATTTATAAATTAAAGTTCTCAACAAATTGAGGTAAGTAAGGAGTGTTAGAGTGTTAACCAAAAGGCTTAGAAAAACATTCTCTGAACCAATTTTACCTCAAGCTTTGATCCCTGAGAAAAACCTCGCAAATTGTTTGTTACTTGTTAGGGTAATTAAATAATTTTAATATCTCCATCTTAATTCAAACCATTCTTCTGTTTCTGCAAATTGTTTTGTATTTTTGCCATCACTTCCTCCGTTAACCTAAGCCACCTTTCTCGATTGGTGAAAGACTAATTGATGTTTGATTGAAATCAAGATGAGTTTCGTGCCAAAGGAGACGATCGAAGTAATCGCTCAGAGCATTGGCATCACCAATTTATCTTCTGATGTTGCCCTCGCTCTCGCTCCCGATACCGAATATCGCATTCGCGAAATCATGCAGGTACCCATCACGTCATTCTTTAACCCTTTTCTCCAATTTTGAATTTTTCGCGGGTAATTCGACGCCCTCTTTGTGGCTTTCGTTGCAATCCAATTACCCGGTTTGTTTCGGCTGCTACCGGTGAAAGCCACTTTCAATCTTACGTGGAAAATTTTACATTTGGGGGGGAGAAGTTGAATTTTCGTTAATGGGTGGTTGGAATACTTGAGCATGTTAAAAGGGGTTTAGCGGTTTGTTGGATTTTATATTGTTGTTTGTTCCTATTGTTGTAGCTACTATTACTACTTCTTGAGTGGTTAATGTGATATTTGTTTGTTGTTTATTTTCCATTGAACAGGAGTCCATAAAATGCATGCGCCATTCAATGAGAACTTTTCTTACTACAGAAGATGTGGATACTGCACTTGCATTGAGAAATTTGGAGGTGACTTACTTTGCTTTTGATGTGTTTGTTTTGCCTTTGGAGTTAGGTTATGTGTTTTGTTTTAAAATTTTTGTGAATTTGATAAGATGGTTTTTTGAGGTAGCATGTATTTTGCTACTCTGTAAACATTAGCTTCCTCAAAGTGCAAAACAGCAAAAGGGTAAGGCTTGGTTAGTGTATCTATGAGCAAGTGCTGATTTCTCATTGAGGATGGCAAATTGGCAATGGCCTGTCAGTCGTGTAGTCTTATGAGAGTGTCTGGGGTTGTTGTAGGAGTAGAATACCACATTCATATCAAGATGTTGCTTTGACACATTTAAGAGCGCAAACACTTCTCTCACTGAATTGTGTTTAATACACACCATGACATATTTATTGCCAAGTTCAATCTGCCCCCAACTTATTAAATATTTTATCTTTGAATTTGTTGTTTTCATTGAATCAGCCTATATATGGTTTCGCTTCTAATGATCCTCTGCGGTTCAAAAGAGCAGCTGGACATAAGGATTTGTTCTACATTGATGACAAAGATGTGGATATCAAAGATGTAAGATTTCTAGGTATATCTAGGATGCTATTCTGATAAAGTTAGTTGAATTGTTTTTTTATTTGATGTTCTCACATTTTTCCTGATCTGAATAGCTCATTGACGCTCCTTTACCAAAAGCTCCCCTTGATACATCTATTACCAGTCACTGGTTGGCTATTGAAGGTGTACAACCTGCAATTCCAGAAAATGCTCCCGTTGAAGGTATTTTTCCTGGTCTAAGTGTAATAAACAGTAAGACTGAACCAATGTCCTTATTACTCTGAGTTTCCATAAATTTCATTGTTTGTATGATAATATGGTCAGTTTTTGTCTATCAAGCCAACCTGCTATAATATTGAAGAAAGAAGATTATAACTGGAAATGCCTGCTACACTGAATTTTGTCATCTGCACAATTTCACTCCTCTCTTTGCTCCCTCTCCCCCTTTTCTTTCCAGTTTCTATATGAGGTTAATGATCAAGAAGTTTGATTTTCCTGTCATTGACATATTTGCTTGCCCTATGTTACTTGCAGCTCCTTCTGAGATAAGAAAATCTGACTATAAGGAGGATGCACTTCCTGTTGATGTTAAATTACCTGTTAAACATTTAATAACAAAGGAGCTTCAGGTACACACTATTTGGTATTTCTTTCTTATTTTTTAAGAAATTCCATATTATTTTATAAACAACTTAATGATCTTTATTTCTTCTACAGCTTTACTATGAGAAAATAACTGACCTAACTTTAAATAAGCCTGGATCCATCCTGTTTAGAAGAGCATTGATTAGCTTGGCAACAGACTCAGGACTCCATCCCTTAGTTCCTTATTTCACATGCTTTGTTGCTGATGAGGTATTGAGAAGTTTATATTAGTGATGTTTATGTTAACTTCTTTATTTAGTGTGTGAAATAGAGTCTAAGTACTCATTTTTATCCTTTTTCCCTTGTCATATCAGGTGGCACAGAATTTAAATAATTTGGCCGTTTTATTTGCCTTGATGCGGCTTGTACGGAGCCTTGTGCAAAATTCTCAGATACACATAGAACTTTATGTAAGTATGACACCATTATACATATTTTTGGTTCTATATATCATCCACTTTCGATGATCATTGTGAGTCATCATGACAACTCATGAGGCTGAGGTTGATGTCTTATGTGATTGTATAAAGGAACACAATAACTTGGTGCCAGTTTTGGATATGTTTGGGTTACTGAAAGACTGGAGCAGTTATACCTTACTGAAAGTTGAGCTTTTACTACTGTAATATGTCTTCTGAGTTTCAGTTTGTCTGATATTTTCTTAAATTCGGCAGTTACATCAATTGATGCCGCCCATCATTACTTGCATTGTTGCAAAAAGGATAGGAAACAGACTATCTGATGATCACTGGGAGCTTAGGAACTTCAGTGCTAATCTTGTTGCTTCAATATGCCAAAGGTGTGGACCTTCTTTCTATTGAATAAGAGTATAATTTACCATGGCAGATATCATTTAGTTGTTTATGATGTGCATTATTATCTTTCTTTCCAATTTTCATGTACAACTTTGATTAGGTGATTTATTTCCTCATTATTTGTAATTAGGAATTAGGATTTTTTTTTTATTTCTTGTACTCGGGGCAGATTTGTTGTTAATATTTCCTAAGATAACATTTATTCCTAGGTTTGTATATACATTGTGATCAGCATTGTACAGTGAAGAAGAAATATATTTAGATTTTGCTCATATTTCAAGGTTTGATAAGGACAATTTTTTTCTTATGTCTTTTGACATTGCATTGCTTGTGACTATATTAATATATTAAAATAACAACTATAGAGTACTGAGCTTGTATTTATCTTTTATACTTTTTGAGTTTTTATGTTCCCGGACTCTGGAATTTTACAGATTTGGGCATATTTATCACAATCTGCAATCACGTGTGACAAAGACATTTCTTCATTGTTTCTTGGATCCTACAAAAGCTCTGCCTCAACATTATGGTGCAATTAAAGGGATAGAAGCTCTTGGATCAAGACTTGTATGTTCTGACCTTAGTGTTTTATATATGCCCAGTAGATTATAAGATGGCTTCTGGTTGCTAAGTTGTTTTATATTAATTGTTTGATGATCTATCGCGGATAGTAACTTAATGAAGACAGCTCTATGTTTTCTTTTTAGATTTGATATGAGTGTTTCTGTACAAACATGATATTTTTAGCCATCTGTTTAGTTCTCATGGGGAATAACGAATTGTTATGTTTTTTTTATCATACAAGGTTACTTAAATATATTGTTGAGGCCTATTTTTCATTGCAACCTTAACTCTTACTTTACATGGGGTTCGTGGGTGACTTTTATGCTTTGTGATTTAGAACCTCTATTTGTGTTGGTGTCAACTAATGCATATATTCCTTCACTTTGAATAGATTCGCTTGCTTGTACTTCCAAATCTCGAGCCATATTTGCATCTTCTAGAGCCAGAAATGCAACTTGAGAAACAAAAAAACGAAATGAAGAGGCATGAAGCTTGGCAAGTTTATGGGGCTTTGTTGGTGAGTTGAATGTTTTAATTTGTGTTTAATTTTGACATTTCTAAAAAACAATACTGTCATCCATCAATGTTTTGCCTCCTTTAAATTCACAATTCATCTCATTATATTATTTGGCAACATGTCAGTAGATGGAACTGTTAAACTTTTTTTATTGCATTCAAGTTTTAATTCTTTAATCTTATAGAATACCTAGGCATGTTTCCACTGAACATCTCTTGTGTTGATTACTGAAGTCATAAACCTTTCAGGGTGCAGCAGGGCAATGTGTGCAGGAAAAGGTCAAAATGTTCAGCAATGCACTCTCTCCTCCAGCTCGGGTTACTTCAAGAGGCAGTGGAAAATCCATGATTGCGATGTCAGGTATTACTTTATTTTTCTACATCTGCAATTATATTGATGTATTTCAAAAGCAATACGTGCCTGATCATCCTGAATGAAGTAATTAAGAAATTAGTTTGTATGCATGCCTTAATATGATAGCCGCATGATCTCTCTCCTACTCTCTTAAAGTTAACTTTTAGTTTGAGTTGTGGATATGCAGTTATAGCAAATACCTGGAGGGAGAACTTTACCTCCCGAAGTGATACTTTGGTTTGAACAGGATTGATTATAATCGAGACAAGTGGTCTAGACTAAAAAAAGTTAACTTTTACTCCTAACAGGAAACATAAACTTAAAAAGAACTGGGTTAGTAATGGAAACCATTTTCTTTTTGATAAAACACATGATACTTAATGAAATGCATTGGAAGCCCTATCCGATAAATTTACTAACCAATGATTGCAAATAAAATTTCAATATATTACAGTTCTGAAGAATACAGATTAAGAACCAATGGATTTAATATTTTTCTGCTAATAATATTTCCATGTAATGTTCCTTTTTGGGATAGAAAAAGATCCAATGTTCTTTTTTTTTTTTTAAGTAACTATTCAATGTTCTTTTGTCTCATGGTTAATAAAGAATTCTATATAATTTATAACTATAGAGGATTGATTTTAACTCCTGCTATTTATCACTGCATAGTTAGAATAATAAGAGTAAAATAAAAGCAATGTGAATGTCAAAAAGATTTATAAATGAAAGACTATTTGTGGAAATAAATAAAATATTTAACCTTAAATTAATTATTGACTTAGCCATATTAAAATTATACATATATACAAAGCCATTTGAGAGTGTGAAAGGAACTATTTTTAAACTTACCACCAAAATGAGCAGTGAAGATTATATTTTTATTTTATGCAGTTGAAGATTATAAGTAATCTTTAACCATACATGGAAATCCAATGTTAATTTCAAGTAAAATGAATTTAGATCATTCATTCAACATTAAGGGTCAAAATTAGATCTTCTGAAACAGTAGCAGGATACATTTCTAATGTATATATCAAACGTGTATTGGAAGCCAAGTTTCTGAATGTGCTTTCCAGATGACTGGAAAGGTTTCCATCAGAATGCTCTTTTAGGCATCCATGCTCCCTATAATCACAATGCAATCGTTAAATTTATGTTGTGTAATCATACTCTATCTTTACCCTAATGAAGGCAAACGAAAAGCCAGTGCAGACAATTTAATGCATCAGCAGCAGCAACCTCCAATGAAGAAACTTGCAACAGATGGCCCTGGGGGTGTGATACCAATGAACTCCATGTCAGTTGACATGCAAGGCACAACAGGTGCATATTCCACCATGATGGGGGTTCCTTCCGTGTCAATGGGTCGACAAATATCCAACGACAACGTGATGGGGAGTGACGATGGAGATCAACAAAAGAAGGTGTCTTCCACTCTTGCTCAGGCTTGGAAGGATGACATTGATGCTGGAACTTTGGTGTCTTCAGTGGTTGAATTATTTGGTGAAAATGTGTTACCATTTGTTCCAAACACTGAAGCATTTATGTTTTTGTAGCACTAGTTGCACTGTAGGTATTTGTTTTTGCATGTGAAAGTGCATGCAATAAGGTGACAGGCCTCGCGTTACTTGCTGCAGAATATAAATTATCATAGGCTAGAGAAGAAATTAACCTGTATTTAAATTTCTTTGACATTTAAGCTCATGGAAAAACCGGTAACTTGTCTGCGATTTTGTAGTAGATGATATATTTACTAGTGATAATTCTATTATTTTTTATTATATTGTTTGTCCGAGGCCAATCACTTAATTATCTTTTGGTTATTAATTATTAATGACACTTAAGAGTTGATTGTTAAAGTGATTGGCCTAGTACATCTAATCAAACGTACAAGGTTTCTGTAAGTATCTTTTTGAAAAAGTATTTTGGAATACAGAAGAAAATTGACAGAAAGATTAAATTTTTAAAAGTAGATTTAATTAGACAAAAATAATGCAAAAGAAAAAAGAAAAACGTGGGAAAGTTATGCTCAGATTAGTTACTTTTCAGAATATCAGAATTTATGCTATAAAAACCTTAAAGATAAAAAAAAGCAATGAAAATCATTAACTAGACATGATAGAAAAAAGAAAATGGTTATAAGTAACGCTGACACAGAAGAGGTATTGAAAGAAGAATGCGAATAATATAGTAGGAAAGCTATGCTCAAACTAGCGGAGAAGTAACATATTTGTTGAAAAAATCATAAATAAAACCGTGAAGAACAATTCGTATTATATAGTAGTTGCACTTGCACAAATGCTAGCAAAAAAATAGGAGTTGCACATAAAATTGTTGGAAGAATATTAAAATAAAGTCAAGAACAACAATTGTAATTGAAAATTTGTTAAAAAAATCGTAGAAGAAAAAGTCAGACTATGTGCATGTGTAATTGTTACACATCTCAAGAGATCTTGAAATAATTTAAATAACTTTATTTTACTATATTCTAATTGTAAATACAACGTTTTTAAAAATTATTTTTAGATTTTGTATACTAATATTATATTTTACCTTTTCATTTTGCTGGGGGTGCATTTAATCTCCTTTAAAAAAGGAAAATGAAACAGTAAAATGCAAGAAGTGTTTGCAGACCGCACCGCTGCATAAGGTGTTTTTCCTTCCTTCATCTCTTCCCAATCCAAACATGCAAACTGAACTCAATTCTCATCTTTCACTAAAACCCTAAACCCTAATCTCCAATTCTTCACCATCAACCGTAAAGCCGTGTAACCCTCACGGGTGTTAAAATGGCCATGCTTTCTTTTACACACCCCACTCCAATTCGCCACAACGCATTCTCCTTCTCTTCCTCTTTCGTTCTCACAAACCGCGTTTCGCTGAATCCTAAAACAAGAACATGCGCCTCTGAACCCCTGCGACGTCGTTTTGCGTCTCTGACATGCTGCTCCTTCTCGACACTCGACAGCGCTAAGATTAAGGTTGTCGGTGTTGGCGGCGGCGGGAACAATGCCGTTAATCGCATGATTGGTTGCGGATTACACGTGCGTTTTTCCTTTCCCCATTTGCAATTACTCAATTTTGTTTTTGTTAAGAAGTCCATTTGATGTATCTGTTAATGGGTCATTTTTATTATGTATGAACAACGTGAGATAACTCTGCTGGGTTTGTTTATTTGATTTTTAATGGATATGTTTCTTTTTTGGGTAAAATGTATTTTAATTTTCTCAAGATTTAAGCAACACTGCTTTTAGTACCTACATTTTTTGTCCCTGTATTGGACAGGTCAAAATGAAGTACAGAATCAGATAAAATTCACTAAATTTTAGAAATAAAAGGACCACATTTTTAAAATAGAGACTAAAACTAATTTTAACCAAATATTGGGGGATTTAAAACACATTTTAGTATTTTACTCTTGATTTTTTAGTAGTTACAGAATTTGGATTAATGCCGGTATGGTGGGGAAGATAGGGTAAATTTTCATTAAGCTATTGTTTATACATTTGCTAATGAGGTATCCTGCCGCATTTTGTTTTTAATCAGGGTGTAGAATTTTATGCTATAAATACCGATGCTCAAGCGCTGCTGAATTCTGCTGCTGAGAACCCTATCAAAATTGGAGAGCTTCTGACTCGTGGATTAGGTCAGGCACTTGTGTTTTATGCCTAGAGGGTTCCTTTGTGCTTGTTTATGACATGCTTGTTTGTTAATGTTGCTATCGTGTGGTTTGTATGTCTGTGTGTAGCTTCAATCCAATGTGACCTTTGATTCGAGTTACTTGATAGAGATACAGGTACTGGTGGGAATCCACTTTTGGGGGAGCAAGCAGCTGAGGAATCAAAAGAAGCTATTGCTGGTGCACTTCAAGGATCTGATTTGGTGTTTGTAACTGCTGGCATGGGTGGGGGAACTGGGTCTGGTGCTGCCCCAGTAGTGGCTCGAATAGCGAAAGAGTCAGGTTACTTGACTGTAGGTGTTGTTACCTATCCCTTCAGTTTTGAAGGACGCAAAAGATCATTGCAGGCAGGTGTTGTTTGTTTGCTTAGTTCAGAATATGATTAGTATGCTATGAACAGGCTAATTAAAGTGTAACTTATTACTACTCTATTTAGTATGCTCAAAAAGTTGGAACTTCTTTTTATATATACCTATTTTGTGTTATAGCCATCTTAGTTATGGCCAACTTGTGATCATATGTATTTTGAAAATTGTTTTATATTTATTGTATTATCTTGTTCCAAGATACTTTAAGAGGCTAAATTCAGGTGGCATCCTTTCAGGCGCTTGAAGCCATTGAAAAGTTGCAGAGAAATGTGGATACACTTATAGTGATTCCAAACGACCGCCTGCTTGACATGGCAGATGAGCAGACACCCCTTCAGGATGCTTTCCGTTTAGCAGATGATGTTCTACGACAAGGAGTACAGGGAATATCTGACATTATAACAGTGAGTGATTTAGCAATTTTTTCCTACTTTCTATCTGTTGGTCACTAAAAAATGAAAAGTGTAGTTGATTCCTGTCCATTAGTAGATTGTGAAGACGAGAGGGCTTGAATCATTCTCCATCTCCTCTCTCCCAAGTCATTTGAGTGTTGCTCCTCCATAATAATTGGACAATTAATTAATGTAAAGTGCATTTTGATGTCTGTTTATGAGGATTATATTTGCTGTTGTCTTTTTACAGATACCTGGACTTGTTAACGTGGATTTCGCAGATGTAAAAGCTGTGATGAAAGACTCTGGAACTGCAATGCTTGGTGTGGGTGTTTCCTCAAGTAAAAACCGTGCAGAAGAAGCTGCAGAACAGGCTACTCTGGCTCCTTTAATCGGCTCGTCTATTCAGTCAGCAACTGGGATAGTGTATAATATTACTGGAGGAAAAGACATAACTCTGCAGGAAGTGAACAGAGTGTCGCAGGTACCTCAATTTTATTGGCAGAAAGAGCATTCCATTTTCAGAATTCTTTTTGATCTTACGAATTTGTTTCAAACATTTTTTTCCTGTTGTCAAAACTTCATAATTGTTGTAGGTGGTGACAAGTTTAGCTGACCCTTCTGCCAATATTATATTTGGTGCTGTTGTTGATGATCGCTACAATGGGGAAATTCATGTGACTATCATTGCAACAGGCTTCTCACAGTCCTTCCAACAGACACTACTAACAGATCCAAGGGCAGCAAAGTTGCTTGATAGAGCGCCTGGTGGCCAAGAGAGCAAGGCAGCATCTCTTCCTCTCAAGCCCTCAGACTATCCCTCAACGGTTGCATCTAGAGCATCCCAACGAAAGCTCTTCTTTTAGTTGCATAGTTCTTTTACCCTTCTTTATTATTGTAGTCAATCAGCTTTGGTTATCTTGAAGATTAGTTGAGATATCATTCTGGTGATGGTCTCTTTCGAATGTCAAGCTTGTTTTTAGGAACTTATTTTCTTCAAAAAGTTGGCTATTTGCTTGATTCGTGACTCAGATTGTTAGTGTAACAAGCAGCTTGCTTGTTTGTAGCTTACCCAAACAGCATTTTTGTCGAAGGAATGGATATGTATAGGTTAATTTATACATGGTCTACCACTGGACTAGAACAAGGTTTTTAAATCTGGATTTGAATCACGAATCAGTGAGCTAATTTTTGAATCGGGAAATCATAATTTATACCCAATTAGAAGAGATAGAGACGGTGAAACTTGAAAAATAAATCAAATATATCATATAATTGATAGTCTTATGTCACTTAGCTGTTGATGGGTTTGAGAAAATATTCTCTTTTATTTTCATTTTTTAAAATTAGTTTTTATTAAGTTTTCAACATTAAGAAAATAGATATTTTTATTTTTAAAAAATAAAATTGTCAAACTTAAATCAATTTTAGTAAAATTATTTATATATATAATTTAAAATATATTTATATATAGTTTTTTGTTATAATTACAATATTATTATTAAGTTTATATAAAGTTCTAATCCTTTAAAATACTGAAAATAATTTTTTTGAATTGTGTTTATGTTTACTTTTTGAAAATGTTTTTTAAATTGTAATCAAATATATTTTTATTAATGATATTTGTAAATATAAAAACAGAAAATATTTAAAACAAGTTCCATTTTAATTTCACCTTATTTTACCAAATTTTAATATTTTGTCCTTTTATTTTTAAATTATAAAATTGTATTTTAGTTTTTAAAATTGTTGAATTTGAAACTTTTATTATTAAGTAACAAATTTTGAATGATATATGTCAATACGTTAATATCATAGAACTTAATTATACGACTTAATGAAATATAATTATTTTTTATTATTTAAATAACATAATGAAATATAATTATTTTTTATTATTTAAATAAAATAATTAAGATATGTTAAGTTATTAAATTACTTTCACCAGTTGATTAATGTTTGTCATTTATAATATTTAATATGAATTCAATAATTTTAAAAATTGAAAAGCTCAATATTATGATTTAAAAATAAACAGAAAAAAAGAGTCAAAAGTAAGAATAAAATAATTGTGCGTATAAGTAAATTTGTAAAATCTTTATTTTAAAAGTTTGGAAACAATAAGTAAATAATTAAATAGAATACATATATTAAATGAATGACAAATGAAGCAGTGTGATAATTAAATAGGATAAATTTAGAATGGTATCTTCTATTTTTTATTTAATAATTTAAGTTTATATAGTTAATGAAAGAATTGTAAAATAAAATAAAATAATAAATAATTGAATCATAGATTCTTTATAAACACAAAATCATTTAAAATTCATTTTATACTACAAATCCGTATGCAAATAATTGTATTGAATATTTATTTCTCCTTTTCCTTTAAAATCTCATTTCCAAATACACCCTAACTTTCTTATTAATCAAACATAGTTATGAATGAAATGACATGACAAATAACCAAAATAATATATTTTTTAAATATCTCTTTTTATTATATTTCACGTAGGGAATTTTGAAATAGCACTTGCCACTATTTCAAATAACACTTATTTTGTATGAAAAGACGCACATGTCTCTTATTTAATATGTTATAAACTTATATTTTTTATGTTATTTTTTCCGTTTCTTTTTCCTCTGGTTGTCGTGATGCCTCTCCTCCTTCTTGTCCTGTCAACCTATTTTATATATTTATTTTATATCTTCTTAGGAGTAGAGAAGATAGAGTAGTGGAGACCAAAAAACCTCCAAGAGGGATCTCCAATGTAAATTAGTCAGTTCCAGTCAATTTTTTTGCCTTTCGGGACAGACTTCTCCATAGAGCAAAAAAATTTACATCTCTTTAAAAGCTTTTCGAAGAGATACAATTTATTTTCTCTCCGCAGAGACTTTTTTTGGAGAGGCAAAAAATTTGGTTTTAAAATTAATTAGCTTGTCTATTTGGTTAATTAAATTAAATTTAATCGTTTATTATTTAATTAAATTTCTAAAAGAGCGTTTATTACTAATTTTATTTTGTTAATATAGTTTTTTGAATTAACTTTGTTTGTATCAAATTATTTATTGTTAAAATGGTAATTAAATTGTTATTAATTTTCTCTTATGATTTTAAAAATATTTTAAATTAAATTTTATTTTGATAATTTTTTGGTTAAATTTTTTAATTAATGTATTTGCAATTGTATTTGTTGCAGGTTTTAATAGATTTATTTAAAAATATTTCAGAAAAAATAAATATGGAAGATAATGAAGTAAAGTTGAATGATGATGGATAACTCTATATTGATCAAACATAAGAAATTATTGAGAATGTTATTGATTTTATAAATGCATTCATCAGCATCGAATGTACAAATTATATTAATATATGCATTAGCTTAATTGAATTTAATCATTAAATAAAACATTTGAAATTTATTTATTCATTGAGCTAGGTGTTTTTGACTCGAAATGAATTATTAAAGTAGGTTAGAGGAGTAACATTTCAAAATGACTTTGTGATCATCATATTAAGGTCAAGTACAAACGGGAGTAAAATTTTTGTTGATTTTGGATGTGAATAAAGTAGTAAGTATAAACCGAACAAAAACAATGAGTAGTATGTTCGTAAAACAACGGACCACAAAGCGTAATTATCCATTCAGATTAAGAGGAAGACCTCCAAATAATCAAGATGGGTGAAAATTGGAGGTAGTATATGGGTTTCACAATCATGTTTTGGCGGAAACATCAATTGATCATCCATATGTTGACCGTTTGGTAGATGAGGAAAAATCATTGCTTGGTTATGTAATGAATAATATGGTGAAATCGAAGAATATTCTTCTGGCCTCAAAGGACTACAATGAACGGAATGTTACAACCATAATTCAAGTGTACAATGCAAGATACACATTTTGTAAATCTTAAAGAGGTCCTAGAAATGAAATGCAATATTTAATGAAATTAATAGAGCGTGATATGTATATTCACAGGTATAGAATAGACAAAGTCACAAAAGTTTTGTATAATATCTTCTAGACATACTCTGCTTTAATCAAATTGGTTAACACATTTAGCATTGTTCTCCTGTTGGATAATACATATAAAACTAACAAATATAGATGATCTTTGCTTGAAATTGTAGGTATGACATCAACTAACATAATATTTTCTGTTGTCTTTCCCCACTTAGAGTTTGAATGACAAAATAACTTTGTTTGGACAATTCAATATCTTAGAGGTCTTTTTTGAAAACTAATGCAATGGCCAAAGACAAACATATCGACTTACAAGTGGTAACCTCGTCAAAGACTTCCTGCATGTTACACCCAACAATTCCACCAGCACGGGACTTGTCATGTCCATGTTCATGTATTCATAACTACAAAACAAACCCATAACGCGTAGATACAGTAAGCAAGACACATCATCTAGTGTGATGGTCATATCCTCGATTAGTAGATGAAAACAGATGTTTCATTGTGCTGTCTCTTCACAAAGGCATAAATAAGGCTTATGTCGATCGTCTCAACTGTACACTTAGTTAACGAGAATAACTCACAATTCATAACATCATTAATTTGAGCGTGAGGCTCTCTAATCAAACGTGGTTGGTTTCTGTCTATGTGATATGCATTTAAGGTCAGCATGAACCTACAAAAAGAGAGTGAACTATTGATTATACCAAATATGTAAATAACTATATTGAACAAATAATTAATTAAATACATTATATACTATTATACTACATGTAATTATCTATACTAACAAAATAATTAATTAAATAATTATACTAAATATGTAATTAATATACTAAACACATAATGTGCAACATTATCACCGCATAATACTAAAAGGATATTATCTTCCGATCCTCTTGGAAAACCCATTGTCACAAGTTCTTCGTGCACAGGTTGGTCTTCAATTGCATCATGTTATACGTGCAAACACAATTAGACGTATACGCTCACGACCAGCAACATCAAAATTGTATATAATTCCACGTATCCTATGTATATTTATAAAAGTGTTGTAAACAATATTAAATAATAAACAAAATAATATTTTTTTATTTAAAAAATATGTTAAATAATAAATTAAAAAATTAGCAACATTAAAAAAAATTAGACCTTTAATAATATTTTTCTGTATAAATTAAAAAAAAAGCTTATATATAAATATTAATTGCAAAAAAGAAAATATTGTTTTTGCCTCTCTGAAGAGAAAAAAATGCAGTTTTTTCCCTCTCCATAGAGGTTCTCCATACAACTGAGTTAGACAGTAATCACAAAAGAAAATCAAATAAAAACAATGACAAAAAAATAACTTCATGAAGAGGGGAAAAGGGTGATATAAATACTGAAGAAAGTGGAGGAGTATAGGGGAGGAGGTGAGCCCCAAAAAAAAAGTAGAGGGAGGGGAAGTAAAGAGGCACAGGGAAAGAGGAGCCTCGCTTCAACAGAAAATAAAGGAAGAGGGAGAGGGGTTGTGAGAAGAGAAGAATGGGTGAGAGCATTTTTATGGTGGTAGATATTAAGGAGTGAAAGAGAAGTATTAAGTAAAAGAACGTGAAAAGGCTGGCAGCTAAAATTTAAGAAGTTTGTGGAAATTAGAATTACAAGTATATTAGGAATAATAAAAATAATTTTAAAAAAGTAGTTTAATTTCAAACACGGGTAGGTGTTATTTTAAAGTCTCTTCATGTAGTTGTTTAAAATTTATCAAAAAATATAAATATCTCTTGTCATTAAATGAGTCTCTCCTAGTTTTATATTTTTCAATATATTTTAATTAATAATAAAAAATGTGTTAAAAGGCTGTGTGCTAAAAATTATATTACTAATGCTTTATACATAAGTGGTATGGGAGGAAACAAGAAGAGCTAGACATAGAAATATGTTGGTGATGATAGGATTATTTTTGTTTATTTTTATTTCAGAAAATTGAAAATAGAATAAAAATTAATAAACAGTTTAGAATTAATTTGAATTAAAGATTAAAAAAATAAAAATTAATAATTAGTTGAAAATACAATGAAATAAATACCAAAATACAACTAATGCCCCAATTTTTTTTTCAAATACTTAATTTTGTAATTAAAATTTAAATTAAACTATAATTTTCTTTGTTAATATTTTTATTTACAATTTTTTATTTTATTTTATTTTTTTCATGATTATAACCCACGATTTAAAAATTTTTGGATTTTTATAATATTTATAATATAGTTTAAATATTTAAAAATGTTTACTTATTGTGAAATTTAATTTTATATATAATTGATACAAATGTAGTTCAATATGAAATATTCATAGACACGCTAAAATTGTCTTTTTATAGGTGATAATTGTCTTTTGAACATAAATTCATAATTTTTAGTTTTGTTGATAGCACTCGTTCATTAAATCTAATAATTAAAATTTTAGTTAGAGAAGGTTGGAGAGACTCCACTGTTAGAGAGGATCAAAACTCTAAAAATTAAGTGACGTGACACAATTAGAGTGTTCAAAACCCAATCAATTCAATCTAAACTGTGACACCAAATTGAAAAATAAAAAATAAAAAAAAAACAGAATATTTTTGTGGTTTGGTTCAGTTTTTCATTCTTGTGAGTGAAATTCAATCAAACCAAACCTTATGTTTACTTGAAACATATATATATATAACTGAATTAAATTTTGTTGTTTTGTTGATAAATTATTAGACAACTTATCTTATAGAAAAATAAAAAATATTTAATAATATTGATTTTGTAATATAAATATTAGTGAAAATTATGTTTGTTGTGTTTAAAAAAAAAAAAAAAGATTTAACAAATTATTTTTGTTGAAAAAACCATGACACTATCCAAACCAAACTTCAAATGGATTGATTGGTTTGGTTCAAATTTGATGTTATATTTAAATCGAACCAAAACAATCTGCATGTTAATCTTATATTTGACAAAAAAAATTTTACTTACAAACTAAACTAAACTATACCACGATATAATTGCCTAATACTTAATAAAAAAGTTAATTTAATATTTTTTAAATTTAAACAAATACTAATAAGTAAAAGAACGTGACATATAATATTCATATAATGTTATATAAACTTTAAACCCTAAACATATAATATTTATATAAACTTTAAAATATCAAATTAACTTTTATTAAAAAATAATATATCAAATTACCTAATTTTTTAACATACTTACCATCAATTAATATTCAACATCAACCATTTACATAATAATATCAATTAACAAATTTTAAAAATTTGATATTTTTAAAATATGATATTACAATATTTAAAATTGAAAAAAATTAGGTACATTAGTTATATTTAACCCTAAAATAAATAAATAATTGATTCTGAAGCCGAAAATCCACGACGTGTCTGACACTATATGCGCGCAAGGTGATCGAAAACACAGCACCGTGACGTGAGATCTCTGCTTCAGAGTTCAGAGGTAACGTTACATAAACAAAATTATTTCTAACGTTTTTCTCTTTTTCTATTTTCACTTTCTTTCTTCTTCATCCATTTTCTCGGCAACCAAACTCCCAAATAGGGTTCCATTTCCGCTCCAAAATCAATCAATTAATTCATATTTTTTATTCGTTTTTAATTCGCGCTAGGAGTTCGCTTTCTCTGATCGGGATCTGGAAGGGTACGAATCGACATGGGTTTCTTGGTGACGACGCTGATCTTCGTAGTGATCGGAATCATCGCGAGCCTCTGCACCAGAATTTGCTGCAACAGAGGACCTTCTACCAATCTGTAATTTCTCCCTCCGATTTTCTATATTCCCTTTTGCCTTCCCAATGTATTGATTTCTATGCCCTAGCAATGTCCAGAGTAGTGCTCGTTTGCGGATTAGGGTACTCTGCACTCAATTTGAGTATATTACATCGTGTTTCTGAATTGGATTTTGTAATCTGGTTACGTTATGTGACTGCATTACCTCATCATTGGTTTTTGCTGAGTTTTGTTGCAGCAATTAGTGCGATTATGATCAAAAGAATTTAGGGATTGTTTGTGGAAATGTATTTTGTTGTTCTCTGTTATTGTGGATCCTTTTGCTGATTTAAAATTCTGAGAAGATAGTAGTGAAATTAGATTAAGGCTGTCTTGCGTAAAATTGAAAAAAAAAAAAAAGAGTATTTAAAGTTGGACTTGACTTATGCACTTGGAAAGGATAACAATTAACCAGTATTTTGGAAAAGAAAAAAGGTAGTTAATGTTTGCCTGCATTTCCTGTGAGATGAATCGCTGGGCGGGAGCTGCATCTTCAAAAGCTTAATTTGTTATTGTTTTTATTAGTCTGTGGTTATTTTACCATAAGAGGCATTGTTGAACACTAATCCTACCTTTTTGGCCCTTTCATGTCAAGTTGGATTGGAGAGTGTGAGAATTTGAAAACAAACACCTACTAAGTGAATTGATAACTTGACGTGGTTATCATTTATTTATACTTTATAGCAACCTATGTGTTTTGTAATGCAACATATTCAGATTTATTAAGTGACTTGAGATGGCTCTGAAGAATTTATGCATGGACTTGCATGCATGCCCATTCTTGCAAATCCCATGAATGAGTTTTTGTCCCACCAGTCTTTATTTGTTCTCTATCAATGTGTGTATTATTCTTATTGACATGTTTCTAATCTTTTATTCTGTTGCAGATTTCACCTTACTTTGGTAATTACTGCAACAATTTGCTGCTGGATGATGTAAGTGTTTGATGGACATTCATCTTTTATTTTTTGTAAAGATAAAATAGGAATTAAAGCATATAGAACTTGTGCAGCTATCTTTTTTATTTCCTCTGTTAAGGAATTTATTGATTAGAATTGAAGAAATCACTAAATGACATGGCCTTTTCACAATGATGATAATTCTTCTCACAGGATGACATGTAGTCATGTACACATAATGATTAATGTTGAAGGTGTTTGTTTCTGTAGCTTTTCTTTCATTCTCTTAGACCATGATACTGCAGCATGAATCTCTGTGTTTATTGTCAAATTACCAAAAGCTGTATTGTCCTTGTAAAAATAATAGTGTAATTGAAGAAGAATAAGTAAACTCCTTAAAAGTGGGTTAATTTAAGTAATTGGACCTGATCATATATAAGCTTTATGCTCTATTCTGTTCAAAGCAGAGCATTGCGTTTTATTGGTAAAAAAGGGAGTCTTCCATGCCACAACGTACCTTCCCTATTGTGATAATAGTAAATTAAAATGTGTCCAACTATAAATTGTCTGTGAAGATTCTCTTTATCTTTGGTATAAAATAACTACTTATTGTCTTTCTTATATGCACCTCCAAATATGTGATTTTACAAGAAGAAACTATAGATAGTTTACGTACTTATTTATTTGTATTTCTTTTCTTCGTTTTGCATTTTTCATCACTTACAAGGAGCCTGTGATAAAATTTGATGAACACAAGTAACTGTTATGTCCAAAAATGTTTATGTTTTGCTTGTTTTGGGGGTTGTTGGGGTTTGGCCTCTATATGGAACTTGTGACTTTTTTTTTTTAATTCATTGTAACTTTTCTATCTACGTTTTAATAAATCCCCTTTTCCTTGATCTTTTGGTTAGCTAATTTCCCTTTGTGATTGGTTCAGTTGTATATTATAACTTGTAGTTGTAAATACCAAATCATGTCTTTGTCATGTACTCACTATGGTCTTTTTCTCTTCTTTAGGTGGGCAATTGTATATCTGGCACAGATGAAACCACTCATTGTACCTATATTGAGTGATGGCGAATAAGTCTCTGAACAGATGTAGCTCGTTGTAAGTTAGAGAGTATGGATCACGGATTGGCTGCTGGATAGAATTTGATTTTAGCTATCATGAGTTGTTCAGTATTTTTTCAGGGTGGAACTTTATTTCTTGTTGGATAATGGCATTGCAGTTAGTATTTGTATTGCTACCTGACATTAGCCGTGTTACGAATGTTGTATTTAGCACTCATTCTGTCATTCATTTCAGATATCCGTGGATAATGGTATCAATATGTATTATGGTGAGGAATAAGTCGATAAGAGAAATATGCTTTGTCTAAGGTTAAAAAATTCTCAGGTCATGTTTGTTCAACCCTGGTTCTTATCATGTTAAGTTCGCTCCGCACACTACCAGATGAATAAAATGTTTTTAGTTCTATACCGAACCGATAAAACATCAATAGTCTTAGTATTCCTTGTTAGCAAGAAGCAGGAGATGCGACGCCTTTATAATCTTGTATATGCTATTCAATTTCTACCACTAAGCAAATTTGTTAAGAAAGTCTAGTACAGTTAATTGAATATTTTGTATTATAAATCATTAGACATGTGTTTGATTTTTGGGACTTATCTAGCTCATCAACTGCGTTGTGAGAGGAAGACTGTTTCCCGCCGTCTATGCTTAAATCTCGACCAGAGAGACAGAAAACGCCAATGCATATCTTTATTCATCTATATGGTTTTCTCCATCCTTTAAGGAATTCCTTTATATTAAAAAGTGGGGAAAAAAAAATCCCATTTCGTAGGTTTTCTATAAAGAACTTTGCTTTGGTTATCGATAATAACAACGAGGATTACATGCATAACGTCCATAGTGTGACAAAGACCTTGTGTTTCTAAACATTTGTTATCTGCTTGGCAACAAGGGACTTATCTAATTTATAATTGTGCATAAGAATGTTGACCAGTTCATTGTTGTAAGAGTTTATGCGTGTAATGTTGAATAAATTGAAGTGAAGAGCAGGGTAACCCCATAGTGAAAAGTGATGGCATCTGATGCAACAGTTAATTCCGTTAGTGACGTGAACTCTGCTCCCAATCCTACAAAAGCCTCCTCTACTCCATCTCCCACTGTTTGCCTTCTTCTCTCTGCTGCCAACGCTGCTTGTGGGGCCCTCACAGGCTCCCTTTATGGCTATGTTCCCTCTCTAATTTTGACTTGTTCTTTATGTTTACTTCTTACCGTTTCTTTTTTCTCTTTTCTTCATTCTCTTCTTTGGCAGAGTATGGTAGCTTTCTTAGCAGTTCCTTAAGTGCTTTCTAGTACTGTTTTTCACTCACAATAGGAATTTTACTTTGGTAATTCACCTAATAAAAATTTACAAGTTTTACTTTTGGTAATTCACATTCCGCAACTAAATCCAAGTCCTGTCCTTAATCATATAGGCTACACGGAGTTTTCAATTTGAAGTTTATTTTTCTTCGATTTATAGCTTTCTCCGAGAAACTTCCAATTTTGGTGTAGATTGATCAAGATGAGATGTATCACAGAAACGCAACCTCCCAAGTTTTACCTGTACACAAATTAGAAAGACCCCCTTGTTTTTGTCAATAATATTTGTTTGTGGTAAAACCTCATTGGATTTTTAATATCATTTTCATGAGTATATATCAGAAGACTCAGTATTAAGCCATGAACATTTTTGTTGTTGAGCACGGAAATATTATAAGGGATGATTTAGTGGTTTATTTTGAACATCATATAATGCTCTTTATTTTTTTATTCAAAACATCGTATAATATTCTGACTATCACTTATCTTCATATTTCTATTTATTTATTGTTTTTTTGCATATCTTCTGTATACCTAAAGGTGCAACTTTATCATTTGTCCTGCTGGTTTTGTACAACTAAAACCTTGCCTCGATTAATTCTGATCTTCTCAGTATCACAAAACTAAAGGAGGAAAAAGAATAGAGGGATTTCTTAGTAGATGATTTAATTAATCTTCAGACTTCAAACCTTTTCTATTTTGTAGGTGGAGACTAGAGAGGCATTAGAGTGCTATATCATTTAAACAATAATTTTTTTTATCTATTTAATTTTTTTTTTTTCTGAAACGTTGGCATTAAATCGAGTCTAATGACGTCGTGTAGTTCATATAGCCAACTTGACCTAGTGAGACACGACTTATTGTTGTTGTGATCATGTGGATATAATATTTTCATGTCAGAACTAAATTTTCTGGTTTATACAATATGTTATATTCAATATTCATGTATCTAGGATATATTTGAAATACTGGCAGAGGATTACGGTTGAGAATTTGAATTGTTAGTTTTATAGTTGGTCAAATATGCGTTCATGCTCAAGGATGCTTTCAATGGGTCTATTTCAGGTGCTGGATTGATTAAGATGAAAGGCTTTAAAGGAGCCTTCATTGAATCAGGATCTAATGCTAAGGTATTACAGATATAGATGCTATTTATTGTCTGCTTGGCGTTTTACTTTGTGAACTTGGTACTTATTTGAACATGTCCATTATTTTTAACTCTGTAATTATCTGTGATTTTTTATTTTATTTTTTCATGTTATCTTCTCTTCATTAGACATTTGGAATTTTGTCTGGAGTTGAGAGTTTGGTTGTCTGCATCTTGGGAAGACTTCGAGGAATTGATGATGGTATAAAATGTTTAACTTAAATGACGTGACAAAACAAACAGATAGATTAATTGGAAGTTAAAAAGGTTACGTGAAAACTAATAAACTAGTTAATTAATTAGTGCTCCATAAACTTAAGTTTAAAGGTTTTGTCACTGTCATTTAATTATAACTTTTGTCTGACTTTTAAGATATTTAATGTAAAAGTTAAATTTATTTTTTTTATAAATAATGGAGTGTGATTAAATGATATTGTAAAAATGCATATCACCTATTTTCTCACAAAGTCACCAGTTAAACGATTTGACATGTATATAATGGCATAAAAAAAAGGAAAATTGATGAAACTGTTGAATTGCTACATGAAGAGTGTTTCAAAAACACTAATAGAATAGGTTCCTTTGCCAAAGTGGTCTAAGTTGGTAAAAAAACTTCTAACTCAGTTTAGTAAGTTATAAGCTATAATGTTCTTTGCTTCATAATGTGATTACCTTAATACTTTCACATCTGCAGCAATTAATGCTGGGGTAGCTGGATGTTGCGCTGGTCTTGCTACTAGTTTTCCTGGTATTCCTTCTTTTATATTGATGAATTATCAATTTATCATCCTTTACTTGAAATTTTTATTAACTTGTTGGTCGCTGCACCAATTGAAATTAATGATAAAGGCCATACTAGTCTGAAGATTTTGATTTTGAAGAATAATATGTTTATTCTTAGAAAGTTAACAAATTTATTATATGGTGATTTTTTATTCGCCCATAATGATGCTAACATATGTCCTATTTATGCTTCTTAATATATTTTGAATGCTCTAACAGAAGCAAAATTTACTTTATTGACTCAAACACAATTGACAATGTATTTCAATAACTTTTTTTAAGTAGTCTCTGTGTATTTACAATTGCAAGTAATTTTCTGCACTTCACTTTTTAATTGTTATTATGAGTCAACCTTGGATTTTCCAGGTACACCCCAGGCACTTCTACAGAGCTGCCTCACTTAGGGGCTCTTTCTTTTATCATTGAAGGGGTAACCAGACAACGACCAGCACTTGCATATCCCATATCCAAGGAAACAAGTGTGTATTAGACATAATTCCTACATCTCATTAAGGGTACATTGCTTTTTGCATCATTAAGATAAGTTTAAGGTTTTGTATGGCATCATGGCATATACACCTTTCTTTTGCCTTCATTGTTGCTTCTAGCCTTTATGAATACTTTTAGTGATAATAAGGTGAGATTGAGACTTATTGTAACACGGATAAATTAAACTTGCTTATAGGTTCACTGAGTTTCAAATATATAGCATGCTGATTGCACCACTATGCTCTTTATTATGTGGTTTCAAATATGGCATCTTGGTATAAACGCCTGTGCCTTCTCCAAAGCTCTCATGTTCTTGTTGAAACCCCACTGCATTACCAAGCCATTCTTGTTGATAACTCTCATCAATTTCCTTGTATAAGCATAACCATATGGAGTCTTCAGAGCTAAACCAACATCTAGCACTTATAATTATAACCACTGTTATGTGCAATCCACCGCCAAGGATAACAACCAGCTCCACCCTCGAGACTTTTCTAGAAAGAAATGGTTGAGTTTTTCTATTTTCCATATCACCTAAATTAATTATAATAAATAAAAATATTAAAAAAAATTATTTTGTTTTTGTATCTAAATCTATTTATGTAGCATTTTAAAAATCTCTAAAAAAATAGTTTAGATAAAACTTAAGGATTAAAAAAAATTATAAGATTGAAATACAAAGGAAATAAAGACATATTTAACCCAATAAATAAATATATAATATATAATATAATAGCTTTTAACATATTGTTTGTCACCCTTCTTATTTAAATAATAAATTATTCTAAAAACAGTTCACATCTACCTTTCTATTGGATTTTTTTAAATAATAGGTTTTTGATTGCCATCGTCCTTATTCAACTTTATGCTAACTTTTTTTACTTTAAATTGAGTTAAGATTTTAGTTGATACTTACAATTTAGGTTGATATAATTATTTATAAAAGTTATTTATTTATTTTTATTCTATATTTTTATTTTATTTAATTTATATGTTTGTTCTATGTTAGTTACTGCACGACACAAAATATTCAATAAATTAGAAACACTTGTTAAATTTTTATTAAATTATATATTATATTAATCTTTTAATTTTTGTATAAAATTTTATTAAATTAAAATTTAAAATATTATACTAATATTTATTTTAAACCTTATAATAATATTCTTTTAAGTGTGCAAATAATAATTAAAAAAATATAAAATACGTGTAATTGTAGATAAAATTTAAAAAGTGTTGACATATATATATATATATATATATATATATATATATATATGTTTGAGTCCCTAGAGATGTGATCCATAAATTTTTGTAACTTTGAAAGTAGCTCTATAGAGAAAACATTTTACAGCCTCTACTTTAAAGGTAGCGCCTATGGCCTAATGGATAAGGCGCTTGACTTCTAATCAAGCGATTGTGGGTTCGAGTCCCACTGGGCGTGTTAATATAATATTTCTTTTTCTTTTCTGTTTATCTCATAATTTTTCTATAATGTTTCTCTCTCTAACCTTAACTCTAATTTTGATTCTACTATTTTGTTATAACCATATTAATTATGACTTTATAACCTATATATATAATCAATATGAAATAATAAAAAATTATTATTGGTTGGAGTTTAACAAATTAAAATATAATTTTGTCGTCGGTTTCTTTATTATATTATTCAATTTTTCTTATATTCAATTTTTCTTATGTGATGAATAAAATTTAAATAATTAAATAAATACTAGCTCAGAGGAATTTGATAATTTTATATTTAATTATTATATTTTTATAAAATCATATTTTTTAATTATATGAAAAACCTATTTATGTTAAAAAGATCTAACTCAACTAATTGAGTAAAGTGCATAAATTGTTATAAAAAATCTATTGATAAATTACACTTTAAAATTAGATATGAGAAATGTTATAAAAATAATCTCCTTTTTTATAGATTGCAAAAATAATCTAAACATTACAAGATAGAACAACTATTTTATTAACATTTAGAAAGAATTAACCTAACTTTATCATCATTATACATTTACATTCTAGTTTTATAATATAAAACCATGTAATATTGCAAGTGACTTTACCTTCATAAGATCAAATATGAAATAATAAAAATAAATACATAATAAAATATTTTTTTTATTTATGAATGTTTTAACATAAAAAATAAATTAGAATACATACATATATATATATATATATATATATATATATATATATATATACACATATATATATATATGTATTCAATCAATATATAATAATTTTAAATTTCATAAAATTATAAATATTGCCTTAATTTAAAATTAAAATTGTGATATTTAAATTATACAACATAGTTAAATTTAATTAATTTTATATAAAATTTTAAAAAAATAATATATAAGTGAAAATCAAGAAACCAAAGAGCATGCACTAACGAATAGCCAAATATTGATGTTCTTCTATATCACTATTAGAAATGACAAAATTGAGTTTAACTGAATCTTACAAAATTGATTTTTAAGTGAGATTTGCACCTCACTTATATACTATTGTTTGACCATAAGTTTTCCTACCGTCACAATTTGATTCTTGATTTTGTAGCCTCTTTCTTTGATACAATGTCAAACAGGAGTCGTAAGTTGTATCAGACAAAACCAGAATTATAAGAATTGTTCTCAAAATGTGAAAGTCATACAGAGATGCAAAAAACATAATCCACATCTTAGGGACTTATCTTTTTCAACAAAAAGGAATTTTGTGCTAGATGTTCACCAGTTTTGTCCCATGTTGATGGCAGAATTTGACAATACCCTCACGGTTGGTCACTCAAGATCCAAACCTACCATGTTAAGACAACCAACTTCCTTTAATTGGCTTGTTATATCAAAGATGTCAGAAAAGCCAATATTTTCCGACCAAACAGCAAGGCTTGGTAATGGTAGATTTGAGTGACCCATTTAGGAAGATATCACCATAGATTTTCTGACCCTGCCTTGGTCACATGATCATTCAGTGATTTAGATAGACTCTATAACTATGCTCACTTTGTGGGGCTTCCACCAAAGCTCCGCAGCCAAAGCCTCATTACCCGATTCTTCTCTGAAATTTATTATCTACATCGCATCCCTAAATCAATTGTTTCAAACAAAGATCGAATTTTCATTAGTCAGTTTTGGAGGGAATTATTTTAATTGAAGAGTTGAATTTAAAATTCTCAACAGTGTATCATCCAAAAAGAAATGGTCAATTAAAGGCAGTTGATAAAGTCATCGGATTGTGACCTAAGGAGGACATTTTTTTTAGGGTTTAAGAGGGACTCCATGCTCTATGTGATGGGAGTCTTCGATGTAGATGTTATTTTTCATGGAGGTTTCAAGAAGTTTAATTTTTTCTAAGAGTTTATCGATGAAAACACCAACTAATAGGGCTATTCAATGAATTAAGGTGTAACAGCAGAAAACTACACTAACAAATAAAAACAATAAAGACATTAACCTTTTTCTATATCCTTTCAACAGCAATGATACCAATATAAATAGCATCATTCAACAACCCTAATATGTTTGAAATAGAAACATGGGCCTATAACAACCTTTAGGAAAAAACAAACATTTAACAAAGAAAATTTCTTTTAGCATCCCTCGTTTCTTATTCACATGCTTAATATTTACAATTTTCTGTAAAACCTTAAAACACCATAATCTTCTTTTACTCTAAGTTTTTTTATAGAGTATCACTCAAGTTTATGGTTGTATGCGCACTTCTACCCATCTCTTTGAAATATTACATTGGTTTATCAAAAAACTTAAAAGAGAGTTATAATGTTTTGGGGTATAGCAGAAAATTATAATCATTAAAAAGATGTTAAAAGAAATTACCTTAACAAATAACAAAATTTAATGGCCCAATAATAATCCTTATGCGGATAACACCTAGAAACAATGCGGGCTGGACATATGGTCTTGTGCTACTAGGTTTTGAAACCAATTGTTTTTAACTCAACCAATTATTAAGAAACAATTTAGATAACTATAATATTTAAAAAATAATTTACTAAAAGTATATTACACGATACTTTTAGAATTATACATCTTAATTTCTTATTTTCATTGTTGATCACACTAATATATATCTTTCTCAAATTTTTACATGTCTTACTCCGCAATTAAATGAATGTTTTTTTTTTTTTTCATATAAAAAATTAAGTAAGTTTAGCATCGTTCACCCTAAAGACTTGCATATATGTATGGTAACCGAGAGTTAACAACGAAATCCACCAAAATTCCATACTCTTCGGTACCCTTCCTATCCACACCATTCCTCAACAGTTGTGGAAAAAACAACCACCACCCGGTGACGGCCAAGAACGCCACGACGAGCGGCCCCGACACGGCGTGGTGCAACTGCCACCCGCGGCATAGAGCCACCTTTTTCACAGCCACCTCAACGATCATGCACACACCATGAAGCACAAAGAAACACGTTACTTCCCACGTGGGAGGCACACGTGTGAGGTAATAATATATCAACTCATGCATAAGTCCGGACACAAGGAACGTGGCGAACATGGCAACAGATGTGGCACATGTGGGACCGAGGAAGCCACAAGACATACAACGTATGGGGCTGTATATGATGGGACGCAGAATACGTGTAACAACGAGGTTCCATCTATGACCCCAGAAGTCTTGAAGGGACGTGCAAAGATATGGTTCATTGAATAGTGGTTCAATTTCAAAGCCAAAAAGGGTTTGAACCGTGCTTGCAATAAGGACTAACATAATCTCTATGGCAAGGTATAAGTAGCAACAATAGAGGACTAATATGAAATGAGGCTGCAAGTTTTCTTTGTAGTTTGAAGCATGTATTGCCATGCCTAAGATAAGCACTTTTAAGGCCAAAAGCCATTTTGGCTTTTGGGTGGTGTTTTTTTGGTTGGTGGGTGGGTGTTTATTTAGGGTGATGGGAAGGGAAGCTATGGAGATGAAATGGAGAATGTTTGGGAGTGGTAGGGCAAGAGGGCCTTGGTTGAAGGAGAAGAGAATGAGTTTGAAAGTGCCAAGCCAAACAAGGAAGAAGGAAGTGTATCCAACTAAGTTAGGTGAAGAGAGATACAAGGGAAGAATGATGAAGATGAAAAGAATGGGGAGGAGAGAGAGAATTCTGAAGAAACCTTTTGGTATTTTTGCAGCAATGTAATAACAATAACATAGACATATGATGGCTGAAATCCAAACTTTGATGAACCTTTCAATTTCACCACTCATTTCCTCTCCCTCTATCTCCCTGGGTCCTGATAAGTTTGTAAAATGTCGTCAATGAAAACAATGAGTGATGTTATAGATCTAGATCGGCAATGTATTTTTTAATAAACATGTCATATTGAAGACTTTAGACTGGAATATATTATTTTATGTAAATAATTGATGTTATAGAATTTAGAAAATAATACACACAATATATTATATCCCGGAGTCTTCAGGCAAAAAAAGAAAAAATTGTATCCTGAGGTAAACAACTGGTCTAATAATTCATGGTATTCCAAAAATTTAATGGCTGATATTTGCGTTTTTAATTGTATTGTGGCCAGAGCGACGCCATTTCTATTCTATTAGTGTTTTTTATAACATTACTTTTGGGATAACATTATCCAATAAAATTACAGTGATATTAAAAAAGTTCTGGTAGAAGTAAATTTTTGTTGCTTTAAAAAATAATTAATTTTTCTTCCCAAGAATTCAATCAAAACACACTACATGATTGTCCGTAATTTATTATTGTTTTTCATTTCATATTTAATTTTTTTTAATAATTTGATTGCTCCTTTCTTTTGATGCTAATAGATAATGAAAATATTTGGATTCTTTATGCAGGAAGAAAAGAATATATAACATTGGAAGAAAAATGTGCTAGGCCTATGAGCAACAATTAACTGACACCAAAAATAAAATATGTATAGATAAAAGTACAATAAATTTTGACCAAGTTTTTTAAGTAAAAGTTATAAATTTATAACTAAATCTTCTAACGGTAGGTAAAGATTATTAACTTCTATTTATAGTTATAGACCATAGATAAAAGTCATAAGCTTATACCTATTATTTTTATCTTAGATAAAAAGTCATAAATTTATATACACTGCCTTAATTATAGGTAAAAATCTATCTATAGAATTATTTAGCATGTAAACAATAAAGATCCAAAATAGAACAAATTATCATAACATGCAAATGGTCCGCAAAAGAACATAATTGACAATTCACTCTGATTTATAAGTGCCAAACTTAACCTTTTAAAGCTCCACAAAAATGAATTTAAATTCTCACCTTATGCGTTAGAATGGCTAGAAAGACAATTATCTAAATGTTAAAGTACATGCAAAACACCAATCTAAAGTCCTTAACAAATGTACAAAGAATATTCTTAGCCAAATATCTAGTGGATGAAAAAACATCACAAAATCTCTAGTTGCTCCATAAATTATGGATATCATAAAACTGATTATTATATGACCTCATTAACACTGTATATGTTAGCTTCCTGCATAGGACATAATGATTTGTGTTTAGGCAACTAATACCATATTATGTTTAGGCAACTTTGTATCTAAAATAGTAAATAAACATGTACTTATAATTGAAGAATAATGAATACAATGATACATAAATAAAAGGTAATTAATCAACATTCCAATTATATGAAAGATTAATTCTACTAATATCGATAATGAACAACTAAAAGGAAATAAAAGAGTTGATTATGTAATCCATTTTCCATTGTGCCATAAATATTAACAACATTAGTAAGGAATTGGAATCAAAGCAACATTATAAGTTATTATTAAGAAACATGGAATTTATTAAAGATCTTAATGATACTGATCTTTTACAAGTAATGCATGTCGAGGTAAATAGAGGGATTGTAACCTGGTAAAATATCATCACAACCAAAAATATAAGAATATATTAATAACAATAAGTAATAACTAACAACTTTAATTGCCTAAAAAATTAAGTACTCCTGATGGCTCAAATTTTGCTTAAAATACTTATGTACTTTTAATAATCAAAGTTACTTTTTAAGATACTTACTTGACCTAAGCCCTTGTATGTTGGATAGACTTTTAGAATGACATCAAGTAGTAGATAGTCCCGTCCATTTGGATTAATACAAGGTGATTATCATTATGTTAAGGAAAATAACAAATACAAAAATTCACATCAATATCATGTTGTATATCTTACATATAGCAATACATATTTTTATTATTTCCTAAAAATAGTTCTGTGTACATATAAATATTTATTGAGTTTAATTAGCATGCACGAACAGTATAAAAGAGTTTTATACTGATATTCAATCACACATCTTCATTTATATGACTTTTAAAGTATTAATTGATAAAGTCAACAAACTTATCACAAATAAATGATTATGATTGAATGTCAATGTAAAAATTTTACCCAAACAATGTATACTAATTAAATTTATATTTATTTGTATGCAGGTAGATCTATTGATATTTATTCAAGAAGAAGAGAAGATACGCTTTTGATTTTTTTTTTTTTTTGTTCAAATCCAAAACGAAATTATTCTAGATATTTTACGGTAACATAACGAGTCATGAGAAATAATGAGAAAGTATATAATAAAAATTACTAGCATCCCTATTTAATAATTATACCAACCACTATAAATACACGTCCCATTTAATGCACAAATACATACATACATTTTAAACTACTTAATTACTTGTCTCACTCTTCATCCATCTCTCACGCATATTGAGATGAAAAGTGATATGTGTACCATCTCATAGTTGCAAACCTCTATTGTATACCTTTATTTAATTTTTTTATAAGCGTACACTTTTATTTAATTATTTAATTTTTTTATTTAATATATTTATTTTAATTATTTAAATAAATTATATTAAAAAATAGGTATATAAAAATGGTACATACTATATTTCGGTGTGTGTTTAACATTTTCCTTCTCAATAGGTATAAGACAGAACTGTACAATTTGTTAGATTATTGGAACTCTGGAGAGAGTCTTTCACTAGCTGTATGTTTTTTGCTACTACTCTCTCTCTCTTTATCTCTCTATCTGTCTCTCCGTATCCCTTTCTTTGTCTTTGTCTCTCTCCCTATTTTCCTCTTTTCTCTCTCTGTCTCTCCCCCCTCTCACTCTCTATATAAAGAGAGATCGAGTGAACAAAAGTGAGAACGGGAGAAAATGAAAGAAACCTCTAATTGGTAGTTGTGGTGGTGGAAGTAGTGGTGACAATATCGACAATGGTGGTAGTAATAGTAATGATGTACGATGGGGTTGGGGGCAGCAATGGTGCTAGCGACAGTAATAATAGAAGCAACAACGATGGTGACACCGCCCCACATTGACCCTCACTATTACCCCTACTGTCGTTGCCACCATCGCCAATTAATACCACCACCATTGTCAGTACCTCCACCATTGCTGTCGACGGTAACAGCAGTACTAGCAATGGTGGTGGCAATCTTCTAGAAGATTTGCAAAGTAACGAAAGAGAACGTGTCAAACAAAGGTTTAGTCTGTGGGAGATGTTTATGTGTTTAAAATAACACTCATAATTGATATATAAAAGAAAAATAAATGATATTCAAATTTTTTCTAAAAAATATAATTGTTTTTGTGATAAATATTATATAAGATAAATGAAAAATATATCCATCTAAAAAGTAAAAGAATATTATTATCCACACAATAAAAGTTGTTAAAAAATTAATAAAAATAGCCATGCTTTCTCATAAATCCAACAAATAACATATAATACACAATGCCTTTAGACTTTTGAATTGTACATTTTCAAGTGTTTACTATTGGGTCAAATTCATCATTTTGAAAATTAGCATGTCTCATTCTATAATTAAATTATTTTTTACGTAAAAAACTGAGTAATGTTTACATAGAGAGGTAATGGTAGATAATGTTTGGTGAACATTACAATTGGATCATAAATTACAGAACTTATCTTTTACCAATGTTCACCCTAGCGAGTTAAACACTTATAATGATAACTTAGACTTAACAAACTCAATTAAAATAGCATACTCCTCAATGGATTTTGTATCCATACCATGTCTCAACAACTGAGGAAAAAAGAGCCATTTTGCGGTGACTGCCAAGAACGCCACCACAAGCGGCCCCGACACGGCACGGTGCAACCGCCAGCGACGGCGGAGAGCCACCTTCTTCACAACCACCTCCACCATCGTGCACACACCATGAAGGACAAAAAAACATGTAACTTCCCACGTGGGAGGCACACGTATCAGGTTGTAATAAATAAACTCATGCATAAGCCCGGACACAAGGAACGTGGCCAACATGGCAGCTGACGTGGCATACGTGGGACCCATAAAACACGTAGACATACGACGTATAGGATCGTATACTGTGGGGCGTAGAATATGCGAAACCATGAGGTTCCATCTATGACCCCAAAAGTCTTGAAGTGAGGTTGAAAGGTAGGGTTCATTGAATTGTGATTCTATCTCAAAGCCAAAAAGTTTTTGAATAGTGGCTCCAATAAGGACTAACGCAAGCTCTATGGCTAGGTACACATGGCAGCAGTAAATGACTAACATGAAATTAGGATGCAAGTTTTCTTTGTAGCTATAAACACATAGAATCATTGCAAAAATAAGCACTTTTGGAAACAAAAGCCATTTGGGTTTGTGGGTGGTGTGGTTTTTATTGGATGGTGGGTGTTGTTTGGGGATTATGGGGAGGGAAGCTATGGAGATAAAATGAACAATGTTTGGGGGTGATAGGGCAAGAGGGCCTTGGTTGAAGGAGAAAAGAAGGAGCTTGAAAGTGCCAAGCCAAACAAGGAAGAAAGAAGTGTATCCACACAAGGTAGGTGAAGAGAGGTTGAAGGGAAGAGTGATGAAGAGGTAGAGAATGGGGAGGAGGGAGACAAGTCTCAATAAGCCTTTTGGTATTTTTGCAGCAATGTAATAACAATAACATAGACATATGATGGCTGAAATCCATACTTTTATGAACTTTTCAATTTCACCTTCCATCTCCTCTCCCTTCAATCTATGTCCTCACTGGGTGTGTGTGAAATGTCAAATTTCCATTATGAGTATTGGTATGGCTAGATCCGCGGGTCCTTCATACATTTTTTTTTATTCAACATGTGATATTGAAGACTTACCCTAGGCTTGAATGAATGCATCAAAGGAAAAAAAATAAAAATACCTGGCTTGAATCCTATGGTCCTTATATTATAAGGTATTGTTTTAAAATAATTAATACTTTTTTTTATCAGATATCCTATAATTTCTACGTAATATTTTATTATTTTTTCTCTTTATTAATAATCTTAATTAGTAGCGACAAAATTAATAAATTAGTAATATTTATTTAAAAGATTAATAAAATCAACAATATTAATTATTTTTAGCGGCAAATTTGAACTATATTCAAGGTATAGTAAAATTAGAAGAAGTATTATAGAAGTAATATATATATATATATATATATATATATATATATATATATATATATATATATATATATGTAATTAACTGGTCACTTGTTATAAAATATTTAAAGCAATAATATATTATATCCTAAAAGTAAACGATCTGTCATAAAAAAAAGTAAACGGAAACGACTAGTTCAATAATTCGTTATATTTCCCTTTTTGATTGCTATTGCCACCATAGAGAGAAATGAGATATAGGTTAAAATATAATAAAAAATATATATAAGGAGAATGCCTTAATCCAAGACAGAGAAGGTATATGTAATAAAAAATATAAATTATAACATTATTTATCATAGCTTAAGAAAAGGAATAAAAACTTGAATATAGGATTTTTCAAATGTCATGATCTCGTCTTATATATTATTTAATTTAATTAAAATTTTAGAATATATTGACACAAAAAAAATCCTTTCTTTTTCTTTTCGATCTGTGGATTGGCATCTTTTGTTTAAGATTAAGAGTATATGTTAGATGAACTTCCTCGTAATAAACACTTGTAAAAGAAAAAAAATATAAAAAGAATGTCAAAATGTTTTTTTTATAATTTTAAAAGAAAATATAAAACCTTTTAATAGATAATTTTTAAAAAATTATATAAGTATTTTATAAATTAACTAATATAATTAACTTGCAAAAAAATCTACATTAAACAATGATAATAAGTCATACTATAGTAGAAGATGATAATAAGCCACTAGGTGTGGACTGTAGGTGTTGGTTGGGGAAATTAAATTCTCATAAATTTAGTTGGTGTAAGCATTAAATTGATGCAATAAACCTCAACATTTATAACTTTTTAATGGAATTGGACTGCTTGCCTTTCTACTGTCCATGCTTGCACAGCTACAACACTAAATTTTAATAGTTATTTCATCGACGGTATTAATTAATATGTAAAGCTCTTATCGTCTTTTAATTTCTCCTTACACGATACATTTTGGTTTCAAGCTGTTCCCATCATATGTTGTTAACGTTTGCGAAAAAAGGAAAGAAAGTATAACAAAAGAAAAGAAAGAAATATAAAATACAGAGAAAATTAAAGTAGTATGTGTAAAGTGATGTGAAAAAAATAAAAAAATTATAAACTAAAGTTATTATAATCAAAAATCACTTTTTCTAGTGTGAGTTTTGCCTCAAGATACACATAGAATTCAATTTTTAATATAACTTTTGATTTATTTATTATGTGAAAGAGTGAAGATAGTTAAAGAACATTAAATATATTTTTAATACTCATTTATTTTTAATTTTAATCTTGTTTTTTCACTTCAATCCTCTTTTAATTTTTACTTATATTTTTATTATTAATTCTATGTTTTTTTCATATTATATTTTAAAAGAAAAATAAACTCAATGCAATGTATATTGTTCTTAAATAGGTATTGTGTTGAATTTAAACAATAATGATGATGATTTTAAATTAAATTTATCCTTTTAACATTATTTTATCTCTTTTACATGATTATATTTTACATTTTATTTGTCATTGAAGTTAATCACAATATTATAAAGAAACAAATAATAATATAAAAAAAATAAAATGAGAAAGATATTGTTAATATAATAGATATGCGTTGCATTAAGTTTTTTTTTTAAATAATATAAAAAATGAAAAAGCAATAATATAAAAAAATGTAAAAATAAAAATTAAAGGAGAATTGAAGTGAAAAAACAAAGTTAAAATTGGAAGTAAAAATCATATTTAATACTTTTTAACTATCTTTACTCTCTTACGTAATAAATATATCAAAAGTTAAATTCAAAATTGGACTCTAATAATTGTTAACATGTGTGCACACATATTAGAAAAACTATTAAAAAATTACTCATATATTTATGAGTTCCCTTTGATAAAAAAGGATAATTTTAAAAAAAGTCAATTTTTTTCACCTTTTCAAACCTATTTTGAGTGAAAAGTTAAACAATTATCATTCCCTAATGACATTTTCTTTACCTGTTTGTTTACTAAGACCAACTATAAAAAATACAACTTTCCTTATATTTGTAGATCTATAGTAAAGTAGGTCTCACATATTTTATATATTTTTACTCTCTCTTATTAAACTCTACTATGTTGAGAGAAAATAACTATCATCACGTGACCTCTTTGATTTTTTCTAATGTAAATACCTATATACATGATTATTGAATTTGCTATCTTCCTTGTAAAAAAAATATTAAATGAATTATATGTATATACATTTTAACAAATAAACAATTAGAATTTAGAGTACATTACATCGTAGATAAGACATAAACAAGTTAAGCCCATGGACCTGCTATACACGTGATTCATAGTATAGGTGGTGGACCTCTATATTTATTTTCTTGTTGAATTTTCTGGCTATTCACTATTTATATTTAATGTGATGCGTAACTTGAGTGTACTTTTAGTGTGGATGTTGCACATGTTATAACTTACCCCGTTATTGTCTTATATATTACTGTTTCTGTAAAAAAAGTAAAAATAAAAACATTTGGTACAATGACTAGCTAAAAAAGAAAAAAATTATAAAATATGTACTAGAATTATTGGCTTTCAAACCTAAACTCATGAACGGTGAATCCATCTCATAAGATAAAATAATATATTCTAATACACGTTTTATTTTTACAAAGCAACACACATTAACCCAATAAAAATGTAAAATACTCAATGAGCCACTGTTTTTTATTCACTTTAGAATTGCTTATTCTTATGTTTACTAAAGAGTCAGATTCATTCTTAGAACATTTCAATGGTTATGGTTACATGTTAGTCACATATTTTAACAAAGTTTCATTTAGTTAACAATTTAAGATTAATTTTTAAAATTATTTTTAACTTTATTAGGATATTTAATCTTTCTCTTTTCACTTTATTCATTTTATTTAATTAACTAATTTTTAATTTTAATTATATTATCCAATATTCATAAGAAAGAGAAAATATCAATAACTGTACAATGGCTAGAGATATTTTAGTTAAAAAATAATCAAAACGCAAGACAATTTATGAAGAATCTCATAGAAAATAACAATAAACTTTAAAATTATTAACTTCAAGATCTTCATTCACAATTTTGTTTTAATAACTGAAAAAGTTTAAAAAAATTGTATTTTTATTTTAAATTAAATAAATTTAAAATAAATTATTAATAAAATTAATGGGTTGTTGTGAAAAAGAAATTTTTTTACTTTTTAAAAAATCATATGAAGATATATCTTATTTTTAAGAAAATACGTAAATTTTAAATATACAATATCTTAAATTTAAGTAATCTGTAAGAAATTCTCATTAGTTTCCATAATATTTTAAAATTACCATATCTTATTCCACGATTAAACCATTTCTTGCCTAAAAAGGTTGAGTAATGTTCATTTAAACAACAATTAGATCGTACTCATCATTTAAAAATATTGACCCCAGGGACTACTCACAAGAGAGTTAAACGCGCCTAATGATAACTTAGACTTAACAAAATCCACCAAAATAGCATACTTTACTCCACTGCACTTCCTATCTACGCCATTGCTCAACACATGAGGTAAACAACCAATTCGCTGTGTATGATTAATAGATTAAGAGTTGAACACCTGTGCATTGAGAGTGTAAACAAGTTTTACACCAATATTTAATTATAATTCTTTATTTATATACTTTTAAAGTATTAGTTGATAAAATCAATAAATTTACCATATATAAAAAAGTTGTAACCGAATTTTAGAGTAAAATTTTATACACTGATAGTATACAAGTATTTTTCTCATAGATTAATTATGTGTCATTTGAGAAAGCATCATATTATATGATTGTGTTATTATGAGTACTTGTAGTTAGAATGAATGCTTGAGTTGATTTGATAGAAATCTCTTATTAGAAGTTATTTATGTTATTATGAGTTTATCTTTACTTGTATGTGTTTTCTATATGATTATAATGATATTGTCTTTCACAGGAGTAGATACCAATGATGAGGCTAAAGGACAAGGATATCGGGACTGAAGATAGTTTAGTCCTATAATCACACATACATAGTGTTCTTAAGTGATAACAAAAGCTGCCTCATACCATTCGTAAAAAGTTTGAGAGAAATTTGAAACTTTACCTTTCGATAATGTTCATGATCTCATCTTAATCAACTAAGTAATTTGCATTATATTTACATTTTTTTTCTTTAAATATGTAGTTGTTACATTGCAACCACATATACCAAATCACACTAATCCACATCATTCTCCACCCTTATAACCTCTTTTTTTCCATTAGAGGTAATCATGTTGTCAAAAAAGTTGATTTAGATTGAATGGTAGAACTGTTAGCAAATCTACAAACCTATAAATGTTGCACCAAATTTTATATATTGTAGGATGTTCAAATAGCAAGCGCATAGTTTCATCTACTGGCTTAGTTATTAATATTATTTCTATTTGGACGAATTGACCCAACCTGTTTACAACAAAATGAGTCGATCGATTCATATTTTATTCGGGATTACATATTTTTAAGTCTAGTTTGACCGTATATTGGATCACCAGGCCAAAACAAATATTTTTTAAAAAAAAATTCAATTTTTTATTAAAATAAAAATTATTTTTATTAAAATTCAAATCAGTTCAAAACATGTTAAATCAATCCAAAATACATAATAAATAAGTCTAAAATAGCATCAAAATATATTTATATGTATATTTTAATTTAATATATATTTTAAAAAAATATAACCTTCATTTGTTAAAAATATATTATTATACAACATCAAACGTAATTTTATATGTAATTTTTATATATATATATATATATAAATATGTATAAATATATTAACTTTACATCAAACATTTTTTTATGTGTATATTTTATTAATATATTTTTAACAATATTATATATATTATTAATATTTATTTTTAAATTTATGTATTTATATTTGTATTCAAGTGGTCCAAATTTATTTACATAATTAAGTCAAATAGACCAAATAAAAAAAACTGGCTTCATCTGAATTTAAACTGTTTTTTTAGAGTGTATTTTGACTTGTCCGACAAACCAAACGTATTTTGACACTGCTATTTTCCTCTTAATTATTATTGCCACCAGAGCAACAGAGGGACGAGCTTTTATTTTTTCAGTTTTTTAGGGATGCTTTTAATTAATCATGACTACGAAGGTAAATGAGCTTTTAACGTAGTTTAAAAAGACTAACAAAAGCTTAAATAAATGATTGTTGATAAAATTTAAGCCCACTATTTCACGCAAAATATTCGAATTTCCTGCTAATGGTCCATTTTATAGGTTATTTGTTTTTTTCTGAATTGGGGTTGTTTGATCTAGATGTTAGGGCCATATGGTTGTATGAGAAAGTTTTGGTCTCGAATTTACTCTTACTATCAATTCTTATTCATTTTATAACTTGAGTTCTAGACTTGGCTTTTCATGTAATTTATCTTTTGTTTTGTTGTTGTGTGTAGATTTTTTTTATATAATATTGGATATTATCATGGCTCCATTTGTTTTCCATGTTGTTTTTGTCCGTGGAAATAGAAAACGGTAACACAAGATTTATAATAACTGACTCAACATGCTCTAATCAAATTCTCTTTATATTCCAAAAGTCAAAATCAACTCCTAAAATCTTTTTACATTGCTCGTCAAAGAATTAAAATTTGCTTAAGTAAGTTTTTCTAAAAACATTTAAAAAAATAAGAAAGAAAAAGGAGAAGCTGTCTAGGTTAAGCAACCCGAGATGGCTCCTCTCACTCTTGATGGCACCTTGTAATAACACGGTTCCTGCCATGAATATGGACAAAACAAATTAAGAGATGGCATTTCCTTAGTCAATTTAGTCAAAATCACCTATTCTAGTAAATTATTTTTTTACACAAATTTTGTAAATAACTTTTGTATGTTTAAATTTATTCTTTTTGCTTCTGAATTTTCTTTTATAATTACCGATTTTGACTTTTTTTTACACAATCAAATCACCTATTTTAAATATTTTATAATTATTTGATTGTGTATTACCAATTTTCATTATGATCAACATATAATTACAAAGAAACCACTTTTTTATTCTTCTTTTCCTCCCTTAATCTATATTATTAATAAAGGAGATTTTTTTTTTATATTCATTTTTCAAAATATCTCTTCTACCATTTTAAAAAAGAAAAAGAAAAAATTATTTTGTTGGAATAGAGATTTGAACTCTCAACATCTCTCTCACCCTATATATGAATTTTGTCACTAAATCTATCTTATAACTTTAGAAAAAAATTTCCTTTAAAACTTTAAGAGAGATTAGAACTCACGACCACTTGTTCTCCTATATATAAACTTTGCCACTAGATTAACTTTATAACCTTAAAAAAAAATTACTTTAAACCATTTATATCTAATCTACATAGTTGTCCTACTATATATAATTTATAATATTATATATATTACAAATTATATTAAATTAAAATTCTAAAATTGTTATAAAAATCAAAATAAAAATGTGAAAAATTTCTTAATTAGAAGAAATATATGATGATCGATGTTGAAGCATGCAACTACATGCATTATGCCATTAATTATCATAGCCGATATTCATCAAGCTAGGAATTAAGAATTGAATTAAGGCTTAATTAGATGTTTCTTTTTTTATTAAGGATTTAAAATAATATTGAATATATTATTTTTATATTACCATAGAGGAATAATGGTAGAAATAAGCTAAATAGTCTGTTAGAAAACTTGCAACTTGATCTGCATAAAGTTTGGTCTGACTTTATTAGTTTATTAAAAAAGTCAAATTTAGACCTTTTTCAAAAAAAGAAAAATTGTTTAGCTAAAATGGTTAGATCATAGTTTTTTTTCTTAATTTCTCACATGAGTAGAAATTATTTGCCTTCAAACCAAACTCATGCATTCACCTCTTGAGGCAAAGAATATATTCTATATAAAACACACATAAATCCTATTAAAACAAGAAATATATAATGTTTTCATAATTCCCGATGTTTATTATTGATCCATAGTCATTCTTTTCCAAAATGAACATGTACGTCTTATTTCACAATATATCAAATCATTATTTCTTTGCACAAAAAACTAATTAAGTAATATTCATCTAGAGAGTAAACATATTTAATGTTTAACTCCTTAATTTAAACATTAAATAGTTTTAAATGTTTACTCATGTGTAATGGTAACTTAGACTTAAAAAACTCTACGAAAGCAGCAGCGTACTCTTCACTCGACTTCATATCCATACCATTCCTCAACAACTGAGGAAAAAATAACCAATTCGCAGTGCCACCATGAACGCCACCACAAGCGGGATCAACACAACACGGTGAAGCCGCCACCCGCGGCGGAGAGCCACCTTCTTCACAGACACCTCCACCACCGTGCACACGCCGTGGAGCACAAAAAAACACGTCACCTCCCACGTGGGAGGCACATGTGTAATGTGATAATACATTAACTCATGCACAAGCCCTGACACAAGGAACGTGGCCAGCATGGCAGATGACGTGGCACAGGAGGGACCCACAAAAGCAATTGATATACAGCGTACGGAGTCGTATACTGTAGGACGTAGAATATAATACGGGTAACGGTGAGGTTCCATCTATGACCCCAAAAGTCTTGAAGTGAGGTTGAAAGGTAGGGTTCGTTGAACTGTGGTTCTATCTCAAACCCAAGAAGGGTTCGAACCGGGGTGGCAAGAAGAACCAACACAAGCTCTAAGCCAAGGTACAAGTGGCAACAATAGAGGACTAATACGAAGTGAGGGTGCCAGTATGCGTTGTACTCATAAACACGTGCGATCATAGCGAAAATAAGCGCTTTTAGGGGCAAAAGCCATTTGGGTTTGCTTGTGTTGTTGTTATTGATTGATGGGTTTTGTTTGGGGGTGATGGGGAGGGAAGCTATGGAGATAAAATGGACAATGTTTGGGTGTGATAGGGCAAGAGGGCCTTTATTGAAGGAAAAAAGAGGAGCTTGAAAGTGCCAAGTTGAACAAGGAGGAAGGAAGTGTATCCAACTAGGTTAGGTGAAGAGATTTTCAAGGGAAGGGTTATGAAGAGGTAAAGAATAGGGAGGATAAAGAGAAGTCTTAAGAAGCCTTTTGGTATTCTTGAACCTATGTAACAACAATAACATAGACATATGATGGCTGAAGTCCATACTTTGATCAACTTTTCAAGTTCACCACCCATCTTCTCTTCCTTCAAATCGAATTGTGTCCTTATGAATATGTGAAATGTTTAGGGTTTAGGGTTTATAGATGTCTGCGTCTCATATGCAAGTTTTTTAATCTTGTCATGTTGAAGACTTTAGGCTGATTATTGTATTTACGTAATAAATAAATAATTTCTTGTAAAATATTTCAAACAATGCACCAACAATATATTTTATCTGGAAGTAAACGAGTGGTTCAATCATTCATGTTATTACTATTAATTAATGGCTTATATTTCTCTTTTAATTGTTGATTGCCGCCAGAGAGATCTGAGAGAGCTATCTAATATCTTGACTTTCTTTCTTAAGGAACAACAATGCCTTCTATTCCAAGGCAGAGAAGGTTTTTTGTTGTTTTCTTTTCAGTTTTGGTTTAGGGTAGCTTAAAAAAATTTAACAGAAAAATTTCAAATATTCTGCTAACAATACATTCTTGTAGGTTATTTCTTCTTCTGGATTGGAATTGTTTGATATTAGGGTCACACCATAAGTTGGAAGATTAAATTATAGCCTCGACACGAAAGATGATAGAATACTATCGGATGATATAATTTGAGTTGTTTTTAATGTATGTACTTACATTACAAAAAAATTTATATAACTTTTAAAATATTAATCTAAAGTTACTATAAATAAAAAAAAATATGATTAAATATAAATATAAAATTTTGTACATTATTAAAGCATACTAATTAAATCCTTAATTTATAAATTTATTATTATTGTATATAGTTTTCTTTTCCTGCATAGAGACATTTATTGTTTATAGTTTTTTTTTTTAAATATTAGCATTGTTATTTTTTTAGCAGTAAGGATGAAACTCATCATGACGTTTCTTCATTTTCCTACTTTCTTAATCAAAATGAATTCTCTTATATCTTCTTATTTTTATATAAAAATGCAAAAGTAAATCATTGTTACCTTCTCTAAAAGATTATAATATTCTTTCCTCTTCATTTTGTTTCTAAATCTCTCGTATGTTATTTAAATCACTTTCAAAACACTATTTATAAACCTTGAGGACTAATATTAAAACAAAGGTTAAATATATTCTTAATTTTTGGAAAACTAGCGAAATATCAAAAAAAAATTATTAAAACATTTTTTCAATACATAATCTCGATGGGACGCGGAGAAATAATTTGAAAATAAGAGGAGTAGCCTACCATATTTATTGAGGAAAACATAAAAAAAATCTTAAAAAAAAAAAAGCTAACCAAACCAAATTTAGAGTTCGAGAATCAATTACGTTAAAGGAATGTATTAGCACCTTACACCGTTCGTCGTAAAAACGATTACCTCTAATTAATTAAGCAAATTATTTATCTTTTAAAATATTTATCTTATCCTAAAAAAAACTAATACAAGACTTTATTATAATTATTATTATTATTATTAGAAATATATTACTTATTAAATAATAATAATAATAATAATAATAATAATAATTATTATTATTATTATTATTATTATTATTATTATTATTATGCATATCCATGTTCTAATATTATATTTTAGAAAAGAGATTATTATTATTATTTATTTATTTATTTAGCTTGACAGGAGTCATCCCTTACTCCTGCATATCTCCAGGTGCAATGGAGGAGAATCAGAGTTTAGGTAGTTCTTTTTAAGCACATGGATGTTGATATATTTTATTTTTAATTTTACTTTAGTAAGCTTAAGATTTCTAAATTGTGAGAGCTCGTGGTCCTAAAATTTAGAATTGTTAAGGGTGTACACCTAAGCGGATTTATTCTAACATTTTATCCTTTAAGCTATTTTTATTTTTTTAGAAATATAATTTAACTAATAATTTTCATTTTTTAGAGATGAGATTTAATAAAAAAAAGTTATCACAACTTATGCCTTAAAATTTCAAGATTAAAAAGATGTCACATTTAGTTAACCTTCTTATCTCTATCAAAAAAATATTGCAAATAAGAATAGTAACTAGAAAATTTAATATTTTTATTATAAAATATTATTGCAAGAGAATTTATTTAGAGCTAGAATTAATTAAGAGAGAAATTTGAGTTTACAAAATTATTATAATTTACAAATTAAAATCTTTTTAGAAATTAAAATTTAAAACAAAAAGTTGTCACAACTTATGCCTTAAAAATCACAACATTAAAAAGGTATCACATCTAATTATCCTTTTATCTCTATTAAAGGAATATTTATAAATAAAAATAGTAAGAAGAAAGTTGAGATGTTATGTTTTTATTATAAGCTATTATTAGAAAGAAAATATATTGTTAATATTTAGGATTAATTGAGAAAAATTCGAGTAACCTTTTCTTTCCCTAATCAAATAAATTATTTTAAATTATAATTTTTCTAACTATGTCATAAATTATGTTTTAGATGTAAGTAAAGAAAAACATAACATAATAAAGCAATATGAAAACCTAAGAAGAAAAGAAAAATTTGAAAGGGTTCATCAGGCCCAAACGGTCAGGAAGAAAAAAAAAAAAAAAGAAGTAAGTTATATCCATGATGTGGAACCACACACATATACAAGCAAAATCCATTTTTTTACATAGTGAAGGTGAAAGGTAGCGGGAGAGATGGAGAGTGACTGTGCCAAATTGTCAAGAAGACCATCGACGGTGGTCATCCCGAAGCTCCACCACGCGCCTCTCGTCGTTCAGTGACTTCAAGGCTACATCGTGCCGTTTGAAGCTTAGATAGACCATAATGTTACTACCATTGTTGGAAAACGTTTCTGATGATGGTGGAAGATGATAAGGGTCTCTTCTGTTGCTTTTTTTCTCGCTTATTATTTGGTTGGAATTTTGAATGGAATGCAAAATATGGGAGGTAGTATGAGATTGATATCTGTTTTAGATGTTCTCCACTTGGCAACAGATAAATTCCTTTTACTTCCAACCCCAAATCCTTTTCACAGCTTCCTTTTCCTCCCCTCTGTAAAATTTTCTAAAAAAAAACCCTCCTCTGATTCAGAAAATCCCCTTTTATAAAATTTTCTTATGAAATTTTAATCATTGTAAATTTATGCTTTTTGTCATCAAATCTTGCTGTCCATGATTTAAGGGGGGATTTTGTTGGTGAAAAAGACTACTAAGACGTGGATATAGCTGAGAAAAAGACCTTCTTTATTGCTTTCTTATAAATGATTAAGGTATAGAGAAAAGAATAGGCTGCCGGTGCACAGAAGAGTAGGGAATTCTCTTTTTCTTCTTCCTTTTTCTTTTTCTCTTCTCTGTTTTCTTTGTTTTTACTTATTTTTGTTTATTTATTTTGCTATTGGATTTCATTGGTTTTATATTTGGTTGTTAATTTATTTGTGATTTATGTTGTTGGTTGTAGTTATATTCGTAATCTAGACATTTAGAATTGAAATTAGGAGAAACATATACATTTGTTTGCAAAAAGTCTCATTTGGAACATACATTATAAGATAGTGGGACAAAATTGCTATTGACACATTTGATAAAGTTTTTTTTTTTTTGCAAGTGGTACTCTCTGCAAATGACATTTGTTTGGAGCTAATTTGCCATGCTCTTTGTCCTAGTCACTGATCATGTACAGAGATGGCAACGAGACAGATGGGTAGAGTTTGGTCGTCCCTGTCTCATGAAAGTGTAGGACGAAGACAGGATATAAAAGAAACAAATATGAAATTTAATCTCATGAAAGTGTAGGACGAAGACAGGATATAAAAGAAACAAATATGAAATTTAATCTTTGTCCCCATCCATGTCTGGCTTTTTTGGTTTAAAAGTATATCATTATTTACAATACATCTTTCACAGCATTGTGGTATCGTTTATAATGTTACAGTTGTAATCATATTTTAACGGTCCAAAGAGGTGTGAATTTGTACTCCGACATATGAGATTAAAAATACATGTATGAATTTTTGTTTAAAATAAAAGCAAGGCATGAGTGGCAACCAGCAAACTTACTCTCATTCCCATTTTTTATTTTCTTAGCTAGGGCGAGGACAAGAACAAGATAGGAACCAACAATGTAGTTATTCTTTCTTCAAAATCAGGGTAAAGACATGTAGTATCACGAAGGTGGACACGATTGTCATTTTTATTCTTATGTGGATTAAACAATCTATTTTATAAAAGGTGTAATTATATTTAAATATCAATTAATTAGTTCTATTATAAAATAAAAATTATTAATTATTCCTAGTTACAATTAATAAAGGGGAAATATTTCCATATTTTTTCATCAGCAAATCCAAGTTTGTTTTTAATAGAAGTGTTCATAAATAATTATTTTTTATAAATAGATAAATTTTACACACTAAAATAAGCAATGAGTAATTTTTTAAAACAAAAATAATTAGATAATTATATAAAAAATAGTAACTCTTTGGGAAACCCATACTCAATTGTAACACTTTTACATCCAGAAGATATCCTCCTTTCATAAAATGGGAACCACCTGCTACTTAGTTTGTCAAGCTAAACACTAATGGAAGCTCCTTAGACAACCAAACCCAACTGGTTATGGAGGAATGGTCTGCAATCATCTAGGAGGGTTGATCTCTTATTTTTCTGGCTTTTGTGGTAATGCTACTAGTCTCAAAACAAAACCCTTTGCCATATACAATGATTTGCTAATAGCATGGAAAGGTGGCTTCTACGAATCACACTTTCAACCAACTTTGGATCTTATCTTAAGAGATTAATATATTTCATTTTTATTGTTAGGATGGAAATAAAGTTCTACGTCAAGAATATTTATATTGCACAAATGTCTTTTCAATTTCTCCTCCCTCTCTCATGATTGTTTATAAAAAAAAATAAAAAATATTTATATTAGAGAAATGTTGTGAGGTGTTAACATTTTCTTAGACAACTCTTAAGTAAAATATTTTATTTGTAGGCACAATCTTTGTTTAAAAATTTTTCTTATGCTTTTTTATAATAAATATTAATGACAAATAACTTTGTTGTCCCACTTTCCACCTCATCCATGTTATTCTTAATCATAAAAAAAAATGTCTTATTTGTTTTTGTAAGTATTGTGAGGTGCCGGTACTCTCCTAGTAACTTTTGAGGTTTAATATCTGATTTTATAACAATCCTTTTTTTAAAAAAAAAAAAAAATCTTATGTTTTCTCAAATATTGATGACATATTTTTAATTTTTTTCACCAATCACAATTTCAATCATAATATAAAAATATCATTTTTTTAGTTTGTCCTGGCACATAAAACATCAAGACCACTCTACTCACAGTCAAAACTCCAATTTTGATCACAATTTCCTATCAAAACATGTAGCTTATCCATATTCCTTTCGAAAAATTATACCCTATATGTTATTTCATACATAGTGAAAGAGAAAAAAGAAAATAATATATAAGTGTAATAAAATTTATTATGTGATATAGATAGAAGAAATAAAATATGTTATATATATTTGTTGTAAAAGTAAATTAATACATTTAGTATTTACAAGTCATTTGAATGATATTATTCTCATACTACTATTTCAGGAAAATAAAAGGGAATAGCTTACTTTATAAGTGGATATAAAAGACTTTTTTTTTTTTTAAATCTAAGAATTGTAACAGTAATACATCTTAATCATTAGAATTTATAAAAAATAAAAATTGAAAATTAAGAGTCTTTTATACTTAAGAAGACTTCTCTCATGTTATATATATGGTTGTGAAAAATAATAATCTGAAACTACAAAAAAATCATTTGGGAAATGTGGGATTTACCAAAACCACCCACCCACTTCCTTAAAAAAAAACTCGTATTTTAAAATTATAGTGTACATACAGTACTATTAAAAACTTTTGAACAGCACATATTCAGTAGTAGGCCACACATGGTTGTTCCATATTGAACGAAAAGAAAATAGTTTGTTTTTTGGGAAACCAGTAATAGTCCTTATAAATTTCACAATGTCCAGTGTTAGAATTTTCCAAAGTTCCACTATGAAGAATCAAAACAAATGTAAAAGTACCTTAGACTTAACAAAATCTACCAAAATTGCATACTCCCCAATGGCCTTCCTATCCACACCATTCCTCAAGAGTTGAGGAAAAAACAACCACCTTGCGGTGACCGCCAAGAACGCCGCCACGAGAGTCCCCGAGACGGCGCGGTGCAGCCTCCACCCGTGGTGGAGCATCACCGCCTTCGCGGGCACCTCCACCGCGGTGCAGACACCGTGGAGCACAAAAAAGCACGTGACTTCCCACGTGGGAGGCGCACGTGCAAGGCAATAGTATATTAACTCGTGCATAAGACCCGACACGAGGAATGTTGTCAACGTGGCAATTGATATGGCACAAGAGGGACCCACAATGTTTGTAGATATACGCTGTACGGGGTGGTATACGGTGGGGCGTAGAATACGGGTAACCATGAGGTTCCACCTACGACCCCAAAAGTCTTGAAGGGAAGAGGAAAGGTAGGGTTCGTTGAATTGTGGTTCTATTTGAAACCCTAAACCGGTTCGAACCGGGGCAGCACAAAGGGCTAGCACAAGCTCTATGCCAAGGTACATGTGGCAGCAATAGAGGGCTAAGATGAAATGAGGGTGCAAGTTTTCTCTATAGTCATAAGCACTTATGATCAGGGCTAGAATAAGCACTTTTAGGGGCAAAAGCCATTTGGGTTTGTTGGTTGTGTTGTTTTGATTGGTTGGTGGGTTTTGTTTGGGGTTGATGGGGAGGCAGGCAATGGAAATGAAATGGACAATATTTGGGGGTGATAGGACAAGAGGGCCTTGGTTGAAGGAGAAAAGAATGAGTTTGAAAGTGCCAAGCCAAACAAGGAAGAAGGTGGTGGGGCCCCCTAGATGGAACGAAGAGAGGTTGAAGGGAAGAATGATGAAGATACAAAGAATGGGAAGGACGGAGAGAAATTTCAATAAGCCCTTTGGTATTTTAGAAGCTATGTAATAACAATAGCATAGACATGAGATAGTTGTCAGCCATACCTTGATGAACCTCTCAATTTCTCCATCCATGCTTGATTTTCTTCCCTCTTTCTATTCCTTGAATCTAAGTGGTGATACTTGGTGTGTCCAATATCAAGGAATATTATAAGTAGTGTCGATGGATCTGATCTGGGTCTCAAAAGTTAGGTGCAATTTTTAATTCTCTTTTGTTTTAGATAACATATGTTTTACAGATATATAAGCAACTGAGGTATGTTGGTTAAATTATCTGTCTGTTTATTTTTATTTTAATTAAAAAAAATTATCAGACTATTGTTCTTTGTTCCCCATGGTTCCATAATTTTTATCATTTTAATTATCTTACATATTCTCTCTCATAGTTAATTATTTCTGCTCCTTTCTTGTACTAAGTTGTCCCACATTTTAATTACTATTATGCTACACACTCAATTTTTTTTATCCCTATTTTCTGTTTCTTCTACTTCTTTATTACTATCCATTATATTGATTATTACATTAATAATTTTTATTTCTTTTTCATTTAATTAATCTTTCTTCTTCGTTCACTCATGGATTAAGTCTTAGTTTTCTAAATTCTTTTTCTTTTTGTGTTTGATAAGAGGGAAAAAGAAAAGAAATGGATCTTAAAGGCTGAACACTTTATCTGGAAATTTTGGCCAATAGAAGGGATAGTCATTAGCCTTGAAGTGGAGGTGAGTATGAGGAGAGTGCAGAGTGGTGTTAGTATTTTGTCTATATATGTGTACAGTAGTTGTTTTTTCATAAAACAAGATGAGTAGTCTCACTGTACAAGATTTGGTCTTGGTCGCTTGATATTTTAGTACCATATATGAAACAGTTGATCTACCTGATCCGGTAAGGGAGATTGTAGGCCTAACCAACTCAGAACGTTATACCACATCTTCTAAGAATAGTTACATGACAAAAATAAATGTTTATTAGATTCTGGACATTCTTTACATAGGGCACACAAGGAAGCATCAGAAAGGATGTTCATACCTCTCTTTATCAAGTTGCCAACTGTTGGAACTTTATTTAAAGAGTAACTTTCACGCAAAAGCTATTACCTTATACAACATTTTCTCCTTCCACAGCCTATCCATCAATAGTGGGTTTGAGGCAATCATTCCCCTTTGAGTATTACCCTCCCCCCCTTAGCAAGCGATATGCCTCTGCTACAGTGAATTGACCCTCCACCCCAGGCTTCCATAACCATCTATCTTGTTGCTCGTCGCATATTCTCACATTCTGCAACAAATCCTCCAAAGATTCTAGTGTCTGCTCCTCCCACACAAACAACCTCCTCCTCCAATCCCACTGCCACCTCAATGCCTCCCCCTCAGACCTAGTCATACCTCTAACTGACACCCCTTTCTGTTGAGCCAAGTCAAATAGTCTCAGGAAGCAGAGTGATAACGGTCCTTCCTCTATCCAATTATGACGCTAGAACATAGTGTCTACCCCATTTCCCAATTTCCTGCCAATATTGTTAGAAAACCAACCCGGGTTAGGTGCCTCATACCATCAATATCCTAAATATCCCTCCACCACACCGAACTCTTGGCTCGCGAAGAAATGATGAACGATTTATCCTGAAATTGCCCATACCTCAACTTTAGCAATGGAATCCAAATGGATGGTTTATCATTCAGGAATCTCCATCTCCACTTAGCTAACAGGCTGAGGTTGAACTCATTAAGACATTTGACTCCTAACCCCCCTTCTGACTTCATCCTACACACATTCTCCCAGCAAACCCAAGCAATTTTAGTGACATCAGTATTACCTCCCTCTAAGAATTTCCTCTGTAGCCTTATCAATTTTTCCAACACTTTTTAGGGTGCTCTATAAAAAGAGAAAAAATACAGAGGTAGGCCAGAGAGGACCGAGTTCAACATTACCAAACGTCCGGCAAAGGACAAAATATTCACCTTCCACCCCGCTAGTCTTTTTTGAAATTCCTCGATCACTGGATTCCAAACTACTGATAATCTAGGGTTAACCCCGACCGGGACACCTAGAAATTTAAAAGGAGGCGAGCTTACAGAGCAATTCAACGTACACCCTGCTGCATGTTCAAATATAGGATCCACATTCAACCCATAGAACTGACTTTTATTGAAGTTCACCTTGAGCCCTGATGCCATTTCGAATGCCTGTAAAATGACCTTCAAGGTCCACACTGTATGGAAATCAGCTTCTCCCATCAACATTGCATCATCAACGAGCTACAACAATGAATACTTACCCCCAGCTCTAACATTAATTTCGTTGTATTTTCCTTTCTGGATAACTGATTGGTACAATCCTGCCAAGCCTTCAGCTACCACCAAAAAAAGAAACGGCAAGAGAGGATCACCTTGCTTAATGCCCCTTCCTGGGTAGAACTCGGGAGTTGGACTTCCATTCACCAATATGGATACATAGCTGGATCGAATTATACTTGAAATCCATCTTCTCCACCTATTTCCAAACCCCATTCTTCCAAGCATATAGTCCTAAAAGGGTCACTTGACTGAGTCAAAGGCTTTTTCACAGTCAACTTTAAACAAAAAGCACGACTTTTAAAACCTACAAGCCCAATCAATAATTTTATTAGTGACCAAGACCCTATCTAGGATAGATCTTCCAGAGATAAAGGCCGTTTAGGAATCTGATATAATGTCCCCCATTACTTGTTTGAGCCTTCCAGCTAGTAGCTTGGATATTATTTTCTGGACACTTGATATAAGAGATATAGGACGGTACTGTGATAGATTTTGTGGACCCCCCATCTTCGGTATTAAGGTTAGGAATGATGACTTGGCACCTCTAGGTAGTCTTCCTGAGCCATGAAACTCTTGCACCACCTTAACAACGTCTTCGCCCACTGTATCCCAACATGATTTATAGAAGTTCATTCCAAAGCCATCTAGGCCTGGGCTTTTACCCCCCTCACAAGCCTATATTGCTGCTGAAAACGACTCTTCTAGCTTTACCCTATCAACCTCAGAAATGCTCCTAAAGTGCACTCCATCTAGAGTTGGTCTGTTATTCCCCTTCTCTATGCTTAACTCATTAAAGTACCTCATCACCTCTGACTTCACCTCATGCACACTATCCACCCAACCCGAAGTAGATTCCACCGCCAAAATACTATTCCGAGAGCATCTTGCTTTAAAACAGTTATGGAAGAATTTCGAATTATTGTCCCTAAAAAGAGCCCACCTGACTCTAGACTTTTGCATAATGACATTCTCTATGACCCTGGCCGAACTCCAATACTCTGAAAGTATGTCACTTCTAGCCCTTACTTCAGCTTCATCCCTTACAAACAACAAATTATCAGCTTCGTCTAGTTCCTTTATCTTTTCTGATAAAAGATTCTCGTTGTTTTGCATTACTTCTGAATTCCACTTCTTCATTAACTCTTTCAGACCCTTCAATTTATTCATAAATTGGTAGACCTGCCACCTTGGACCCCTGCACGACACCCAATAATGTTTCACCAGCTCATGAAAGGATTCATGATTCAGCCAATGATCAAAAAACTTGAATGGTTTCATCCCTCCAATTCATAACATTATCTTTTGCCATGATCCAACTATGATCGGAGAATTCCCTTTAACCAATCCATTGAGAACAAATATTCCACTCAATTATTAATTCTTGGGAAAACAAAAATTTTTCTAACATGCTAGCTGCGGACTCATCCAGAGAAATCCATAGCACTGCATCCACCAGCTCCATTTGATCTATAAATAATTGAAATTCTCGCATCTCCAACCTTGAGTGATAATTCGAGGCTCCGACCACTTCCCTTCTACCTACCATTGCATTAAAGTCCCCAGCTACACACCACCCGACATTAGGAAAGTTCCTCCTCATCATCACTACGTCATTCCACAATTTCCTCTTCCTGACCAATGTACAAAGACTGTTGAAATTTGTTATAAGACATTGATAAATTGTTTCAATAGTCGAATTTCAAAGGATGAAATCATAGATAAAATTTTAAAACTGATAAAAAATTGTTTGGAACTTGACTTCCAAAAGTTTTAATAATGTTTTCAAATTAAATATTGGTATTAAAAGCTATAGAAAATTAAATAAATCTCCTAAAATTCTTGTTTGGGCTATACTTTTTTCTTTTAATTCAAGGTTTTTTTGCCAATAATTAATCGAGAAGTAATCTTCAAAGTATTGACATTCGCTTAAGAAATCAACCTTCAACTATACTTTCTTATCCGTTGATTTGTGAACGTTCAAACAATAAGAAATGTAGCATATACCAATTTTGATGATATTTTTGCTGCATTTACCAGATTTTCACGGTTTGGATGAGTTGAGTTTTAGGAGAAAATAAAAATCGAACCAATTAATTTAAATTGGGTTGAGTTAGTTTAGTTTTTTAGAATTTTTTTTCTTAACTTGAGCTAAACTGAATCAATAATAATCGAGTTGGTTGGTCTAGTTTTAGAAAAAACCGATAAAAAATTAAAAAATCAAATTTTTTTCATTAAATTGTAAAAATATAATTTTATACCTAAAACTAATCAAATTCAAAATTTATAATTTTATAACAAAATATCAAATGTTTTATATGTATTAAATTAATCAAATTAAACTATTAATACAACACAATACAATACACACAACAAATTATATAAATTTAAATTATAAAATAAATTACTAAATTTACGTACTAACTTAAAAATATAAAAATTAAATATATAATAATAATAAAATATATATACTTTTGGGTTGGTTTTGGTTGGGTTATAGTTTTGAAATGCTAAAATCGCAAACCAAACAGAACATAGTTGGTTCTGGTTTGTTTGGGTCGGATTCAGACCCGATCAAGTAAAAAAATCAAGTCAACTTAATTTGTTCGATTTGATTTACCGGTTCATTTAATTAACACCCCTAACATCTATACAATATTTAGTTATTTATCGTAAAAATATTAACATTTATTGTTCTGTAAAATTTATTGCATCTATAATTTGGATCAAAATTTCTTCATCTTGTTGCATTTATAGAATATTTAAAAGTTATTATTATTGTAAAAGTATTAACATTTCCTTATTGCGTAGCGATTTTCGTGTAAATTTTATCAGCAATAAACTTTATTCACACATAATTTGAAAATATCTTTTATAAAAAAATATGTTCCAACCTCAATTCTTAAAACAATTTTATCCATTCGTAATTCAAAAATAAAATTGTCATAAACAAACATGCTCCAACTCAATTCATAAAGCAATTAACATGACCCTTCGAATATATTTAAATGATAAGGAGTGAAAACGTAGCATAAGTTATTTTCTAGTATCAATATTTATTTTTATCCGTATGAAAACATATTTAGGATTTAAAAGTTCATCAGTTCCATTGTAATTTTGTTCTTGAAAAAGAGTCTTGATAGATTAAAAAAAGAAGTGTTTTATAACTAAGGATTTTTTTATGGCAATTTTTTTTTATTCATTCCAAGAAAAAAACACAAAATATGTCTTTCATTCATCCATACAAAGTAACACAAAAGTAATGAAAATTAGGCTATACTCAAAACATTGGTCCTCAAATAGAATCTAATAAATTCAAAATCTATTCTGTACACGAGTGCATAGTAAATTTAAGAGTTCGACATTTTCACGAGCTCAATTGCATAAGCTAAACAATTTCAAGAGTATCTAAGAGTATTTATCGGTTTGGGTCAATCCAACGAACTCGATAAACTAAACCGAACAAATTAGTTTGGTTTAGTTTTTTCACTTGATTGAGTCAGGACCCAATCCAAACCGACAAAAATCGACCATGTTCTGTTCAATTCGCAGTTTTCACATTTCAACATTATAACCTAACCCAAAAGTATTTATATTATATTTTTATTATATATTTATTTTATATTTTTAAGTTAATAAATTTAGTAAAATGTTTCATTATTTTGTTTAGCATTTCAATGTCTAAAACATTTTGTTTTTTACTCTTTCACATTATTTTATATTTTTAAGTTATTTTATATATTTATTTTAAGTTTGAATCGTATTGTGTTGTCTTAATAATTTGATTAATTTAGTATATATGAAACACTTGATATTTTGTTATAAAAATATGAATTTAGTAAATTAATGGATTTAGCTAGTTTTAGCTATAAATTTTTTTTTACGATTTAATGACAAAAATGATTTTTTAATTTTTGATTGGCTTTCATTAAAACTAAATTGAACCAACCTAATTATCATTAGTTTAATTTAGTTTGGATCAGGGACAGAAATTTCAAAAAATCAAACCAACTCAACTGAATTAAAATTAATTAATTCCACCTTATTTTTTCTAAAGTCGGAGCAAACCGAAACTTGAACAGCTGTAAGAGCATCAGTATGAATAAGGATCTTGATTAGTAATAAATGTTGGACTTATACTATTAAGTATTGAGTTCAATTACTGGTTTCCCAAAAAAATTATTTTTTCTAGGTTATAAAATTCCATGAAAATTGTTTAATTCCTCGAATATAAAACTCACACTTTAGAATTTGTAAATGTGGATTAAAAGGATTCTTTCCTTAGTTATATTTAAAGATGACAACTGAGCAAGTGTAACAGGTTTGGTCCAACCTGTTTCTATTTGAAAAATGCATGCGGGTTTAGATATATAAGAAGTAAACATTGAATTTTAATCTTTATAGGTATTTTTGATTCGGATATACTCGCAAGCAACTATTATATTATTTTTTATAATTTAAATTTATTTATTATTATTAAATAAATTATATATTAAATAATTAATTATATTTTAGTTTAAAAATATATCATTATTTATAATACATTTTTTATAATGTTGCAATTCCATAAGAATTGAATTTATACATAGACATATAGATTATATATATGAAATTTATATAACATACAACTCCGACCCTAACCTCGACGAGCACGAGTTTTTCCATTAAGGTTAGGACGGAGATGGGTCCGTATCTAATGTGATGGTGTGATTGTTCTCCCAAACCATAGTTTATAGAAATTATTAACTAACTTTCTAGACACGGACTGGGACTCGAAGAATATATTGGGAAGCAGATATATATTTTATATGACCGCTATGCTACAAGTAATATAAAAAACTTGCATCTTAAATTATTCTCAACTTACAATCCTAATAGATGTGAATCATATAATCAAAGAAAAGAAAAGAAAAATAATGAAAAATGTGATAAAAAAAAAGTTGAAAGAAAATGAAAAGACTAGAAAGAAAAAACAAAACATCTATTTTTTTATTGAGGTAAAGTGAACATAAGATAAAAAGTTTAAATTAAAAAGTTGCTTAATAAATAGTATAATATTAAATAAATATTTTGTTATCATTATTTTATTTTCATTATTAATTATATTTATTATCAATACTAGTTATGCTTATTCTAATTTGTTTACTTTATTTCCATTATTACTATTATTTTTATATTTTTTATCAATATTAATATTTTTATTTTATTATTATAATTATTTTTATTTGTATATAAAATTTAATAGTGAATCTTATTATTATTTAATATCATTTTTATTATTAGTTATTATGTATTATTATTTTTAATAATTATTTTTATTATAAATAGAGAAAGGATCTAATATTAAATTTAAAAAAATTACTTCTCATCGTCACCATGTATTTTTTAAAACCTAATAATTGTAATACGTAATTAATCTTAACCATTAAATTTTAGAAAAATGAATTAGCAAGATAAAGAGTAAATCTCTAAAACGCATTTTTCTTGGAGTAAGTGAATTCATCCTCTAGTGAGAAAGTCAAATAAAAAAATTTCAATCATTATGAGAGAAAAGAGAAAAATATCCAAACAATACCAATAATTGAGAGAGGAGAGAAAAAAGAGTAAGAGAGAATGAATAAATTTACAATTTGATTTCAATAGTTAATACTTGCTTCTCTCATTCTTATATAAGGTATATCATATGAGAAAGTCAATATTTATATGAAAATGAGAAGAGTAAAAGAGAATAAATAAATGTATAAATTGGATCTCAACCATTAAATTTTATTTCAATGAATAAAATTTACTTATCTTACTCTCATATATAAGATATTTTACTCTCGTAAATGTGACATCATTATTTCATCTCTTTTTCACTTCATCCAGTGAAAAGACAGAAATTAAACCTAATCAACAAAAAATTAGTCTATCTTTTTATCTGCTCCTCTCTCTCATAAATGCCGTTGAATTTAAAAATTCATCAATTAGCCATTTTCCTTTCACTAAGAACATGAGTAGCTTAAGTTCCGTAAAGTAAATAACTAATTAACAATATACAATTAAATTAAAAACAAAATTACAAAGTGCAAAATAATTCTTCAAATGAACTCTGATTTATAATATAGGAGGTGATAAACCATATCTACCCACTCCCAGGTCAAGCATTTACAGATGGTTCCCCACTTACACTGATCATGTTAGGAAGGAAATAGACTAAAAGATTAGCATACAGCATACACAAAAAAAAGAAAGGCCTTACTTCCACTTTATACTTCCTAATTTTTCAATTTTCAACAACGTTCTGGCCCCTAATTTTATGCAAGTAAACGAAGAAAACTAAAAAAAATGGATATTCAAACTACTCATTGAACCGATCTGCTGAATTCTGGCGTGAATAGACATGGTGAGAACCAGCTACCGAACCTGGCATCCAATTCCCATATCCAGGCTGGGGCATACTATGGTCAAAAGTGCCATTTCTACCAACTATGGGAGCTTCAAACCCCAAAGGATCAATCCTTATATGGTTTAGTTCGTCTAGGCGAGGAGCATATCGTTGCATGGCTGGTGTGTTCGTCGCATAAGGTAACTCAGACAATGAACCATGGGCTGGATAACTTGGTCCCATATAGCGGCCGTAAGCAGGATCATGACTAGATAGATAATTACTCGTCACAAAATTAGGGTTCTGCAACCCATAATGGTGTTGCCTTGGATCTAAATCCCTAAGGGAGTTCTCATCCTCCCGGGCATAGGGTCTATATCCTACTCTATTGTTGGTGTCTCTCAGGAGGCTGTTATGGGGTTCATCTACATCCATAATCCCAGAATCATAAAGGGGATTGGAAACACTTGGCCAATTTTGGTTCCCAGTATGGGCTGCTCTAATCCCTCCCATATGTGAGGAAGAGGTGGGCTCCAAAGGCCTATAAATTCTATCACTAAGCTCATAATCTGGAGGTGGCATGTCAAGTTTGGGATGGAAACGTTCAACTGAGGATTTCCCATCAATTGGATTGGGTGGTGAGGTCACACCTAGTCTTCTATCATTTTCCTCAGTTTGTTTCCTCTTCCTTGAGGTATTTTCAGCCTTTCTCTCCCTATATTCATGTCTCTCTTGACTCTCTCGATCAACATTTCCATGGGGTGAACATCCTGGCTGACTTTCATTCATAGGTGCATCAGTTGAATTCGAGGTATCATGATCTGACATCATGATATTGACATCATAACCATCATCCTTAGTATGACTGGCAGGTGATTTTTCTTTATCAAAGCTTCCAACTTTTGACAACTTACGCTGACTTCTTAGGTGACCATGCTCCTGAGCTATGGCCTTATGCTTATCAGTCCAATCAGGACGACTCCAAAGATAGAGTGGGGGTGGCTTTACATTCCACTGCTCTATTTGCCTGTCGTTATTATCAACTGATCCGGGTAGATAAAATGACTGAAAACAGAAAAGGAGGACAGAAAAAAGGTTAAAAACAACACTCAGAACAAGAATAAAGAACATTATCAATCAAAATATAAATTACCACAATATATTATTAATTTTTATTTACCTTGCCTGATAGAAACCTACCATCTTCCCAGACAAGATCATAAGGTGACCGTTTTTCATCTAACCTATAAAATAAAGAAACAGCATGAAAAGGAAGGACAAGAAAATGAACTATCTCAACCAAGGAAGCAACAACTCCAAGGTAGTCTTCACAAGTTGGTGTGAGGAAAACGTTTATTTAACTCTTATTTTTGAAAAAGAAAATAACAAGAAAAAGGACATTACCTCTCTGTTTCTGGTGGTACAATGAGGATCAGGAGCTTTGGTCTGAACTGTAGAGCTTTATCTATAAACTTGTTAGCCAAAGCTGCCTTAAGTCCAAAGGGGGGATTCAAGCCCATGATCTGTTCCAGAAGCAGACGATAAAAATAATGAAACAAATATGTCAATTGGCCAAGTGGATATGCATACATGTCTCAACCATTAAAATAAGTGATTCATACCAACTGTGATCCTGTAGGCAACTCCTTTTTTTGGACGGTCATCCAATCTCTCATCTCAAAGTTAAAATCATTCTGTAAACAAAACAAATTCCTGGTAAACAAGGAGAGAAAAATAATATCATAATCATATACTAAATGTTATTATATATTCTGTATTTGTCTTCACTATTGTTACACTCATTATATGCAATCCATCTTTAACCCTACCCTGCTCACTTCACAACAATGTACAGTGGGGTGTTTTCTACAGGCATATCAATTATTACTAGACAACAATTAGGCTCTAAATTCTAAAACTATAGAAAAGCACAAACGCCTTCAAACCTCAAATGATACAGAAAAGTAGAGAGAAAAATAGAGGCTTCAATAGCATTGAAGTATTCTCAAAGAATATGGTTGCAAGTTACAAAAGCTATATTGTACACCCACCCACACATTACATGCTCTAACTCCAATCATATGCATTTATTGTTTCAAATAGTTGGAAAATTCTGATGAGACATTAAGGGCTTGATTGGTTTGGTTTTGGTTTTTAGTTTTTTAAAAGAGTTTTCAAAAATAGTTTTCAAAAACTGTTTTTGGGAAGAAAAAAAAAAACTTGATTGACAAGTTTTATTTGAAAACTGTTTTGAAGATGTAAAAATAGAAAACTTGTTCATATTTATTAAAATTTTATTAATAAAAAGCAAAAAACAACATATTCTGATTGTATTTTGAGTTTTTAAAATAAAAATAGAAAACTGAAAAGCAAAACTACTTCTACCCGTTCTTGTTTTTTAGTTTTTAAAAACTAAAAAAACGTAACTGTTTTCGAAAACTGTTTTCAAAAAATACTATTTAAACAAGTTTTTTAGTTTTTAAAAACTAAAATACTGAAAACAGTTTTATAAAACTGTTATCGAACAAGCACTAAGAATCAAGGACAAGGAAATTTCACAAAAAAGACTCGTAAATATGACTTAGAAAACACATCTTGACATATTATGCTGCTGCCTGTATTTAGTACATCACTACATCAAATTCTTCCTTAGAATGACAGATTAACTGATTTTATATGCAAAAGGCCATTCCTTATCCTGTCACTGAATGGGAAGATTATCATTATCAATCTTGGTAGAACCAATTTAATAAAAAAAAACACACACACACATAAGCAATAGGTCATTCCTCATCCTTTAACTCAGAGGAAACAAAAATGCCATACATACACTAACATAAAACCAAAAGCATGTATCAATACAGACACAAAAGCACTATACTCCTATTTTACCAAATCATTAGTTATTCACAGCTTGAGTATCCTAGTAATACAAAGGGCCAATGGCAAGTAATACAGAGAATACAATTAATAAACTGAAACAATACAATTGATGTGTTGAAAAGTGAAAACCTCTTCCAGCTTATCTATTACCGACAATATATCATATATGTAAAAACTAAAGAATTGAATAGAGAGAAAAGAACAGAAAATAGGAGAGCACTCTCTCCACCAAGGATTTCCCCTTCACAAAGGGTTTCTCCTTTCACAAAGAACTAATGCTCAATTTATAATGACAACCAAAAACTCCATATCCCCTATCCTTCTGCTCCTATTTATAGCTGATCAAACCCCTCTAACTGACTAACTAATTCATTAATATTCTAATCAGCATAACTAATTTTCCCTTCTCCTCATATCCTAACATACACCAATACTTTTTACAACTAGATGGGATAGGCTACATAGACCATAAATATCCTATTGTAAATGATGTCTATAGACAAACTATTAACCTCTTAAGTCCTTCTCATTGTTTCACCTATAATTTCTGTCAGTCTCTCAATATTTAAATATACATAAATCTCGGTTTAAAATCAACCATCACACATTGCAATGGCAATGGGCAAAAATCAACTACGAGAGTTAGAGTAATAAGTTACAACAACTTGTAAATGCAAACTCACCTTTGTTGGAAGTAAATCAAAGTTTCTGTACGAGCATCTCTTGCCAGTCTCTTCAAGCTTTTTATTCAAAAGAGTGCTAAAGTCATTAGCACCACAACAGAAGTCCACAATCTGACCAAATGTAACTATCCCCAAGTCAGGTCACCAACATTAAATTTAGTAGACAATTAACAATGTTATACTGCCAAACAATAAACATAAGACAATTTCACAAGGAAAATATGATCTTTTGCTGTACAAAAATGACAAAAAAATTCAGGCACACCTATAACAGTTGTAATTGTAAAAAAAATGCGAAAACAAAGGTTTTACTTATGTTCCCTGAAATTGCCGATAAGCAAGATACATGGAAATCAAAATTCATCTTTCCTAATGTAAACAAAAGTCAAGTCATGAAAAATTGTCAAAAGCCTGCATAATTCAGTTACCTCCAATTGTTTAGCAAAAATAATAAAATAAGTAAATAATGAAATTGCAAAAGGATCATAAAAACAACCCAATGCCAGATCTGTTCTATAGTTTGAGAAAATATTATAGTAAATTCCATGCATGCATAAGTTTTGGAGTACTTTTTCCACTCTACCTCAGATGACAATAAAATTGTACAATTAATGACAAAATTATGTCAAACTAAAAGTTAAAACAATAAATTAATTGTATACCAATAACAGGACTTACTGTATCACCATTCTGAACATACCAATGGAGTTTATTAACAATCTGCAAACATAAAAACCATTTTAATCAATGCTTGATGGATGTAATGATGGTGGGAAAGCCAAGAAAGAAATTCATTACAATAAAACAAAATGTCAATCATATCAATCACTTCCAAATAGCTTTCCAAACTTTTAATAAACAAACTCTATAGAAGCTACATTATCAACAAGTGTAATATTTTATTCAACTACTAAAGGATTTCAGAACTTTGAAAACATCTATTGCAGTAATAGTGAAGTTTAAGTGATCAGGGATTTTGAACGTGTGCGTTTATAAATATTTAAACCTTCAAAAATCCCTAACACCAAATAGAGTCATTCATAAAATCCATCTTAAAATAATATTCAATTGCTATAACTTTGAGCATTATCACAGTATCCTCACTTTAACCTATTGTGGTCAGATAATATATTTCCATAAACTCTTTTGAACATGTGAAAATTTTATAGAGGTCATTGTAAAACCAACTAAAACAGGCATTGGTGAAAACATTAGTTCATCCGTTAGGGTCAAAATCATTCTTGGGTTTTGTGAAAGTGTGAAAATGTGTGTTGGATGATCACAATGTCTTTATTTATTTATAATGAGTCAATATGATCAAATAGGCAATATTGATTACATAGGATCTTCAATAATGAGTAAAAATCAACTAATAATATATATAAGGAGTAAATCTTTAATTACTATCTAATCATAAATAAGTAGGGGTGGGCAAAACCGAATTTTTTAAAAAACCAAACCGAACCAAATTGTTTAAAATATTTCGGTTCTTAAACATAAAAAGCAAATTGTTTTATAAAACTAGTTCGGAACCAAAATGATTTTATAAAACTGGTTCGGAACTAGTTCAAAACAATTCTAGATTGAACTCGTTTCAAACTTATTTTATTTCGGTTAGTGCATTTCCCATAGTGCTGTGAACATGGCCACAATGGTATGGGCATCTTGAGATAATGTTTTTCTAGGAAGTGAAAAATTACACAGCATTGTGAGATGTAAAGAAAATGGTTTTTTTATAAAACTAGTAAACTAAACTATTTTTAAAACTAGTTTGGTTCTAACCAAATTGATTTAAAAACAATTCGGTTCGAACCGAACTGGTTTTAAAAATAATTCAGTTAATTTTTGTTGAACTGAATCAACTCAAAACTAGTTCGGTTCAAAACCAATTCGGTTCAAACTAGTTTTTTTGCACACCCCTATAAATAAGGAATAATATCTAATCTTTAACAGGTTCTTACCCAATGTGCACAGTAACATGTCTAAAGCAGGTATTCTTACCCAAGTTCTCAAAATCAGGATTTTACTTAGGGATTGGGGTGAGGTCAATGATTGTAAATTTTAAAAGCAGGATAACATGGATCATAAGATCCTACTAAAAATTTAAAATTATACTTTGACATGCAAATGCATAAAAATAACATATTAAAAATATTCTCTAAAATCTAAATCACATCACTAAACTAAACTGAAAATTCATAAACACATCATCCAATACAACTCATAAGTCACAATTAATCACTCGAGTTTTTCATAACACAAGAAGCTAGATGTGAGAGGTGAGCAGCTGCTGCTCAGTCTCCTTCATTGTGACCTCTGCTGAGCCAGGCTGTCTCTGTGCAAGGATGAGGAGTGAGAAAACAGAGGAAAGCAAAAGGGTAGTGTGCAAGGGTTCTCCGATCTGATTAGGGCTCAGTTCTGTTTGTGAAGAAAAAAGTGAGAGAAAAGACAAAGATGGAATTAGAGTGGTTTCAAACCAGTGTAGTGTCAGAAAAACTAAATTTCCAGGTTTTATTCATCCAGGTTGATAAACCAGATAGGGAGCCCAAGTCTAGAGGAATCAGGCTAGCTGCTCCAATCCAACAATTCCAGGATCCAATAGATCCAAACAAATATTCTTGCAAGATGGCCTTGAAAAGCATCAGTAAAGTCACATGTTTATGCAATTTTATGGTTAAACTCAATTTTAAGAGGGTGTTTGGGAAATGTTATAATCTGTTTTTTAGATTATAAGTTGCTTTTTCCATGGATTATTTTTTCTCAGCTGTTTTCACACTCTTTTACTCTATAAAAGTTCATTTTCTGTTGCATCCAAACAAGATTAATTATTTTTTAATCACTATTCAGCAAATTTATCCAAACAAAAATTGATTCTGATTATAATCAATTATAAAATAATTGGTTATACAAATAATCGATTATTGAAATAATATAACATTTTCTGCTATCCCAAACACTCTAACATGTTTCTTACCAACCCCATCTAATAATTGAAATTTCAGTGCCACAAAATATTAAGTTTCATGAGATAGTAATTCTAATATTTCACCTTTACTTCAAAACCAAAAATCCAAGACAGGATTTTAAGTGGACCATGTAAGCTAAGTGAAATCTTTAACAATAGATTTAAGGTGGTACTGAAATTTTATCTATATGTTGCTTCCCTCACCCCCTTCTCTCAAGCTCCTGCATAAAAACACTAATCTAAATTCTAACCGGTTTATCATATTGCCATCATTCAAGCTATTAAACCCAACTAAGAATGACCAGCAACCAGTAGTCCTGGTTGAACTAAAATTTCAAGCTACCATTATAGAATATAGATGCTTCTTTGTTAAGTCACTTGCCACATTTAAGTCACCATCTTAATACATAATACATAATCAAATTCAAAAGCATCAAAATTATCATTAACCAGTTTTCCTTTACTACAGCATCAGCATAACTATTTCCACTATTCTGTTACATCCGCCCCAGAAATCTATAACACATATCCAAGGTCTGTCCTAACTACTTGAGCTATAATGATCTCCAATAAAAAAGGAGGGAAGCTAGCTTTTGTATCTTTCCAACACAGCAACATGTGAATAATGTTAAAGAGTACAGAAATAAGACAGAATAACTAAAATAAATAATAATAACAGAAAAAGTTAAGAATAAATACCCCTTCCAGCTTTTCAACTTGTGTAAAATGGCGACCAAATGACGTGTAGCGATTACCATAAAGAACAGGTGCAAGATATACTTTCAGCTTGTCCTACAGAAGATTCATTTAATATAGATGTGACAACTGAACTGAATTATTTATACTACTTTAAAAAAAATACTATAAATGAAGATAAAAAGTTTAAGAAATAATTTGTTAGATATGTAACAAGACATGGCATAGAACATATTAAGATTTATAACATAATGAAAGAAAATCATAAAGTAAAACATATTAGAGGGAATGAATATTTAGACACTTTGAACCAAAATCCCTAGAATTTAAAAAATAAATGCAGCATACCTTCCACTTAAATATTTGGTTTAGAACATCAGGACCACAAACAGCTTCTGCATCCCGAATACTATGCCCTTCTTCTAGCATCCTTAGAGCTGTTCGAACAGCCTGAACATACAAGACAGAAAACATAAGCTCCAAACAAACCCCATGAAATACACACTACAGAGTAAAAACTATAGATAGATATGTACCTCAACTGAGCCTTCCAATTTCCCCAGCGTAATGGTCTTCTCCACAACACTTCTCAATGAGTGAGTATGAGTGGTAGCAAATTTGTGCTCTTTTACAACATTATCCAGAGTAATTGATGAAGTAGCTTCTTTAAACAAAGCCAACAATCTACATCAGAAGAAATAATATAAACAATATCATCATAAAAATAGCTTGAGTTTCAAACAAGAATCCAATGGAATTTTACTATAATGGTAAATAATATAAAAAGATCTTAAAGATGAAAGAAAAACAATAGCAAAAAAATAACCAGTTCAGAAGTCAGACAAGGAAAAAAAAAATCACCTCCTCTCTGAATCTGGATCTAACGGGGGAAATGTACTATTCAGCTTTTCAGTAGGCTTAACAGTTGGGACATTATTAGCTACATTATCATCCTGGTTACTAGAATTAATTTGTTCAGAACCGTTCTGATAATATGCAAATAATTTTGCACCCAATGAAGGTTTGTTATCTGCACCAACAGACTTTCTGGTTTCCTCCGAGATTGTAGACCTCTTGTTTTGATTCAAACACCTTCTGGATGCTTCATTTGCTTTCTTTCTTGAGATATTTGATCCAGAAATCTTTTCGGACTTCTTGTCACCAACTTTCTCAGAAGACATTTTACTAGACAGTTTAGAAACTTTAGAAGTAGTTTTTTTGTCAAATAATTTTCCTAAGTCAATGTCATTCTGGTTCAGTATCACTCTCTCTTTTGTTGCAGACTTTGTATTCTCCTCAGCATTAATTTCTCTAACAGTAGCTTTAACATAGGGGAACTTTATATGGTCTCTTATAGGAGTCCCAAGCTCATCATCGATCTTATGTTTTCTGGTTCAAAGAATGCAGAAAGATATTACAAGAGGTTTCCAAATAAAAAATGGAGAACAATAGCACCAGTATACCATAACACTTACAAACAATATATAAGAATGCGATTGTTGGGTAGAAGATCTTCCCAAGCCCTTGTGACAATATCTTCATTCTCTACGTCATCAAAAGCGATCTCTCTGATATATAACAACTTAAGATACATTAGAATCATTAAATGAGTACTAGAACACAGGCAAAAAGGAATGAAATAACCTTGGCAAACATTTGCGATGATAGGACTTGGGGCAACGCCTACAAACAGCAAATTGTAAATCAGGTTCCTTCTTGTTTTCCATTTCTTTACAGGCACAGCAATAATGAGTGGGACAAGTAAAAGGTCCCCCTTCAGCAATCTTTCTCTCAAGTCCCTTTGGGGCATCCTCAACTACCCCTTGAAGTAACTTTGCAACACAATGTGGATGATAAAAGAATCCACAGGTTGCAGAAGCACATTTAAAGACCTAAAGCAGAAAATCCAAAACGGACTGTTAGTCCCATACAAAACAAAGAAGCTCCACAAAACAAAGAAGCAGAAAATCCAAAACAGACTTTTAGTCCCGTATAAGGGTATTTATGTCTTTGGCACTCTGTAGTCTGTACTACCTTTTACTGCAGCCTTATTAACTGCATATGTATCACAAGACCTTGCACCCACATTGGATATGATTTTCCAATTTCTCCTATTTTACATTGTATCCAAGAAAGAGGTTACAAAATCAAGAATCAAATTGTGTCATAGAAGAAAATCAACATTTGGCTATAGCTGGCATGCTCTTAGGTATCATGATTTTCAGTTACAAGCACCACAAACATCATAAAAATCTTACATAAGAAGTGAGAGCAGAGTGAAATATGACAATATATTAAAAGCTATTATATTATATTATATATATATATATATATTGGCTTACATATGTTTTTGGTTCCCTTTTGTTTCGCCCTTATAATTTATTTTTTTTTGGGTCCCTAAATGTTATCTAAACCACTTTTTAGAGATTTTTAAAATGCTACATAGATAGATTTAGATACCAAAAACAATGAAAATTTTATTCGAGACCAAACATAGAAAGAATTTAATAGGAACCAAAAGCAAAATTCACTAATTTATCCAAGACCAAAACATATTTAAGCCACAGATATTTGTATCAGATAAAAAAACTAGGATTTGACGGCACTTCGTACAGCTGCGAAAAAAAAAATATAAACGAAATAATCAGCAAGTTCAACTCATTGTATTTCGCATAAGTATACCTCAGCACCAGAAAATTTATCAGAACAGCCTAGTGTGCCACATGCAAAGCACTGATGTTGATTATATTCACAATTCTTACAATAAAAGTTCTGGATCTCCTGCAAAATTGTCACAAGCAATCAAATTTCTACCCAAGTAAACAATGAAAAGATAAATAGAAAAAGAAGTCAAATTAATATAGAGAGAAAATAAAACTAACATACATCAACTTCCTTCCGGCTAAAACCAAGAGAAACACAATTAGATTCTTCACCATCCTCTTCATTAGCATGAAATGACCTCATGCACTTTCCATCACAACTGCATTTATCATCATATAATAATTTAAATTTTAGGAAAAAAAACTTAGGCAAGTACAACATATACAACACTCTTTAGAAATTATGTAAAATAACCAGTTAAAGATATGATTGGGTTATATGAAAATAGGGAAATAAAGGACAAATATGTAGGGATTTTATTTTATTTCCTTATTTATCTTGTACATATGATTATATATATATATATATATATATATATATATATGAGTTTAATTAGTATATACTGTCAGTGTAAAAATTTTTACACTGACATTCAATCACAACTCTTCATTCATGGTAAATTTGTTGACTTTACTCATTACCACTTTAAAAGTCACATAAATGAAAAGTCATGATTGAATGTCATTGTAAAAATCTTTTACACTAACAGTGTATACCAACTAAACTCTCTCTCTCTCTATATATATATATATATGACATAGTTCCTGAATTCCTCTATATTCTATATGCTAACTTAAATAGTAAATACACACTAAATTAAAATAACCAACAAAAAAAATATACCACAAAAGTTCACCACCATTGTCACAAATTGCACAAACAGAATCAAACAACTCATCCTCTCCATCTGAATCTTCACCAATTTCATCAATCATATCATCATCAGTATCATCAATTATAAATCCAGGTCGCGATAAATCTTTTACTTCCTGAAACCAATGAATTATATTTTTAAAAAATAATAATACAGACAATACATTTGACACAAATAAAAGCAAGAAGCAAAAGAAAATATATCAGAGAAAAACTATCTTCAAGGAAGGAAACTAAATATCAAACAAACCTCATCAGAAAGTTTCTTAATCTTCAGCTTATCCTTATCTTCCATAAACATGAGCAAAAGCTGTTTAAATCAAATATGTGTCATTGAAGTGACGCACACATGTTGATAAGAAATCAACAAAAGGAATTACATATTTTTTCTTAGAAACAAATATATTAAATGCTTAATAAAAGAAATCAAAACAGAAAGATAAAGGATAACTACATCCATATAACAAAATCAAGGGGAGAATAAAATTAACATAACTAAAGGAACAAAGTATGCATCTTAAATAGTTAAATACAATTTAGTAAGGAGCACAGTCAAGGATATGAAAAAAAATACTAAATTAGTAAGAAACAAGGAAAACAGGGGCAAATGTATTTCTCACATAAACAGAGAGGAAGTCACTACCACAGCTTGATACCAATAAAAGTATAAAACAGTATTCAGATCACACATCTCATCTAGCTCAATGTTGCATGCAAACCACTTCATGAACTTCATTTTCTTGACCAAAAAAATCTTACAAATTCATCAATTATATAAAATAACAAAGAAAAATTATGTAATCCTCATTCAATTTAAATGAAATTCAGGAGTCAATACAGTACAAGCTATATTATGCAGTTATAAGTATCTTATTTAATATGATTGTAATAATAATATTATTATTATTATTAATTAATAATATATATAATAATAATGGAAACAACAATTTTCTAAAAATTTATGATGGACATAGAGCAAAGCATGTTAAAAAATTTCAAATAGATTTATATAGGGGAAAACTACTGTATAATTTATAGTCATTCCTACAGTCACAATTCTAAAATTAACAAACTATAACATTTTAAAAATAAGCATAAATGCTATCTTATATTGTCAATTCAAAGTCAACAAAGATGTCATCTGAATCAGAGTCAAAGAAGTTACTCAATATCTTTTGTTTTGTCATCAAAAGAAGACACCTATGCCTATAGCACAATATCTTCAAAAAAGAAGTTACTGGTTAAGGCAGCATTCCCTCTTAATGTTTTAGGACTTCTATACTTCTTTTTTATTTGTTTTCGGCCTTTGTAAATGTCCATCCATCCTATAATTGCACAAAGAATGCAAAAACAGAAATACCACTGACAAGAATGCAAAAACAGAAATACCTACACAAAGAAATTAAGCACCTCATCAGAACAGTGTAGGTTCAAGCACAGGGGATGTGAACATGGAACCCAAAAATTTTAACTGTGGCACTGAGATATCTTATCCAGCAAAGAGAAGCACATAATTTACTGTTGAAGGGATCCAGGAAGAGAATTGTGCAATTAACTTGTTTTTAATTTTTTATCCATTCATTCTCTCCCATATATGCAATAAATTGGAAAATCAAAGCAGTTAACAAGCCTATTTACATTGCCACCAATTAACTTCACAGAGTCCCTTGATAGAAGCCACAGCCACAACATTTAAAGGGTACCCTTGTATAATAAGACAACATGTTTGCTTAAACTAAAATGAAAAGCAAAAATTAGCTGAGTTGATTTTGAACACATCCAATTAAATTCTAGTGGTCTTGCAACAGCTATATGTTTTCAAACCATATTTTCAAAATGATGTAAAATATAAATATCAAATTATGACAAAATTATACCAATAAATTTTCAAACAAATTTGTTAAAGACTTAAAGTAAATACAAACCTTGGACTTTGCTAAAACAGTGTCTCTTTTGGTAGCTTCACCCATTAAAGTCATGTGATTTAATAAATCCTTCTGTGAAGGCATAACCTCATAAGATCTGCAACAATTAATTCAAAACAAGTCACAGTATTTACTTACACAACAATTAAGAGAGGAAGAACTCCAGAACTCCGAAAGTTACCTAAACTCCTTATTCTTACTCAAGTTATCCCACACAGACTTGACAGATGAGTCAGGATTCTTTTTCACATAACTCAGGAAGTGAAGGGTGATTAAAATAGTCCTTATGGTTTCTTCATAGCTCTTCCTCGCCCTCTCAAGCTTAATCCATCGTCCATCCTTTGATAGCACCGATATCTCAGGCTTCACATAGGAGAGGTCAAACCTCCATGCCACAACTTGCACAAAATATTTCTGCAGCCCATTATCCACAAAACCACGCAAGAACACCTCCCTTTTCTTTCCAAGGGGACTCTCAGACTCACTCCACTGAATCGGCAATACTGAAAAACACACAGGCGCATCTCTGTCATCTTCAAAATAATAATTCGACACAGATAGTGGCTGAGTCTCTCCCTCATCATCTGAAGATGCCATGTCCCTCCTTCTTCACCCCTCAAACCCTAACTACTCAACACCTAAGCACCAAAAGTACAAAAACCTCTATCACCTAAGCAATCAAGAGAGGCAACAAAAGAACTCGAGAAAAATCTAATTTAACGATTCCGATAAAAAGCATTAAATTGAAAAGTGAGGAACATGACAGAAACATAAAACCCTGACAAGTGGCAGTTTGCGAGGAATTGGAAAAAATCGAAGAAACGCCTTGCGCACCTTTTTGCAATGACAAACGCCTGCGAGGGTTCTGGTAAATGGCTTTGGGTTTTTAGTGTTGGTGGGAAAGAAGAACAGAATAGGGGAGGGAATGCGTACGGTTATTTCGACGATGCTTTGACACACACTTCACCGTGAAAACTAGTGGGAGCGGATCCTCTACCGTAATCTACCACGGTAGAATGTCCAGTTTAATTTGGACCATAGATTCAAATAATTGAAGATCAACGGCTCATAATTATTAATATCAACAAAAAACACATCACCATTTTGAAATTCTAGTGGAGGATAAGGTGAATTTGGATCTCTTGTCATTACTTTTTCCTTCCTCTGCACCAAAGTTCTGAATCATTATATACATTTTGTGATTATACTAAAATAACGAGGAAATACTATTTTCTTTAGTCAGGACTGGAATTTAATTATTTGATAAAAATAAATTTTACATATATTTAATAAATGTATGACATTCCATTATGAAAACTAGAAAAAAACAGTGTATTTGCATTTCTATTTAGAATCGAAAGTAAACATATATTACTAATGTGTAAAGAAGTTTGATTTCTGATAAAGTAAAACATATAAAAATGTGTATTTATTATTGTGAGATAAGTTATAAAATGTTTAAAAATCATAAAATGTGGGTATGAAATTTTAATCTCATCCCCATCACCATAGAGCATTTTTGAGTTCGGATATACTCATATGTACCTTGTTATATTATTTGTGTTAATTTAAATTTAAATTTATTTATAATTTTTTAAATAAATTATTTGTTAATTATATTTAGTTACATGTTAAGTTATTAATTATATTTTAGTTTTAAAGGTCTACAGGAATGTGAATTTGTAACATATAATTATATGTTAAACACAAAAACGAAGTGGGATAAGTGCAGGACTAACAAAACGAGTTTTTCCTGTCAAAATCGGGATGGGGACGAGGCGATATATGTTGGGAGGAGCATGATTTTCATTCCTACTTCACAATGTTTTCCACATGTCTCATATGAGTAAGTATATATCGAACCCCAACCACAACATTTAGCTCAATGGAATTCAAATTCGGATAGATTTATCTTATGAGGTTGGTCTTGTGATAATTGAAAATAGGAGAATTAAGCAACTCAAGGGCAATGACATTCCTCTAGTAAGAGCGTTTGTGGATTAGTGTTACTTGTGATACTACTTGGAAATTAGAGGATAAGATGTGGGGACTTTATCCTGCACTTTTTAAAGGTAAGCACGTTTTCAAGGACGAAAATTCCCATTGTTGGGGAGTATTGTAAGGTCTTGTTTTAATTATATATTATAGGTGTAAATATAAACAGAAAATTAAATTTATGTTTGGGTATGATTGATAGATTGATTAAGGAATAATTGATTGTATTATTTATACTTATATTATATGTTATTTTAATGTATATGAGTATAATGATGTGGCTTATGGGAATTGAATGGAGTTGGATTAGTAAGAGGTGAAATATTTATATATTTACATATTTATATGATTATATATTTATATCTATATACTAAGAATTCAGGAATTTATTCAAAAAATCGTATTGTGAGGGAGTTGCGGTTAACAAATCATAATTACTAAATACAAGTGATAATTTCTTAAATTACTTATTTACACATAGGTAAAATAGAACAATTAGGGCTTTATTGGTTTGATTTTGTTTTTTAGTTTTTTAAAAGAGTTTTCAAAAACTGTTTTAAAAAGAAAAGAAAAAAAAACTTTGTTTGGCAAGTGTTATTTGAAAGTTGTTTTGAAGATGTAAAAATAGAAGAATTTGTTCATGTTTATTAAAATTTTATTAATGAAAAACAAAAGACAACATATTATAGTTGTATTTTGAGTTTTCAAAACAAAAATAAAAAACTGAAAAGGAAAACTACTTTCAGTTGTTCCTATTTTCTATTTTTTAAAAACTAAAAAACTAGAATTGTTTTCAGAAAACATTACCCAAACAAGTTTTTTAGTTTTTAAATACTAAGGGTTTGATTGGTTTAGTTTTGATTTTTAGTTTTTTAAACAAAATTTTAAGAATAGTTTTCAAGAAGAAAATAAAAAAAAAACTTGTTTAACAAGTTTTATTTGAAATCTGTTTTGAAGATGTAAAAATGGAAAAAATTGTTCATATTTATCAAAATTTCATTAATAAAAATCAAAAAACAACATATTTTGATTATATTTTGAGTTTTCAAAATAAAAACATAAAACTAAGAAACAAAACTACGTTTAGCTGTTCCTGCTTTTTAGTTTTTAAAAACTAAAAAAACCAAAATTGTTTTGGAAAACTATTTTCAAAAAACACTATCTAAACAAGTTTTTTAGTTTTTAAAAACTAAAATACTGAAAACAGTTTTATAAAACTGTTGTCAAACAAGCACTAAAATACTGAAAACAGTTTTATAAAACTGTTGTCAAACAAGCACTTATTCTAATTCTCTCTCATTTAATGTCTTGTTTCCTCATGTTTTTGTTAAATTTAGAATTCATTAGGAATCTAGTTTTAGGTTTAGATTTATGTATACTTTACATTCATTTCCCTATTTTAATTGTTGTGAGACAAGTTGCAAGAAGGATTGGAGAAATGAGAGTAAATTTGAGCCTATTTGTGTTGTGACAGCATCTAGGTGCCCAGCGGTTAGGATTTGAGCATCCACTGCTGCTTGACAGAGAAGGTGAAATTCAAATTATAGCACTCAACACCCAGCTCTGCTGCCCAGCACTTCATGTAAGTAGGGCACCACATGTCCTAAAGCAGCACCTAATGTTCGTGTCTCCACCATTCAATGCTCGCAAACAGATACAAGTCTTTATAAGCGCGTATTTTGTTTTGCTTGAAGGTTGCACACCTTATTGACCTGGGACACGCTTCAGACCCATCTTCATCCTTCCTTCACGTCCATCCATCCTGATGGTTAGTTGGGTTGTTATTTTGTTTGAATTTGATATAATTAAGTTTGAACTCTTGTGTATTTTTGTTTTCTTTAATCTAAGTTTATTATTCAATGTTAGTATTCTTCTTTACTCTTTGCATTATTTTCTTTATTTTTTGCAGATTTTACTTGTTGAATGAGCTCGAAAGATGATTTTGACTTGTAAAATAATAACAGCTCCCAATGGATTTTATTGTTTGGGAAAGAGTAAAACTCATTAGTTATGTTAAACTTATTTTCTTAATGTAAGTTATTTGATTTTAAATTGTGCAAGAGATCGATAGTCTAATACTCAAATAGTTTAATTCCTTGCATGCGAGAGATCAAGGTTAATGATACTCTTATGCGTAATGGAACATTGGTAATGAATGATAATTTTAAGTTCATTCATACACTTGAGGGATTGTATAGTAAAAGCAAACCCAATTGAATCTCATATGTGTAGCCACCTATTTTCTTTTATTTTCACAATTATTTACTTTATATTTTAGTAGTTGTTAGTTTAAATCTTTATCTTCTTCATTGGTACAAGTATAACATCTTGAGATTTTTGAAGTATCATCCCAGCCTTGTGGGATCGACTTGATATTTAACAGATACTACACACGACTAGTACACTCGCAAAGAGTATAGTAAAAAATTTGCATTCATCAACAACCCGAGTTCCTTTTCCCTTTTCTTCTTTTCTTTCTCATTTCTTTTTCACTTTCCTTTTTCACCTTTTCTCTTCCATCCTCATCACTCTTCTCTCTCAACACCCAAAAATTCTTTATTCACATGTGAGTCGTTTCACTAGCAAAATTCAATGAAATCTCTTTCATTTCTCTTGATTTCGGTTGCTAATTATAGTGAGTAAGTTTGATCTTATTTCTTTCTCTTTTTGGTTAAATCATCCTTATTAAAGGGAAATTATTATTAAAATCCCAATTTCTTAGGTTCTCTTTGGTTTTGGGGATTGTTACTAGGTTTTGAATGATTTCTTTAGCTGGATTCTCCTTTTATCTAAAAAATTAACTTAATAAGGGAGAAATAAGTATGGAAACTTTAGTTTTGATTTAAATTTATGAAACTGTGATTTGGTAATTGTGAAGTTACTTGATTTTGAGCAATTGAGCTTTTGATCGTTATGTAAAATTGAATGTTTTGTAGATTTGATGATTTGAGATGTTTGTTATTTGTAATATGTTGATAATATGAACCGATGCATGTCTTGAAATTGGTGATTCATTGATATCACGATTATGATTGAATGTAATATTGGTTGTTACAAGGAGGTAACGCAGCCTTGAGTGTGGCACATTGAGTTAAGGATATCTTTGAAGTCTTTGTGATCCTAGTGTTCAGGTCGAGCAAGAGGAGAATACACAAGAGAATGTTCCCAAATAGCAATTGAGTGTCCGTATTAGATCAAGTAGATGTCATACACTGGTTGAGAGTCAACTAAATGTCCAAATGGATCCCATGGAGGACAGACATTAGTCATAAGTATCAGATGAGTATTGCCTAGACTCAGCTGGCTGTTCGTATCGGGTCAAGTAGATGCTAAACACCAATTGAAAAATGTGGTCAGATGAGTCGCGTTGTATCCGAACTCAGTGCGTGTTTTCAGGAAAACATAAAGTCATTATGTATTGTTATAGTGATTAGTTATGCTTAGAGGGGATATAAGTATGATTGATTATTTGAAGATTTTGGTAAATGGATGGTAGAATTGTGATATGTCTTAATTGTATTGATTTTTATCTATTAAGCTTACCCTTGCATTATATATGTTTTATATATGACTACGAGGATTGTGGTTAACAAGTGAGCAAACAACAGAGATGATGCATAAAGACGAGATAACAGAGAATGAAGAATGCATGGCAGGAGTTGAAATCTTGTTAGATCTCTTATTGTAGTTTATGTTTTAAACGTGCATATGTATATCTATGAATCACACGCTGAAGTTATATACCTTAATATGTAACTATGTTAAGAATCCTTTAATGTATTGTGCACTTGCTAAGTTTGTATGATAATTTATAGGCAAATAACATAAGAATTGGTTTTAAGCATGTTAGATAACAGAGAATTATGCAGTATAGGTTCTGCAATTTTGCAGGTTTCACTGGACGACAAGTCTCACTTAACGCGAAACACACTCTGCTAGGATTTTAGTGGAACTCTTCACCAACGACACATCTCGCTGAACAAAACCCCATATCTAAAAAACCATAACTCAAATAGCTTGTTAGACCACACATGTTATTGTGCGAGTTGTTTTAGTTCCTAACCGGGCGACATAGTTCGTTGGACAAATTGTTCAATATGTAAAAAAATAAATTTATTTGTAAAAATTTGTATTTTTGGTACCACCTATTAGGTATTTATGTAATAGATTTGTAAATGATATTATTATAGTAGTACTTAAGTAGGGTTGTTACAATTGAAGATGCGTAAAATTGTTTAAAGAATCTTTTTGATTATAAGCCATTAGCATTAGCATTGCAGATGCTAAGATAATGAAAGGTGGAAAATTGATTGTTTTTAGGGTATAAAATAAAATTTGATAGTTTAGCATATGGTATTTGTAATTTAGTATATAACAATTCTTTTTAAATTTTAAGTATAGAATATATTAAGTCATATTAAATATATTATTTTTTAATTTTAATATAGATTGACTCAATGTGATCTTTCACTCTGACAACTAAACCATTAAACTATTATATAGCCAGATTCGATCACTAATTTCGATTTTAATAATAATGATTATAAACATTAACAGGTCCTGTATCAACAAGTTGATGTATCACGACATTAGTTATGAATTTTAAAAAGATAGAAATATAATATCTTAATAAAAAAATAGAAGGATAAAATCTCCAAATCACCAATATAGAAAACAAAAAGTGCATCTAAACCTTTCTTAAAAAATCTTCCTAATTGAGTTAAGCCAGAAAGGTGGAAATTTTATGTGATGTTTAGTTTAAGAAAATATTTTTTATTTTCATTTTTTCAAAATAGTTTTTATTTTCAAGTTTTTAATATTTAGAAAATATTTTTTTTACTTGATATACTTTATTTCCAAAAGATAATATTGCTAAATTTAATTATTTTAGTAAAAATAATATAAAATATTTATACATATAATTTAAAAAATACATTTATATATAGTTTTTTTATAATTACAATATCATTGTTAAATTTTTACATAGTTATAATTTATGAAAATACTGAGAAAAATAATTTTATTTCTGTTTTCAGTTTTTTTTGAAAAATTTTTAAAATAAAAATATTTTATAAATTATAATCAAACATTTTTGTTACTGTTTTTTATAAAAATTAAAAAAAAAACACTCAAAACAAAAATCACTTTAATCTTTTAATATTCATACGATTCAATTTTATCCTTTTGTCAAGTTTTCTTAGAAGATTCTTTGTCAAAACATAACAATTAGTATAATTAATCTATAATAACTCAAATCTTCATCAAATTAGTAATTAGGTAACTAAACTTTTTTTAAGAGAAAAGTAGCATGCACTACTAATGTAAAAAAATTATATTATATTTAATCACAATTCTTCATTTATATTAATCTTGAAATATCACACATTGATTAATCAAAGAGAGATTTAACAACTAAAAGAGAGATCGATTCTTTGGGATCCTTCCTTTCTTCGAAAGGAACAAACAGAGATAAAAATGCCTTTTTAGATATTCTTTAATTTTTATGTAAAACTATTTTACAGTGTCCGTAAATACTAATAAAACTCTTTTTTTTTATTGAATATTTATATTTTTATTTTTTATTTAATTAAGTCATTCTATTTATTAAAAAATTAACCACAAACACAGAAAATTGATATTTCTGAAATGTGTTATGTAGTTTATTTTTTATAGAAAAGACATAATTAAATGAAAAAAAATCGAGGTAGTCATTGAAAAAGAAATTAGCTAACTACAGGTTAATTGTACCTAGTGAATTTTAATAATACATTAGTTAAAAAATATGACTATCTTAATCTAAATCTAAACCCTAAACTCTAAAATAATTTAAACATGATAGAGAATTTAGCTATCTAAATCTTTATTTATTTTATTATGTTTTAAAAATTATAAACCATTGATAAATTTCTATATGAAGGAACAAACAAGTTACAATTTATAATAAATGTTGATTAAGATTTTAACTTAGAGCTAAAAAAAAAAAAAAAGAAAACATTTAATTTGGCAATTTTTAGAGAAGAGGACGTGGCAACCTACAATGGAAACCCTCACTACTAGTTTGTGTCTTTTTCGATTCCAATTCAAAACGAAGAGTCAGGAGAGAGAAAGACAAAAAGATATAGAGAGAGAGCCACTATGGCGTAGAGAGAGAAAAACAACAACCAGGGTGATAGAGAGAAGGAAAGAGAAAGAGAGAGAAAAAAGAGTGTCCGTTAATTTCAGTTTTTTTATTTTAAAAAAAAAGAAAGAAGAGAAAGCAATGGTGACAGAGGAAGAAATATCCGAAGCGGTTCAGTCTCTGCTGCGAGAATCGAACCCTAGAAGCCGAAGCTTCACCACGCTGAACCAAGTGGTGGAGGAGCTTCAGGCCAAGCTCGGCCACGACCTCACTCACAAGCTCGATTTCATCACCGCGCAGATCAACCTCCTCTTCGGATCCCAACCACACAAGGACCATTTTGCCCCTCCCCCAAACCCTAATTTTCACTCTCCTCCTCTCTCTTCTGCCCCTCAGAGCTTCCCTTCTTCCAACACTGTTGTCACCGCTGCTGATGCTTCGCGTAATGAACCTCCTCCCGCTCCCGCTGTTGAAGCCAACGTTGTTCCCAAGGAAAGGTTAGGTCGTTTCGCTGTTCAGTTGTTTAATTTGTTTCTTGTTTGGTCGAAAATGGTTGGAAGAGTGAGGAGCACGAAAATTAGGGTTAGTGGAAAAGGAAGTGGAGTAATTAGTTCTATTTTAGGATAATTAAATCTGTTAGTAATTACATACATGTTAAATGTCAGCTATTCTGCTCGTAATCTTCACACACTGGGAATCTGACATGCTCATAATATTCTCTTTTCTTTTCAAACATGCATTTCACTTTCACCACGCAACTGTTTAAATATTTTTCTTAGCTATTTCAAACTGCTTTTTTTTTTATTTTTAAATTTATCAGATACTTTATATTTTAGGAGTCTGTTGCTTTTAGTTTAAATAAAAGATTAACCGTAACTTGAATTTTAATATTTTTTAAAATGTATTCATTGTATTATAAGTTAAAAGTATTTATTATTATAAATTTTAGTTATATAAAAAATATTTATCGTGTGCACTTCTCACACTAAAATGCTATTACCAATTGTTTAAAACAGGGACTTTATGACGTGAGAAAATATTCTTTATTTGTTTTATTTTCACTAATAATTAGTGACAGTGTTACTTGTACGCAAAAATAGATTTTTTGTTGTTTTTCAATGTTTCTGGCTCTAAAACAGTGAAAATAGAGTGGCGTTTCTGTGACTGTAAAATAAAAAATGAAAACAGAGAATGATTTTTGAAACCAAACTTCCCTTTTTGCTGAAGATCTAGATATAGCAAGTAACAACAGATGCATATGTCAGCAACATAGTTGTTACTCTGGATCGTTGCATGCGTATAACAAGGGATAGTGAGTTTGCATGTGCTTTGGTTTGTATTTAAATGGAATATTGCATCTATGTCTCGCTCCTTTTTGTTGTATTTGGGTGTTGATTTGATGTTTGGTAATGATAACTGGTAAATAATGCTATTTTTCTTGTCTTGTAGTACTCAAACTAAGGTGAAGAGAAGAGGTGGCCCTGGGGGTCTCACCAAACTTTGTGGTGTTTCACCTGAACTTCAGGTCATTGTTGGCCAGCCAACATTGTCAAGGACTGAGGTCTGTACCCATATTTTTGAAGTTTGTTGTTTGCTTTACTTTGGTGTAGTTTCTAGCAAGATTCCTAAGATGTGGAATGACTTTGGTTTTAGATTGTGAAGCAACTGTGGGCTTACATAAGGAAAAACAAACTCCAAGATCCCAGCAACAAAAGGAAAATAATTTGTAATGATGAGCTGCGCGTGGTGTTTGAGACAGATTGCACTGATATGTTCAAGATGAATAAGTTGCTAGCTAAACACATTATCCCCCTTGAACCAACCAGTAGGTATCTAGGTTATGGTTATTTTTATGAAATTGTGGTTTATTGCTTTGTTTATATTCTTCATGTTTGTGCACTTTTCAGAACAGCCTGTTCCAAAGAAGCAGAAGGTAGATGTGGAGTCAGGAACAAAAGGTGCTGAACCTACTCCCTCTGTAATAATATCTGATGCACTTGCTAACTTTTTTGGCATTACCGGAAGAGAGATGCTACAGTCAGAGGTTCTGAGACGAATTTGGGAGTACATAAAAGCCAACCAGCTAGAGGTAAGCAATGCACATCTAAATTTCTAACTAACTTCATGTGCAGTGACAGTTGTGTTGGTGCGTTAAAGTTTGATATCATGATGATGAATTGATGATAGTTAATTAATAATTGGTAGTTTTACTAACTGATGCTGAAACGTGAACAACTAAACTCTATTTTAGTTCTGTGCTTTTTCTTCTTTCAGCTATACCCCACTTTAACATCTGTCTTTTAACTATATATGGTTTTTTCTTTCCTTGTATCACTTTTTTACATTTTTAACTTAATTACTAGTATTTCATTACGTCTTATGTTGTGATTAGCATGATTGAATCTAGTATCTAAACTAGAAATTTTAGTCTTTGCATTAGTCTAATTTGTTTCTATTGCTCTAATATTAGGTGCATTAGTAAGTTACTGTGTTTTTATTAATATTGAGCTTAGGCACATAGGGTCTCAAGCTTGTGTTCCAATGGACAGTATATGGCAAATATGGTTATTGCAGGAAGAAGATAAAACATAGTTTGTTCTTCAGACAATTAGTTTGGAAAAAAAGAAGTTAATTGATATGATCTTCTGAATAACAAATTATTTATAATTAACTTTGTTGGGACATAACTTGTTGACTTACAGTCTTTCAATATATTCCTAGGATCCTGTGAATCCTATGGCAATAGTGTGTGATGCGAAGCTTCAGGAGATCTTTGGCTGTGAAAGCATTCCGGCATTGGGGATACCTGAGGTTCTGGGGCGTCATCATATTTTTCGGAGTACATGATGCTGACAGAATTCTATGGTTAGTAGAATTGACTCGCACAGCAATTTTGTTTTCCAATACCATGATTACCATCATAGTTCTCTTCTTTTTCCCAACCTCTTTCAAGTTTCATTAGATCTACTTTTTGTGAAGCTTCTGATGGTGTTTAGAACTCAACATGTTTTCTGCAGATCTACTTTGCATGGTGTTGAATCTCCACTTGTGATTTGTTTCTATTTCTGGATAATATTATCTCCAGGAGTGGAACTGATTGTTACTTTATATAGCATGGCATAAACTAATAATTTGATAATTGAGAAAATTATAAATTGAAAGTAAACTGAAAATTAGTTTGATAATAGTAAAGCATGTCTTATAGTCTCTCTTAGTTTTGTTGGTTTTTGTTGTAATCACAGTAGGAAAAAACCTTAATTTCCCAATGGATGGCTTCAACAGTTGCTCGGATGATCCTTTTCATGCTTGGGACTATTTTCTTTCACATGTCATACGAGCATTATTAGAAATTGTTATTATGCTTAGAACTTAATGGATTACTTTTGCTTTTTCAATATGCTTAGAACTTGATGAAATATTGAATTTTGGTTGCAGTGACAGATTGCATGGTGTTAATTCCAGTATAGTTGGAGATGATCTTAACCACATGTTGATATGGTTCTGTAATTTGACTGATCAGATTTGTGTTCTTAGTTCTTGTTGATAAGTTATTAGCAGAATGAAGATGTAACAGGGACAACTATTAGTTTGGGAGTGACGATGTGTTTTTAGGTCGTGCTATTGTTGCTTGTCTAACTTGGCACTTAGGTTATTAGAATGACCTGTGGGTATTCTGACAACTGTAAAATGCTGACAATAGGAAAGAAAATGATGTACAAGGTATCCTCAAACATTACTCATGCTATTTATATGTAGTTAATGAAATGCTGCTTGCCAGATGTACATTTATGATTTTGGAGAAACTTGGAAAAAGCTTATGAGAATGCTCTCTGTAAAACACTTCAAAAAGGAGAACCCAGCGCTCAAAAAGTAATATATGTTTATGCTTGTATTTTTTTAATTTGAGAAAGAATGGCCGTACTAGCAGACAAGGAACTTTTAGCATTAGATTTGTATCTGTAGTACTATTTAACCACAAGGGATTGGATTTATTGCCCGTGATTTTAGGAGTGTCTATTAGTTTGGAATTTGGGGAATCAGAATTAGCACTCTAATTTTTTAATTCACTCCTACTATTTTCCAAATTTTTTGTAAATATCCATTTTACCCTCTAGTTCTCTTTCTTTTTAAATATTTGTTTCACACGTCTCTCTCCTCACATTCTCTCATCAGAGTGTTTCCTTGTCTTCTTTCTCTCCGCAGGTCCTTTCTCTTTTCTTGTTTATTGTCTTATTGTGGTAGTTCTTTCTCCTTTCTGTGTCAGGCTGTTTCGTTATTGAGTCTTTTTGTGCTTCTTGTTCAGCTTCTCTTACTTCGTATTTAGTTTGGTTTCTTAACCCTTGTCATCTTAAATATTGTTAACTCTTCAACGAGATTTCATTGGAGTGTAAAAACAATTTGAAATATGGATGCAACATTTGGAAATATCATGATATATAGTCATGTGAACATTCTTATGAATCAACCATTTCAATATTCGCATACACTAAATGTTGTTCAAATTCAACTTACCGCGTCATGTAGTGTTGGCATCCGTTTTCTATGTGTAGATGTACACATTCATTATCGACAACATCAAAATTATAAACAGTTTTATGTGTCTTAGACATATATGTAAAAACATTGTAAACAAATAAATAAAATAATTTTTTTTACTTAAAAATATCTTAAACAATAAACTAAAAAAATTAGCAACACTAAAAAAATAAATAATAACTTTATGTGTAAAACAATTTTAGTGATTATAAAGTAAAACTAATTAAAATTTTAAATAACTTTGACTATAAAATTTAAAACAATATTTATTTCAAACTCTTTTGACAATTATATGTTTTATAAAAATATATTAATAAAAATTATAGTAATAAAAACAAACATTTATTTGAAATAATCTTAATTAAGTTCTTGTCAAATTTTTTAGAAAAAATAAATAATGAGTTTTTTGCTTATGTGATTTGTTATTTTAGCAAGAGAAAACACATGTATAGGTTGGAAATTAAAAATAAATATAGGAGAAGAATATCACATGTTTCTAAATTTAAATTTTCAATATCAATAATACAAAATAATAAATTAATTATACATATTCCTACTAGTAAAATAGCTATAAAATAAAATACAATTACATCAACTTTGGCAACTTCTTATTGGAGGGTAAAAAATTTTCAAAATTTTTGTAATCTTCAATGAGATATTGCCGGAGAGTCATCAATATTTAACATGCAAACAATGGTTAAGGAACCAAATTGAATAGGAAGCAAGAGAAGATTCTAGAATGAAGCAGATTGGTGCAGAAGGAAAGGAGAAGAAGCTACCGCAATAAGCAATGAACAAGAAGAGAGAACACGGACATAGAGAAAAATGACAGAAAAATAATATGAGGAGAGAATGTGAGAAGAGAGGTGTGAAACAAATATTTGAAAATAGTAAATATAAATTTAAAATTTAAAAAGTGTGAATTCAAATTCTTTTCGGCCCATAAAAAAGTTTTTTTTCCCTTGCCCTTTAATACTTTATCGTGCACCTCCAAACTAGATTTAGGCGAAAACACCCTTAAACTTTTATACACTGCCATGACTTAGCTTCCACCTCAATGCTCCTTCCTCTAATAAAAAAACATTTCTCTCCTTTTTCCACAATCCTAAAAGCCACCACTCACTTTTCAAAATTCCATAATACATCTCTTCCTTCCATGGTCTGTTTTTGTTTTGTCGAAACTACAAACATTATCTTTCCTTCGTACTCCACTGCACACTTTTTCTTTGAAAAACTTCAAAAGAATGTCTGTAGTTTTTAATTTTCATATATAGATAATAAATTTTACATATTTAAAAATATAACTTACTCCCATTGGCTTTGTGGTCATAGATCTGCCACAGAACCCTAATCTTCGATACCGTTATAATACCATCGATTTGCAACTACTATTAATAGGAGGTCTTGTATTGTATGATATATTTCATACTATGCTTTTGTTATGAAATTTTCTTTCTTCACTTCATGTGTTTGGTACTAGGTTCATTTTATTGTAGGAATTTATGTCACATTACATGTATTATATATATAATGTAGTATTAAATAATAATTTTATAATTACAATAATTATAAATAAATTACAATATTACTTTGACACATGTATCTTTGTAGCAAAAAATAATATTTTTCTGGTATGATTTACTATTTTGAACTTAAATATCTCAATTAACATAAAAAAGAATATTTATTTTATTTTATTTAATACATCAGGTGTTTTTGATGTGTATAATGTCAATTCCAACCAGACTTTCAAACAAGGAAAGATGAAAATCAAACAACATAGTCAAAAATCAAATCACAACTATTCCATTCAAAAAATCAGGTACAACATCATAAATATATATTCCAAAATTACAACATAAACAAAATAATCTCATATTAAAAAAATAATTATAAACAACCATAGCTTATATCAGCAAGACCCACACACTGAAATAATAATTTAAAACAACTAAGAACAATAATAGTAAATAAAATTTAAACAGTAGGTCTATTATAGCACCCATACAAATATGAATCTTCAATTAAAAAAAATCTGAGCACATATATGATATTGTTGGATAAAAAAAATTCCAAGATTTTGAAATTAATAAATATGCCCTTAATAAACAGAGGAGTAGACATATAATTAATCCTATAGTTTAGGCATGATAATTAAAGTTAAATTAAATAAAGCAATTTACTTGTTATCAAGGATTAAAATTGTATCTTTAAAAAAATGCTTTAAATTGTAGATCAAAACAGATTTGCTCATCAAGTGAATATGAAGGTAAGTTTGAAAAATCATTTTAAAAATAAGAACTCATTTAATTTTCAGTTGAAAATCCAGGTGAAATCTGAATCATTTAATGCAATTTTGATCACGAATCAACTATCCACACGCTATTATATATCACGGTTTTGCACGATGATGAACATGGATATAATTTCTATTATATATCACGATTTTGCACGATGACGAACACGAATATAATGAATTTAAGATGTGATGGCAACTTCTACATACCTACCTACCTATAGATAAACAAGGGCAAAATAAACAAAGACGCTTATTTTTTTTATTCATTTATTATTAATTAATTAATTTACGCGTTTTCATGCTTTTGTATATTGTTTAATATCGTTCATTAAGGTCCGGGGCAAATTTTATTTTTTAGTTTTTAAATTTATAAAAATAAAAATCTTAATTTCACTAGAATTTTTTCTCTTCGATGAGGGATGATTGGTAATGGAAGTAGAGATTGATAATTAATGATCAACGACCAACAATTAGTGAGTGATGACAATGATGAAAGTGATAAAAAGTAACAATCGGCGATAAATGGTCAGAGGTAATAACAAATGACTCGATAGTTGAAGGTGATAGTTGGTACTCAATAACTAAAAAAGGTGACGGTTGATGATAGACCAAAGTAGTAGTTGGTGGTGAGTAGTAACTAATGATCGACAACCAATGATTGGAAGTGATAGCCTGTAACATATGGTGGCGATTGATGATTGACCAAAGCAATAGTGGATGAGTGGTGACTGATGATGACAACTAGTGCTTTGAGGTGTAACTCGTGACAAATAGTAAAAAGTGGCAGTTAGGAGACAACCAATGACCAATAGTAGAAAGTAATAAAGTGGAGATGTGCGAGAGAGAAGTGGTGAGTTCGAATCTCTCCAATAACAAAAAATTAAGAATTAACATTTGACTTATATAAAAAAAAAAAATAAAAACTAACGGCTAATGATTAATAGTTGATGTGATAGCCAATGATTGACAATGGATAACAACTTAATAATTATAGATAATAGATAACAATGGTGAGTGAAAATAATAAGTTAGTTGACTAATAAAAAAGATTAATTAATACTTTATTTCCCTCTATAATTAAATGTTTAGAGTTTAGATTTTCACACTACAAAATCCAAAATTGAAAACAGAAGACACAAATAAAGAACTTGAGAAAAGAACCGAGGCAACAATTTTCTTCCCATCCCTTCATAAAAAGAAAAAAACCCAAAACGGCAAAATTTCTTATACTTACATAGATAAAAACATAATTAAACATTGTTTTGCCTCAAAATAAAAAATAAAATATTAAACATTGCTTAGAAAACATAATTATACGTTAGTGTGATAAAGAAAGATGTTTATGTACCTTCTCCTGAATAAATGTATCATTAAATTGTTCGGTATTAGTCCATAAAATTACAATTATCAGTCCAAAAAATCTCTAAATTTAAGAAATATAATTTTAATCCTTAAAATATCAAACGTAAGTTATTTTATTTCTTATTATAAGCATGATTTCAAGAAATAAAATTATTACTATTTACTCATAAAAAAATTGACTGCTATTTTGCAGCTTTAGAATCAACATAATTGTTGTTTGATAATTCTACGATTAAAACGATGTTTTTTTAATTATAGAGACTAAATAATTAGTGTTTGTAATTTTTATGACTAACTATAATAGTCATTAAAACTACATAGGTCTTCTTTAAAAAAAAATAAATTACATACATGTAGCTATGTAGGTGATTTGTTTGATTTTTTTTTTGTTGGGTCACCCTTAGATGTATAAGTGTTTCCACATAGATGTGGTTAATATTCTTTCTAAATTTGTCTTCTCCCTATGAATCAACCATTAGCATGAATTTGGCACATGTGAAAGGTGTTTTGCAACTAGTTTTTTATTAACCATTAGTATGAATTTTGGCATATGTGAAAAGTTTTTTGCAACTAGTTTTTCATCGTGTTTCTCATAGTGGTGTGAATATTCCCACAAAAGTGTGGTAAATGCTATATTTAAATCTATCTTTTTCTTACCATATCAATCATAATAGTGTGGATTTTGATACAACAGTATGATGTGTATTCTTCTTCGTCTCGTATCTCTTCTAGAGGTGTAAGTTTTCTCATGTATGCATGATGAGTATTATCTTATTTGTTTATATATATCTTTTCTACCTTCAATCAATCATAGATGTATGTGTTTTAACACAACCACATGGTGTGATACATCTTAGTTATTATTATATCTTTTTAAACTTTTGTTTGCAAAAATGATGGAGTCTAAACATTCTTCTAATATAGGAATAATAGAATATTTGTTTTTTCATTTTTGTTTATTTATAGTTTTTAAGTACGTATGGTGAACTTTGCCGTAATATTAGTTTAGAATTTAGACATACATTTCTTTATAGTAATTTTTGGTTTTTTTTTTATATATATATATATTTAATATTTTTGAAAAAAATATTTATATAATACATAAATTTATTTTCTGATTTTGAGATTTGGTAACTTTGATGACTTTAGTTTATTTTAAATTATTATAATAAGTAAGTAAATTATTTTTTACAATAAATAAAAAAATTATATAATTATAATAATAATTTAAAATAAACTAAAGTGATTTTGAAAGTCACAAAATGCATAATATATAGTAACGTAAGTGTAAATTGTTCCCATAAAAAAAAGTATATAATTGTTGCTACATGTAAGTGTTTGATACAATGTAGGACCATGTTTTTTCTTCATTTTTTTTTTTTACATTGGGACCTATTCTCTTATACTTTCTTACTTTCACTGTATCTCTCTTTTACTCATTTTCTTGCGGTGCCATAGAAATATTAAATTTGTTCTAAGTTACAACGAGTTGCCTCATGTAGTCTTGTCCGGAGGAGTTGAGTTGGAATAGGAAGTTCAACTCTCTAAATTGCATAATCTTCTAACCCTACCAGTCAAACGAGAAATTGAATTATGTTGGCTAGCTGATTAATCTTTTAAAACTATAAATTAAAATTCACTATTTAAAGTAAATGAGTAATTCATTATAACTCTATTAACTTCTTTTCTTTAAAATTGTGAAGCCCAGCAAAAACAATTTCTTTTATCAATTTTTTTTTTTTTTTAAAAACATATAAGGCATCTCCAATTAATTGATAAAGTTTAAGATAAGAGAATATTAATTTTTTGTAGTCCCTATAATGTTATAAAGATACAGTTAATTACTTGTAACAATTAAAATTTGAAACAAAAAAACATATAATATTAGGTACAATTTTGCTTTATAATTGAAAAAGTAAAAAAAACTTTCATTTTTTTTTTATTTTCAACTAATTGAATTTGAAATAAACTAATTAATATAGTCAATTAGTTGTTACTAAAAATGAACAATATTTTAGAAATACTTATATTTTATAAAAAATATTCACCTTTGTCTAATAGGTCGGTCTTCAATAAACAGTTTTCAATAAATAGTCTTTTAAAAATATTTACATCTTAAATTTAAACAAACTCTTAAAGTAGATGATATTTTTAAAAGTTTAATTAATATCATCATGCAAACGATTTTTCATAACATTCAATTATAATAATTTATTTATAATAAATTTTTTGATTTTATTAATTATTATTTTAAAAATTATGTAAATAAATAGTTGTGAATAAACGTATACTAATTAAAATATTATATGTTGCTTAATTCTTCGAATTTAATAAGATTTTTTCTCTTATAATTAAATTTGATGATAAATTTTTTAAAAGTTAAAAAAACTCAATTTTTTATAATATTTTCAAATGGGTTGACAAACTATTAACAAGTATTCAACTCACAAATATTTTCTCTCTCTTGAATATTTTATATTCTTTCTTTTATATTTAACGCAAATTAATACTAAGCATTAATAAGCAACGTATTTATTTTATTGATAAGTAACTCATATAATATAATAATATAATTAATAAACTCTTGTTCTTTGCTCAATGCTCAATTAGTCAAGGAAAAAAGGGTTCAGCCACAGATATTAAGATATAGACTAATAGTTAAATAAATTTAGCTTGTTTTCCACACCTCATTTTTACGTACTTCCTTTTTTCTTTGTTGATAAGTTTACATACTTCCCTTGTATCTATGCATTTGCTTGATTTAAAATAATACCACTCACCACATATGTTATTATTTTTTCCCCCTTACTTTTTTTTTTTTTTATTTCTCTCGTTCCTGTTCTGATCATATGCACTAATGCACAGCGGTGTATAAAATTCATTTTCCAAACCCTTCAATATTATATAGAATTATTTTTTCCAGCCAATGCTTTAAAATATTGGAAGGTTGGTATAATTCGTGTACACATAAAATATTCTCTTTCATTTTAAAAAATGTTTTAAAAATATTATATAGAAATGGTAAAAATAAAAGTAATTTTACACTATTATACCACACACAATACTATCAATTTTCAATGTCAAAATAATGAATTTGTGTGACGTATGAGGGGTCCACACGCTTTTATGTGGATGACAGTACAATTCTCATCTATGCAGCTATGGTCTAGATCTATGATATAAATAATAAATAAATAAATAATAAATTTGAATGATAATGCACCATGGTCCACGGCTACCATTTTACATTACTTTTTCAAACATTTCACACTTATACTTTTTCTCTCTCTCATCATGAGATTAGTATACTTTCTCTAAATTTAAATATAACAATTAAATAATTTCTATATTAATTAGAAATTATTTAATATTATTTATTTTACTAAACATATTTAAAATACAATATTTTTAACATACTTTCATCCAAACTTGATATTAAAACAAAATAAAATCTCAGTTGTTCGAAAGATATTTCTAACCACTATATTGTTAAATAGAATACAAGTATTTAATATTTAGTTATATTTAAGTTCATTAAACTTTTTTTTTCCTTATAACTAGACCGGGAGGAAATACTACGTATTAATCCATTATTATATATTTTTCTTTTTTTTATTTCTCAAAATGTTATTTTAGCACCATGCCTTCCATAAACTATTTTCCTATAAATTGTGTTGTAGACGAGTTGATTCTGACTCACATATATAGTGAAACTAGCTAGCCACGCCCTCTAATATTTCATTGTGTTTGTCTCTAGTTGAGTTGCTGCAATATTTGGCAACTATGGCTTCACCTTCTTTGCACATAGCAATGCTCCCATGGTTTTCAATGGGAAATATCACTCCATTTTTCCAACTCTCCAACAAGCTTGCAGAAAGAGGACATAGAATCTCTTTCTTCATCCCAAAACACACACATGCAACCTTACAACACCTAAATCACCACCCAAATCTCATCTCCCTAGTCCCTATCATAGTTCCTAACAATGATTGTGTTCTTCCCAATGTTGCTGAAGCCACTTCAGATTCACAAGTTCCTTCTTCCACAGCCTCACTTTTGATGACCCCAATGGTTCTATGTGAGAAGGACATTGAAGTCCACCTCCTTGAGCTAAAACCAAACATTGTTTTCTTTGATCATGCATATTGGGTACCAAAACCACTCTTAACTCACTGCTTAGGCATTAAGTCCTTACTCTATTATGTTATAAGCCCTTCATCACTGCCTTATGACTTATCATATTCATACCCTTTTGGGATATCTAAAGGGTGCTGCAATATAACTGAACAGAACCTCATGCTTCATACCCCCGCACCAAAGATCCTAACAGGATCTACAGTACATGGTGAAGCCATTGTTTGCATTGAACGTTGTACTAATAGTCTAACTCAATCTTATGCAACAGGACTCAAAGGTTGTAGAGTGATTGAAGGAGCTTATGTTGATTATTATCATAGGAGGCATGTGTTGCTTGAAGGGCATGTTACACCAAAGGCAATAACATGTAGTTTGGATGAAAATTGGGCTAAATGGCTAGGAAATTTTGAAGCTGGCTCTGTGGTGTATTGTGCATTTGGTAGTGAGTGCACATTAGAACCATGTCAATTTCAGGAATTGTTGTTGGGTCTAGAGCTATCAGGTATGCCTTTTCTGGCAGCACTTAAACCCCCTAAAGGTTTTGAGTGTGTGGAATCAGCTTTTCCACAAGGGTTTAAGGAAAGAGTTCAAGGAAAAGGGTTTGTGTTTGGTGGATGTGTTCCTAATCAACAGTTTATTTTGGAGCACCCTTCTGTGGGGTGCTTTGTTACACGTTGTGGATCAGTGTCTTTGCCAGAGGCAGTAGTGAAAAAGTGTCAGTTGGTGCTGTTACCAAATCATGGTGAAATGGTGATCAATGCAAGGGTTATAGGTAACAGCTTGAAGGTTGGAGTCGAAGTGGAGAAGTTGAAGGCCATTAAGATGGTTGCTTTACCAAAGAAGGTGTCTTCAAAATTGTGAAAATCAATCATGTAAACTGGTCTGAGAGTGATGTTAGTACCTTAAATATCTTACGTTCTGGAATTATCCTTGTTTCTATGAGTTAAAAAAATAGTGATGTTAATGTATGTTGCTTATCTAAGAAATAATGAGGATTGAATATGTTTTAATTCTTCCAAATAACTTGTTTGTTTTTAATTTTTTTCAAAAAGAAGAAAAGACTGTCTCTATTTGTTATCTCTTCTGAAAATTATCATGTGATCTTTATTCTTAAAAAAATTGTCATTTGTTTCCTTGTTGATGATTAGAAATGGGATTCATGCATGCATGATACATTTCTATATGTGAGGAATCAAATGGAGATAATTTAAATTTTAAGACTAGACTAAAGTAGATCTAACACAAAGATAATCGATAAATTGATGGATCCGATCAAAACTTATTAATTAAAACAATATTTATAATGTGCATGACTATATATGATTGAAAATTTATTAATTTTTATTTATGAGACTTTTAAAGTACTAATGAGTAAAATCAACAAGTTCATAAAACGTTTTATATTATAATTTAATTTATTAATTATAATTTATTATTTTGTTAATAGTATATAACCATGACAATATTTTTTGATGATAATATACAATTTTTATACTGAAATACATAGATAATAAATTCAATTTGCTAATGTTACTTCTTATCAATAAAAACCATTTATGGAGTTTTAAATGGTTCGTTCTTAATTACCATTATTTTTGCCAACGACAATAATCGTTTCTTTTCAATTTGGATCTGCTAGAGTTTAAAAAAGTTTTGAAAGCAACTAGAGAGGATATTAAATGCTTAATTCGTTTCTTTTTTTTTTCTTTTTTAAACTGGACAAGTCGTTAAAAAATGTAATTATTAACTAAAAAATAGTTATTTTCTTCTTTATCGATATGCAAAGTTAAGAGGGATATTATGTCGTATTTGAAAGTGCGAATGGTTAGGCCTAAATGTGGACGCGGATCTTATCAAATTGAGAGAAATTGAAGAGTATCCAGTTAGTATGCACCGTATGATCAAAATGAACAACTGAGAAGTAGTCTTCATCAAAAGTCAAAACCTACATTTGAAGATTGGACCCTCAATTTTAATTGTTTCTTCTTTCTTGCTATTTCCCAAACCAATATTACTCATCAGCTCATCCTCTGCATCTTTATTTCTGATGATTGGCTAGGGAAATTTAGACAGTAGAACATCACCCATTTCTAGTAAAACAAAAAAAAGTCTCATTTCTAATCTGGACCTTGTTTTTATTTTCTTCTTCTCAGCAAACCAGTTATATGAAAGGACCAAGCCATTTTCTGCTTCATTTGAAAAGACTAATCTTCTCGAAATAATATTCTATTCATTGCAAACAGTTTAGACAGCCTTAGTCTTAACTCATTAAATTTTTCTCAGTAAAAATAGTTATATGAAATTGGTTGATAGTTTTTAAATAAAATTTAAATTTAATTAGTAGATACTAACTTTCTAAAAGAATAATATTACACCTTCAATCATATTTTTTCGTATTATATTATATGATTCTTAAAACATTAATCAATAAAATTAAAGATTATGATTTATGATTTATCATAATGAAAGATTGTGACGGAATATAATATAAAATTTTTTACATATATAATATGGATTAAACTCATAAAAGTTATTTTAAAAACGGAGATTTTTTTTTCAAGTTTTATTCACTACCTCCAAATGGAATGGCCGTGACTTATGTTTGCAGCATTTAGACTATGTTTGGATTAAAAAAAAAAAAGTAGGACGGAATCAAATTAATATATTGAGATGAAACTGAGGAGGATTACATGTTCTTTTGTATATATCTCGATTTGGAAGGTAAGAGAATTGATGAAATCATATCTCAATTTTCATTCTATTCCACATTTATCTTGTAAATAATGGTTATTAAATTTATTTCATATTATTCATTTCCATTCCATTAATTCAGTCACAGTCTCAAGGAATAAAAAAAAAGCAGATAATATTTCTTGGAGGTTCGGCCGAAGCATGCGGCATATAAATTGCTAGAACCGGGATTCCACTCCTTGGTCCTGTGTTTTGTAGATTGTGGTACCTTACATCCTACTGTGGTCTTGATCCTTTATAAGTACAAGATGAGTATATAAATTTATCTGATCCATTTAAGTTTGATAATGTAAAAACTGAATTTTAAATGGGTTAGATAAATCTGTTCTGTTGAAGTAAATTGATTTTTTTAATTTTTATTTTGAGAGTTTGTATTCAATTTGCGAAGTTTGTGGGCTTAACGGACTAGTATACAAGTTTGTATATATATATATATATTTATTAATAATTAAAAAATATATAATATTTTTTAAACTAACTAAATTATAATATATCATTACTAAAAAATATATCATTATTTATAATAATCTAAAACATTAAATATTTTGAATATTAAAAAATATAAAATATCACAATTTACAAAAAAAAAGTTATAACATTAACACAAACTAATAGTACAAATGACAAATTTTTTCCTTTAAATGAGTTACGAGCTAAATCTGTGAGCCCACGGATTTAGCTTGCAAAGTTCACAGGTTTCGCAGATTAGACTAAAATTTCTCATATAGTTACGATTCTTTAAAAAAAAGGTCTAAAACCCACACGAGTTTAGAGGTCCACGAACTTGAGTCTGTATACCCACCCCTATTTATAAGTAAGGTGTGATAATTGTTGCTCCAATTTCCATATAAGTGTTTTACAAACATTTTATAGTTGACTTTGCTACCAAGCAATTTCCTTAATGTTTGATGCATTTCCTACAAAGAAGTAAATCAGACAGTGAGTAAAATCTAAAATAAATATATGAAAAAAGTAATCTAGAATTTGGCTTATTGAAAAAAAGTAATTAGAAATAAAATGTAATTATTTTTTGTAGCTTTAGTTGGTAAGATGTATATGACAATTTGTAATTTTGGACACAATCAAATTCCGTAAGTAAAAACTCCAATAACCATTGCCATGAATATGCACATTTAGTTCCACAACCATATATGCAATTGAAATCATTTGATTATTACCATATTTACTACAATAGTGAGCAAGTGTCCTCTATATTCACCCTTAAGAAAACATCCATTGAGCCTCATTAATCGTCTGCAAGTGGTTGCAAATGCAATCTTATACGCCTCAATAGAAATGTAAATTCTTTCAAACACACAAGCTCTGGTTGCAAATGCAATCTTACATGGAGCTATTAGAATTGCTTATAAGTAGTTCCTTTGCATAACTTCACATGTGTATATTGCTCTCTTAAAGTTCCATGTATATTTTTCAATGCCCTATGCTTAGTCCTATAAGCTTGATGATGTTTTAGTTTTACTCCTAATTTGTCAAAAACATAAAAAATAAGTGACTTTGTCTTAATATGGAGTATCTCTCAACAAGTGTACAAGCCTTAAACATAACCACTTAGTTCTAGCATGCTTATTACGAGGAGTTCTAACACAACTATAAGTGTTAACAAATGTGATAATTTGCTTATAAGTGTTTTGCTCAAATTTAGTCACCCTTAAGTAAAAAGGGAACTCCTTCACAAGTCACAACCACTCTTTTAGAACATGATTTCTTGAAAGGCAAATTTTTCTTAGTTATCATGGTGAATGTCTTAACAACTTCACTAACATCTTCCTTATTGTTGAGTAATAAACCCAATTCAAAATGAATATCATTGTCATATTCAATTTTCTTAAATTTAGGGAATTTTTTCTTGTTCTGCACAATTTTCTCATCACTATCATCATGACTACCTAGAGGAGTATCAAGCTCATCAAAATCTCTCTCAATCTTTATCTTAAGTTCTACTAAGAATTCTTTATCTACAATTTGAAGAGGGTTTTCATTACCATAGTCATAATTATTGTTATTAACATCTACTAATTATTGTTAAAACACTACTCTAATCCTATCATTCTTCGTATTCACTTTCATCGAAACTTGAATTTGATTCATTTACATCATGTTCAATAATTAACTCAACTCTTTCATCTTCACCAATTTCACCCTCCACCAAACCTTCACCACTTTTTTTCCCATATTCGCTTTCATCAAAACTTGAATTTGATTCACTTACATCATTTTCAATAATTAATTCAACTCTTTCATCTTCACCAATTTCACCCCCCACAAAACCATCACAACTCTTGCTCCTATTTTCATCACGCACAACATCTTAACCATCACCTACATTTTCATAACTCCTATTGACATCTTCCTCACCCACTTGCAATTCACCTTCATCAACCACAATGACTTCCACATTCTGGAAGTTTGTGAATTGCTATTTTTTAGCTGTTTCTCTGCCCTTAAATAGAAGAGGCATGTCAACAGTATGTTTTATATACAATTTAATTATCTCAAATCTCTTAAAATTTTGAACTAACTTATCACATCAACATTACATCTTAATGGGAGCAATCCGTATTCAACACTTAGTTTTGGATGTCTATACCATAGATTACTAAAATCATTATATCCTAAAATTTTACTAACTAGATAATACAGAGTATATCCATTGACACTTTCCTGTTAGAATTCATAATTCCCAAATGATGCAAAAAATGAGACTGGAAAACAGAAAGTTAAACACATAAATAACCTAACCATTTGTAACATTTCATCCACACTTGATAACTTGACTCGCATGTGAAAAGAAAATGTGACACAGATTCTAAATTATTGCTACATGCTAGACTAGAAGCATCAACTAGAAGTGGTATACGCCACTTTGCTAATTCGACCTTAGTCGGAATCCTATTATGTACAACCTTCCATGAAAATGCTAAACCTTGGAAGACACCTTAGACTTCCATAACCTGTTAAAAAAATGAGACTCGGATCATTGAGGCTCCCCACAAGCTAAATTATAGGCTTCTCTGATCAAATATTGATCATTATTACTTGTGCTATCTGCTCATTTCCCACCATATTTAACATCCCTCCTTAATTGAACTCCTCCAAGAATTCCCTCTAACTTCCTAACCCACTCTTGTTTATAGGAAAATAATTCTCTCTTCCATCTTAACCTTTATTCCCATCGCTCACCTGACCAATCCCCAACCTCACATAGAACAACATCTTTCTCAATGGATAATGCAAATAATCTAGGAAACTGAGATTTGAGGTCATTAGGTGCTCCCAACCCCCTTTCTAGAATTTGAAAAGGGACCCATCTCTTACCATAGGATTGACATTACCAATAAACCAATTACTTACTCCCTCATAAGATGCTACCTTTAATATGTCCTACCACCACTGAGATTGCCCACTTCGCTGCCTTAATGCTTTACTACTCCTCACGTCATCTCCGTACTTGGCTTGTAGAATTTTGATCTAGTGAGACTCCTTCCCCTGAAGTATCCTCCAACGCCACTTCCCAATGAGAGTTTTGTTGAAAGTCAACACATTTTTAATCCCCAGGCCACTTTGACTCTTCTTTTTGCACACAAGCTCCCACTTGATCCAAACAACTTTATGGACTTCATGTGAACCTCCTCGTGGAAACTGCCTTTGCATACTCTGAATGGAACGGGCCACATTCTTCAATATCCTATAAAAATACATAAAGTATAAAGGAATAGATGAGAGGATAGATTTGATTAAACAAATTCACCCTCCAAGAGATAAATTGTTTTGTTTCCAGGAGGATAACTTTGTTTTTTTTTTTTTTCAATAACCGATTTCTAGGCTCTCTCACTCCTCACATTTATCCCCAAATAGAAAAATGATAATTACATTACTCCACAATTTAGAATCCTAGCAAATGACTACATTACCTCATTATTCACCCCAATTTTGCCCAATCTATTTTTGTGGAAATTAATTTTTAGTCCTAAGGCTAACTCATAACTCTTGAGAACACTCTTAAGAGAATACATATTTTGAACTTCAAGAGACACCATAAAGATAGTATTGTCTGCATATTGTTGGGAGACTACCTGAATCCCCTTCGTGTCTATCTTTACTTCAGACAAAATATTTTCTTCTAATGCTCTCTTTATAAGGCCCCCTAGTCCTTCAACTACAATAAAAAATAGGAATAAAGCCATTAAATCTCCTTACCTAAGACCTCGATGCATTTGAAATTCTTGAGATGCACTTCCATTTACAAGAACTGAGACAAATGACGATTGAAGACATCCTTGAATCCAGCTAACCCATTTTCCATTGAACCCAAATCTCTTAAGCATACAAAATAGGAAGGCCAGCTAACTGCGTCATAGGCCTTCTCAAAATCTGCTTTTAATAATAACAACAACTTATGTGATTGTTTTGCTTTATGGATGATTTCATTTACAATAACCACAATATCCAATAATTGTCTCCCTTTGATGAAAACAGTCTAGATTTCCTCTATGATACTGGGCATTATCCCTTGGAGTCTACGAGGCAGCACCATTACAATGATTTTAAATTACACCAATAAAAGAAATGGACCTATAGTTGCCAAGACTGTTTGGACGATCCTTTTTGGGAAGTAGGGTGAGAAAAGAGGCATTAACTCCTTTAGGGAGTTTTCTATTATGATAGAAATAAGACAAAACCTTCCATATATCACTTTTCAACATATCCTAGAACTGTTTAATAAACTTCATAGTAGTCTGGATCTCTTCCTTTGAGAACTCCTTCTCTAAGTTATTCCTTTGATCAATAGAAAGACTTTTGAAATTTATACCATCTAATCTTACCCATCATCCACCTGCACTTGAAATCTTTCCTAGAAGTACCGCTGAATTTCCTGTTTAACTTAAGAAGGTTCTTCAACCTATTAAGCCAAATAAGATATTAGATCTTCTCCTTCAATTAATTGATGCATAAAAGAAACTAGAGTTTGGGTCCCCTTCCTTTAGCCATTTGATATTTGCTTTTTGGTCTAGCAAAGTCTCCTGATAAGAGCCCCTATTTTTTTTAGTTCACCCATAGCTACCATTCTCGAATTGACCTCTTCATTGCTAACAACCTATTCCTTGACTTTCTTATCCATCTCAACAACGGTGTACTCTAATTCTAGCACTTTCTTTTCCACCTTACCAATATTCTCTTTACTTCAACTTTTTATTTCTACTTTAAGAGTTTTTAGCTTTTCATTGAGCGTCCAGTTCTATTTTACTGTAGGCTTGAATTATAAAATTTGTAAACCCCCCACATTCCAGCTATTCATTTATGAATTTAAATGGTTTTGCCCCCTAATTTGAACTTGACTATTTTAGGATTATCGGACAATGATAAAAAAAGTCCCTATTTAGATTCAACTAAAAACTATTAGGTATCGATTCCAACCAGTCCTAAGATAAAAGAAATCTATCTAAAAAACTATAGCATTTTCCTTTTGCACTGAACCAAGTATAGTGGGGCCTTGCAAATGGAACCCCTAGTGACTCTATGTTCTAGATGAAATCTGAGAATTCATTAGTACCAGATTGATTTGCCCTAACATTCCCATTTCACAAATCATTTCTTTAGGCTTTCGAACAACATTAAAATCATCGGCTAAACACCATATACAATCTTGCAACCTCCTTCTTTGCTTTAATAGAGCATTCCACAATTCCCATTTTTTGATCATAGAGCAAGGGGCATAAATATTAATTAGTTCTTTATCAATTGTCTTAGGATTATACTTTTCCTTCACCCCAAGGAACCCCACACCTTGAAAGGATTTAGTTACAATAAATTTATTAGCATTCCAGATACATAACAATCCTCCTACCATGTTGTTTGCTGACACTTCTTTCCAGTCCAAATTAGAATCACCCCAAATTGCACTACACAAATTTTTATCTACATGTTGAATCTTGGTCTCTTGAATGCAAATAAAATTAATATAATCCTTTAGCACCACTTGTCTAACTAACCTCTATTTCGTCCTCTCCCTAATACCTCGAGTGTTATATGATAAAATGTTCAATATGTTGATTGGCATTCCTACAAAGAGGAACTGACCTGTTGACCTGTTGACCTGTTACGAACGCCCATTTTCCTATCTCAAACCTCCATCTCAAAGATCTTCTGCACAATTCCTTTTTTAGCACCAGAAAAGAGGCACCCATCTAAATCTGAAATAGAATTTGCTTCACTTGCCTGTTCAACGATATTATTGAGGCAACACTTTCTTCAACACGCAACATCGATGGAGAGGTGGTATTATTCCTAGGATGCGGAACATATATCCCATCAACCTTAGTTACCGAAATATCTTGCAATTCTTTCCCCAAAAGGGAGGATTTTAATACATTACCCTTTTTCTTTACATTCTTCCTAGTTCTAGTCCATCTGCTCTTCCATTTTCTTCCCTTTTTTTTAACTCCCTTGCTACATTGGATGTAACCTTAGGTAATAGGGACTGACACAAATTTAGTCCCAATGGATGGATCACCCTTCACAGGACATGGGGAGACATTTTGATTCAATTGTTCCATTAAATCCTTGATAGTCAATTGCATAAGCTGTAGTTCTTTCACAGATTGGATAACTTCTAAGGGCTTCTGAGGGGAATCAGATAAAAGCATGGGTTGTGATGTAATCAACTGATCCACGTGTGATTCAATGCGCTTACTTTGACCAACTTGAGCCGAAAATCCACTATGCAAATTGCTAAATGCACCACAAGGATATGTTTTAATGCTCTCACTTACACCATCTTGGGCCAAAAATCTAGTATGCAAGACGTCACAATTTGTGCCATTTAATTGCATATTATAAGGAGACGGTAGAGATAAGGAATTTCCATCATCCATCCAAGTGCCACGTGACTCATCAAATCGGGCCCAATGAGCCCTTTCCAACTAATTGTATCCCCTCATTATTCATCACAAAATCATCAAATTTTGTAACCTCCAAAATTGCCTCCTTCGCCTGTTCCTTAATTAAGTTATTAATGCCAATGAGGGGAGTGTTATCATTCTCCCGTTCCTTTGCACTAGCCGCTGAGAGTGAATTAAATGCATTGGATTTTTCGTTATTGCCACATTCACGCCCCAATGAGATTTGTAATTGACAAGATTTACTTATGGCCTGTTCAATTCCCATCATTGGAATTAACCATGGCTACCTCCAATTCACTCTCAGACCAAACCTCCGAACGCAACAGAATCACCAATGAAGAATTGTTCTTCGACCACCGAGATGTTTGCCAAATTCCCATTAATTTTAATTCGTTTATTCCAATTAATAAAATTCATTTATTGAGTTTTGACGAGAATACGTGCATACTCTAATAACATTAATCAGTTGGACCATTTTGAAATTTCTACCAAAGACCCAACCTCTTGAGCAATTTTATCGAACCGGTCTGAGTTTCAGAAGTGAAGCAACGCATCTTAGCCAAACCAATTGACAACTAGGAACAATAGAACCACCCAAATGCTTCACATTAACCATCACTATTCCTTGCATATGGAAAGCATGAGACTTAAGCTTGCTGGGTAGAGGCCTGGTTGCCTGTGCATGAAGCAAATTCTACCCATTCTCGTAGAGAACAAATTTTGGCTTATGGGCCTGCTCATGCCCCTAATGTTGCAATAGTCGAAAATTTCTTATTGCCCAGGCCTTTTCGATTATACCAGATCGAAACAGAGGGAGGTTCACATGCAACTTTTGATTTCCAATATGAGTTTTATCTAATTCCTTTTCTAGTCTTCTAGGATGCTTCACATCATAGAAACGAATGAATTCGCAACGAGCCCCATCCTTTCGCCTTTCTCTCCCAGTAAAAATATTTGCCACTTCCCTTCACCTACTAAAAATTCTACGTATTTCTTTCTCATTTTAAGAATTGGCATATTTATCAGTCAACCCAATAAACTCGGTAAATCGAATCGAACCAATAAGTTTTGTTTAATTTTTTTGATCAATTATCTCTGAAACCGAACCGAACGAACCCGATTATCATTGGTTCGAGTTAGGAAAATAATTTTAAAAAAAACTGAACTAACTCAACCCAATTAATATTAATTAGTTCGGTTTCCATTTTCCCTCAAACCCAAACCAACCCAAACTGTGAATACCTCTAATAAGAATCGGGATAGGAGAAGAAGAAAGACATATAATCCTTTGCAGAACCCCTCGCAGTGTGCATTGCCATTCCCCATCCTAAGTTTCTTCCCCTGCCTCACTCTCTCTCTCTACCCATTTGTCTCCAAGAATTTGTTATCTAATTGCAATTTTAAGAAGAATTATAATCCTCAATTTTTAAGTTAAAATAGTGCGATCTTGTACTTTTAAAATTTCTCAATTAAGTTACATCGGATGAAAGACTAGTTGTAGCATAGCATTGTCAACATTGAATCCATATATAATTTATTATTGTAAACAGATCATCTATTATCTTGTACCTTTAGAAATGTCTCGTTGCAAAAATAATCAATAATTGTAAGCAAATAATCAATTATTACATAAATAATTGATTGTCATGGAGTTAACATGTTTTTATAGATCAAATGTTAGTGTTTTTATATGAGTACCAATTAAAAAATTTTGTAAATTTAGAATCACAATGTCTTAAATTAAAATTTGGGGTTAGAATTTTATAAAATGAAAAAATTGAGGGTTAAAATATGCAATTAAACCTAACTAAAAATAGGTAAACATAAAAAAATATCAATAATTTTCAATTTTTTTTTTGTTGAAGTGTAAATGTGATTGTGAGTCCACATTAGTTGAAAAAAAAAAAGAAATTCAAACAAACAAATATATTTTCTCAGTTTTAAGTTGAATATAGTATCAAGTCTTACCTATATTATGTGAGATGTAAGCTGATACTCGCAACAAATATATTGTCACATGATGCTTCAATCAATTTTTATATATTGTCACAATTAATTGATGAGTCTTATTAGATATCAGAATATAAAAATTTTACACCCGTAATGCATACCAATTCATTTCTTTAAAAATACTAAGATGATCAAATTACACACAAATGACATGTCGTTTATTATGTGAAAGACTTTGTTAAGATTTTTATAATTATAATTAATGCTTATTTTTAAAATATATGGAAGAAACCAGCAAGAGTCGGTGCAAATTCACGCATGAACCATTTCAAACCATTTTCTTTTTTTGGTTAATAGCAAGTAATGGACCAGTTTAAGTTTGGTTGTAGTTAAGAACAAATCTTCAATTCTAAAATAAACCTATCTTGTGAACATCTAGAGAGTGGATTCACATGACACACCTAAAAGTAAGTGAAACCAAAACCAATACAAAATAATAATCCAACAACAATCCAAACTCCAGTATAAATTAACATTAAGGAAAAACCACAGAAGTGTAGATTAGACCTAACAGCTTAGTAACTTGGTTTAGGAGATTATGGCACAAAATAGTTGCAATGCTTTGGTGCAGTGGTTAGTAGTAGCATTGCTTATTGCCATGTTGGGTGGTGCCAAAGCTGCTGTTTTATGTGACATAGACTCAGGAGAGCTAAACTTATGCTATCACGCAGTTGCTGGGAATCACCCTCCAAAACCCAATAAAAAATGCTGTGCAGTTGTGAAACATGCCAATTTGCCTTGCCTTTGCAGTTACAAGTCCATCCTACCTGCACTTGGAATCAAACCCATTAATGCTTTGGCCTTGCCAAGTAAATGTGCTCTGAAAACACCACCTGAATGTAAAGGTAATCATCTTATGCCAGAATAATGCAACTTAAGACTTATATTTTGACTAGATAGTGTTTGTTGACTCAATCTTCTTCATTTTGCAGTGATTTGAAGCAACTCTTGAGAATCACAGCCATCAAGCACCCTTTTTGTCTTTAATTGCCTTTCATAAAAAAAAAAAAGTAAAATTGGAGAAGCTTTTAAATTGGCATTATATCCTCCTCGAATAGAGTAGTTTGTTTTCTGTGGCTTTTACTCATTTGTTTCAAAGGTGTATGATATGTTAGTTTCCTATCTAGTCTACAAAGGTGTTCGATGTACTACTACTCCAAGATACGAAACAATGTACCATGTCACTTCAATCTGTAGTCTAATAAAATGGTTGCTTCTTGTTTTATGAATTCAATGCAAAAAGTAATAAACGGGTTAGGACAGAGGCATTTAATGAATTCAGTGTAGTCGCATATAAAAGGCAAAATCCAAAACAAGACATTATGCAAAAATCCACTTGGTCATGAAATTAGCTCAACGAAACTACTTTTATTAACTGGATGCATTAACTCTTGCCACAAAATTCAAAATATGCACTTTTTAAAGCTTCAAGCAAGGTCACTTTTCTGTGTGATATATTTCAAAGATAGCTGATCCCTTGTTACTATATTCCTCACTTGAGCACCGAAAACAGTGGCAATAAATCCTCATGGAAGCTGCTCATCTTCAAAATTGGATAGAATTCAAATGGATCGTCATTTGTGTTCCAACGTTCAAGTGCTTTGCTGAGATATCCATGATTTGCTATATTGCTAGCACTGTGACTGGTTGTTATGAGGTCCCCCAAATACTGGTCTCATGTAGGCATCATCGAATCTCCTCCAATAGTGATGTATGGTATACACAGGACTTTCTATTAACATGCTCAGACTTTCCTTTGCGCGACTGATGTTGGTTGCTGCTGACTCCTCAAGGGATAGCAAAGGAAGATTCAAGTCCTCAACTGGTGGACCTGATTCTTCATTCCTGATGGTTTTCCTTATTGTACTGTGGGGGAGCAGGTATCTAATTAATGGTTTTGTGAGAAAACCAAACACCTGCAATACTATTGGAGCTATATCAATTATTTAAAGGTTAGACCAAATTATAAGAATGACCAAGCTGAATGTAGTAAATAACTGGTTGATAGCAGCTGCAAGAAATTGTTTCACTTCGCTTGAAGACAACAACAAGAAATTAATCTTTAGCTCCACATGAACTATTCTAAGTTGTTATTCGTTACTTTCAAGATAGAAGAAATGCCTCAACTCACCAGTGTGCTGAAGAGGACAACAATAATGGTGTTGGTAATCATTGTTGCATTAACTGGATCAGAAGTAACTCCAGAAAATGTGAACTGCATAAATAAAAAGAGAATTATTCAGTGCCACCTCTTTCTAAGGCACCAGTGTTATTGGTTGTTGTATAACTGTGGAGGAATCTCCATACGTAATGCAATGACAAATTTTGCAAGGTTATGATTGAAATATCCAATAAATCTTCCTTCTAATTGTAAAGCCTAGAAATTTGAATTTCCCGCATATACATACCTGTTTGAAAGCCAGAGCAATGGAGACTGCACCCCTCATTAGTCCAGCCCACCAAATGATTATCTGGATTATTTACGAAACTTATGAAGCCAACAAAAAATTAAAGATATTTTCTTAACTAACTGCAGTCTGTAGCATTAACAGTATGAGAATATCATATAAAACAAGTTTAGTAACCTGATGTTTGAATGTGATTTTTGATGCTTGGTTAGAGCGTGTACTCATATAATTGGCAAGAGCAGAGAGAGGGAAAACAAATGCAGCTCTCCCAAGCAATATCAATAGGATTAAGGAACTGTAAATACCCATCAAATTTCCAAAACTGCAGTGAAGTAGTAGTTGACAAGAGAATATTAGAATAAAACCGTTATACCAAGGTTATATGTTGCAGTATATCTCAAAAATTATACTTAAGAAGACTGCAGAAACACAAGCATTGCAAAAGAAGAAGAAAAAAACTTAAGATCTAGTGTGTCATCTGAAAACAATTTCGTGAAGCAGAAAATAAGATAGGTAATATGTAGTTTTATGCATTAAAACAACTATTATTCATCATTTCAGATTAAGAAGTGGATCATACTTTATCATAACCCAGTTATGTAATAATCTGATAAATATTTTGGAAATTGTTGAAACCATTGTTTTAGCCGCATTAACTTATCTTTGTAGGTAGTGAAACTATGCAATCAGTAACCAGTAAATGTACCAAACAACTATACAAGGACATGCATTGGATGGTAAATACTACGCCATCAGGGTGTTAGTGTTAGTCCCTACTCACAAGGAAATACTAGATAAAAATATAATTGTTTTTAAGAGTTCTGGAAAGGATTATAACCTTAATTTGGTCATCTTCCACTTCTCAATGTCAAGGGCATCCATGCCCACATATAGAAATATGAAGGTTTCTGCAATAAATGACATTGTTGTAAACACATGCCTGGAGAAAGGATAGAAATCAGAAATCTCAGACTATTTAGTGTGGAAATTATAGAAATCTTTGATAGACTTTGATGAATACCTGGTTGTGATTCTTGAAGTTTCAGTCACATTATGCCATGCATAATGTGACATTAATATTCCACAAAAGAAAACAGTGAGGATTCCACTTAGATCAAATAGCTGCATAAGAAATTGCAATTGAGATGGATGGGCAAAAAATAAAAAAGAAGTTATTTCTACTTTAGTTCATCTGTGGACAAAAAGAGATTGTAGTTAAATAAATATAGAAGGTTTTGGTAAAAAAAAATATATTATATGCTAAGTTTTACAATAAATTGGCTCCATGAAAGCATAGAGAGGTTAGTTTCAACTGGTTCCCTGATGCCATACCTCCCTTTTATCTCTAAACAATCCAAAGAAGAATGAAGAGAAAGTATAAGAAACATTTACAAAGCCCCAATCTCCGTTAAGCTTAGTTATCAAAATGCTGACCGAACCCAAATCCTTTTAGTTCTATAACTTTGCAACTAATGCCAAATCAATAAAGTTGAAATTTTCTATGAGCTTCCAATACCTCTGCCAACATGTAGGATAGGTAAGCCATTAAGATCATCAATGCAATTTCGCGCACACTTGAATGTCTGTAAGAATATGCATAGTTAAACTTGCTAATTTGAGCTCAAAAGTCTGGTATTCCCACCTCATGCCATTTTGTGAGAACTTTTAGAGAAGGAAACATACCTTCCAAAGCTTAAAGCTTTCAAGATATATGCTGTGAGAAGGCCAGCCTGCATAGATATGTATTTATTAAGAAAAATGTCAGAAGAAAAAGAAGAGTGTCAATTCAGTTTCTTACTTATTTCCCAACCTTCACAATTTTTTCCTTGAAAACCATAGTTAGAATTTAAATGCTCTTGATAAATTCATGCCTTGTGTTAGTTAAGACAGTGATGTTTAACAGATTAAGCACAGATATAACTTGTTGCAGACTTAGGCCTCTCATATGCAATGACATTGACAAGTGTATTATGTGCAAGTTTATTATGTACAAGTTAAGCATGGACACAACTTGCAATTCCCTTTCCATAGTTTTCCCAAGATCCCTGGGTAGGTCTTTCTATCTTGAAGCAGTTTTTTTATTGGTTGGCATCAAAGATTTTATACAAACAAGGAGGCTAAGAATTATGTGGAAATATGAAATTTTGCCATTTCTTGAATGCATTTGGTTGGAAAAGAACAAATACATATCTTTAGAAGGAACCTCATTTACCCTAACTCTGCATTGAGATAACATGATTATGCTCTTATCTTCTCTCTGGTGTTCTACCCACAGATGCGTCAAGAGGGTACAGTGTTACACCAACTTAAAACATCTGGTTTGGTACATGAAGAGATTGGGTAGCCTTATTGCAATCTTCTTTCTTCATGCTTTTCTTTATTTTCTTTTGGTCTTGTATTTTGGAGGATAACTTATTACCCTAACACACCCTCTTTTTACTTTCTTATCTTTTTTCCTAATAAATGTATTGTTTCTATAAAAAAGACACAAATAGTATGACTTCCAAAATTGATATAATTCCATGTAAGCAAGGGAATTCATTAATAGAAGTCTAAATTGAAAATGATAAAAATGCTTTGAAGCAAATCTGAATTCCCAGGGGAAAACTACAAGTGAAGCAAGACAAAAACTTGGTAAATTTCAATCATGAATGCTCCTTCATGTTACATGTGGGTAACATAATATGCACATGAAAGCAACATCAACAAAAAACTAAAGAATTTATAGAAAGGCATGAAGTCATCTAATAACTCACTATAACTCCAAGACCAGTGCTTGTTACAAATAGATACAAGAAATCTCCAATAACAAGGAAAGTTTTGCCACTAAATCTTGAAACATCAAGATTTTGCACTGCATTGAAGAGGACAACCGATGTTGCATCATTTACCACTCCTTCCCCAAACACTAGGCTGTATAGTAAAGGAGTTTCATCTTGATGGAGAACCTACAACAGATCATCAAAATGCAGTGTTTGACAATTAGAGCATGTGGAATGAGTCAAATGAAAATAAACCCTTCACCAATCTAACCAACCTGCAGTGTACAAACTGTGTCTGTTGAAGAGAAAATTGTTCCTATCGCTGAATGAAAATAAGATGAGCTAATTATCATCCAAATCCGATATATCTGTATAAATGGATCATCATATATATAGTCTGTATTTCTATGCAGTATTAAGCTGATGCAATGATCTCACCAAGATAATCTCGCCCAGACAGGCCAAGCAACTTCAACTTGGGGAATAGCCACCAGCTGCCTAGGTGAACCAAATGCAAAAAGTACTTAAGGTGAATTATTCCAGGTAAATATCTCATAGTGATAAAGCTAAAAATTACAAGGAAAAGAAAAACTATGAGATTGAATCATTACCCCATGTAATAATCGAGGCTGAAATAAAAACACCAATCACTCCAAACAGCATGATGGTTAAAAAGTTATGGAAGAACTGTTTCTTCTTCACCTGAAATCTGTTAGGAGGAATAACTCAAGATATTAAAAATTTTTGGAACCACAAAGCTGCTTAATACAAGACAAACTATTACCCTGCATTGAATATTATTGGAGGAAGGAGGTATACGAAGAATAGTTCTTCATCAAACGTAAGGATGTGAGAACTCTTCCCTTTGGTGACTAATAACAGTATCACTCCAGCAATGCATCCCTGCCCAAGAGAAAGTTAGTGGCACAAGAGCCCAATGATAGTTTTTTTTTTTTGTTTTTTTTCAAAAAATATTAGTTGTTAGCAGGAGATATTCATACCAACAACCTTTCCCTTTCTCTTCCTCTCCCTCATCGCCAACCTTATAACTTTTCCCAATGATAATGTGTATTCAACATTATTTCTTTTATAATCGTACAAAATTATTCCTAAAAATATTAGTATTATAGTGTTTTTTTTTTTTTTGTAAAGAGCCACCATGTTAAGGGAGGGAGGGAGAACTTTTTAGTTTGAACTATTTCCAGAAAGCCAAAAAGTACATAGAAACTCAAAGGCAACTATGACTTGATTAATTTCTTATAATCTCTATAAAATTAATTAACCTTTTAGATAGCTGGTATAATCATATGTTGCGTTAGAGGGCAAGTTCCACTCAGCCACAGCCACTAATACTGCCTTAAATAGTTAAGTAAACCAGTGCTACTCATTCTTGAGAAGACCACTTGCTTTATTAGTGCCTTCCCAAAAATTGATATATATATATATTTTCACTACTGCTAACTCATTTCCTTGACATACATATATATTCAACCCTCTCACTCCCTAGTAACTGTTTCGCGGTGAAATTAGTCGCATACATCATTGCACATAAGTTAAGTTTTCAACCATTCTTCTATTGCTAGTTATCAACAATGGTGCATGATTGCATGCATACACTTGTTCACATATGTGTATGAATTTAGATGATGGAGAAAAGAAAAAAACAAAAACATTATGGTTAAGATGAAGAATAGAGAGAATGTATCTTACCACTATGATGGCAACAATGGATTCATTAACCCATCGATTTTCTTCAAGCAAGTGACCAATGAGCAAGCAAAGGCAGAGAACAGCCACAAAGAGTGATATGGGCACCACTTGTTCGTGCTCATGAGCCAAATTACTCACTACCTCAGAAATCAAATTCAGTGGCACTACCATACCCATGCTTTTGTATTCTCCAATCCAATGAATCAAGTTCTATAATCACGGTTACACACTCACACCACCCACTTGATTACTAGTTTATACTTGTAATAATAATAATAAATAATATATAAAGCCGACTTTGTTGATGAAAATCAAACGTCAGAGAATCATGCACGAAGTACTCAAAAGGGTTGTTGTTTGTGGTTCTAAAATAAATGTTAATATATTGCTGAATCTGGGTGCAATATGAAACAATCAAAAACAGAAACGAAGATGCCACACGGATCAGAGCGTGTAGCGGTGACAACAAGGAATGACACGTTGAGACTGTATGAAGAAGTAGCGTGGCACTCTCACAATATGAAGATAAAATTTGTATTTATGTTTTAATTTTTAGTTCCTAATTTGTTTATGTATTAAATTTTCTTAATTGCATATTCATTTATCAATTGCATTCATGTAATTTTCTCTTCCAATGTTGGAGGATTTCTAGCAAAAAAGAACCAATTAATAAATTTTATTTAATTTTAATAAATTATTCTTATTTTTTTCTCTTGAGTTTGATTCTATCTTTATTTTCCATTTCAAAAGTCTCTATTTTTCTTCAAAATACTTATTAAATAATCTTCTGAAATTCATCCATAAAATCTAATTAAAAATAAAGTTAAAAAATTTACCACTCTCATTATGACACACATCTATGTCATGCGACTATAGACACAAAAAGTATAAGAGATCTGTTAGAAAAAAAATACACTATAAATTATCTCATATCCATGTGAAACATATCACATATGTATAACATATGTCTTTAAAGAGACAATCTATCATACAAATGTGTGAAATAATTAAAAAAGGTGAGATGTGGAAGAGACTTTATAAATTTTTTACTTGATAATCATAATATTAGTATGATAGAGTTATTATCAATAACAATGATTAATAATGTCAGAAACCTTAATTATATTACAAGTTATATATAAATAAATAATTAGTCAAATATAGTTTTAAAAATAATAAGATGGTTATGATGTTTTTTAATAGATCAAATATTAGTTGTTAGCATGTTAGTTTTGTTAATAGAGAAATTTAAACATACGTGTCACCTGACTAATTTTTATAACTCCAAGATCCAAGATGGTGATGGTGTTCGTATGTGGTTGTGTTCGATAATTCATCTCATTTTGCATCTTTTTTAAAAAAAAAACAAAAAAAACAAGGGAGTTGCTCTAAGGTTTGGAGACAATAAGTGTCATCTTGTTTAGTCTTAATTGGTCTTTTACATTTTTCTCTCTCATCATAATGAGTGTTACATTTATAATTATTAAGATTTAATGTAATATATTTATCTATCTCTCTCTATGTATATAGATAAATAGATAGATAATAGACAAATGATCTACTTAAGGATATTTTTTATTTAGATGAATAATTTTTTTTAGACACAAGAAGATTATGTAAACACTTATCAGATTTCATTGTGAAAGATACATTGAAATATGACAAATTCGCCATAATATATCTAATCCATGCATAATATTATGAAAAACGGTATTGACAATAAGTTTGAAAAAATATCTAAAAATATGAAATTTAAATATTTGTACCGTCAAGGTATGGAACCATGCTATATATGCTTAGAATAGATTACATTTTGATAAAATTTTCTTAAAATATAATAGTTATAACGAACTAACTAATTATTACTATTAAATTAAAAAAAAGAAAGAGTAGAATAAAGAGTATATCTCTTTTAAATGAATGAAAATCCTTTGTCCTAATTTCATGTTTTATGTCCTTACCAATCAATAAAAGACAAGTAATTTAATAATTTTTTAATATCTTATATAATTTATTAAATAACATTGTGTTTATTAATTAGTTGATATAAAAATTGAGACACCAATTTTTTAAAAGAAAGATTTTTATCCTTTTAAATTTACTCTTGAATTAAGTGAATACCTTCTCCTTTTTTAATAATATATATATATATATATATATATATGAGAGGTCATGGCCTGCAACATGTTCTTCCAATTATTGTAGTGCATTTTTTAATTATTTTCATATTCTGATATATGATTTGTTAAAATTATGGATAAACTGGAATGACAAATCACAAAAAAATACTTGCTTCCCTGTAAAAAAAAATCAACGATGTATCTTAAAGCATATTTTATTCTCAGGTATTAAAACTTATATTTGATCATTAATTTCCGGTTTATAATTGATTTTAAAAAAACTAGTGTGTAAAAATCACATCCCTACAAATTAAAAGTATGATAGATATAACTATTATACATACAAGACACATGGATGGAAGCAGAGAGAGGGAGAGTTACAGAAGGACATAGTTGAGATTTTACTCGGAACAATAACGTGACCAGATGTCAATCCCACTATCATTTTTTTTTTAATTAAATCTTGTAATTGTTTTAGTATTTGAGATTTTTAAGTGAATGAACAACTACCAGGTCATAGTAGGGTAACTCCACATTGGTCTGCGATATTATGGCATAAAGGGTTGGGATGAATTTCAAATTTGATCGATCAAATTCTAAATTGTACTGATTGGATTGCGTTCGATTTATATATTTTTTACTCAAAACTTAATTTGTTTATGAAATCAGTTCAGTCACTTAAATCAATTGAGTTTTCTTACAAATTTGAAATAGTTTTGTTATTTTTTAATAATTTTTTAAAAATAAATAATATAATTATTGCAAAGTAAAAGTTAATAGAAATATACCCTAATTAAAATAAAAAAATTAAAATCAACAAATAGATAAAATATTATCAAAATTTAAACCATAAAACATATCTTAACACAAATTACATTTATATCAACTTAAAATATAGTCGTGTCTTATAATTAATAGTTAAATATGTTGAATTATCTTAAGATCTCATCTAATTTTAAATTATTATTATTATTAGTCGGGTTAGATCTTGAATTGAAATTTCAAAACTCATTATCTAATTTGTGAATAATTGACTTTTACTGAGTTGTCTCGAATTTAACCAAAGTATTAAAGAAATCTAGTTCTATCTATTTAGGTTAATTTGGATTAAATTATTTATCAAATTAATTTGGATTAAATTTGTAAAACTTAAAACTTTTTCCAAACAAATTTTTCGTAGTATCCATTCACAAGTACATTAACTTTTTAATCTTTTACTATTCGTTTTTAATATATAGTTTTAAAAAATCCACATAAAATAAAATATAAGTTGTGTGTAGATTAAAGAGTAAGTAAAGGAGATTTGTTTATCCTAAAAAGAGTAGAATATAAGTTTAATAATTAATGCTATTATAAGGTTGGTCTAGTTGCAAAATACGGAGAAGGAAAAGAGAGAGATCTTGTATTCGAATTTTTCCATTAATTAACAAAATTAATATATTAACAACTAATATTTGTCAATAAAAAAATGTTAGATATAATATAAAATAATTTTATACTACCAATTAATTAAAATTCAAAGATTCTTATTGATATTAATTTTAAGATTATTATTATAAAAATAATATATACTTTATAATCAATAATTATTTGTAATTGGATGATAATTTAAGTTAAAATATTTTAGAAAGTTTTAGTTTCTATTAAAAAATTTGGAGTAAATTACATAGACTCCGAAATTTGTTTTTATTATAGTTATTATTTTCTATTTTTTAATATTATTTTTAGTCCTAAAACCTAAAAGGTTAGTGTAGTAATGGTAGTTTACTTCTTGACTTTAAAAAAAATGGTAGTTTACTTTTTGGTGTAGTATTGCTTTTAGTTCAATGTAAAGTAGATCTCAAAATAATATGTGTAATTTACTCCGATTTTTATTATATTTTTAATCTTTATAGAAGGTTATTTGATTTTAATTATGTTATAAACTAAAAACACAAGGTTGTGTGTAAGTATAAAAACTAAAGATGTTCTCATTAAAAAAAAAGATAAATAAATAACATAGTTTTTTTATAAGCAAATAAATAAAATAGTTCTAAGGACTTAAAAATTGACATTTTGAAATATCTTGAGGTATACAAAAAATAAGTACTCTTAGGTTAACTTAATTCATTTTTCAAAATATGATAACATGCAAACTGAAAATAATCAAGGAAACACAAGAAAAGGAAATTACATTACATGTATAAAAAAACAAAATAAGGTTTTGGAAGAAATTTCTGGCATCTGCTTTATATGACACAGAAGATCACATGCGGCAGTGATCATTAAATGCTGACATAAACACAGAAATGTTAGCTAGCAGGAGCTACAGTAGTGCTACAAAACGAGTTCACTCACTTCTTTTTCTTTTCTTCCTCCCTGTCTCACCTTTTGTGTATTTTCCATTCATCTTTTCTCTCTATACTTCTTATTATTATTTATTTACTTATTTCAATCACTGTAGCTGAAAGTTTATATAAGTTTTGCGTAACGTTTGAGGCATTTGCATGAAAATTTCAAAAACCGCGTAAACATATAAATGGAAAAAATAAAAGTCGTCACACACAATACTTGTAAGATAGCTGTGTGTGGTTGACCCTTCCCTTGAAGTAGACGTGAATAGAATAAGCCAAGGTCGAGTAAAGGGTGTTGTCCTATGTATGTTTATATATAGTTGAACAATTCAACTTCATCATAGCCTGCTTCCTCTCTATTCAAGTTCATTCATCTTTTTGTTTTTTTCAGCACTGCACAAATCTAGTCCTAGTTGGTATCTCCCAGATAGAGATTTTCTTGGTAAGATTTGAAAGTTGAAACTTATGTGGCACTTCATGGTTCTCTCTCGTGTAGCTGCTATATTCATTCTTCACTGCTCATTCGTAGCCCTGGTTTCTTCATCTGGACCACCAAATGGCTGGAAAACATTGCAAGGTGTGTGTTTCTATTTCTGCTTCTAATTTTGCTACTTGTGTGTGGTTGCTGAGACTCCTTCCTGGAAGGAAATTTGATATATGATGCTTTCTGGAGTTTGAGACTTTTGAGTCTTATTGTTAATTTCAACCTTTTAGTTTGATGATTTATGTTATTAGTGTTACTGCAATTACCACAGTGATGAATGATCATGAATTTTTCTCTCAAAAAGAAAATAAGAAGCAAACCATGTTATTATATTGAATCAGGGTAGATTTAGTGTGCTTTGACATTGTAAAAGACTTTTTATTTGGTCATCCAGCCACAATTTTCATGGATGATAAGCTTGTTTATTTTTATGAATTATGTGGCTTGCATCAATGGATATAACAAAGACATTATAGAAGTTTCTCATTTTCAAAGAAATATCTAAGCTGAAATAAGTTATAGAATCTTGGTTTCATTGTTATTTTTATTGATAAGGCCTGCAATGAGAAGAGTCACAGGACAAGAAATTGATAAATGATAATGTTAACAGCTCAATTGGTTTTCATCTTTTTGTTCTTCATAAATTAAAGCTAGAAACTCAACTTTTAGTATGCACGTGTATACATAAATGCACCCAACTTCTGCTTCACTTTTTGACATCATGTGAATCCAGCAATAAAGGCCATGTATATTTAATAGCAATTCACATGCTTGTTTGGTGAGCCATGCAGGATCTCCACCATTGGTCATAGCACGTGGTGGGTTTTCAGGGATATATCCAGATTCAAGTTCACTTGCCTACAGTTTGGCACTAGAGACTAGTGGCCCGAATGTTACTCTATGGTGTGATCTGCAATTGACAAAAGACGGAGTTGGGATTTGTTTCCCAGAGCTCAAGCTGGAGAATTCCACTGACATTTCCATTGCTTACCCAAGCAAAGCAAAGGATTACTTAGTTAATGGAGTCTCAACCCGGGGATGGTTTTCTGTAGACTACAAGTTTGAAGAACTAGTAAATGTTTCTCGTGAGTGCAATCTATCTCAAGACCTGAACATTTTGTTTTCTTGATTGGATGATGTTTCTGAAATCTTTTTTCACATAAATAAGGCATTTCCAAAGATAAGAAAGTGGGGTCAGTGATGACATTGATTACTGAAGTATGGAACCAGGAGGAAAAAGCAATATAGTTCTTGAATTGGTTGGAACATTGGGCCCTTGACATTATGAAAAAGGAAATCTAGTCCTTAACTTTTAACAACTATTAATTAATTTTGTTCTTGACATTAAAAAGCAATTTAATTACTCTTTAATTATTGGAATTATTACCAAATTTGGTTTCTAAAATTAGGTAGCAAATTGACTAGTGGTTGTCAAATTCAAGAACTAATAGACTGATTTGATATTATTAAGAACCAAATTGACTGAATATTTTAGGACAAAAATTGATTGGTGCTGACAATTTCAGGGACTAAATTGATGCCTTATTCATGAAACTAGTTCTTGTCTTCTTGGTCCTTACCTTTGATAATAAAATCTAAAAAATGGGAAACTTGTTTTACTGTCCTTTCCCTTTTTTGATTTGTTACATGCTTGTCGGTAACTACTGATAATTTTCTTGTTATTGGATCAGTTGTTCAGGGAGTGTACTCTCGGACTAGTATGTTTGATGGCAACAAGCTTCCCATTCTCACTGTTGAACAAGTAGCTAAGTTAATAAAATCACCATCTACAGGCCTGTGGTTAAATGTTCAGGTAAACGGAAGAAGAGTATTTGTTTCTTGTCCTTGAACTGGAATAAACTCTTTTTGTCAAGGCAGGTGCGGAATTTACGCATTTAGGGTCTGGCTTAAATCTGTATCGTTTACTGACTTTACTCATCATCATTTTAAAATACAATGCAGCATGATTCATTCTACAAGCAACAAAGTTTGAGTGTAGAGAATTTTCTACAATCTCTCTCCAGTAATGTATCTGTCAACTACATCTCATCACCTGATGTGGATTTCTTGACAAGAGTAAAATCAAGCTCTAGTTCTGGAACTGGAAACTTGATCTTCAGGATTCTTGACGAGTCTAAGATTGAACCTACAAGCAATCAGAGTTATGGTGAACTCTTGAAAAATCTCACACATATCAAGACATTTGCTTCAGGAATTCTTGTTCCCAAGGGCTATATATGGCCTGTAGACTCTGGCCTTTATCTTCAACCACATACCTCTCTTGTCTCAGATGCTCATAAAGAAGGACTGGAAGTTTTTGTCTCAGACCTTATTAATGATGTTCCATTTAGCTACAATTTCAGCTATGATCCTCTGGCTGAGTGCCTAGCTTTCATTGATAGTAATTTCTCTGTTGATGGTGTGCTATCTGACTTTCCAGTAACTCCATCTGCAGCCATAAGTACGTTTTGTTTTCCTTGAATAGAATTCTGAACATTTCTACACAGAGGTGCTTTATAATTATTTTCAAGCTAATGCTACACCCTTTGACACATTACCAAGTACAATCTATTAAAATGTATAATGTTTCCCTAAATAAATTTATATAGAATTGCTGTTTTTCATCACATCCATGCAAGTATAGAAGACTAAAACCAGCTCAAGACGAATATATGTAATTTGTGGAGTCTTAGTCGTATGCAATTTTCTTTCTATTTTGTGAATTGGGATATGACAATGAAGAGTGTTACATTTATCTATGCTAATATGTAACAAACTTTATGTTATCTGATGGCAATCAGCATCTCATTCAGATTCTAAAATCTAATCTAGTAATCTCCTCTGCAGATTGCTTTTCTGGCCTAGGGGAAAATGCTAAAAAACAAGGTAAAATTTATTTGCTATCTCTATTGATGTATTATATTTCTTTTTTTGTTTACAAGTTATAGCATGTCTTGAGGGAATATAATATTTAAGTTGCCATTATTGATATTTTACTTATTCTTTCATATTTTTCATGCTAAAGTGGACACTTTGGTTATTACAAAATATGGAGCAAGTGGAGACAATCCTGCTTGTACGGACCTTGCATATATCCAAGCTAAATCAGATGGAGCAGATGTACTTGACTGCCCTGTTCAAATATCCAAGGATGGAACACCTTTTTGCTTAAGTTCTATAGATCTTTTAGAAAGCACAACAGTTGTTGATACAAGCTTCAAGGACCGTGCAACAACTATTCCGGAGATTAAAATTGGCAGTGGCATCTATACATTCAACTTGACATGGGATGAGATAAAAACATTGACTCGTAAGTTGAATGATGTTTATGAATGCTTATTATCTAAGTGTGGTATTTTTATTCATTCTCCTTTCTTGTTGTATTTCCTTGTGGGGTATCAATGGGAACTTTGAATTGTTTAAAATTGTTCAAATCATCTATTCTTAATTTTTTTTCCACCAGCTAAAAGTCCCATATATCTAAGTTAGAGCAAGGGAAGAACAACAAATGAATGCAACTTGTTCTCAATATATGCCTATCTCTCAGTTTTGCTATTCTTTGCTTTTCATTGCAGCCTCCATATTGAACCCTTATGAGAAATACAGGTTGTTCCGGAATCCAATAGCCAAAAATCTAGGAAAACTTATAACCTTGTCTGACTTTTTGACCTTGACTGAAGGCTCTCGCATCCTGATCAGCATAGAGGTGAGTTCTTCCAATTCCATCTTATTTGTTATAGGAGTTAAAAGACTTAAGTGTTATAATATAACAAGGAAACCAATTTACACACGAATATGGTGCTTGGTCTTTAGTTGATGCCTTTAACTCATGCAACATAATCAGGAGCCTGCTGCTAGAAAATTTCATGTGAATTTTTCATTACTGATGTCTTGAATCCTAAACTAAGTTCTTTAGAATAAGTGAAGTCCAAGTAATTGTTTTTTAGATAATGTTTTGTATTTCATTATTATCAAGAACGGATGGTTAGTTCCTCAGCAGTATAACAATTGTTTCCAGTTTTCCACCTTGAATAATTCCTTTTAAGGTTTTTTGAAGCCATTTTCCTTTCTGTGGTTATCAGAATGCTGCCTATCTTGCACAGAAGCAGAATTTAAGTGTGACCAATGCAGTCCTTGGTGCTCTACAGAAAGCAAAACCAAGATCACCTAAAGTTATGATTCAGTCAACTCACAGTTCTGTGCTTAAAATATTCTCAGATAAATCCAAATTTGAAAGGGTTTACAAGATTGATGAAAACATTCGTGATGCTACTAACTCAGCCATTCAGGACATCAAAACTTTTGCTGATTCTGTGGTAATAGCAAAGGCATCTATTTTTCCTGAATCTTCAGCATTTCTAGTTAACTCTACAAACATTGTGGCAAGGCTACAATCATCTAAGCTCCCAGTTTATGTAGAAACATTCAGCAATGAATTTGTATCTCAAGCATGGGACTACTACTCAGATGCATCTATTGAGATAAATTCATTTGCCATTGGAGTCAAGGTTAATGGCATTATTACTGACTTCCCTAAGACGGCTAATAGATACAGGAGTAAGTTGAATCTTTTTTTTATCAAACTCTGCTTCTTGAACTAGGATTTTGGAAAGTTGGCATCACTTAGTCCTTTGTTTGTGTTGGTAGAACTTCAAGGCTCAAAGCCTATTTGGTTTAAGAAAACATTTTTCTGTTTTCATAAATAATTACAAATATCACCTTAGGCTTACTTTATGTCCAGTTTTTAAAGATTTGTATAAGAAATAGTAAAAAAGTTAACAATATTGTAATTATTTATAAAAATAAAAAATAAAATAGAAAATACTTTGTCAAATCAAACTACCTTTATTTTGCATGATAATGATGAGAACTAGGAACATCAGTGTCTCAGTGGGATACTAATTCTTCATACTGTAATAGGCTTAGTAGCAGAACTGCGCATAATGTAAAAGGCTAATTAATAATTTTATACGGCTGTAATGCAAATATTTTGTAGTTTATATTCATTCATGATTATTTCCAGAAAGGTTATTGGTATTAGATTAACCTATTAATGTAGAAATAACCATGCCCCTTAACAAATTTGTTTTAGGTCTTATTACTTCTTTTTTTTTTTACTTTCATATTATGAATCTAATAAAAAGAATAATGGCAAAGAACTAGTTAATGTTATGCTCTCATTGCTGACTTGACTGTTGTTGTACTTGTTGCAGGGAACTTGTGTTTAAAGCACGGCAACAGACCACCGTATATGATCCCTATTGAACCTGGGAAACTTTTTCAAAATATTTCAAAATTGTACCTTCCACCACTTCCCTCTCCACTCCCAGTCTTGAATGATAGTAATGTGACAGAGGCACCTTTGCCTGGTGTTTCTGGAGTAGGAGCAGTAGCTCCAGCCCCCATCACAGCATGAACAAAAAAGCAAACAACAAGACCAAGTGTTGCATCCATGCATGCCATTACCTTGTGAGCTCCTAGGAAAAGGAATTAAAAGATTTAATTTCTTTCTGTGACAAATGTTCTTTTTATTAAATTGAACATTAGAGTTATTGTGCCAGTTGCTATTGTAATGTAAGATGTGATGATTCATAGTGTTTTTCATAATAATTTGCATTTATTTGGACAGTAAAGAGAGATAGATATCATAGTAAACCCTGTTTTGTTCCATGGAAGATACTAGGGACACTTAGCTCCATGATTTTTTTTTAAACAAATTAGTCACACGCTTTGCAACACTTTAAAAAAAGTTATTTGCAACGTTTTAATGATGAGCGCTTTAAAATCATTAGCAACTAATTTATGCGAAAAAAAGTTCTTAAAGATCTAACTGTCAACACCAAAATCAGAATTTCTTCCATAATTATTCTTAACAGTTTCTGTCAGATTGCAAAACAATTAATATTATGGAAGGAAATTTCGACTGGTATGCCGAAGAGATTTTTAATTGTCACATTAAACTACTAATCTATTAATAAAACAAATAAGTTATAAACACTCGCGAAAACACATGCAATAACGCTTAGTGTATTCCCATTTCTATTTTGATATATATTATAATTTTAGAATTTAATTTAATGTATAAAAAATTTACTATGCCATTTTGTGTATAATAATTTTTGTTTATGTTAACATAGTAAAAATATATCAAATCATCAACGTATATATAAGATTTGCAATAAATTTGAGAAAATAGAGATAGAAGAATGTTTGAATAAAATTAAACATCTTATTGCGTATATGTATTCCCATTCTTGTGTACAATAATTGTAGTTTAGTATGTTTTTTTAATGTTAATATGATAAAAAATATGTCAAATCATCAATGTATATGTAAGATTTGCAATGAATTTGAAAAAATGGAAATAGAAGAGAGTTTGAATAAAATTAAACATCTTGTCACGCATGTGTATTTGCATTTCTGTTAAAAATATTTATGATCGAAGAAATATATATATATATATATATATATATATATATTAATTATGTTTAATGAATGTTGATTTGTGGAAAGGTAGAACTGGTAAAGATATGCATTTATTAATGTGAGAGAAGTCATAAAATATTTCAAAGGGTAAAATAAAATGTGGACACCAACACGTCTTATTCCCATATTATATATATTATATATATATATATATATATATATATACTAGCAAAAATACAGGCGCGATACATTCACATTTCTATTTTAATATGTATCACAATTTTAGAGTTTTAATTTAATATATTTTTTAATAACATGATAGAATATATAAATAATTCATCGTGTTATTTTGTGTATAATAATTTTTGTTTATGTTAACAAGGTATAAATATGTAGATCATCAACGTATATGTAAGATTTACCATGAATTTGAGAAAATAGAGAGGGAAGAGAGTTTGAATAAAATTAACATTTTGTCGCACATGTGTATTCATATTTTTATGTACAATAATTGTAGTTTAATTTTTTTTTTACATTAACATGATAAAAATATGTCAAATTATCAATGTATATGTAAGATTTGTAATGAATTTGAAAAAATGGAGAAAGAAACGAGATTGAATAAAATTCATATTGTCACGTATTTGTGTTAAAAATATTTATGATCGAAGGTATATATACATTAATAATATTTAAGGAAAGTTGATTTGGGGAAAGGTAGAACTTATAAAGATATGCCTTTATTAATGTGAGAGAAGTCATAAAATGTTTAGATGTCGGTAAAATAATCATAAAATGTGAAAACCAACACGTCCTATTCCCATTATATTATATATATATATATATATATATATATTATAGATCATAAATAATAGAAAAATTATACATGTTAGATATAAATGTTTTAAAGTAATTTTTTTTAAGGTTATAAGGTAGATCTAGTAGCAAAATTTATATTTGGGGAGGGAGATGTTGTAGGTTTGAGTCGCTACTATGTCAAAGTAGTTTATTTTTAATTTTCAAATAAATATAAGAGAAAATAGGTATTTTGAAAAGTGGACATCAAAATACAGTATTACCTTTATTAATTACTAACGAAAACATAGGCGCTACCGTACTTGTATATTCGTATTTCTATCTTAATCTGTTATAACAATTTTAGGGTTTTAATTATTTGCAATATAAATTATTATGTGACATGTTTTGAAATATGTATTGTTAATTTATTTTTTTATGATAACATGATAAAAATATGTCAGATCATCAATGGATATGTCAAATATGCAATGAATATGAAAAAATGGGAAGAGAAGAAAATTTGAATATAACTCAGAATATTGTTGCACCTATGTTATTAAGAATATTTATCATGAAATATATACATATATTAATCATGTTTAAGGAAGATTGATTTGTGATAAGATAGAAATTGTGAAAATATGCATATATTAATAAGAAGAAGTTATATTTGCGAAAGTGGGAACAATCATAAAATATTTAGAAGATAAAATAGTCATATGGATACCAAAAGGTCATATATTATAAATTATAGATATAGTTGGATATCAATATTTTAAAGTAAATTTTTTGCTTAAAGTTATAAGGTTGATCCAATGGTAAAATTTACATTTGAGGAGTGAGAGGTTGTGGGTTTGAGTCCTTATTATGACAAAGTAATTTATTTTTTAATTTTAAAATAGGTATAAGGGTAGGATAAGTATTTTGAAAAGTGAACCTCAAAAATGGGTATTTCATAGTATAAATATTATATATATATATATATATATATATATATATATATATAATAGATTATAGATAGTAGAACAATTATTTATGTTGGATATAAATGTTTTAAAATAGTTTTTTTTCTTAAGATTAAAAGGTTGATCTAGTGGTAATGTATACATTTGGGAAAAGAGAAGTTGTGATTTTGAATCCCTACTATATCAAAACAATTTATTTTTAAATTTTCAAAATATATATATATACTGTAGATTATTGATGGTAGAACAATTATGGATGTTGGATTAAAAGTTTTAAAGTAATTTTATTATTAAAGTTATAAGGTTGGTCTAGAGACAAAATTAACATTTAGGGAGCTAAAGGTTCAAATGGGGTATTGTCTTTATATATATATATATATATATAGTAAATTTGTTAACTTTACTTATTACTACTTTAAAAATCACATAAATAAAGGGTTGTGATTGAATGTCAGTGCAAAACTTTTTTACACTGTCAGTGTATACCAATTAAACTATATATATATATATATATTATAGATCATAGATTATTAATAGTAGAACATTAATCATGTTGGATATAAACTTTTTATAGTAATCTTATTATTAAGGTTACAAGGTTAGTCTAATGGTAAGGTTAATGTTTAGGGAGATAGAGGATGGGGTTCAAATCTCCCCTTTGGCAGCTTATTTTTTCATTTTCAAATAAGATATAAGGGTAGAATATGTATTAATAAAACTCCAAATAGGGTATTGCCTTTATTTTGAAAACTAAATATCAAAATTGAATATTCCTTTTATTAATAGTATAGATATATTATAATATATATATATATATATATATATATATATATATATAATAATAGAACAACTATATGTGTTGGATATAAATGTTTTAAATAATTTTTTTTTATAGTATAAGGTTGATTTAGTGAGAAAGTTTATATTTGGGGACATAAATGTTGCGCTTTCAGGTCCCTACTATGTGATAGTAGTTTATTTTTTAATTTTCAAATAGGTATAAAGGTAGAATAGATATTTTAAAAAGTGAAATCCAAAAAGGATATTCCCTTTATTAATAGTATAGATAATATATATATATATATATATATATATATATATATATATTATAGATCATAGATTATTGATAGTAGAATAATTATGAATGTTAGATATAAAAGTTTTAAAATAATTTTATTGTTAAGGTTATAAGGTTGGTCTAATGATAAAATATCTTCTTTTACAAAGTAGTTTATTTGTTGAGATAGGTATAAGTGCAGAATATATATTAATAAAAGTGCAAATGAAAAAGAAATATTACCTTTATATATTTTTTAGATAAACGCATACGACATACATTTTTTTACTAATTACTGTGTTTACATTATTACTCGTAATGTCACGTTTTTCAGCATTAATCTATTAGTATGTGTAAAAAAAATAAATTACAAAAGAAATTACAAGTATGAAATTAGTTTAATTATTTTGTTGGTATCTTAATTATTTAAAAAAATTCATTTTTTTAAAAAGTAAATTTTATTCAGCAAGCAATCCACCTTCATGACAAGTGGTGACATGACAATGTTAACAACTTACAAAGTAGAGAATTACATTAAGATAATACAACTTCCCCCCAAATATAGACAAAAACCAATGCCATAATAAATCAAGAAGTTTTACTAACTAACCATAGTAAAACAATACATTAATTGTACGACTATTCATTGAATAAAAAACGTGGATTTTTATGAAGATCATGAACTCAACCAAGATTTTTGCAAAGACTCTGACAGACATTATACATTAAAAAGAACTCTTTGAAACACAATGAATTTTTTGTCAATCAAATCTTGGATAACCAAATAATGCACATAATGTCCCCAACACTTTCCCTATAACTTTCAAAATACTCAAATGTTGCCAAAAATGAGATTGGCAAAATATTAAAGTTACATGTAAAAAACAAGTGTGTCACAAATTCCAAATTGATGCATATTGAATAAAAAACATAAACTAATGTTATGATGTGGTTTTGCCAATTCAACCTTCCTATTATGAGTTAACTTTCCAAGAAAATACTAAAACCTTAGAGAATATACCTTCAACTTCTATAACCACTTAAAAGAAATCTGAAGCATGACCATGAGACTCCCTATAGAATATATACTAAACTTCTTTTCTTATGGAGTAAAGTACATTCTCACCTCACCTGAACCACCCCAAAAACCCCATCCAATTCTGTGACCTATTTTTACTTCCAACTAAACAATTTTCTTTCCCACCTAAACCTTAAACATGAGAGCCTCTTTCTAAAATTTAATATAGTATCCAAATATTTTAAAAGTTCAATTGAATACTTTATTATAAAAAATGTCCTTGTATTGTTTGGTTTTAGGATGGTGCCAATTGCTATTCGCGTTTGAGGTGTTTTGTGCGAAACGCTAGGGTTCGTGTGTGAGGGGTTCCTGAAGTGGTCCTTGAGCAAATCACTTTTTGTGTATAGTGTTCGTGCTATGCGAATTGTGATGCATTGGGTGAAGAGTTCACGAAAGTCTGTATTGGCTCGTGAAGGCTTCATGAATGTTCTGCTTTATATCCCACCACCTTCTCCCTCTTCAAATCCTTCTGCACTTGCAAACTCAAAGTAAAATGGAGAGAGAAAAAAAATCATGTTTCCTAAATGAGATATTTCTCTTATGGATGAGATTCATGACTCAACCATATTTCTGTTGTGGATGAGATTTATGACTCAATCCATATATCTTCTTGACTATATCAACCCAAAGCAAACGACCATAAAGATTTAAACGCTGACCAAAGTCAACATCTATGTACGTAGAGTTTAAGGTACATTAATTGTTTGTTTTTTTACCTGGGTACTATTGTGTCATCACCTCAATTAATCTGGAATAAATTTGTTTTCATAACACATTAACATCACTTGTGTATTAATCATAGATTTGAAAACCAACAATCGTTTAAACTAGAAATTTCGTCTGATAATCGATTTAGTTAATATGTTGAATTGGAATATTTTAAAACAAACAAAAATCGATAAAAAATCTTGTTAAACTGGCCACAAACTAGTAAAAATTAGTTGAATTTATGTATTTGAAGGATTAATAATAAAATTGAAATTAAATAAAAAAATATTGTTAGTAACATGTTACTAGGTCGTAGCCAGAGCCCATAAGCATTTAACTACCTCTCAACAGTAACACTTCATAGAAATATATTTGGTCTCTATCTATCTATATATATTTTATAGTCATTCATATTTAAATAAAGAGTTCAAATTAAAACAGTTCACTTAAAGATATAATTGACATCTTCCACCGTACTATCCCACTTAATATTCTTTTTCTGACTAATATTCTTCTATATATTTTTACCATTCTCATATAAAAACATTATTCTCATGTGATATTTCTCACACACACATAAAAGTTGTCTTTTCAATTGGTATGGTTTATTATTCAATGATGAATTTGTTTTATCAGAGTTTGCTAAAACTCGTAGTCTTTTGGGTCTTGAGCATTTAAGGCTTTGGGGATGACATATGAGTATCTGCTAAGAGGATTACGACGCACAAGTAAATGTGAGATCAAAGTGAGAGAGTGAATTGATTAAATAATGTACCTAAAGGTGAGACTTAACTATTCTTTTATACTTGTTTTTCTAAGAGTTTTGCCCCTAGTTACCTTTTTTAAGAAGATGGGTTTGAGCTTGTGTCAAGGTGGTCATGATGCCGAGGTAGGCGTTGAGGTGTGTTTAGAGTTACAATTCTAACATGAGTTTGGGACAGGGGAGGGGGGGTACATATGCTCACCTAGCATCGACGTCGACTAGTCAAAGAAAGATCAAAGAAGCTATGATAGTGCGTGTACGTATTTTGTCTTGATTGTTATATTGGGTGTGCAACAAACATGTTAAGATTGCGTGTTAAGAGTGTCTCGCAGGGGTAGGGAATACCGAGATAGGCAAATAGTGTCTTGTTAGACATAGAGTATTAAGATGGGCAAAAAGTGTTCCCTTAGACAGATAGCGTCGAGTTGGTGATGAGTGTCTCGTTAGACAAGGGTGTTGAGATAACGATGGATGTCTCGTCAAACTAGAGAGCCAAGTTGGCGATGAGTATCAATGCCAAGTTGGCGATGAGTATCTTGTAAAAGAGCAATAAGTGTGAAATCAAACTGAGAGTGAATTGATTGAATAGTATACTTGGAAGTAAGATTTAACTATCCTTTTATACTTGTTTTTCTAAAAATTTTGTTCTTAGTTACTTTTTTTAAGAATATAAACTTAAATTTGTACAGAGATAATTATGATGCTAAAGTATACATTGAATGCCAAAATACATTTAGAATTATTGTCCTGACATGAGTTTAGGGCAACGACTACAGATTTGAAGTTTTAAGCTTCAAACTATTGAAATTGATAACAAGCAGAAAATTCAATTTATTTGAATTTACAAATGGAACTGCATTCATTAATTACAAGACACGGAACATATAACTGATCTCCATTATCCTTCCACGGTGCAGGACCAACCTTCTTTTTTTTTTGGTTCAAAACATATTGGTTTCATAGTTTTGGAATTAGGAGGACATTATAAATTAATGCCCAATGGCCAACTTGTTTTGAAATCATTAATTTTTTTTTCCACGAGTGTCTTCCATTGCACGTGTACGCATTATTTAGAGAGGGAATAAGAGTTGAGAGGGAATAAGAGTTGATTGGTTTGATTTTGATTTTCAGTTTTTAAAAAAAGTTTTTAAGAATAATTTTTAAAAATTATTTTTGAAAAGAAAAAAAAAATTGTTTGATAAGTTTTATTTGAAAACTGTTTTGAAGATTTAAAAATGGAAAAACTTAGTTATATTTATTAGAATTTCATTAATAAAAAGTAAAAAACAACATATTCTGATTGTATTTTGAGTTTTCAAAATAGAAAAAAAGCAAGATTATTTTTAGTTGTTATTGTTTTTTAGTTTTTTAAAACTAAAAAATCAAAATTGTTTTCGAAAACTATTTTTAGAAAACATTAATGAAACAAGTTTTAGTTTTAAAAAACTAAAATACTGAAAACAGTTTTATAAAACTATTGCCTAACAAGCACTAATTATTTTTAATAACCGATTTTTTATGTAACATGTCCATAATCAAATCTAAGTTAAAAATTTAGATAAATAAGTTAAGATGAGTTGAGATGAAAAAAAATACTATAAAAACTCATAAATAAATTTGAGAATATGACTACTTTCAACACATAAGGTCATGGCCAAAGCACTCAAATTAAGAACTGCACCTGGAAAAAATATCTTAAACAATAATTTTTTTCATCAAGTTTAATGTTCATTTTAAATTTTATTACAATATTTTTTATAGATTCACTTTAAAATGAAAAAAAAGCAACAAATATATTTAGTATTGATTCCTTATTTTTCAGAGTAAATTACAGTAACATTTCTTGAAATTTAGTATAATTATATATATATATATATATATATATATATATATATATATATATATATATATATATATATTTCTACTTTTTTAATTATTATTTTTAAAAATTAAAATTATGTAAATCTTAATAATAATATTATAATTATAAAAAATAATATATAAATTTATTTTAAATTATATATAAATACTTTATAATATTTTTATTAAAATTAATTAAATTTAACAATATTATTTTTTAAAATAAAAAATATCAAGCATAAAAAATATTATTTAAATATTTAAAAATTAAAATGAAAATTAATTTTAAAAAATAAAAAATAAAAATAAACAAAAATATTTTCCCAAACCAAACAACATTAGAACTAAGTGAGAGCATAACAACATAGTATTTGTAGGCTGATTGACCCAAGTGGGTTTGTTTTTTAAAAAAATTACCGGTATGGGTCTCTTTTGAAACATATTACCAGCGTGGGTCTGTTTTGGTGGTTGACTCGGTCAAACCGCAACTACGAATTGCGGTTTCATTGCCCCGTCAGCAACGTCATTACGTGGAAGCCAGCGTGGAAAAATGCCCCAGTAAAACCGCAAGTCGGAATTGCGGTTTGACTGGTCTTTGACCAGCACCGTCTTGTTATCCAATGGGTAAAAAGCAACAGAAAACGATGCACGTAAAACCGCAAGTCAGACTTGCGGTTTGACTGGGGTTTAACCGGCCCCCCCTTTACCCAGCGGTTGCAACGAACGGGTGCGGATATTGAGGAACAGGCGGGGTTTTTAACGAACATAAAACCGCAGATGCGATTTGCGGTTTGAATTAAATAATATTTTTCGTCGTCAAACCGCAAGTCAGACTTGCGGTTTTACGGGGGTTTAACCGGCCCCCCCTTTACCCAGCGGTTGCAAAAACGACACGTGTTTGTACTGACATTAAACCGCAGATGCGACTTGCGGTTTGATTTAAATAATATTTTTCCGTTAAACCGCAAGTGCGAACTGCGGTTTGAATTAAATAATATTTTTCCGTTAAACCGCAAGTGCGAAATGCGGTTTACGTGCAGTTGCTATTTAATCCCTCGTCGCCCCACAGAACCGCACAGCCGTTCGACACAGAGAACCGCCGACGTAGTTGCACCCGACATAAAACAAAGGTTTACGTTACAGTCCAATTGTTCAGGTGAAAAACGCAATGTGTAAATTTTGTGTGTTTTTAAATATTTTTAAAAACAAATTGCTTTTATAACTCTATTTTTTATGTTTAAATTTACTTTATTATTTATTTGTAGGTACATTTATGAATATTATGTCTGCTCCAATTGTGACCTTCATTTATAGTGATGGAAGAATGTACGAAGGAGACGAAGGTGTTATTTTTGAAGGGAGTAGAAGAGCAATTAGAATTACGCGTCATATCAGTTTTACTTTGTTGAAAAACAAAATTAAGGAAAAGTTAAAAATGCCATTAAATGAATTTATATCATCTGTAACTTGTAGATTTTTATTTTCTGGAAAATATGTGCCACTACAAATTGTTGATGATGAAGATATTGAAATTATGTTTAATGCATTTGAACAACAAAATAATGTTGATATAATAGAATTGTATGTTCATAAATCATCAGCTGGTAGTAGTTTAGGCACTGCAGTAGACACTGGTATAATGAGTTCTGACATAGTTGAAGTAGATGATGATGATGTTGTTGGTGAATCATGTGGTGAGCAAACATCTGATGAAGAAAATGACGTTTCAATTGATGATAATTCATCTGATACTGATGACAATGAAACTCGTAACATGGAGTTATTGTCGGTAACAAATGTGGAACAAGGTATGTTTAAAAAAAATAATTATTTTCTTTACGGTTTACTACTTTAATTTGTTGAATAACAGACACATGAATAACAATACTGTTACAGTTGCAGGGCAACGTCCACCTTGGACTGATGCAGCTCATTATACACACATTAATTGGTTGCATCCTGATGAAGAAGATATTTTAGGCGAAGAGTTGCATGAGTCATGGAATATTGGAGATGCATTGTACAAAGGTCTACAGTTTGACACAAAAGAAGATCTAAAAAATGCGCTGATACAATATTCAATGCGAACACATCAAACGTATCATGTTGTGGAGTCAAAAAGTTCGAAATACATTATCAAATGTCCCAACCATAAAGATGGGTGTCCATTTTATATGAGGGCAATTTTGTCTCGGAAAACAGTCAATTGGACGGTTACTCAATGGGGTGGAGATCATCAATGTCTCAATCCGGCAGTGACACAAGACCACAAAAAATTAAACTCAACTTTCATTAGTAACTTGATATCAGGTTTGGTTAGTTGTCCATATGTAACGTAATATTTAAATTAATTTATTATCATTTGTTGTTAACTTTTTTATTTTTTTAGGAATGGTTGGTTCAGATCCATCTTTAAGAATTAATTTGATTCAGGAGAGAATTTGTAGTCAATATGGATACAAGATATCATACAGGAAAGCATGGAAAGCAAAACAAAAAGCAATTGTGCGTGTTTATGGGGACTGGGATGAATCATTCGCGACTCTTCCAACATTTTTGAAATTCATTGAAAGTAAATCGCCAGGTTTTTTCTACCAATTATGTCATGATGATCTTGTTGTTGGCAACCGAGGTTACCGTCAATACCAACAGTTTGAAAGAGTGTTTTGGACATTTAAGCAGTGTGCTGATGCCTTTAACTACTGTAAGCCGTTGATACAGGTTGATGGAACACATTTGTATGGAAAGTATCGTGGAACGTTGTTAATCGCAACCACACAAGATGGAAATAGCAATGTATTACCTTTAGCTTTTGCTGTGGTTGAAAGTGAAAACTCGTCGTAGTGGTCTTGGTTCCTATCCCACATACGACTGCATGTGACACAAAAACAAGGAATCTGTCTAATTTCTGATTGGCATGCTAGGATTAAGTCTGCTGTGCAAAATGAGGCATTAGGATGGCAACCACCATATGCTTATCATAAGTATTGCATACGCCATATTGCAAGTAATTTCAACACCCGATTTAAAAATATGGCACAGAAAAAATTGTTGATAAAATTAGGTACGACTTCTTTTTATCCACATGACATTTTTTTTGAACTGTATTTTTTATTATTATAAACGAGCCATTGTATTGTGTTGTTTTGCAGCTTACACTCCATGCATGCATATATTTGACAGAAACTTTGAAAAATTTTGTCAGCAAAGCACTGAAGTAGGTAGTTGGATAAATGACATATCGAAGCAAAAATGGAGTATGGCATACGATACAAAAGGTTACAGGTATGGACACATGACAACTAATTTGTCTGAGTGCGTTAACAAAGTGTTCAAGGATTGTAGGAATATTCCCATCAGTGCTTTGGTAAGGTCAACATATAGTAAATGTGTTGCATATTTTGTCGAAAGAGGATCCCATGGTAGGTCCCAATTGCAAGCTGGAAAGGTCTATTGCGATAAATTGATGCAAGCATTGCGTAAAAACCAACAAGACGCTTGTTCCCATATAGTCCGTCAGTACAATATCGAAACGACTAGATTCGAAGTCGAAGACGCCTTTAATCCACTGACTCAACGTGGAGGACAAAAATGGGTTGTTAACTTGAACGACAAATACTGCCAATGTGGGCGATTCCAAGCTTTCCATTACCCTTGTTCACATGTAATTGCTGTCTGTGGTGCAATTAGTTTAGACTATTATCAATTTGTTGATGAAGTATACACGAATGACTTCATCATGCGTGCATACTCTGGTCAATGGTTTCCTCTTGGGAATGACGACTTGATCCCTCAAAATGAAGAAAGTTGGACTCTTATCCCAAACCATTCTGCTGTTCAAGGAAAAGGACGTCCAAAGTCAACGAGGATAAGAAATGAAATGGATTTTACTGAGTCACAAACACAGAAAAAAAATAAATGTCGCCGATGTGGACAAGAGGGTCATAATCGAAGAAGTTGCCCTTTGCATGCTGATGTAGGATGCTCTCAACCAACCGATGGTGATATGTAATTACCTTAAATGTTATTTTGTTTTTCAACGTTGTTATATGTTATAATTTATTATTATCTATTTCGGACATTTGCAACGTTGTCATATTTTATAATTTGTTACCATTTATTTTTGTAAACATTACAACAATAACTTTAAAAAAGAATATAAAAAACTGAAGTCAAAATAAAAAAATAATTCATTGAGCATCATCATTATCGTTTACATTTTGGCATGAGTTTGGATCAAATTGTCCACCTAATCCTAGACTTGCGGCAGCATAGGGAGAATCCCAAGGTATATCGAATTGCGGTTCAGCGATAGCTGCTGTCGTTGCGGGTTGTTGGTGTCCTGGCATCTCCGGTGTGCGAAGTGATCCAAATATTTGTTGAAAAATATGGCTTTGGGGCATGCCACCACCGTACGGTATACGACCTTAGTAAGATGATCCTACGTCTGTCTGAGACGGATAATAGTAAGTAGCAGGCATATTTCCAGTTAGTTGTGTCGGTGTATAATATATGCCTTCTTGACGTTCAGGCAAATTAGGAACAGGATAAACTTCTGCCTGAATGACGTCCCTCCGTCTAGTTAGACCACGACTTTCACGATATGACTCTTTAACGTGAAAATCTGGAACATCCACCTCAGGCATACTTTCGGGTGCTGGCACTGCCGCTCGTGTGATTCGATCTTCATCTTCCAACAAGACCATTATTTTATCAACATATGGGACTAAATCGTCCACTGACCACTTGTTTCTTCCCTCTGGCGACACCATATACGATAATGTCTCTCCAACTTCACCCTACAATAAAAACAGAATGGAAAACATTAAAACCATAAAAATTTTATTGAAAAAAATATAAAACAAATTGGATAACTATGACAAATTTTACCAACAACGATGCTCTTGCATTTCTTGGGTCGATAAACATTTTCGTTTTGGCACGATACCAAACCATGTACTCAGAGTTGAATGTCAGTTCTCCAACCTGACTTCCAGTTTCTTCGACCCTAAATTGGTCTATGTTGTTCCATATTGCAATGGCTGGTTGCAACAACATAAGCCAATTTTTAGAACCTTTTCCTCGCATAGTCAACCCATGTAATTTTTTTGGCTGCAAAGGAGGACGGGGTATGGGTTGGCGCATGTCAAACTGCTGCATTACTCTATCTGGTTGATGCCATTCACAAATATTAAAACAAAGCAATGGCACAACAGATTTCCACGCATTAACCCCTTCTAAGCATATCGGGGGTAACTGTGCCACAACTTCGTTTGGATATGGCATCCAGATGACCTATATAAAATAACAACTAGTTAGTACATACACAAAATTAACAAACCATAACATACATTTTCTTACATCATTTTGCTTCATTGTATCCAGCAAACGACGATGATGTTTTAAATCATCGGTGGCTCCAATGTGTCGGTTTCCCCGTCGTAGCCACCTACAAAAATTATATGAATAATATTAAATATTATATAACTAACTGCCAAATAATATTTTCAAATCTAACTAACATTATACTCAATAAAAAAATTACCTTGATCCAACGGGTTTGTTTGGTTTGTATGGGGGTAATGCAGTGGGTGCAACTTTTGGGAATCTTTCCCATGCCCATATCTGTATCAATAGGCATAAACCACCCATGGATTTTATTTTGTAGTTTGTTGCGACACATAGTTCTCTATACAAAAAACCAAGTACAGCAGCACCCCATGCATATGCACTGCACTCAGCAAAATCTCGCAACAATAACAAATACCTTAAAGATACTTTACTACTAGATTTATCTACAAATAGGGCACCACCAATGAGGCGTAAAATATATGCCCTAGTAAACCTCTGTAAATTTTCTTCATTATTTTCAAAATTTGCGATATCACCAAAATGATGAGTTAGCCAACTAACTCGAATAGAGCTACCATCAATTTCATCGTTATTTGGTGAAACGCCAAGCAGTTCTTGACATAGTTCAACCCAATTAACATTGGTTGAAACTATGACAGGAATGTCAGTTACTCGTAAACCCAACAAAATTGCAACATCTTGAAGGGTGATAGTGCATTCTCCACATCTCATGTGGAAAGTATGAGTTTCCGGCCTCCACCGCTCAACAAATGCATTAATTAAACCTGCATTAATACGAAGAAAACTCATCTGTGCGACCGTGTAAAATCCCGTTTGTCGCAAATATCGTACAATTTGAGGAGGAATTGACTCTTCTCCATTATACGTGGGAACTGCACGTCTGATTAACAGTTTTCTGTCGTCCTCTCCATTCCATATATGTTGAGAAACGTGTTGATTTTGCATGTACAACACGTCATTCGCCACAGGTCCAGAATGAACACAATCAACAGAAGGGTGAGAAGAAGATGACGCCATGACAATTGCTACAATTTAATACAAAACATTATGTTAATATAATACCGAAAATAATATATATTAAAATACAAAATTAATAAATAACAAACAAATATTATATACGAAAACTAACCTCAATATTTCTAAATAATTTTCACAAAACAAAAGCTTTCTTCGATTATCCCTATGTAGTTTCCAACTACGTCTGCGATTATATGCGGCGGAAAGGTGTGCGGTTTTGTGGGATGGGGGGGAGATATATAGGAGGCGAACTCCACATAAACCGCAACTCGCATCTGCGGTTTATGATTTTTTTATTAAAACCGCAAGTGCGAACTGCGGTTTGTGTGCGTCAAAAATCGCGTCCGTTCGTCTGCAACCGTTGGATAAAGGGGGGGCCGGTTAAACCCCCGAAAAACCGCAAGTCTGACTTGCGGTTTTACGACCAAAAATATTATTTAATTCAAACCGCAAATCGCATCTGCGGTTTTATGTGCGTAAAAAATCGTGCCTGTTCCTCAATATCCGCACCCGTTCGTTGCAACCGCTGGGTAAAGGGGGGGCCGGTTAAACCCCAGTCAAACCGCAAGTCTGACTTGCGGTTTTATGTGCATCGTTTTCTGTTGCTTTTTACCCATTGGATAACAAGACGGTGCTGGTCAAAGACCAGTCAAACCGCAATTCCGACTTGCGATTTTACTGGGGCGTTTTTCCACGCTGGCTTCCACGTAATGACGTTGCTGACGGGGCAATGAAACCGCAATTCGTAGTTGCGGTTTGATCGAGTCAACCACCAAAACAGACCCACGCTGGTAATATGTTTCAAAAGAGACCCATACCGGTAATTTTTTTAAAAAACAAACCCACTTGGGTCAATCAGCCAGTATTTGTATCACTTCAAGTGGTCGGTGATTCACTTTGCTTTATAAATAGTTAACAATATCATCAAATTATTGACAATCATACATAATTAATTATAGGTAAAAATATGATTAATTTTGTATCATAGATGATTAGCAGTGTTATGAGACTGCAGTAAAAAAAATAGTGTTATTTAATGCCATTAAAAAAAGAAAGTAATTATTATTTTCATATATCTAAAATAAATAATGGAAAATAAATCCTCTCTATTTCCTTTTTGTTTATTTTCTATTATTTTCTATATTTTAAAAAAATTAATTAAATACATATAATATAAATTTTATAAGATGTAACATTTATATATTCAAAAGCTTAATAAAAAGAAAGAAATGAAGAAAAAAGAAATGAATAGATTTTAACTCAATAAATGGATACTGAATACTAACATTATTGACACAAATTATAAACTTAAAAAAGAAATAATAATCTTGTATGCTATTAGAATTTAATTATTACTATAAATGATACTAAGTGGATATTTTGGAGTTTACCATAACACAATTCTTAATAAAGTGGCGGTTTTCTAGTCGTTATAACTTTGCATATCCCCTAATTAAATAGATTCTCACTAAGTAAGTGAAGGCATTTAATTACTCCAAAGTTTTATCCAAATTTTTATGAGAATTCACTATATTGATAGTTATTGTACACTCTATAAATCTTCAACGTCCACTTTGGTTCTTCTATTAAATTTAATTTGAAGTCAGCGTCAACCCTATCAAATGTCCACGTTAATGAGTCATTTTCCAAACGGCAATATTTCATTCAGGTCACTATAATTTATAAACAATTTTTTCCAATTTCGATTAGAACAGTGCGTTTGGAAAACTTCAAGCTGTTTGTAATTGACGGTCAATATAGTACATGAAAATATGAAATGAAAAATATTTGAAAACAATTTGAGAATGAATTTTCAATGGATCGATATTTCATTTTGATTATTCTTGAATTAAAAAAATGTAAAAGTGCTCTAGTTTCAACCAATATTTTTATCAGAATTAACTGAAGAATAAGTCTTCTTATTTTTTAGTGAATGATAAATAAGCTTTCTATGGCCCATGGAATTAATGGCATAGATAACAAATAAGGGTAATTTTTATATATTTCTTCCACATATTTTCCTTACTTGTTATTGTGATATTCTCAAATTTATATATTTATACATATAATTATATTTAATATATATTTAAATCAAATCAAATTTAAATATTATCTAATTATAAAATAATAGATTATTTTAAATTTTAGACAATATTTATATACATATATATAATAGCAATAATGATAATAATAATAAACAAAATTTAATTAAACTTTTAATATTGTATTATTATTAAATATTTAATATGAAATATTTTTAAAACATATCGTATAAGTAAAATTATAAAAATAAATTTATAATATATTTTAAAATTTTAATATATATATATATATATATATATGTATGCACACACAAAAGACCAAAGCATATAAAAAAAACCCACTGCAGTGTTAAATATAACCAAGACTGCAGCGTAAAAAGAAAAAAAAAATTACATAAGCTAAAAAAAAAACTAAAAAAAAAAGAGAGAGAAGTGGATAGGTCTAACGAAACCATATCCATATGAAACTAGTATTTATTTCTAAATAACTAAAAATTGTATATAAACTATGTAATGATGAAAAAAAAAATAAAATTATTTGAGCCCATGCACCAACTATAAATAAGAGGTAGAAGAAAGGGGAGGAAGTCAGGGAAGAAATTAAAAGTGATAGTGATAAAGTGTTTATTCGGAGAAAAAAATGCAAACTCTTGTATTATTCTAATTATTAAGGTAAAGAGAGGAGACATTTATCACTTTTAAATATTATATTTGTTTATTTTACTATAATTATTTAGTAAGGTATCCTTAACCTCATTCTATTTATTATTTTATGTTACTTTTAACTATAATTATTTAATGAGATGTCCATAACCTTGTTCTATTTATTATTTTATGTTATTTTAACTATAATTATTTAGTGAGGTGTTCCTAAGCTCGTTTTATTTATTATTTTATTTTACAATTAACTATAATTATTTAGTGAGGTATTCCTAATCTTGTTCTATTTATAATTTTATGTTACTTTTAACTATAATTATTTAGTGAACATCTCTAACCTCATTCTATTTATTATTTTATGCTATTATTAGTTATATTTATTTAATTTATTGATCATAATCTTGTTTGATATATTATTTACCATTTTATTTTAAATATAATGGTTATATTTTTCTTTTGTATATAAATATATAACAAAAAGTTTAGTAAAAGTTTTAATCCTTAAATAAAGATTTGAATTAAGTTATAGTTGGAGGTTTGACTTTGAAGATTTAAATGAGTAAGTATTTAAGATGAAATACCATTGTATCTTTTTAAAATAACTATGATAAAAAAACTCATTTATCATAACTAGTCACTACAAAAATAATTCAAATTTCTAGAAGAAATATATATATATATATATATATATTTTTTTTTTTTTAAATTGTTGTTATTTAAATTGTTGTTATGTAAAGTATTTGCATGATAATTGTCTCACTCCTTTACTTTCTTGTCTAAAAAAAATGAAAACACAAAATTTAAAATATGAACACCATAAATTATTCTGGCACATTAACCATGTAAGAGCATATACACACTAAAGGTGTATGACTCACTATTGTAAAACGAAATTAAATAACAGAGAGTAAGGCTAGAAGGAAGTTGGAAGGAAGAGAAGATTGAGAGGGGATTAGCAAGAACAAATAATTTGAAACTTTATTCTTTCAGCAGTTTTTTGCAAAGAATATTTCTCTTTTCTAGACACTTGTATTATGTATTCTAGGCCTTATTTTTAGCGTTTAATTGGTATATACGGTTAGTATAAAGATTTTTATACTGATATTCAACAACGATTCTTTATTTATGATAAATTTGTTAGACTCTATTTATCACTACTTTAAAAATCACATAAATAAAAAATTATAATTGAACGTCAGAATTTATATCAATTAAACTCTTATTTTTATACTAGAATAGAGGAACTATTCAGATAAAGTACCTAATTAAGCTAACTAACAGAATAACACAATTGTATGAGAACCAGAAATAGGTAGCACTCACACTGCAGAAACTATGAATAAATTTTAGAAACACCATGTAACAATGATAATTCACGTTACTTCAACAACTCAAACTTTTGCCCACTAGCTAAGAGGTTTTTGGTAAGCCGTTTTTGCATTTGATGACTAACAAGTGCAAATAATAGGAAAAGTATTAGACCCTCTACAAAGAAATATGTGACCCTTTATAATCTTCATTTCCACTTTTCGCGTAGTTCAGGAATTATGCATAAACTTTGTTTTTTCTTCTATCACGATAGATATAAATAATTGGAGTTATAAAACTAAAACGGTAATAAACGTTGAAATGGTCATAACCTCACAATGCATTCTCAGTTCAAGACTTGAAGCTTTCTTTTGTTTTTTTAAAGTCAAGACATGAAGTTGATCATTCCTTCAGAAAATACCAAATATTAGAAAACAAGAAGTTTGCGCAAGTTGATCATGTTAACTCAAGTCAATGTCGCTATATATGAATAGACTATTTCTATTTTTGTTTTTATCGTGGACTCGAAGTTTACCAATGAAAATCATTGTCTATATAAGATTATTAACATAAGATATGCTAATCAAATATCTTGTTTTCCTTCACTGACTAACAATAAAATAACATGACATGCCAATATTATTATTTTACATTTTTTGAAAATTCAAACTTTTCATTTTTACTGATTTTTAAGCCATACTGTTTTTATTTTGTGAATAGGGGTATTAGAGAGAGAAGATCCAGTTTTTTTTTTTTTTATAAGAGTAAGTCCAATCATTTAAAGATGTCAAATTTGAGATTTTAATGAACTCGTTATAGATTTATAGACTTATTCTTGAATTAGATTCATCAGAATTTGTTTTACATAAAAACAATAATAAAATTTTATAAATATAATATTATAATTAAATATTTTAACAACATAATAAATTAAAATAATAAATTATAAATTTTACACTACTTAAATAATTAAGTTTAGTAATACATAATTATCAAATAACAACTTCTAAATGTGATAATAATAATAAAACATTTTTATTAATGGTATTACTAGAAATCAGGATTTGGATATTTTTAGATGTTAGAGTTCTTTACTTCAAGAATAACATACCAAATATATTGAACCCCTAAACACATAGAAAACAATTCAAAATCGTAATAATTTTAGTCTAATTTTTATTTAATAACTTAAGTAAATCCGAGAATTTGTAAAGTTTTTATATAAGTTACTAAGTGTATCCAAAGTTTATTAAAAAAAATGTACATATAAATTAACTCACAAAGGAAAAATAGGGTTATAATTAAACTCGTGAGGATTAAAGAATTGATTCCAGAGTAATATTGAATTTTTTTATAAGACCAATATGATTTTTCTAATAATAACAAGTATTATAGTTAATATAGTGATATTTTTTTATTTACAATTAATGTTAAGTGTCATGTTTAATTCAATTTGTAAAATCAGTTTTTTTTTTAAAAAATATATGATATTTTCATATTAATGGAATAGTCGTTACCAGCAAACCAATACCGTTGGATGTTGGAACCAATTTTGAGTTAAAAAATATAATTAATTTTGTACTTATTTTTGAGGATTTGGATATTTGTTCTGATAACCTGTGGCCTATGATAAAAAAAAAAAGAGTATTCTTTGGCATTTAAAAAAATCATTTTAAGAAAAAGTACGACTTTTCAAACGGTTTTGTTAAAATTATTTCAGTTACTGTCAAAAGAAAAGGAAGAACGGGTAGTGCCCTAGTGAGGAAGACAAAAAATTGTTTGTTATAAAAAACAAGACGAAAAATTCTAAAATAAAAGAACAAGAAGATGTACATTAATTCTGCATTCGAGGCCTTTTGGACTTTTATTCCAGAAGCAATTGATATCATACAATGATTAATAAAATTAGATGGTAAATAAATTATTTTAATTTTGAGGTATATTTTAAAACATGTATACTGAAAAAAAAAACATATATAATATTACATTTAATATTTTCTAGTTTCTATCATTCTAATTTCAATGGCTTAGGGGACCCACTTGAAACGCAGCTTTTCGCATCAGTCATAACTCATCAGGGACCATGCAACTGACCCAGTCATGCAATGGTGCTATTTAGAGGATCCTACTCTTCCAAAAATTATTAAATTATTTTAAAAGATTGTAAAATAAATTAATGTAATACAATTAATTAATTTTATAAATTATAATAATTAAATAATTATATATTATATGCTTATTAATATAACTGCCAAAACGGACTAACCCGACTCATATGGGTCAGTCCACCTTGACCTATTAGAAAAATCGATTAACCTAACCTGGTTCATTTAAATTTTTTTACTCAATCTGTTAGTCTGGCCTGACCCACCACGGGTTGGTGGTTATAGGGCCAACCCACCAAAAAAAAAATTTATTTTAAAAATTAAGATTATTTAAAATTTTAAAATTAATTATTTAATTAAGTATTTATTTAAAATTAAGAAAAATATTTTCTATTTAATTATGTAATATAACAGTTTAAATCATAAATGTTTAATGGGTTGAATAATAAATATTTAGTAAAATAATAAAATAATAAATATTTAGTGAGTTGAAAATAAGCTGACCCAGTCCACTAAGTTGAATCCGTATAGGTCAGATCTGAAGTGGGTTGGGTTAATTTTTAGCTGTTGCAACTTGTTTTTTTTTATTTTTTTAATCCGACCCGTATTCATAGTAAACTCACATATTTAAACTTGTTTTAACGATTATAGTATAAATGAGACATCTAATAATTTTTTTATTCTTTACAGCTAAAGCCAGTTATAGTTAGCCGTTATCTTTCAAAATGAGCCACCATTGGAAGCTTTGTTTAAAGTAAAATGGATTGATACTTAGTATAGTGCTTAGGGGACAAGATTTAGTAACACAAATTAAAAAAATTGATTAACATAATTTTATTAACTGAGTTTTGTATAATTCTTATGAAATACGTGATACTTTTAATAGGTTTCATTGTATTCTAGTGAGACTTTTATAAAGTTTAATTTAATAGAAAATAATGTGAGAAGAAAGTTGAAATGCAATTCAAAGGGGTTAAGTGGAACTTCTATTTGTTACATAATGGTGTTACGTAGATAAAATCACGTCGCCCTCGTTCGGAAAATGGGTGTTGAATCCCGAGTTTTGCTTTTAAGATTATTTTCCTGTACTTATTATTTTTGTATTTCAGGCACCTCAAATGTTTTTCGTGTAATTTTTATTTTTTCTATCAATAAAATCCTGGCTGATAAAAATAAAGACGTTAAATATAAAGTAGTTTGAATTTTTCCTAGAAAGTTCTATTTTCCTCTTCAATTTAAATCATAATTTAAATTTTTTGGTGTGAATATGGCGATTGTAAAAATAAATCATAATTTAAATAATTTTAAGATAAGTATTGTAAAAAAAATAAATTATCATATATTATCATTTACTAATACAATAGTTTGATGACAGTTAGTCCATAAATTTTTTATTTTATAATATTTAAAGACAAAATTTAAATAAAGATCTCTCTTTGCATTGTTTAGGATATTCATTAGAAAAGTAAGATGGGAAAGAGATATTAAATTTTGAGTAGGTATTTAAGAAGAAAAAAGTAAGGAAAATTATTTCTATAATACTTTTCTTTTAAATTAACATGAAATAAAAACAATAATTTAACCAACAAGTATATTTTATATTTTTTTCTGAAAAGTACATTTTATATTTTGGATTCGATAAGTTTTTAGTTCTAAAATTTTGAAATTTAGTATGTGCTAAAAGCTTAATTAAGTTTATATTTTATTTATGCTATTTCTATTTCTCTTCCTAATTTTGTCTCTGTATAACACTAAAGCTTTGGCAATTGTTAGCTGGTCACTTAAGCTGGCTAAAACTCTCCGCTTTTTCTCCGGCAGACATAGCCGGAACTTCACCGGAAACTGAAACTTCGCCGGAATGTGGAATCCACGCTCTATTCCCTGTGCGTTCTCTCTGCTTCTTCTTCTTCTTCACTCGGTGCTCGCTCTGGTCTACGCTCAAGGATCCAACGCAACCACATGGAACACTCTCACTGGTTCGTGTCTCGTTCTCTCTTCTTTCTCTTACTTCTGTTTTTCGCTTATGCATATATTGCTGAGAAATTGCACAAAAAAATAAAAATCAGAGGAATTGTTCCAATACTATTTTACCTTGCTTAAGTTCCTTTTGTTCTTATTGGTCCTGTTTGGTGTTAATTTCACTTTCTGCTATTAGTCAAATGATGTGTGCATTTATTGCATATAAATTTTAATTGAATTTTGTTTGTGAAAATAGAAATAAATGAGGCTGAGGATTGAGATTGAGAAACTGTATTAACTGTACTGTGTTCTAGTGCTTAGAAAATCCTCTGTTTATATTTTATGTTTTTAGAATTTGTGTGAGTTGGGAAGTGAGAATTTTCAGTGGAAGCGGGTTGAAGGTCGTGCAGATGAGCGAGCAAGTTTGATTAAACTTGAAAAAATCCAAACAATGGTTTTTTAAAAAATAGACTTTAAAAAAAAAGTAAAAAAATATCTTTTGAAAGACAACTTAGAATTTAGATAAATAGTTGAGTTGAAATAACATTGTATAAATTTATCTACTAAGTATTCCAAATAATGGAGAGGCCTTGGATGATAATTCTAAGGTATAATACTAACAAGTGGTTGGTCCGAATTCAACTAAATTCAATCTCCTTACAGTAAGAGACGAAACCATAGTATTTGACTGATTTATGCACTTTGTTTCTGCTGGGCACTTTTGTTTCTTGAAACTCACTTTGGACAATTTCTTTTGTTTGCAACAGGAAGTCCACCATTGGTCATAGCACGTGGTGGTTTTTCAGGGATATTTCCTGATTCAAGTTATGTTGCCTATGATTTCGCAGTTCAAACTGGTTTAAAAAATCTCATTCTATGGTGTGATGTGCAATTAACGAAAGATAGCCAGGGGATCTGCGTCTCAAACATCAAGCTTGAAAATGCTACCAACATTAATTCGGTTTTTCCAAATCGAAGTAGTACTTACACTGTTAATGGTTTACCAACCACTGCCTATTTTTCGGTGGATTTCACCTTCAAGGAGCTGCATTCCAACGTTGCCTGTAAGTTCAACTTATGTTAAAGAGGTGAATTTATTGTTACACACCTTCAATAATTGAAGGACTAACCGATTGTTTTCTTCCTTTTCAATAGATCCAACACTAACAGATTTATGTTTTATAAGATTTTACAAGTTAAGAGTAGTAACAAAAACTTTAGTTTAGGTATGTAATTCTTGTTAAGATTCATGGTAGGACCTTTTGAACATATAGATAGAGACAGAATTTTGTAACATCATCTATTCACTTAGGCTAATAAGATAGCAGAAACTTTGTTAGTGTCTAATTAACAAAAACTGTTCTTATAAAAAAGTATTTGAGTACAAATCGTTATGAACTTTTCGAAATATTTTTTATGAACTTTGTTGAATATCTTACCACTTTTTGGAATGGGCAAAGAGAGAGAACCTGTAAGAGAGGACTTTGACGTTCAAGTCAATAAATGAGCAACATAGAGAAGATGAAAAAAGGTTGAAGTATAATAAATTTTTCTGAATGAATAAATGACACATACCTCCTACCTTATATTTATAATAAGAAATGTACTTGTTACCTCACGGTCATTAGCTGCTTTCCTTGGTATATTTCTTTTATTCAGTGTGTTTGGCTTTTATCCCACAGATACTTAGATCCTGCTAAGCTTTATTGGGAATAACACTAATAGTGATTATGTTAATTTATCTTCTTGGTTAACTTAACTAATTGATTGGTTATTTGTAAGATTTCGGATTTCGGCAGGGCTGAAATCCTTAGAGGTTTATTTCCTCTCTTTGGAGGGGTTGTGTTATATTTCGGATTTCGGCTGTGCCAAAATTCAAAGTCTCTTTATTTGTCGCTTTTCTTTTTATTTGAAATCTTTATGTTCTTTTGTTTATATGTTTTTCGGTTTTTGGCTATGCCGAAATCCGAAGTCCCTAGGATGGTATTTTTAGGGTCGGGTAATGTGGTGATTTATATACTTCAATTTTCGGCTATGCTGAATTCCGAAGTCCCTTGATGACTTTTTAGGTCTTGTTCCTTTTGTGATTATACAACTGTTGACAATTATCCCTAACAGTTTGTGGTATGTTCATACATGATACTCTAATTAAGCCATATATATACACTAATACTTTTTTAAAGAGGCTAGAGAAGGGAAGGGGAGAAGAAAAAACAAATTGCCTAAGCAAACCCACATCTTTGCATATGAATTTTTTGGGCTTTTGAACTTTGAAGATTGTATTGTACCCATTCGACTCACCTTACGTCATGACCAATAATGGCAGATCTTGACCAAGAATATTAAGGAGTCAACAAAAATAAAATATATATACTTTAAGAAAATTATATTTTTTTGTAAAAAATTTTATATTTATTAAAAGGGAGAAAAAGTTTGAGGGAGTAAAAAGCAATAAAATAGATATTTACAAAAATAATTATAATTCTTTTAGAATATATATATATATATATATATATATTTACTAAAAGGAAGAATAAAAAATTACCTCTCTGTAGTTTAGCTAACATGAGATTTAAACTTTACTAAATAAATCACTAGACCAAACTTTGGAATTACTAAAAAAAAAATTTGACAATCTTCCCTAAAAGTAAGACACACCACGATTTTTGTAATCTGTAAAATAAAACATTACATTTATTTGCAGATTAACAGCCACACGACAAGATTTCCTGTCATAACATGGTTATCATTAATAAATTTTCAAAATATCAAAATTTACAACATCTACAAATTGTAACCCAATAGTCACTATATATCAAAATATAGACATTTCATTATTTATCTCTATCCCTGTCCTTAACTTGGACTTTATATCTACCACTAGTGTAGCTGCATAACTGGAGTTATCAACAATACACTCTTCATTATGTCAATAGAGACCTACCAAAAGGATGTACAAATTCCTAGATGAGATAGCAAATTCCAGAAAGTCTACTATTCAAGCATCTCTTAATCCGAGGAAAAGGAAGGAAGAAGAGAGTAAGTCACAACGATTTAGTGAGAGTATAAACTATAAAATACAAAGTGGATAAGTCGAAGAAACAACTATAGTACCAAAATACTACTTTATCTCTTTGTTGTGATGAACGAAAATATATATAATTATCAAAACTACTGAAATATTTTTTAGATTACCAAGAGTAATAAATAATCAAGTTAAACTATGGAAATTTAAATATCATTCATCATTCTTAGCATAAATCATCAAAATAACTTATTTAATAATTACTTTCCTCTTCAAAAAAAAAATTCAAATATACTACTAGGTAGAAGAGCTATTCACATAAAAAGAGAAGTCAGTTAAGCCTTTCAACATTGTTAGTGGGAGCAATCACAGTAATTTCTAAAGACTCTAAACTTTGAAAACAATATATTGATAGTTAGATAAAAACCCCAAATTGAAATGTTTAGGGTTTTTGAGAGAAGCACAATAATATTAATAATTGAATTCCTTAAATCTAATACATAACCCATAACTAATATATGGTGTAAAATTACTTATTTACCTCAAAATATTAAAAATTTACCTAAAAAAGATCAAATAAAAAACTCTAAAAAAGATGAGAATGATTTTCTTCACCTCAAATCACTTTTCCCACAATTGGAGAACCACAAAAATGTAAAAATTGATGGTATTATGACTAATCAAGAGAAACAAGAAAATAAGAAGCTACAAGAAAGAAAAGTTGAAGCTAAAGAAAGATGATGAGAAAATGAAAATAAAGAAGAATGAATAGATTTCACGTGTTATTTAAAAAAAAAACGTTTTATTTCAATCAAGTTTGTTTGTTTTAGTGTTTATGTAAAAAAAAAAAAACAAACAATCATTATATTTTTTCTTTAAGTGTTTAACTTTTTATATCTTAACATGATGAAATGCCAATATGACACTGTACTGCCAAATTTAAAAGTGGAAGAAACTAGAACAAGATATGCTTTTCAAGTTGTAAAACAGCTAATTTAAGGAATGAATAGTATAAAATCAAACTAGATTAAAATTAGAGTTTAATTAATATTTTAATTAAGAACATTAGTTTATTAACTTTACCATTAATAATTTAAACGTCAAATTAATATAGAGTTGTGATTGAATGATAATTAAATTTTTTTTTAAATTTTCATTACATATTAATTAAATTCTTAAACTCTATTCCTCCTCCATCCTCATTGTTTTTATTAGATATAATTTATATCGAGCTAAATAGAGAATTTTATAAATTTAATGAAATTGAAATACATTTAATTTAAAAAAATTTTAATTTAAATAACTTTATTGTTTAGATAATTTTATTTGGATAAGTAATTAAATTTTATTGAATTTTCTTATTCGGAGTATTTCAATTTTCTTCAAATATAAAACTTATTTTAATAGCAACCAATATTTAATAATTCAACTTTCAACGTATCAATCAATTAAGTTTTTCAGCCAATGTTATTTTTTTGTCTGTTGCGGATTTCAAAGGAATTTTTTTAAAATTATTTTTTTCTATAAAACATAAGAAATAAAATAATAAATATAATAATTTGTAAGTAAAATATACATTATTTCTTCAAAATAACATAAAAGTAAAATTACATATAAAAGTAGTTTATAAATTTATTTTGTAGACACATATTATACTTTTGCTTAACTATTCAATTTTAATAAATTCATTGATTTACAAAAAAAAGTATTTTATGAATGATAAAATGTAAATCCTAGAAAATTAAAAAAAATAAAATTTAGTAACCCCTAATTTTCATCAGTGCAATATCCAATTTTGTGAACACAAGAAGAAAAGTGAAGTCATCAAGAATTAAATTAATTAATTAAAGAAGACATGAATAAATAAGTGAATGAAAATGGATCATGCTTTCTTATTCGTTGTATTAAAAATTTTGTATTTTCACCCTTATAAATATATATAAAATAATAATATTAAACTTTAAATTGAAGGAATCGATCTACAAATTTTCAAAGTTCAAATCTATGATTTGATTCATCTATAGTTAGATTGAATCGGATTTGATTCGATTATGTTTGGATTGATTCATGGATCTAATTGGATCAATTTGGATTCACAAATTTACGGATTGATCTAGATCCATGAACATCCCTAGTTTCAATGCATCTTCCACATTAGTGTGGAATAAAAACCATAATGTTTTGATTAACACACTAGAACTCCATATACCTCACACCCAATTTTTGGAACATGGTAGGCTCGGACACAGAAGTGTAATGCTTTTGGAGTTCTACATGTCATAATGCACCTTCTAGAATAGTGTGAAATAGGTCATAGGGGTATGTATCTTGTACACAAAATTGTGGATTTAATTAAGACAATTTTTTATAAGGAGGGTTAAAAATTATATATATATATATATATATATTTTCTAATTATTTTTCTTTGATTATTCTCTATTTATATAAAATACATAAGCCAAAAAATAACCTCAATTAAGGTTAACAAAATGACTAGCCGGTGTATGTCAAAAAATAATCTTGATTGAAGTCAATTAATTTTTTTCTCATTCGAGTCTAGCAAAAAGTAACATCAATGGACGTTAAGAAAAGACAAAATAAAAATGACAAAAATTCTTATTTTTGGAAGAATTTGAAATTTTATAATTTTAATTCCTCAAAATACTTTTACAAATTACTAAAATTTTAAATTTTCTTAAAATTCTTAAAAAAAAATTGAATGTATTTTATCACAATTCATAAATTTGTAAATTTAATTGAATTCCCCTTATGTAATTCATTTTGGGCTATCCCTTTTAAGTCAGTTCTCTCATGCATATAATCACAGTCTTCAATTATTATTACATTGATAGTTGTTATTTTGATAATATAGTCTCTTTGAAACTTATACATTTAAGACTAATTAGTTTCACGTAATAATAGATTGTTTTGGGAGTTATGCATACTATATATCTATCAATAGAAATTGGCATTTTGGGTGTCTTTAGTTATTATCAACAAACCCATATTTTCATATTACACTTTGAGAGTTTGAGTACTGGATATTGATTATTATGACGATAACAGAACAACCACTATTCTTTTAATAGTTTTATGCCAAAATATCTTTCCCAATCTTTATAAATGAATTGTGATGTGTAAAGAAATGGTGTTATTCATTAAAAGTAATAAAGAAATGTTATTTACTAATAACCGTAAAATAAAGTGAAATTGAATTAAAACAAAGAGACACTATCGTAGGGGATTATTTGTCTTTCGTTAGGTTTCGATCTCTTTCCTATTTCTTTTTGTGTTGAAATATAAGTATTCTAGAAAAAGATAAAATAGAATTTTTTAAAATATTAAAAAAAGTTATCTATTTAGTAATTTAATATATATAAATAAAAAATATTAGAATTATTGAAAACTCCCTATCCACTTTTTCTTTAATGAATTCAAGTGCGAAAATTTTATTACTTGTCGGTTAATTAAGAAGGAAAAAAGACAAGGAAAAATTGTGTTAGAACTTCGTGACCAATAAAAACTAATATTATTAACCGTAACATTAAGACTATAAATAAAAAAAAAAACTTTGTTACTTTAAATAATAAATGCAGTAAAGATAATTAAATTTAATTTTATGATTATTATGTCATCTCACATCTTTTGACATGAATGGTGAAGATTTTAGATTTACTGTTTGAGTAGCTTACTTTTTGTGAATGGATAGTGGTTCAGGGAGATTACACTCGAACATCCAAGTTTGATTATTCATTTGCAATTCTTACTGTTAATGACATTAGAAAAGCAGGAGGCTCAAAAGGATTGTGGTTGAATATTCAGGTACGATGCATTTTCATCATGCAGCATTCTAATTTTTCCCGAACTAAGACCATTTTTTTGTGATATTTTGCAGCATGACGCATTCTACCAACAACACAATTTGAGTATGAGAAACTTCATACGATCTGTTTCGAAAACAAATATCAGTTATATCTCATCTCCTGAAGCTGGTTTCTTGAGAAGTATAAGAGCAGACATTGACCCCAAAAAGACAAAGCTGATCTTCAGGTTTCTGGAGAAAGATGACGTAGATCCATCAGCCAATCAGTCTTATGGTTCACTATTAAAAAATCTAACATATATCAAGACATTTGCTTCAGGAATTCTTGTTCTTAAAGAATACATATGGCCTATAGATCCCTCAAGTCTTTATCTACAACCACATACATCTTTAGTCTTTGATGCACACAATGTAGGGCTGGAAATCTTTGCTTCAAATTTTCAGAATGATATTCCAATCAGCTTTAATTACAGTTATGACTCTGTTAACGAGCACCTCAATTTCATTGACTACGGAAACTTGTCTGTTGATGGTGTGTTGTCTGACTTCCCCCTAACATCATCTGCAGCTATAGGTAATCATTTGAACTGATATCATTATTTTTCTGCTGAGACGTATTTGTTCATTGGAATGGAGTTGTGTGTTGTGTGTTGTGTGTTTCGCATTTTGATGAATCACCTTAAATTAGTCTCTGCTGCATTTGCATGCAGTTTTACTTTGTTATTTAAGTGCCCTTGCATGTTTAAAGCAAGGATCGTATTTATTAATCGAAGAGACACTCATATGAAGTTCTTAATCGAAGAGACAGCACTGGTGGAATTTATATTGACCATTACATCATAGGATTTCATGTCTTGGTGCTAGAGCATGCACATATCTTGCTAACATACTTTTAGACTGATTACTACGTCCACCTTTATAAGCAAAGTCCAGTTTAGACTAGACTCCTTCTTTAGGCTAATTCCACCTATATAATTTATTTGGCCATTGTGAAAGAACAACATGATCTTTATTTTCCTTACTGCATTGCTAAATCAAATATACATGTCTGGTCCAAGTATTGCATGCTATTATCTTTCCAAAACTGAAATTTTCTGTACCAATTTACTATGGTTCTGCATCTTCAATAATATGCATGCATTTCAGTTGTCTCCCTCTTTCCTTCCTGAACTCCTATGTAATTGACCTTAGTTGCATTTGGATCACACGTAAACTTATCATGCTGACGTGACTAACTTCAGAACATGTGTAAGCATGAGTCAAGAAATTTTCCCTTTTAAATAATTATTGATATTATCTTTTTTATTATGCAGACTGTTTTGCTAATGCGGGCCTCGATGCTTCAAAGAAAGGTACATTCAGATCGATGCTTTGTTATGCTTTTATGAACACTAGTCTCTATACCCATGTAATGCACGGGTATTTGTGGATTTATAAAATTAATGTATTTTATAACAATTTAGTAGGAGAGAAAAATTTACAATATTAAAAAATAGATTATTTATTGTTACCGTATTAAATAGTAAAATATATTGTTCATTAAAAAATTTAATTTTTTTAGTATAAATATTTAAATAAAAAGAATTATAAAAAAATATAAAATTAATTGTCTTGAACAAAAATTTATTTACTTTAAAATAATAACCATAGTTTATATCATGATTAAACTATTTTAATTTGTGTTACTATTATCAACTAAATTTAAAGTATTTTTAGTTAAATATTTCAATGGAAAGAAATTAGAAAGTAATTATATTAAATTATAAAATTAACTATCCTAATCATGATTTTGTATCTCGTAAATAATATTTTTATCCTCTGTACTAATAAAAATTATTTTAATTTATGTTATTATTAATTAATTATATTTAAATAATTTTAGTATAATTATTTCAATAAAAAATATAGAAATGAATGGCCTTAAGCAAGATTTTTTATTTTTTGTAAATAATACCTGTAGTTTCTATTAAAACTAAAATTACTTAAATTTATAATATTACTGTCTAATTAGATAATTAGATATAATTATATTGAATATTTTTACAAAAGAAAACTATAAAATAATTAGATATAATTTACTTTTAGAGTCATTATTAAAAAATTATAAAATATTGACCTCCAATTATAAAGTTTAATTAACGTTCTTGAACAGAGTTTTGTCACTCATAAAAAAAATGTACTCTGTGTTTTAATTAAAATTATTTTATTTTATAATGTTATTAATTATTGGAAATAAATTATTTATAGTATAAATATTTTATAAAAATAAATTATAATGTAATTATGTGAAGTTATCATATAGATTTAAATTATTTGGTAGCATATATATATTGAACAAAATTGTTGACTTTTTAGTTTGTAATTGTTTTAACTACTGAAGTAAAAATATATAAAAAAATTATGGAAAATTAGAGGAAAGGAGTTGGGCGGTGTGGTGTGGTGGAGGGAAGAAATAATAAAAGGGAGAGTTACACGGAAAAAAGTGAGTGGGGTCAAAGAAAGAGAAAACAAAAAAACTTGGTTTTAGCACACTTGTCACCAAATTAGCTTAGGTTAGTAGTGCTTCTGCTAGTACGTTTTTGTTTTCCTATATAGTAAGCAAGGATAGATGTTCTGATTTTGTTAGTTAGTCTTTCATTGGTTGATTCTTGTATGCTGGCACAGATTATTAACGAGATAAAATCATTCTTCTGTTCACGTTTCAGTTAACATTTCGGTCATTTCAAAATATGGAGCAAGTGGAGATTATCCTCCCTGTACTGGCTTGGCATATATAAATGCTATTTCAGATGGGGCAGATGTTCTTGACTGTCCTGTTCAAATGTCTAACGATGGAATACCATTTTGCTCTAGCTCTATTGATCTTACAGAGAACACAGATGTTGCTCAATCACATTTCAGCAAACGAGGCAAAACTGTCCCTGAGATCAAACCTGGCAATGGAATATTTACATTTGACTTATCTTGGGATGAAATAAGAAGCTTGAGTCGTAAGTCAAATGATCCATTACTCCTCATTTATATAAATAAAAAGACCCATCAATCATTAAAATGGTATATATACCTCCAATAAGTGGCAATTCATTTAGAATGAGATGCATACAAACTAATCATACGTTAGGAATAATTGGGATAACATACGCTTTAAGGCTGGATATGGACCTGAAAGAGGTGCACTGACCCTTACTCTCACGAATCCCGAGTTATTTATTTTCGCTTGCTTTTCTTTTTGCACTTCACTGTCCGCTGTGAATATATTTTACCTATGAATATATATATAAAAATTATAAGCACGTCTGTTCTTCCTTTTTCCTGCAGCCTCAATGCTGAACCCGTATTTTAAGTTCTCTTTGTTAAGGAACCCAAGAAATGACAAGAAGGGGAAATTTTTAACATTGTCCGATTTCTTGAATTTGATAAATGGTTCAACTTCCCTATCAGGGGCTGTCATCATCATTGAGGTCCGTTCTGCTTATGCCTGTTATTTCAGCAATACAGTCCTCAATTCATTCCATTAGCTGTAGGTTATGTGAACATGTAATATCTTCGGTGAAAAGCAATCAAGCACACTAACTGTGTAAGCCATTTGGTAAATATAATTAATAATTTGTCATGACCATGAGGGCATTAATATCATCTTTGCAAACACCTAGGTAACAATGAGAGCAGAGTCAAGCAACTGTTGGCAGCAATGTCTAACTACTTATGCTTAATTGTTGATATAATTTTTTTTTTCCTTTTTGCCTATTTTTGCTACAATTTTAAGAATAATGGTTATGCACAAATACATTATACTTGCCTCCTTCATACTTATCTTGATAAAACAATAATAAAAGCAATGGGTTTCTAATTGTTAGCTCTAGAAACACATAGTGGTCGTTACATTTAATATTTCTTCTTTATGTGCCCATGAATTATTTTAACAAAGATTTGTGGAGTCCATGGCCTTGTGACCTAGTAGCCCTCGCCCTGGTCAAAATGACAAGGAAGCTGTGGTGTTCAACGTGGGGAATTCAATCCCTGCACTCCCCATTTCCTATCCCATCTAGAACCCCTTGGTGATTTCAAAACATTAAGAAGGATAACAGTAGTGTGTTCTTACTTCTTAACACGTCATTCGGATAAAATTATGGATTTCTATAAATTTATATTTTCTCATTTTTTTATTGAAATTGTTATTTTGTACTATTTTCAGAATGCAGCCTTTCTTGCAAGCAACCGAAACTTAAGTGTGACTGATGCGGTCATTGATACTTTGAGCAAAGCAGGTTATGATCAACCAGGGCGACAAAAAGTTATGATTCAATCCAAAGATAGTTCTGTACTGAAGAAATTCAAGGAGAAAAAAACCCAGTATGAACTTGTCTACAAGATTGATGAGATAGTTGGTGATGTTGTTGATGCAGCTATTTCGGATATCAAAAGATTTGCTCATTCTGTGGTTGTCGAGAAGGACTCTGTATATCCCCAAAATGATTTCTTCCTGACTGGCTCTACAAAGATTGTGCAAAAGTTCAAATCTTCCAATCTTTCTGTTTACGTAGAAACATTCAGCAATGAGTTTGTATCTCAGGCTTGGGATTTCTTGGCAGATGCAACGGTGGAGATCAACACATTTGTTCAAAAGGCCAAAATTGATGGTGTCATTACAGACTATCCAAAAACAGCTGATAGATACAGAAGTAAGTGCATACAAAACCTTTATTTCTTGTCCTTATAGAATTAAAGGTGCAATTCTTTGATTTTTATATTTTTATGTTTAATCACCTTAGGGTTTAGTTACATTTGACTTCCACGTGTCTTTCATACTTTACTTAAATGTAGCAAATTATCACTCACAGTCGATTGGTTTCCTTCTCCTTTTGTTTTCTTTCCTTTACTTGGTCTAACATCTGATGACTGATATGATTGTTCATCATCAAACCCAGAGAATAAATGCTTAAATTTGGGTAAGAACACACCTTACATGGAACCAGCAGAAATAGGTGGCCTTTTACAAATCATGGACAAATATGTCATTCCACCAGCTAAGGCTCCAGCCCCATCCCTGACAGAAGATGATGTGACAGAGTCCCCTTTGCCTCCAGTGTCTAGAATAGCCCCATCAGTTAGCCCTAATGCAAGGGCTGGAACAACACCACTACCATCGCCAAATGCACAGGTTAAGGTCTCTTTCAGCTTCTATATCTCCACACTGGCTCTGCTGCTACCATCTCTTCTCCTTTGACTAGTGCAGGCTTTCCACTGAAAACAAAAAAGCTTTCAGCTTTAGCCCTCTATTCCTCCTTCTTCTCCAATCTATTTCTGTTGTAGCAGTAACAATTAATACACCTACATATCTCAAGTATTTTATAGGTGATCATTTTTTATCTTCTGTTTATAAACATGTATACTCATTCACTGTCAGTGTTGTACTTGTCTGGTTCTATCATCAATAATTACTGTTACATGTTCATTTTTATTTTTTTTCTATTCAATTTTATTTTAGATTTTATTTTATTTTACAATTTTTTAAATAAAACAATGCTGTTCCTTCCTTCCAATTGTCATAATGTCATTAACTATTAACTTTTATTCAAAAAAAAAAAACTATTAACTTTTATAATCGGTGAAAGTCTAAAATTGTTGCTAATTTGCGACAATTTTATATAAAAAATAATAAATTATTTTAAAATATTTTTTAATATAAATAAATATTTAACCTTAATATTTTTAATTTAAAATTTTAAAATATATTTGAAATATGAAAATATTAAAATGTATTTATAATTTTTTTTGAGTTGTGTTTAAAAAATGTACTTTTTACATTTTAGAATATGTATTTTGAAATTTTTTTAGTTATGTTTAGTTCTTAGAAAAATTTTAAATTCAATTTTTCGTCCTTCAAATTTTCAAGATCTTTTATTGTTTAGTCTTGATAAATATTTTTCATAGTTTTTAATCGCTAATTGACTTTCTTTTGATGTTTTTGTCTCCAAGTTAAATTAGATTTGGTAAGTGATATGTAGAAGACTAGATCATCACACTAATTTATATGAACATGTCGATATTTAAGAATAATACAACACAAGTTTGAATGTTAAATAATAAGTTAAAAATTGCTTATGGTAATGCTAGAAATACTAACTTTATTAGCAAGTTTTATTTTGAAAATAATATATAAGTATAAGAGTATGTTTGAAAAAAATTATAACATGAATTATACTGTGTATTTGTAGATTATGAGTTGTTTTGAAAAAATAAGTTGATTTAAGAAGCTGATAATTTGTAGAACATGATTATTTTTTAATAGTTTATTTTTTCTTTCAGTTATTTTTACACTTTTTTATTATATAAATTTGATTTTTTTGTTAATTAAAAAATATTAATTATTTTCAAATAACTTCAGCAAACTTATAAAAAATAAATGTAAAACCTGTAAAAAAAATTAATTATTTTCAAATAACTTAAGCAAACTTATCAAATAACTCCATTTTCTCCTTAGATTCCTGTACTTTACAAAAATGAGTGTAAAACCTGTTATATATTTTTAAGAAAAATATAAATATTAAGTTGTATTTGCATATTTATAATGAAATGAGTCCAAAATTAAAAAAAAAATAGAGATAATTAATAAATTAATCACGAATCCAACAAATTATCAATATTTGCTAGCATAATTGGAGAAAGAGATCCACCTAAATCTACTCCTTGAGTCAGTTGCATAAAAAATTCAAATCACCTTGTGTTATGTAATAATTAGGATGACTAATCACGAAAGAACAAGTATCGTTGATCAAATTAAGATCCAACATAATCTAACGGACATGCTTACTCTTGCATGATGCAAGAAGAAATTAGGTCTTAAATCCTAGATAGAATTCGTCATCAAAGCCTGGTAACATAATTATGCAGTGTTGCAAGATTTTAGTTGCATGATGCTTACTCTTGTATTGTATTATCCAACATATTAATAAAATAAGAAGAGTAAATGGATAATCTAGAAATACAATATTTTTACATACAAGATTTAAATAAGAAATCCAAAAATCTACTACAAAAATATTATAATAACTTTTTAATTACTTCTATTATTCTAGTGTTTAAAGCACAGTTGGTCATACAAATGGACGCGACGCAGCGTGTTTAGCCTCTGTCTTCTGTCTTCTCTCTTCTCAAACCATCCTCACCTCTGTCTCTTATCTCTTCAAAGTAAAATAATTTTACTCACTTCACCCCTTAATATGAGATTATGTTTTGCACCTAAATTTTATCAACTGTGAATGTTTCATAAACTTATTCTCTTTTAGGAAAATATCTTATAAGAGTAACCATTATTTTCTTTATGGAGGTCAATTCTATTTTTATTAAATATATTTAAATAAAAATAGCTTCCGGAGCAATTATCCCATTGCAATTTATGTGCATCCACCAATGCATTCAATTTTTTTTATTCTTTAACAAATTTTACTGTCAAATTATAACTTTTTATTATGTAAATTATTTGTACAGAATCTTAAATAAATTTAAAATATTAATTTACTAATTATTAATAAAAATATTAATAATTAATTAATAATTATAATAATAATTAATTTAATAGTTATTAGTAATACTTATATATATATATATATATATATATATATATATATATATATAACAGTTATTTCTTCGTTAAGAGAAAGACAAATGATGCAGTTCATCTTCTAATTAGGAAAGTCATTCAATATGGAACGATGATACTCATCTTACAATTTCACAATATATCTTTTATAAGAAAAAAATATTAATAGTTATTCTACCAAAGAATATAAACATACGTGCACGCACTTGTCATTGCACATAACTTATTTTTATATACGCACATAAACATACCTACGTCCAGTCCACACATGCACATAGAAATATACACATAAAAAATATTGAAGTAAGTTATAATTTTTAATTTTTTAAATTATATGTTATTAAATAAATGTTATTTTTTAACGTTAATTAGTATACAAATATTAAGAAGAAACCTTAAATAAGTTTAAAATATTTATACATTTAATTTAAAATATTAATTTTCTGTTTGTTGAAGTGTTTTTATAAAATAAATTAAAAGTACAATATTCTTATAAAAGTAAAATCTCATTATTACATTACTTGTGAAACTATGTGTTTAGTTGTTTTCTTACAGAAGTTGTTGATGTTTAAATTAATGGCTACAAAATGAGAAATATTTAACAAGTATAAAATATTAATGTATTTACCTTAATATATAGTTAAATATGAAGTTTGTCTCCTAATTTAACATCTTTTCAAATTTGGTTTTTATAAGTTTTTTTTAATATTTTTTAATTATTTAATTTTAATTTTTGTTGCCTACTACTCTGCCACTGTTTAAAAAGTCAATGTGGCTAATGATGAATTATTTTTAAAAATTAAAAATGGTTAGAAATTGTATGGAGAAATATTCATTGATTATTAAAATATTTTTTATAGTAAAAATCATAAAATTGCAGAACTTACTATAGTAATTAAAAAGATACAGTTCAAGTTTAGCGATTTCTAACTACTTAATAAATATTTATTCATGAATTGTTTAATACTTTATAACTATTTTATTTTTTCTTTAAAAACTTTTGGATTTTTTTCTTTCTAATTATAAAATGTGTCAAATTAGTAAACTATTTTTTTCTATATAAAATATCACCTAAACTATTTAAAGGAGTAAAAGACTTCAAAATTAGAGGATAAAAACACAAAAAAAAAAAGAAGTAAAAGTGAACATATTATAATTTGGAGGAAATAAAAATATTTGTTTCATTAATTAAATAAAGAAGGGTGACATTATTTATCAAAATAAACTTAACAATGTTGATCTTGATCCTTATCCTTTCTTTTTCTCAAATGAGAGGTATTAATGATAATAATCTTGATCCTTATCCTTTGTTTTTCTCAAATGAGAGGTATTAATGATAATTATAATAAATTTTATTCAATAAAAAGCATGTATTAGAAAAAATTGAGAATATATAGCATTGGTGTTGAAAAACATAAGTGGGGTCCACCTTAGTAAATGGAGTACTCTTCTCTTTCTCTATATAACAAGCTTGTTACTCATACTAAGCTGGCCAATTCTCTTGTATTTTTCTCAGCCACGCGTAGTCGGAACTTCGCCAGAATGTGGAACTCACGCGCTGTTGCACGCGCGTTCTCTCTGCTGCTTCTTCTTCTTCACTCGGTGCTCACTCTGGTCTCTGCTAAAGGGTCCAACGCAACCACATGGAACACTCTCACTGGTTCGTGTCTCGTTCATTCTTCTTTCTCTTGCTTTTGCATGTCTTTATGAGAAAATGTGTCAAACTAAAAATTAGAGGAATTGTTCTAAGCTTTCCTTTGTTCTTTGTCGAGTTGGTGTTAAACTGTTAATTCCACGTCGTGTCGTTATTAATCAAATGATGTGTGCATTTCTTGCATGTCAACTTCATTGAAATTTTGATGGTGAAAATGGAATTAAATGAGACCGAGGATTTGAGTGCTGTACTATACTCTGTTCTGGTGCTTACAAAATTATATATTTATATGTTTATGTAATTTGAGTGAATGCTGAGTAGAGAGGTGAGAATGAATGAACTTGAACTTGTTAGTGTTGGTGTGGCTGTATTGTGATAACAAATTGTTGTTTTTTCTTTTGGAAAAGGAATAATATTACTTAGCATATGCTAGCCACCTCCTGATCACAAGGAATGATTAAGAGGTGTCAACATCAGAAGTTACATGAATTTTTAGTACAATAATGCATAACCGAAGGGATTTACATTAGCTTATAAAAAAAATGGTACTCTGGTTGCATAAGTCAATCACGAAAGGAAAATGTGGCATTCTTATGGTAAGCTCTGATCCACCTCCATGGTTTAAGCTCTCATGAAAATTGGTTAATCTGTGTTTGCATGAAATTAAGGTTTTGAATTGAGGTTGCAGTTGGTTTTGTGGTGGTGATCCTCTACGTTGTGGGAAATTTCAGACAGATGTGACAACAGTTACAGCGGTGGAGAGTGGAGACCTCAAAAACCTTGATGTTGTGGCTGAAATAGTGGTTGTGAATAATTTTTTAAAATTTTCATGTGATCAATGAAAATTTTGAAAGCATATAACAAGTGGAAATTTGAGATATTCAACATGTTTTGTACACAGCAAAATTATGATTAATAATTATTAAATATAAATAAATTAAAAGAAAAAATGTGTAGGTTGAAAAAATTAGTTTCAAGAGCTTATTTTTTGGTGAAATGGACTGGTTGTAAACTTGAGAAATTAAAAGCTTTGTTTTGCAATGTTTGGTAATAGTGGAGAGGCCTTCAACAATAAATAAAACTCTAGATATAATTAGATTATTAAGGTTTCTTCCTTATATTAAATAAATCAAGAAGGCATTGCGAATAATATTTGACATGTGCTTCAATGATTTATGCACTCTATTTTTTTTTTATGTTTTCTTAGGTAAAACTTTTGCTCTATACTCTGTGTCTTGAAACTCACTTGAACAAGTTTTTTGTTGCAGGAAGTCCACCCTTGGTCATAGCACGTGGTGGGTTTTCAGGGTTATTTCCTGATTCCAGTGCTACTGCCTATGGTTTCGCAGTACAAACTAGTTTACAAAATCTCATAGTATGGTGTGATGTGCAATTAACAAAAGATATGAAGGGGGTCTGCTTCCCAAACATCAAGCTTGAAAATTCTAGTAACATTGATAGAGTTTTTCAAAATAGAAGTAAGACTTACTCAGTTAATGGTGTACAAACCAGTGGCTATTTTGCTGTCGATTACACCTTGAAGGAGCTGCATTCTAAGGTCTTCTGTAAGTTCAACTTATGTTAAAAATGTAATTTTTGTTGCTGCATACATTAAGTAATTGTTGAACTAACTGATTCTTTTCTACCTTTTCAATATACCAACACATTTATGTTTTATAATAATAATAATTTTAAAAGTCAACACTCAACAGTAACAAACACTTTAATTTAGGTTGTAATTTTAGTTGTTAAGATTCATTGTAGGTTCTATGAACAAACACACCCACACAGAGAAAAAGAGAGAGTTCTAGTGTATGAAGTACGAATTGATTCTAAAATTGACGAGTTTATCATCTATTCACTAACAGTAGTACAAGCCATTTATAGTCCTGTTATATAGGTAACAGAAACTCCTTAACTGTCTAGCAAAAACTGTTGACAGCTGTGATGTACACTCATACTCTTACTGTTATATAATTACATATACACTAACTCTTTTTAAGAGGGTTGGAAGATGGAACATGGAAGTGGAGACGAAAAACTTGTGTTAGAAAACTCTGAGGTTCACAACTAGAATTCTTGGGCTTCTGAACCTTGAAGATAGTGGTGCACCCATTCAGAAACTAGGATATTCTATTTCTACTTTCCACTCTTAGATACTCCTGTGCAGTAAGAGCGTATACACTTGAGACAAATGGAGAAAACATGGTGCTTTGGATTTAATAACTAGCAAATTGCCACTAATATATCTAAAAAAGATGGTAATCATGCTATCAAATTACTGAGGTACTGTGTTGCCAAAAATAAAAGTGGAAGAAATGCAAAATATATCACTCAAGATTTTAAACAGATAATTCCTGCTGATTTTAGGAATACATAATGTATATACATAATCAACCTGACATTAAAATTATGCCTCATTTGTTAGTTCTGCAGTCTTTAAGTTCTTCAGATTGTGTGCTGAATGCATCAAAGGTCATTCCCAAGCAAATATGAAATTTATGATTTAGAAGTTATATTCCTGCTAGATGATGTCACTCATTATTTCTTTTATTTGATATCAAACTAACCTTAAGTCATTTTGGTTTATCCCTTTTAATTCAGTTCTCTCATGGCTATGATCACTATCCTCAATTACTATTATGTTGACAGTTATTATTTTGATAATTTAGTCTTTTTGCAACTTATACATTTAAGACTAATGGGTTCAACTAATAATAGATTGTTTTGGTAGTGATGTATACTATCTGGCAATAGAAACTGGCATTTTTGGAGGCCTTGAGTTATATATATATATATACACAGCTGTATTTCCTTATTACACTTGAGTATGATATGTGGGTTATGATGATGATAGAACAATACCTAATCTTTTGATTGTTTTGTGTCAAAATCCCTTTTTTAATTAAATGAATGTTCGGCAAAACAGCTCAAGGTTTCTTTTTTTAGTTTTACAGCAGTAATATCCACATATTACTCAACAGTTGGTCAAATATTTCTCTTATGTTATTATGTTTGTATTATTGCTGACTGTTTATTGTTACTGGACAGTGATTCAGGGAGATTTCACTCGATCGGAAAAATTTGATAACAATGCATATGGTATTCTTACTGTGAATGACATGGTTAACGTTGCATCCCCACCAGGATTGTGGCTGAATATTCAGGTATAAAACCTTTCATCACCCAGTACTCTAGTTTTTTCTAGAACTAAGACTTTTTCTTTTTTCTTGATATTTTGCAGCATGATGCATTCTACGCACAGCACAAATTGAGTATGAAAAACTTTGTACTTTCTGTTTTTAGAACAGTAAATGTCAGTTATGTCTCATCACCTGAAGCTAGTTTCCTGAGAAGTATAACTGCACACATGAACCCCAAACAAACAAAACTGGTCTTCAGGTTCCTGGAAAAAGATGAAGTAGATCCATCAACCAATCAGACTTATGGTTCACTATTAAAAAATCTAACATCTATCAAGACATTTGCTTCGGGAATACTTGTTCCCAAACAATACATATGGCCTGTAGATCCAAGTCTTTATCTACAACCACATACATCTTTGGTTTCTGATGCACACAGAGTGGGTCTGGAAGTTTTTGCTTCAGATTTTATGAATGATGTTCCAATCAGCTATAATTACAGTTTTGACCCTGCTGCTGAGTACCTCAATTTCATTGACAATGGAAACTTCTCTGTTGATGGTGTTTTGTCTGACTTTGCCCTGACACCATCTGTAGCTATAGGTAAGTTGTCTTTTTCTATTTTGTTAGAATGGCCTTCCACAAATATTGGATTGTTTTTGTTCATTAGAAAGGAGTTGATGCATCTATGATGCTGTTACCAGTGTGTTGCTGGCCTTGTGTTCACATCACTTTGATGAATCACCTTAAATGAGTGTCTCCTGCATTTGCATGAGGTTTCCATGCAGATAGTTACACCATAAGGAATTCTTGATCAAAGCAATGGTGCTGGTTCAATTTATATTGATCATTACATATAGGATTTTATGTCTTAATGCTGATGATAATGAATGCACAAAATAATGAAAATATCATAGGCTGACCACTGCCAACTATTTTCTTATGCTTCCACCTTAAAGCAAAGTCCAGTTTAGACTAGGCTTCTTCTTTAGGCAGATTCCAACTATATACTTTTGGCAATCATTGTGAAAAACATGCACATTTTCCTTACTGCATTCACACAAATACAGATATTTTCCCTCCAAGTTATGCATGCTATTTGCCCTGTTTCTTTAACTTTTTTTTTAATAAAATAAGCAGATTTTCTTCTTTTTTGATGTATTTGTCTAAACTGTTTTTTTAAAGCAGTTTGGCTTCTTAAAAAAAAACACTTTTTAAAAATCACCTTTCTGAGAAACACTTTTTAAACAAACTGACCCATTAACTTTCAAATTGAGATTTCTGTATTGATTTACTATGCTTCTGTATCTTCTAAAAGTATATTTACTTCAGTAATTGATTTAAGTTGCAAGTAGATTCTACATAATATAGATTCTATCTTAACAATCCTAACCTGATAACATCAGAATACTTGTATGCATGATTAAACAATTTCCCCCTTTAAAATATTGAGTTCTCTTCTAATTATGCAGACTGCTTTGCTCACGTAGACCTCAATGCTCCAAAGCAAGGTACATTAAAATGAATGCTTTGTTATGCTTTTATGAATATGCACTCTCATCTTGTTCTTTAGTCTATCCCTGTTGATTCATCGTTTAACACTTTTATGCTGGTCTAGGTTGCATCGTTGTTAACCGGATGCATTCATTCTGTTCATGTTTCAGTTAACACTTTGATCATTTCAAAATATGGAGCAAGTGGAGATTATCCTCCTTGTACCGATGTAGCATATGAAGAGGCTATTTCAGATGGTGTGGATGTTCTTGACTGTCCTGTTCGAATGTCAAAGGATGGAATACCATTTTGCTTAAGCTCTATTGATCTTTTAGAGTGCACAAATGTTGCGCAATCAAGCTTCAGCAAACTTGGAAAAAGTATCCCAGAGATCAAATCTGGGAATGGAATATTTACTTTCGACTTGGCATGGGATGATATAAAAAGCTTGACCCGTAAGTCAAATTATCCTATACTCTTTAGTCAGGTCATTTGTATAAAAGACCTATCAAACATTAAATCATATATATGTTAAGTAAGTGGAAATTCATATAGCGTAAGATACATATGCACAATATAGACAAATCATATATGATTGGAATTATTGGGACAAAAATGACCTTATTGCTTCTCTTTACAGGATGATCAATTTTGGTTTCAGGTATATTATCATAATTGTTATGGTTTTTCTCTTTTTTTGTCTGAAAAATATATGCTTTAAGGCTTGACATGGACCTGAAAGTGGTGCACAGAAGCCAGAATCTTGCTTCCTCTGACGTCCAAGTTATATATAGCTTCTTGGAAGTCGCAAAAAAAATTATTATTCATTTTTGCTCTCACTTGTTTTTTCTTTTTGTGCTTTACTGCCCAATATGAATATATTTTACATTTATGAGAATATTAAAAAAATATAAGCAGATATTTGATGTATTTGTTTTTCTTCTTTTCCTTTTTCTGCAGCCTTAATGTTGAACCCGTATTCTAAAAGTAATTTGTATAGGAATCCAAAATATAACAAGAAGGTGCAATTTTTAACATTGTCAGATTTCTTGAACTTGACAAAAGGTCAGACTTCCCTATCAGGTGTTGTGATCATCATTGAGGTGTGTTCTGCTCATTCCTGTTATTTCAATTTTTCATTCCATTATCTGTAGATTATGTGAACATGTAATATCTTTGGTGAGAAGCAATTATGCTTAGTAAACTGTAAGCCATATGATAAAACTAAATAATGAATCCTCATGATTCAAAAGTGGCACCCATATCATCCTTTTAAACACCTGCGTAATATTGAGAAGGGAGTCAAACAATAGTTGGCATTACTACAGGTAACTAAAGCATTAAATGCAACTTTGAATTCTTGTTACTTTGTGGTTAGAGGCATGTTTAGGGTTTAAGGAATAGGGGTTACCCCTTTTGAAGTAATAGGACCACTCTGCCAAAGGAAGGAATTTACACTATTGGGTTGGGAGGGTTGTTCATGCTCTAAAGAGAATTGTTGTAATTAACAGAACCGTTAATATACTTTCTTCCAGCTGGTTTTTTTTTCCTTTGCCAATTATCCTAATCGAACAATAACAAAAATAATGGGTTTCTAATTGTTAGCTGTAGAAACACATTGCCACTTGCAAGTTTTACACTAAATATTTCTTCTCTATGTGCCCCTCAACTATTTTGAACAAGGAAATGTGGGGTCCATGGCTTAGTCCTAGCCTGCTCTGGTCACAAGGAGACTGGTGTTCATGGTGAGGAATTTGATCCCTGCACTCCGCATTCCCTGCTCCAGTTCCTCATCTCAAGTCACCGAAAGAGTGAGGGAGGGAGGGAGAAAATTATCAATTACGTGGTTTCTATTTTTTGAGGATTAATGATAGTAATTGTGTTCTTAACATGTCAATGGATAAGATAATGAATTTTTATAAATTTCTTTTCTCATTTTTTTATTGAAATATGTTGTTTTCTACTATTGTCAGAATGCAGCCTATCTTGCGGGGAAACAAAATTTAAGTGTGACTGATGCAATCATTGATACTTTGAGCAAAGCAGGTTATGGTAAGCCTGGGGCTCCAAAAGTTATGATTCAATCCCCTAATAGTTCGGTACTGCAGAAATTCAAGGAGAAAACCAAGTATGAGCTCGTCTACAACATTGATGAGATAGTTGGTGATGCTGTTGATTCAGCTATTTCGGATATCAAAAGATTTGCCCATTCTGTGGTTGTGAAAAAGGCCTCTGTATATACTACTAGTAAATTATTCCTGACTGGCTCTACGAACATCGTGCCAAAGTTCAAATCGTCTAATCTCTCTGTTTACGTAGAAACATTCAGCAATGAGTTTGTATCTCAGCCATGGGATTTCATGTCAGATGCAACAGTGGAGATCAACACATATGTTCAAGACGCCGGAATCGATGGTGTCATCACAGACTTCCCAAAAATGGCCAATAGATACAGAAGTAAGTGCATACAAAAACCTCTATATGTTCTTGGAATTAAAGGCGCAATTTTGGCTAAAGTAGACTAATAAAAAAAAAGTTGCAATTTTGACACTATTTGGTTTTGATATTTTATGTTTAATATCTTTAAGGTTTAGTCACTGTTTACCGGGTCACTCATGTTTTTTTTTTTTTTTGCAAAGTGAAGTTGGTTTTCCTTTCGGCCATGGTTTGTTAGAATTGACACAAACAAATAAAATGAAATAAATTAAAATGGAGTGAAGTAGAATTAAAGATAATATAGGGTAGAACTTTTATTTTGTTATTTGGATATATTGAGATGGAATGGAGGAGAATGACATGTTTCATTGCATACACCTTGATTTGGAGGGTAAGAGAAGAATTGGTGGAAAATAATGGAATTAGATGAAATGAGATCCATCAATTCCCATTCATTTCTATCATGTCAAATTCAGCTCTACAATACTATATGATTTTTTCCTCATCTACTGCAGGGAACAGATGCTTAAATTTGGGTAACAGCACACCAATTTACATGGATCCAGTTCAAATAGGTGGCCTTTTACAACTCATTTCCCAATTTTCCTTGCCACCGGCTTTGGCTCCTCTCCCTCCCCTCACAGAATCCGAAGTGACAGAACCCCCTTTGCCTCCTCTTTCTAAAATAGCTCCATCTAGCCCTATTGTTGGAACTGAACCAGCAGCACAACCACCACCAAATGCACAGGCTAAGGACGATGTCTGCTTCTTTTTGTCCACTGTGACAGTGCTTGTAGCTTCTCTTCTGCTTTGAGTTGGGCAGTTTTCCCAATTCCCATTTAAAAAAAAAAAGTAATAATAAACATTTCAAAAAAAGGTTGGTTATCTGGCATTAGCCCTCTAGTTCCATCTATTTCTTTCTGGTTTAGCAGAATGAAGCTTTTGGCTTCAGCCTGCTTGAATAATCCTGATTTCTTAATTACTTGCACCAGTAAATTATTTCCATGAACTGCTGTAGCTAGCTAGGTACATTCCCCCTTCTCCAATTTCTCTGTTGTTTGTAGCATGTTCTTTTTGTATCTTCTATTGTGAGATCTAGTTTAGCCTCAATTATTAGTTAACAGTTCATTATGTTTTAAGATGTTTTCTAATCTATTTTATTTAACAAAGGGTTTTTGTCTTATCAAAACAGACTGTTAACGTCACAAGTCTTTGCTCTTTTTTTTTTAATAATCAGAAAAAGCAGGCGTTTAGTCATGCTTGCGGAATTTTATTAGCATCAACTTTTTAAGGACCAATGAGTTATTTTTAATTTAGGAGAAAAAATAACTTTTAAATTTGGAGAATAATAAAGAAATCAGCTTTAAATTTAAGAGACCAAAGCAAATTACCTTTAGACAAGGGATTAAAAACAGTACTTTAAATTTGGAGATTTAGAAAAGCATTTGATTCAGGATTAAAAGAATAGGTTTAATTAATCTTTAGATTTGAAAGTGAGATACTTAAGATAATTTAAAAGAAAAAAACTGAAAGTTTGAAAAGTGATTAAAGAATAAAGTTGTCTAATAAATTATGTGTTCTAAATGGATATATCTCCTTTATTATTAATAAATACCTATCTTTAAAACTAGATATTAAATTCATGTACTGCATGGGTTAATTTAAATTATATTTTTTATATTTTTATTTAGTATTTTTGTTTTAATTATATATATATATATAGATATATATACACACACAATTAGTTTTCAAAATATTTAGTATAATATTAAATATAAGTATAAGAAAATCGAAGATTATTATTTACATTTTTAAGAGGGTAAATATGTTGTATTTTTTTTTTTAACCATAATAAATATGTTGTATTAAAAAGTATTAAGTCTAGTAAACTTTATTATGATCTGTTCTTTTTATAAGTACTATGGAACTAAACATGTATTTTTTTTTTTAATTGGTTCTTTTTGTATCCATGTCATTATGAAAATTAAAACCACAAACATATAATTATATGTACAAACAAGTTTGTTAATTACAAGTACAACTGAGTCAATATTAAGAGATTATCGAATAATTTTAATATTATACCCAAATATATATTTTCACAAACAGCTCATAGTTGTTTTAACTCCGTAAAAAAATAAAAAAACTCTGATTGATTTTGTTGTACTTACAACATATAAATAAAGTCCTGTAAATTACATGTGCAATCAGGTGCCATTGATCAATTTTTTATAATGACAAAATAAGAGGAAATAACCTAATTAAAAAATCTGAAATTAACAAACATAATTAAAAAAATTCCATTACTTAATTAAAAAATGTATTTAAATATGTTTTTCTCCAAAACATTTATTACTCTTTTATGTCTAACAAATATTTTCTTTAATATTGATAATTAAAAAAATATATTTCATTTTCATCTTATTGTAACATTGGTTCTATTAACTGGACACATCACCATATAATAATAAACACAGTTTGGTTTAGAAACTAAATGGTGAGGACAATATTTTTAAGGGCAAAAAACATTTTAAAATATTTTAGAAAGCACTAAACAAAGGCAACATAACAACGTTGTAACATAAATGAAGTATAAAATAAAAATTTATAAATAAAATAAAAATGATTAAAAATTAAAAAAATTAAAATTCAATATCAAGTTTAAACCTTGAATATTCTCTAAAAATTTAGAGAATGAAGAATAGTTAAACCTTTAAAAAATATTTTACAAACTTATCACAACATATTTTTTTTGTGGGCTTAAGTATGTATGAAAATAATCTAAGACAAATTTCAAAGTTTTTTTTTTCAATTTTAGGTAGTCTTTATTATCGGTATTTTCTATTTTCATTTAAAAAAAAGTAATGAAAATATATTTTATTACAATTTATAAAATATTTTCTCTGTAAACATTTCAAAAAACAATTGAAAACAAAAAATAGAAAAATATTATTTTCAAAAGTTAAAACTATGTAAAAACTTAATAATAATGTAATTATAACAAAAACTATATATAAATATATTTTAAATTATACATATAGATATTTTATAATATTTTTACTGAAATTAATTAAATTTAACAATATTATTCTTTGAAAATAAAAAATGAAAACAGATATTTTCTTAATATTGAAAACTGTTTTTAGAAAATAAAAATAGAAAACATTTTCTTAAACTCAACGTAAAAAATTTTAAAATTTTCAATTTTAATCCTTATCATTATATTTCTATTACAAAAACATTAAAAATAATTACCATATGTTGATGTTATACAGACTAAAAATGAAAAAAGAATTCATAGGAAAGTGATAAGTTTACAAAAATTATGGCTAACACTCTCCTATCAACTCTTCTCAAAATGAAAAAATAAAAACATATGACTAAAACTGGAAGACAAAAGCTTACAAAAGTGATAGGTTTAACTCTTAGGAAAAAAAAATTGGGTCTTTGTATTTCGGTTGTAGACATTACAACCAAGTGGGTTAGAGGTGAATTTAATTTTTTATTTTTTTTTATGTATATCTAAAAGATGAGTGAGTTCTAATTTAAGTTAAAAGTGACAAGTTGAAAATTTAAAAATCCATTTCTATTTTTATTGAGTTTTATTAAATTAAGAACTTGTGAAAACCTATTATAAAATTTTTTAAAAAATTGTAATTCGTTTATAAAATTTTAAATAATTTTATATTCAGTTATTAATTATATTTTAATTCAAATAAATAAATAATAAAAACTTAAATTTCAATATAAAGTTTTAAAAACATATATTTTTAAATAAATAATAACTAGCAACTTTGAAAGATAATAATAACTAGCAACTTTGATAATACAGGAAGATAATAATGGGTGGACTGTTTAGTTCAGAACCCAACCCACCATTTCAGCTGTCGGTTTCGCCAGCTAACGACACGTGTTACGTTTCCATCAACCCGTCATTTCAAATGGCGGTTTCGGCTAGCGGTTTTCAGTTTCTATGCGTCTAATTCGCCATCTTAGTTGACAGTTTTGACAAAACTATCCTACTTCAGGAATATTTAACAAAGGTATTCTATTCTAAAAATTTTTAATTAAAAACACCCTCGGACCCAAAAAAGCCGCGTATACAACAAGCGTGTTACTCATACTAAGCTGGCCGGAAACTGAAACTTTGCCGGAATGTGGAAGCCACGCGTTGTTCTCTCTGTTTCTTCTTCTTCTCCTTCGCTCAAAGATCCACTTGGAATACTCTCACAGCTTCGTTTCACACTGCTTTCTCTCTTCCTTCTATTTTTCGCTTATGCATGTGTTGCCGTCAAAATGCATGTGTTCATAGAAATTGTATATTTATTATGGAAACTTTGAAAGCATATAGTAAGCAGAAATATTGTAGACATACAATGCTTTTTCTGGATAATAGTTATCAATTATTAAATAAATATAAAAAATTAAAAGAGAAAAAGTCAAATTAGTTTCAACTTGGCGAAATCGAATGGAACCATTTGTGAATTCTAGAAATTCAAATCTTTGTTTGGTAATAATGGAGATGCCTTCCACAATGAATACAACTCTAGATATGATTAGATATTGTTATTACTCCTTGGACATTGTTAAGATGGGTCAAAGCTTTGGTGGATTAAAGGAGAATGAATCTTAGTGTTTTTGAGTGTTAATGTTTTTATCACCAGTTTTAATCTATTAAGATGGGTCACCATATTCAAGGGGTAATGTCTATTTTGAAATTCAATAACTTAGTGGCAGTTTTATCTTTAAAAAGTGTTTCAGTAGATTAAGAGAAAAACTTGTTTATAAATGATTATTGACCTTCACTTCTAAGTGATGATGTGAAATTTAAATATATTAAAATAAATCTTAAAGTTTTTTTTTTTTTTTTTATATTTCACTTAACGTTTTCTTCTTAGCTTATATAAATTAAGAAGCTATTGGGAATAGCATTTGAATGTTCGATATTTACATTAATGATTTGAGCACTATCTTTTTCTTTTTAATTAAGACCATGATCTCAACAAGAATTTGTAAAAGAATTTATTTGCCTTTCTTAAAAATATAGGTATATTATAATTGACGATTAAAACATCAATGGTATTCGATAAAAAATTATAAGAAAAAATATATAATAGAATAAGAACATAATAGAATAAAGAGTAAGATAAATTTTAAAAATAAGATTAAGGTAAATTATATAACCCTAGAATAAGTTTAATTTACAAATAGTTATTATTTTTATTATTCATTTTGTTTACTCTAATGGTTTTTACGAGTAATTTATCTTCAAAAATTATTTTTATAATAATTCAATCTCTTTTCATATATAGTACTATGTATCTAGGAGTTTAATTCAATAATTAATTAGGATACCTTAGTTTTTGTAAATTTCTTGAAATGTGTTTAATTCTTATTGGGATAAAAAAACACTTATGTTTTCCTAAAAAAAATAAAGTTGTGTGTGTGAAATGAAATAAGTTAAAGTTTATGCATGGAGAGATTTTTCATCTTTTAAGAGAAGGGTTGAGACATTCATAACAATAACAATATCATTTTTTTTTTCTTTTTTTGTATCTTTCTGGTAGTCTTTAAAGACAAGAAAGTATTAGAGAATTTACAATAATTAACACATCATATTTAACTAAATAAGCTAGACTTTCTTGACAATAACAATACTACCTAAAACTTCAAAAATTTAAGTGGTGAAAGCAATATTACCAAAATATAAAACTATTTTATTAATGGTTTAAATAGTTTATTGACACAACACTAAAAAAATTATATTAGTGTGAATATTTATTTAAGATAATATTTAAATTAATTTTTAATTATGATATTAAAATAAGTAAATGTTAGTTAATTTTAAAATAAAATTAAAAGCTAAAACAACTAATGGAATAGAAGGAAAGAAATAATTTTTAAAAAATTTAATCAGTATACACTTAAGATATTATATTTATATTTAATCACAACTTTTCTATTTGTATAAATTTTAAAGTATTAATGAATAAAATTTGTTATATTATTAATAAATATTAATTAAACTCATTGTTAATTGAGTGAAAACAAGCCACTCTTTTGATCAAAATGATATTTATGTGAAAAAGAAAGGTATAACTTTCCACATTTACATTGTGGGTTTGGTGATGTTCACTTTGGAGCTAAACAGCAGGGTTGAAGATTTTTTGCCCTTTCGGGTGCATTCCCTTTGAACAAAAATGGTCCACGTGGCAGTCATGTAGTGGCCGAGATGGATCCCCTGAACTACACATCATCACTGCGTTATGCTGACGTTAGTAGAAACTCACAGAACAAACAAACCAAAAGTTTCTTGGCTTCAAGCAACGCCACACTTCCATTCTCATTCATTTGACCTTTCCAAAGGGTAACTCTCTCTTTCTCCACGCCACCTTCCTATATATACCTTCTACCATTTCCTCTTTTTCCTCACACTTTTCATTAATCCAACATTCTTGTCTTCCACCCTTTCACATAATGCCACAGAGAAAAGGTTGCTGCTTTTTGAATGAGCCTCGTCTTGTTGCCAGGAAATTCTTTGCACGACCTCAGCATGAGGGTGTTGGAGCTGTTGTTAGAAGAAGCATTGGAAGGTACATAAGAGAAAATGAAAATTTTCAAGACCCTTTTTTTAATAAAACTCTTTTAAATTTGCATTAGAAGTTTGCACTCATTGCAAAGTTGTGATCTTTGAGTTAATTTACTAAATGGGTTTCGATCAGGTTTGAGCTCAAGTATTTTGATCCCTTCCTTGTGTTGGATGAGTTCTCAGGTGGGAATCTCTGTTTTTTGCGCTGTTTTCTTACCAGGGAATATGTATGTGTTTGTATTTAAGAATATGAAATTTTGTAACATTGCAGTTACTGCTCCTGCTGGTTTTCCTGATCATCCCCATAGAGGTTTGAAAACTGATCTTTTGTTTGTTGTTTTCATTTCTTCTGCAGAAATTTTCTCTGCTTAACTATATTAACTTTTTGTTTCTTCTTTGTGATGTTTTCTGTTAACAGGCTTTGAGACAGTGACATACATGTTGCAGGTAGAGCAAATTGAATGTTTCAATTCACAGGCTTCTCCTCATGCTCATTTTTCCAAATGGAAAACATATGATGCTCTCTATATAACTGTTTGCCATCATTGGACAAATTTTTTTATTAGATTTTTTTTAGTACTACTGACATTGGTGCAAAGTATCATCAATTTTGTTGATGACTAATATTTACTGGAGAACTTGGCTAGCCACCTTCAGTGGGATCTCCCAACCACTTTTTTCCCTCCCCTAGGTCTCAAATTCGAGCCTTCTTAAGGGATGCCAACTAGTACCTAGTTTTTTATTAGATACTTGACTTATGTTGAAATCCCTTTTTAAAGTTAGAAACATATTATTTTAATCGACTAACAATGACCATTATAAAGTTGAGGGTTACAAAATCATTATTAAATGAACTGAGGCCATGTGTTAATGAATTTCCCATTTTCTTTTTTAAAATTGTTTTGCAAAAGAATTGCACAGTATTGATCAATTAGTTTATATTTAGTTTTGAAAATAGTTTTTAAAATAAGTGTTTCAAAAAACCATAAGACAAACAAATGAAAGATGTTTTCTCTTTCTGTTCTATTTTCTTCAAGTGTTCTATTAAAAACTAAAAATGTGCTCAAAATAAAACCATTTTCAAATATACTAGAACAAAAAATTTTAAAACAATAAACATACAAACCTAAATATTTGGCTTTCTGATATGAAGTATAACCAGAAATTATCAGGTCGTAAATGATTGAAAATTGTTTGCAGCTGGTATGTCAACAAATAAGTTAAAAACTAATGCTCAGTTGCCAAATCAGCCATATTAATTAATTAGTGACATCTAAACACAGCCATGAAAAATTGCCCGCAAAAGCTGGTTACATAAGAAAATGGACAAGAATGACCCCACATGTTAATGTCTTGTTTATGCTTCTAGAATACCAACTAAGCTTTACCAACTTGTACCTAAAGTTGTGAAGCTGCTATGTGAGGCCCTTCTCTTGTGTGTGTGCACATATATTTATTACTAGTGTACAATTTTCTGTATCATTCAGGGAGCTATCACTCATGAAGATTTTGAAGGACATAAGGGGACAATAGAAGCTGGTGACTTGCAATGGATGACTGCAGGGAGAGGGATAGTCCACTCAGAGATGCCTGCGGCTCAGGGAACCCAAAAGGGTCTTCAGTTATGGATCAATCTGGCTTCCAAATATAAAATGTTGGTAATTATAAATAATGAGTTTAACACTTATACACTTTTAATATAAAAAAATTTTACATTAATATTGAATCATAATTTTTTATATGATTTTTAAAATATTAATGAGTAAAATCAATATATTTATTGTATATAAAATAAAAGGTTATAATTAAATATCAATGTAAAACTTTTTACCCCTCATACATAAGATTTTTTCTTATAAATAATTTTATTTAATATTTATTAACTTTTATAATAATTATCTTAACAGTGATACAAACAATAATTCTTTATAATTTACCGTGTATTCTGTATAGTTTTACAGTGTAAGGGTTAATCTCTTATAATCATAAAGATTTGAATATTAAAGATCTTCCAATAGGGTATTAGAGGAAACAATCAATGAGAAGATTTTTTAGGCTTTTCTGTTTTCGCAATTGGTCAAATAACAACCTTAGCCTTTGGCCTCAGGGTTAGATGACATATTTTTTGCGTCATTGGACATCATCATTATGTCATTTTGAATGAACGTTTAATTCGAATGATGCTAACCATCATTCAGACAAAAGGGATTCCTCTCTTTGTATATAAAAAAAGTCAAATACATACGAACTTTTGGAATTAATATATATACCTTGCTTACTTTCACATTTGCCACTTTATCTCACGATTCCCATGCCATCATGGACCATTTCCTAGAAGTGCTTTTGATTTTTGAATAGCTACATGATGCAAGTGTGCATAAACGGTTTGAAATGGCAAGCATATATGCCTCTCATCCTTATTCCCGGTGATGATGGTAACTTCAATGATAAAAGGCTACATATTGCTACTTCAAAGTTTGTCAGGTTTTGAGTGACCCAATATAGATATACTTTTCCACTCTATCTTTTTGGAAGTACTTAGTTGATTTTTTGGACATATTTAACAAAGGGTTAGGATTTTCTCATGTTAGTTTTGGTCTTGTTATAAATGACAAGGATATGAAATAATTACACTGGACCTACCATTACTTGTGTAGACTTCATTAGTTTCTGTTTCATAAAATGACTATGTTATGTTACTTTCTAACATGAGATAATTCAAATATGTAAGCTAATTAATTAATTAACTTTGTGTTACTTTTTAATTTGTATATGTTCCTATAATAGGATTGAACCAAGGTATCAAGAAGTGTTGAGTAAAGACATAGCAGAAGCTGGGGATGATAGTATCAAAGTTAGAGTTATAGCTGGGGAAGCACTAGGGATAAAGTCTCCAATCTACACAAGGACCCCAACCATGTTCTTGGACTTCTCTCTCAAACCTGGTGGTCACTTGCAGCAACCTATACCAAAATCTTGGAATGCTTTTGTGTATATATTGGAAGGAGAGGGTATCTTTGGAAACATGAAATCTCAGCCTGGAAACTCTCACCATATTCTTCTTCTTGGTTCTGGGGATGGCCTAGAGGCATGGAACAAATCTTCTAAACTCCTTAGGTTCATTTTGGTTGGAGCAGAACCTTTGGGGGAACCAATAGTGCAATTTGGACCCTTTGTGATGAACACTCAAGAAGAGATTGACCAAACCATTGATGATTTTGAGAACTTTGCTAACGGATTTGAGAAAGCAAGACATTGGAGATCTGAAAGCGAAATTAATTAATAGATTATTTTTTTATTAGCACCAATCATTAGTTGATTTTCAAATGAAGGAGTGAGGGGAATAATTATTGCAATCCCTCACGTATATAGCGAATAAAATTAATGAATTAAATGAACAATTTTCTTGTTCTTCTTTTTCAATTAACAAATAATTAGTTTAGAAAAAAATGTCCATCCCAAGTTCTAGTAATGAATGATGGTAAGCAACAACTAACTTAATCAAGACTTCATTTTTCCTTGTTCATCCTTTTGAACGTTTGGTAAACATAATTGATAAACTAAGTTAAAGCTATTATAAGTTAATTTAATAAATAAAACGTATTTTTTAAAATTGATTGAAGAACTAACTAATAAATATAAAGTGACCAAAAGTACATGTCTATACCATCCTTTCACATATAATTATAAACTCTATTTTTAGTTTCATAGACAGATATGTTTTTAGGTAATTATAATTTTATGTATCTAATATAATGTTCACATAATGTAATTATATTAAAATAAATAGAAAAAATATTGTCCAAGAAATTAGTAAAGAAATTTAAGGGTTTAATAAAGTTGTTGTAAATATTCTAATGGGTCGGGGAAGGTAGTGATAGTGGTAAGGTGGGTATCGTGAGAGTGATAAGGGTGGACATGTAGGTGTGCACTGCTACTTGAAAAGAGATAGGTATTGTAAAGATGATGGAGAGATCTTTTTTTTTTATATGACGGGGTAATTTTGTTTAAAAATAATTATAAAGAATAAATAAGTTTAAAATATATACATATATGGTTTAGGTAAGTCATCTATCAAAACTCTCTATTCATATTAAACATGTCATATGTGAAAAATGGGGATGTATCCTTATCACTTTCTAAATGATCTAATCTAACTTTAAATATCATAAACCTATGTGAATTCTCACAACGACGTAGAGTACACCTTATACTTTTTTTTAGTATCTCCTTATTTATTATTCGTACATCTTCAATATTTACGATTTTTTGCAAAATCCCAAAACATATTCACTCTCTTTTATCCTAAGTTTTTTGACAAAATATAACCTAACTTTATGGTTGCACATGCCTCTCTACCACTTCTTTGAAAGAGAACTCTCACCTTCTTCGAACTTGTCGAAGAAAGTTTCTAAAAATAGAAGTGAAAAATTATATATGTTCGAAGAAGGTGGGAATGTGAAATGGAGAAATCAATGCATTTTTTCAAATAGGTGGATAGAAATGCACGTGCTGTCGTGAAACTAAATTATGCTTTATAAAAAAAACTTAGGATTAAAGAGAGTGAATGTGTTTTGGAATTTAACAGAAAATTTTAAACAGTGAAAATATGTGAATAAGAAATGATGAAGTACTAAAAGAGACTGTCCATTTGTAAAGATCATAGACCCGAAGGAAATCCATAGGGGTGTGGAGTTTGTCTTAATATTTTCACTGGTGAAATAGTTACATGATTTTTCTTAGTGAACCTTAAGTGTTTGTTAAAGGATTGTTTATTATGTATAAATATTGGTTCATGATATTTACACCTCCAAATGGTGATTAATATATTTTTTTTCTTATTTTATTTAAATATTTCCTAAAATATATGACTAAATATTTCTTTTCTTACAATATTGTAATTTATATAACTTCCTTCTCATTTTATTCATACCTCCTCAAAGCCACTATTTAATCTTCTCACACTACACCTTCAATAACTATATTTGAAAATATAAAATTTTGAAAAATATTTTCCAGAACTATATTTTAAAATAAAGATTTAAGAAAAAGTGCATTTTAAAATATGCATTTATACTTTAAAAAAACATTTTCTAGAAGAACATGTTATTAGTGGCGGTAATGTGATATCTAATATTTCATTCTTGACCTAAAATAACAAGAAAAAAAGAAAAAAAATATATGCAAAAGAATAAAACATACATAATTATAATATGAAAGAATAAAAGGCATTTATGATTTCTTTTATCTGCTATAAATGAAATTGTTTGATATAAAATTCAAAGATAATCACTAAAAATATCAAACTTAAAGTAAAGAATTAATAAAAGTGTAAAACAAAAATAAAGTTTAAAAAATATTAGAGAAGGATGGAAAAAATATATCTTAAAAATAACCAATTGAAAATATAAATTATGGTTTAAAAATAATAAAGATAAATTAAAACTACAGTTTATATTAGTTTCATAAAATAATTTAGTTTATTCATAAAGGTTATATATAAGAGAAAAGAAGTACATTAATTAATTCTGAAAAAAATATATTAAATAACATAATTATAATTAAGGGATTTAAAGAAATATATAGAATAAATATAGAAGGGAGATACATTAATGAAGGTGTAAATAGTGTGAGCCTTAACATTTGGTTTGTTGAGTGCATGTTAGCCTTCATCCATACCAATGGGAATAATAAATATTAATTTTTTTTATAAATAAAGGTTAGTTGTAAGTGGAATTATAAACGTGGATTAATTTTGGACTTTTATTTTTGGGTGTGGTATTTCTTATATTGTATTTAATTTTTTCTACCAATATATTTACTCTGATAAAAAAGAAATGTTTCGAAACATGGTTTTTATATTATTTTATTTAAATTAGACAACATTGTGTTTGAAAAATCATTTTTCATAATTTTTTTGACAAATTTCATAATTGTTTTTATAAATTGAAGGAAGTGGTGAAATAATCCGCAACTTTATATATTGTGACACTTAGAGAATCTCCAACACAAAATCAAATTTTTAATCTTAATTTTATTTTTTTGGGTTCCACAATTTTAAAATTTATTATATTTTTTATTATTTTTTGAATAGTGGGTTGATCTTAATTGTTTTTGTACAAGAACAAAATCTCTACTTGAAAATTAAGGGCTTGATTGATTTGGTTTTAATTTTTAGTTTTTTAAAAGAGTTTTCAAGAATAGTTTTCAAAAACTGTTTTCGGGAAGAAAAAAAAAAACTTGTTTGACAAGTTTTTTTTGAAAACTATTTTGAAGATGTAAAAATGAAAAACTTGTTCATATTTATTAGAATTTCATTAATGAAAAGCAAAAAACAACATATTCTGATTTTATTTTGAGTTTTCAAAACAAAAATAGAAAAGTAAAACTACTTTTAGTTGTTTCTGTTTTTTAGTTTTTAAAAACTAAGAGGTTGATTAGTTTAGTTTTGTTTTTTAGTTTTTGAAAAGAGTTTTCAAGAATAGTTTTCAAAAACTGTTTTCAGGAAGAAAAAAAAAACTTGTTTTGTAAGTTTTATTTGAAAATTGTTTTGAAAATGTAAAAATGGAAAAACTTGTTCATATTTATTAGAATTTCATTAATAAAAACCAAAAAACAACATATTCTCGTTATATTTTGAGTTTTCAAAACAAAAACAGAAAACTGAAAAGCAAAACTACTTTCAGTTGTTCTTGTTTTTTAGTTTTTAAAAACTAAAAAACTAAACCTGTTTTCGAAAACTGTTTTTAGAAAACACTATCGAAACAAGTTTTTTAGTTTTTAAACATTAAAATACTGAAAATAATTTTATAAAATTGTTGTCAAACAAGCACTAATTTTTTCCTCCAATAGTTAATCTTGTCAAGATCATCATATTAACCATTAGAGAAAAGGAGTTGATCTCCAATTGGAGATCTTACTCTTATATAAGAACAAGTGAGATTAAAATACTATTCAAAAAATAATATTTTTTATTATCTCTCTCTTCAACTTAATATTCAAGAATAAATATTATATTGTCTATAAAAAATGGTTTAACACAAAATATGATCTTACATTGAAGTAAAAACTAGAATAAATTTTTAAAATTGTAAGGTATACATAAAAAATGAGTTAAAGATAAAAAAATTTTTATCTTAGTAATTTGTATGTCACACCTCGTGACGTTTCCACATTTATGTTCAAGATGATATATTGTCATTGGAAATGTCTATTAAGTATGAAATGACACAGCTTATCATGATTGGCTAATTAATGGCCTTGGCTAATATATTTGTGGTGCAACAAGCTAAAAGTAGCATAAACATATAACAATAATTAAGCACGTTTCATCAATGTTAGAATTATAATTGTAGGGTATACTTAAATCTTGACGTTTCATAATAATAAAGGTGATCCAAATCATTACAACTCATTAAAATTGTCACATTATATTTATTTTTAACAACATAAAAATACATCATCAATGTTAGAATTATAAAAAACATGTTTTTGTTATATAAATTTTTTTAAATTTATAATTTTTGTAAACGTATAATTGTGTTTATTATTTTATTAATTAAAATTTTGAAGATTTTTATTTTGTGATGGTTAAAAATCATGATAAAATAAAGGCTAAATTATAATCGGTGTCTTTCTATTTTATCACTTACGTACTTTTTGTCCCTCCCCCCTTTTTTTTCAAGGTTTTGCCTTCCTTTTTTCAAAAATAGGAAAAATTTGACCTTCCGTCATATTGATACTGCTGACTATTAATTAATGAACGTTGACTTGATTAGGGGTTAATTATTGTTTGACATGACACATTAGTACGACACAGTTATTCAAATCCCCAAATTGATTTAGGATTTTATGTAAGCTCCTTTGTCTTGTTCAAAATCCCGAGAGTGATTTAATGTTCGTCCTCTGATCATCATTGCACACCATTGTGCACCATTTTGTTAATGTTGTTGCCCATCTTGTTTCCCACCTTGTGGCACACCTTTGCACACCCTCTCGCACATCCTTTGAGCATACTGTCATAGAGGCAAGTGGCATCTCATACAACTCGTTGTCTGAAGCTCGAAGGAGGCGAATGATGTGCAATTGCGAGATGGAAGCTCCATTAGTGGCATCTTGGATGCAAGACAACCCTAGGAAAAGATTTTACGGGTGCGACTCTACAGGTTGACATAATGATGATATTACTAGAACTAACAACGGAAGGCCATGTTTTTTAGATTTTGACTATTTTACTTGTAACTCATGTTTTGAAATGGATCAAATGTAGGTGTTAGGGAATAGAGGATGCAATTTTTTTTAATGTTATGACCCAATGTTGAACATTAGAGAGAAAAAGAGATACAATAATCAAAATGTAAAAACGAGAAAAGGTTGAAAGAACGGAAGAAAAGATAAATCTTACTTGTTGTTGGGTTGATTATGAGTATAGAAATTGTGTTATTCTTACTGTTATCATTAGTGTTAGGGGAAGTTGTTGATGTCAGTGGGTATTGCTTTAGTTTAAGTGTAAGTTGCTGATGTAAGGAGTTATTGATTTAGGGTAGGGAAAAGTTGTTGATTGAGGATTTATTGGTTTACTTGGTGTATGAGATATAAATCTAAATATTGTGTTATTATGTCTATTAGTGTGCATTAATGTTGATGTTTCAATCCAATTTTAATGTCATTACAGTGCATTTTGTTACTATTGAATAATTTGAAAAAAATGGAAGTTCATTTTGGAATTTGAAAAAAGTGGCATAGCAAATCAAATGTTATGAGATGATTCAGTGATTTCTGTGAATTGGCATAGCAGACCAAATTAACTTTTTCAATTCTGCCTTAAATTGGAAGTTAATTTTGAAATTTGGAAAAAGTGGCAAAACTGACCAAATATGTCATATAAAGAACAACAAATCTACCCAAAATCTGCCAAAACCATAGCTCATAAACCACAATCATTGCATAAACCACAATCATAATGTCTAAACCAAAATATGCTAGAACCATAACTCATAAGTCAAAATCAGTGCCTAAACCAGAACCATAGTGCCTAAACCAAAATCTGCCATAACTATAACCCATAACCAAAATCAGTGCATAAACCAAAACCATAATGCCTAAACCAAAATCTGCCAAAACCATAGCTCATAAGCCAAAATTAGTGCATAAACCAGAACCATAGTGCCTAAACCAAAATCTATCATAACTATAACTCATTAACCAAAATCAGTGCATAAACCAAAACCATAATGCCTAAACCAAAATCTGCCAAAACCATAGCTTGTAAGCCAAAATTAGTGCATAAACCAAAACTATAGTGCCTAAACCAAAATCTGTCAGAATCATAGCTTATAAGCCAAAATCAGTGCATAAACCAAAACCATAATGCCTAAACCAAAATCTCCAATGGTGTTTGCGGGTCTCCAAATGTGAGGAGAAAGTCTACAACGGGCGTAGTAAATAGGAACAATTACCGTTTCCCAACATTTTAATTTAGTAACTTCTTAACCACTTAAATTAAAAGTAATCCTTCATTAAGCTTATCGAAAGAATGTCACATATATAATCTCCTTTTATCGCGTCATACAAGTAAGTCAACATTCATTAATTAATGGTCAACGGTGTCAATTTGACGAAAGGTCAAAATTTTTCTATTTTTTAAAAAGGGAGGGGAAAACCCAGGGATGGTAATCATACCCGCCCCACGGGTATCGCCACTTGATTGACAAGGAAAATTTGTGTTGTTAGTCCTCGCTTAAGATAATCGGGGATGGGGATGAGGATGGGGATGAGTATGTATTTGTTAGTCCCCGTCCCCGCCCTCGTCCCTACCCCCACCTCGTTTCTATGTTTTATACATAATTACATGTTAAACAGAATCTCACATGTCTGTGTATAGATCTACACCTCTGTGAACCATTAAAACTAAGATATAATTGATAACTTAACATATAATTTATTTAATAATTAATAAATTAAATATAATTAATAATTAACATATAATTTATTAAATAAATTATAAGTATATTTAAATATAAATTATGAAAAATAATATAATGGAGTACTCGCAGGGACACTCGAACCCGAAAATATACGATAGGATGAGATTAAAATTTCATACTCGCCTTTTTTATATCCACCCTACCTCGTCCCACCCCACACTTTTTGGGAACAGAGATGGGGAGGGCAAACCCACTCCATCCCACCCTGTTGCTATCCCTAACAAAAGCTAAGAAAAAAGAAGAAGTAAAAAGTGTGCCAGTGATAAAATACAGAAGCACAAAATATAAATGTTTGATTGGTTTGATTTTGTTTTTTAGTTTTTGAAAGGAGTTTTCAACAATAGTTTTCAAAACTTTTTTCAGGAAAAAAAGAAAAAAAAAATTTGTTTGACAAGTGTTATTTAAAAACTGTTTTGAAGATGTAAAAATAGAAGAACTTGTTTATATTTATTAAAATTTTATTAATGAATAACAAAAAACAACATATTCTGATTGTATTTTGATTTTTTAAAACAAAAATAAAAAACTGAAAAATAAAACTACTTCTAGTTATTTCTATTTTTTAGTTTTTAAAAACTAATTATTTTTTAAAATAAAAAAAGTAAGACTGTTTTCAAAAACTCTTTTAAGAAAACACCCTTCAAACGAATTTTTTAATTTTTAAATATTAAAAATAATTTTATAAAATTATTGTTAAACAAACACTAATTTAATATAAAATAATAAAAAAAATGACTTCGTGTAGCTTAAACCTCGGTGGATCACGTGCTGATGACGGAAGCGTGATTAAAAAACTGGTGAAGATAATAAGAAGCCTCGGATGATGTTGATTGCACTCAAGTTCCTTGGCCCATACGGAAGAGGGATCTCAATTTTATTTATTCTTTCACGCTTACTCACTAGCTCATATTTTCTCTCAATATTTTTTATACGGATTCTATGTTAATTAATGTTGAGGTAACATATACAAAGTGACTATTGCGCATTAACCTTTTGGCTTACATCATTTTTTAGGGAAGACTATTTTCTTTCTTATTTTTTATTTCTTAGAGTTTAATTTATATATACTGTCAGTGTAAATAATTTTTACACTGATATCTAATCATAATTTTTTATTTATATTATTTTTAATATAGTAATGAGTAAAGTAAATAAATCTACCATAAAAGAAGGGTTATAAATAGAGTTGAATTGGTATACACTAAAAGTGTATATCAATTAAACTCTATTTCTTATTAGCATATTGTTGATTTACATCATTCTAACATTGTCACGAGAATTTAACTTACAACAATAATTTCTAAATGCTTTTAATTTGGATTTTTCGGACATTAAATGTTTGTTCGTTTTATTTTGTATTTAATTGTATTGCTGTAACTGTAGGGAGTATTTGTTGGTTTGGACTAGTCGAAAAGAGAAAATATAAATATTAAAAAACCTTATCATCCTAATTAAAAATTATAATTAACTTTCAAATATAATATTTTATAATATTAATATTAAATTTACATGTATTATATAAAAAGAGCTGTTATTACAAAAAAGTATCTGAGTACAAATCGGTATAAAACTTTTGAAATGTGTGATGAGGTTGATAGAGTATCCTAGCATCTTCTAGAGTGAACAAAGGCAGAAAACCTACCTAAGAGACATTCAAACCAGTAAATGAGCAAGAGAGAGAAGATGTGGAATTGTGTGTAATAAATTTTCCTTGAGTAAATGTTACATATCTCCTACCTTGAGTAAATGATACATATCTCCTACCTTCTTTTACCCAAAGTGTTTGACTTTTATCTCGTAATTACTTTATAGATCTGCTCTGCTTGATTGGGAATAACACTAATAAGTGATTATCTTGATTTATCTTCTAACTGATTACTTGGATTTCGGCGAGACCGAAATATTTGAGGTTTATTTTCTCTCTTTAAAATTATATTATATTTCGGGTTGAAATATGAAATCTCTTTATCCGGTGCCTTATTCTAAAACACTTTTTTATTTTTTTTGTTTATGTTCTTTTCGGTTTTCGATCATGACAAAATCCGAAATCTTTTAGGATAAGATTCTGGTAGTGTAGTGATTTATATACTTCAGTTTTTGGCTAAGTCGAAATCCAAAATCCCTTGATTTTTTATGTCTTGTTACTCTTGTTAATTATACAAGAACACTAGAATAAAGAAACTTAGTATAAATAAATAAATTATAATTGAATGAGAAGGTAAAATATATACTCTCGCGCCTATGCAGATTTTCTGGGCAACATTGTAATGGCTTGAGTTGAGAATCAGATAAAATTTAACAACTAAATATTATATCTCCTTTTCTATTTATTCGGTCAACTATGTTTTAAAAAAATTTACCTGAAGTTTGTTTTTATTATTTTTTTTAATTTTATTAAAAATATGTTTGACTACAATTTAGAAAATATTTTTAAAAATAAATTTAAAATAAATCAAAAAATTAAAAGTATGTAAAAACTTAGTAAAAACATTATAGTTATAAAAAAAATTATATATAAATATATTTTAAATTATATAAATATTTTATAATAGTTTTATTAAAATTGATTACATTTAACAATTTTATTTTATTAAAATAGTAAATATCGAACAAATATATTTTTAATGTTAAAAATTTAAAAGTAAAAAGGATTTTCAGAAAAGAAAGCAGAAAATAAATATAAATAAATTTATTTTAAATTATATATAAATATTTTATAATATTTTTGCAAAAAATTATTAAATTTAAAATTTTATATTTTAAAATAGAAAATATCAAATGATAAAAACAATTTTTCTAGAAAATGAAAATCATTTTCAAAAAATAAAAACAAAAAGTATTTTTTTAAAATAAGTGTCTCTTAAGTTTTTTTTCTTTTTTTTAATAGAACTAATGTATGCTCGTAAAAAAAAATGTATGATGTAAAGAAAATGTAGCTTCATTAGTTTAATAATATGTGAGTTATTGGAAATTTCTGCAACTATGTGCTCCATTCAAGAGAGAGAAAACAAGGGATTATCGTACAAAATATTATTTTTACATGATCATTAATTACTATTTATCGTTTAACGATAAATTTGTTAACTTTTATATTAAATGCTTAAAAAATTAACAAATATATTATGTATATGAATACAAAATTGAATAAATTTATAGGATGAGTACTAATTTGAATTTAAGAAAACTTAAAATGATAAAATTGAAATTTGGCAAAAACATAAAAGAAGTTATGTTGAATGCAAATTCTATGTTACGCTCGCGTGTCTCCGGCCTTATCCTTTAAATCAAAATTCTCATCACGTAAGAGATCGTAAATTTTTTATTGAGGCCAATACAAGAGAAAAACAATTTTCAAACTATAAAATTTATTGAGAGTGTATATGATTTGCTATTTCATTTACTTAAAAGTTAAAAAATTTGTTAAAATAATTTAGGATTTAGAAAATGAGGTAATTTTAATAATAATTTTATTTTATGTAAATCAAACAACTTCTACCATCTATCACGCTCACTACAAAACTATAGAAATTAGATTTAGCTAAGTTTTAGAAGTATAACTTATTATCATTTTAGGTTCTTCAAAATATTAAAATCTTACCTAACTTCTTGAAAGTGCACCTTCTTTATTGTCTTATCGATAAAAAAAAAATCATTATTAAAGTTAACATTGATGTGCATCTTATTTATATATGTGACAATTTGATGCATACTTGTGATAGACGGTGTATAATATATGAAAACGATAATCTTATTATTAATATTTTGGTTCTTAGATTCACATATGTATACAGTAAATGCAAATTATCATGTAAGTTTGAAGTATATAGATCACATCGCAAATGAAAATGTTATATAACTTCTTAAAATTTTAACATATTTCTTCTGATGTTGTTAAAATTTATAAATTACGTAGGTTTTATTTGTTATTAAATGATTTTTTTAATTTTGTAATTTTTAATAAATTTTAACTAATAACAAAAAAATATGTTAAAAAATTATATTAAAAAGTAAGTTGATAACACTTTTCAAGAGATATTATCTAATGTCACCATACTGTATAGGAAGAGATGTTTATTAACATCAATTTTACATTAAATCTTATTATCCTTTCATTTTATTTTCATTCATGTTTTTTCACACATACTAAGACAAGTGATAAATCTACTAATTGATACAATATGTTTATCAAAATGTAAACATATTATATTTATTAAAATATAATATCAGTGTGAATAATTATTTAGAATAATATTAAAATAAAATTATAGTAATTATATATTAAAAAAAATAAACATATATTAATGTGAAAATTTATAAAAAAACAGAAAAGCTTATAAAATGAAATTGAGAGAGTAACGCTTAACCAAATACGAATTATCCTATAAAATGTAAATTCACAGCGGCGGACGTCTCACCCAATTTGATCGGCACCAAACTTATGCTTTCGCTGCCAATTACCAAAACAAGCATAGCATGTTCCTTTGGACTGGATTTTAGTGTATATGTTTAGATCTAATTTTCAAAAGCCAGCACTCATAACTTTTATATCTTAAACACAATTTTCCATCTTCAACACTTTCTTAAACACACATGTTAATTTAAAATTTCACATTAGAAACTGAAAAAATCACAACTGAACTTAAAAAAGTAAAACCAAATATCCAAGATGTCTTCAAGTAAACGCAAGAAAAAAATTTCGTTGAAAAACATTATATTTTTTCGAAACATACTAAAAAGAACAAGAGTGATAGATTAAATTGGATTTTTTAAAAAAAATATTTATTTTGATGGATTTGTTTTCAAAAATATTTATGAAAGTGGGTGTGTTATAACATAAGGATTGACTTGGTTAAAGTGATCTGTTTGAACTATTAATGGTGAAAAGAAAGCACTTTGATAAATATTTTAAAAATAAACGGAATAAGTATTTATTTAAAAGAAGAATGACCCAAAGAAGAAAAGCACCAAATTGACATCATGATGTGAAGGTGTCATTTTCCTATTGGGCTGTTTTTCTACGAGAAAATCACGCACCTACACTTTGGCAGTGGCCTCCACAACTCCGTCGTGACCGGAGAGAGGAGAGAGGAGAGAGGAGAGAGAAGAGAGAAGTCATGAACAGAAGAAGCACCTTACTTGTTCGAACCCTCTTGTTCCTCTTCGTTCTCAACTCCCTCTCTCTCTTCCTCTACTTCACCCACCACCACTCCACTAAACCTTCTTCTTCTTCTTCTTCTTCTTCTTCTTCTTCTTCTTCTTCTCAGCTCAAAAAAACTCACACCTTTTCAAACCAAACGCACTTTTCAAAGCCATGGCCTATTCTTCCTTCTTACCTCCCCTGGCCCCAGAGCCAAACCACCGCCCCTCTCCGCTCCTGCGAGGCCTACTTTGGAAACGGCTTCACGCGCCCCCGCCACCTCCTCCGCCCCCTCGCCGGCGCCGGGTGGTTCCGGTGCCTCCACAGCGACACTCTCCGGAGCTCCGTCTGCGAGGGCGGCAGGCTGCGCATGGTGCCCGAGAGGATTGCCATGGCGACCGGCGGGGAGCCTCTCGCCGCGGTTATTGGCCGGAGGGAGGAGGAGGAGCTGCCGGAGTTTCAAAACGGTGTGTTTGAGGTTGATGGGGGTGAGGTCGTTGACCGGGAGTTTTTGGTTGACCGTGAGTTTTTGGATCAGTTTCTGCCGCGGGGTGAGGTCTCGAAACATACCATGCGGGATTTGATCGGCAAGATTCGGATCGTTAGAGGGAGGGATTTTGAATGTGATGAGGTGAGCAGAGTGTAAAGTTTGGCTTTTTATGCTTCTCATCATCTGGGTCTGTGTGTTTAGGTGTTGGCTTTCTTTATGCAAGGTTTTAAGTTGTGCTGGCGGCTTTGCTGCAATCCTAAAATTGTGGCTTAAGACACCCCAAATACTTTGATATCGCGGTTTAATCGCTGTCACACACTGATTTTTAAAACCTTAGTTGTATTGTAGGGTTTCTAAATTTGGACACGGGAAAAAGTTTGAGGTTTTTTTATCATTCTATTTTTCTGGGTTTTGTTTGTGGCTCTGGTGATGTGGTGGGAGTGAGTGTTTAGGAGTGAAGTTACGATACACGCCATGCAGGATTTGATTTGCAAGAATCGGATCATGGGAGGGAAGGATGTGTGGGAAGAATGTGACAAGTTGAGGATAGTGGAAAGTTTGGATTTGTGTGGCTTTGATCATGTTAGCGTTTGTGGTTTTGGGTACGGTTTCTAATAATTTGGACTCGCTAGAAAGTTCGAGGGTTTTGTTCGTGGGTTTAGTAGTGTGGGTGTTTATTGTGCTTGGATTGAGTGAGAATTTATGTGGAGTCTATAACGGTTGAAAATCAGAATAATATACATTTATTATTAAATTAAATTAATAAGAAAGTAGGATTTCTAGGAAAGTATGATTTTGAGGTGACAAAATATTCCTTCATTATTAACATTTATTGTTATTAACCTAATCATGTTTCCGTTATTCAAACATACGATTTCATTTCAACATTCTTCTGCAATGACTTTAGTGATGGTTTTCCGTGTTTTGGTGATTCTGAATTGGAATTTGTTATGGTGATTCGTTATTCATTTATTATGTCTTGTTTGAGTCTGAAAGATTCATGAAATTGTGTTAACCTTAATGTGTGAAATAAATGTGTTTTGTTTTTTTTATCAAGTGGTTCAGTAAGATAGGTTATTTGATAGGAAAGGGAAGTTATTTATTTTGATACATAAGAGGGAGAATACACTAGTGGAGGATGGGAAATTCTCCAAAATAAAAGAAGTTTTATGCAAAAATGATTGAACAAATTATGAATGCAGCAAGTCCTGCCAATTTCTCTGCACATTAGAAATAGCAATTCATCTGAAAAGCCACAAACAGAACACAATAGTGTGGCCATAAACATAGTCTTGTATGTTTGGGGGCTAAGACACTTACCTAGAGGTGCAACCATTCTTTTCTTTCTATAATGAATGTATATGAGACTATGAGATATTCAATTGATGGAACTTGTCTTTCCGTGCTCTTTGATTTAGCTTTTGATTTTCACAATTTCCTTACAGAATTTACTGTATATTGTTGTCTTTCTTTCTTTGTTCAACTTTTGTTTTTTTGTGCTTGACAAGAGGATTTCTACTTGCAGTGGATTGAGGAACCAACACTTCTGGTGACACGTTTTGAGTATGCTAATCTTTTTCATACTGTTACAGACTGGTATAGTGCTTATGTTTCTTCCAGAGTCACTGGTCTACCTAATAGACCTCATTTGATCTTTGTTGATGGCCACTGTGCGGTAAGTATGATCAGTTTTGTTTGTTTAATTTACTATCAACATTCTGTTTCTGTTGCTTTGCATCCTTTGAAAAATAAAAATGTAAAGCATACAGTTTATGGTGCTGTTGGTTTGTATATATTTGAATTCTTCAAAGAATTTTTGGCATTAGCTATTGATTAAGCACCTGAAAATGGAGGTCAAATGTAATTTTTTTACATACAAAATTTGAAAAGGACTGCTGAGATGTGAATAGTTTAAGAAGAGGTTGTTAGCTATGTGGACAACTTTGGTAACCCAATTTGAAATTAACAAATAGTTCAGGTGTTCTTCTAGAATCTCGATGCTTTTTGCTTCCTTGATAAAAGGAACTGATTGGACCAATGTTTCAATCAATAGTTGAGGTATATCTTTGGGATTCAACTTTTTTGGTATGAAAGGAAACTTTAGATTAATTATTAACTTTAATCTAAAATATTGATGTCAAATAGACCTAGTTTTATTTTAAACATTTCTAGCTTCCCCTTTAATCTCTTTTGCATTTCCAAAACTTTTCCATAATTTTGATATTTTATTATTTTATGAAAGAGGCGTGTTGAATTTTGGTAGATAGTGGACAAATCCAAAGTATAATCTCTAAAATTTTCAAGTAAAGTAGAAACAGTCTTGTCAACTCTCAACAAGATTATTATGAGCTTTTGTTGAAAACCAGTGTAGACATCTCTTGCATTTTCATTTTGCGATAATGTTTGGTTAAATATACTGTCTTCATATTATATGAACACATATGTACTATGTTTTACTTATTGGTTTGTTTTGTTTACCTTGTTTGCATATATGGAAATTACTTGAAATCTTTGTTAATTTATTAGTTTCCTCCAAAAATTCAGGCTCCTCTTGAAGAGACATGGAAAGCCTTATTCTCAAGCCTCAGATATGCTAAAAACTTCAGTGGTTCAGTTTGTTTTCGTCATGCTATTCTCTCACCTTTGGGATATGAGACGGCCTTGTTTAAAGGATTAACAGAAGATATAGATTGTTATGGTGCTCCTGCAAAAGAACTATGGCAAAACCCTGATGACCACAAAACTGCACGCCTTTCTGAGTTTGGAGAAATGGTCAGAGCAGCATTTGGGCTACCTTTAAATGTACACCGTGGTGGAAAACCACCATCTGGACATAATGTCCTCTTTGTTCGTCGGGAAGACTATTTAGCTCACCCACGCCATGCCGGTAAAGTTGAATCACGACTAAGTAACGAGCAAGAAGTCTTTGACTCCTTGAAGAGCTGGTCATCTAATTACAAAGGGTGTAAAATTAACCTTGTCAATGGATTGTTTGCGCACATGTCTATGAAGGATCAGGTTCGAGCCATTCAAGATGCATCGGTCATCGTTGGTGCGCATGGTGCTGGTCTTACACATATAGTATCTGCATTGCCTAAAACTGTGATTCTGGAGATCATTAGCAGCATGTATAGGCGCCCCCATTTTGCATACATTGCACGGTGGAAAGGGTTGGAGTATCATGCAATCAACCTTGCTGGATCACATGCTGATCCTGGAACCGTGATCAAAGAACTGGTCAACATAATGAAAAGCCTTGGATGTTGAGTGTTTTTAGCTTGAAACTTGGAACTGCTAATATCAGAGCTTGAAATAGGGAATGGAAGGTGATCTTTGGTTTTCTATGATTCACATCTCATATGTGGCTTGCCATGTTTTGCCGTTAATTGCAGCCACTTTGGTTAGTACAAAGTTGCTGATATCATGTTGGAGCAGAAATAGCATAATTCTTATAAACTGAATTTAACACGATAATTATACAATGCTAGTGAAGGTTGCAGAATCAATGGCACGAGAGAAAGGTCCATTTGTTGGATTGTTAGTACTTGGCACAGTATCTGGCATTTGCGGTGCATATAGTTTCCTTCACTTGCTCCTTCTCGAAAGTTGTATACAGAAGAGGGTTTCAAATTTTTGGTTTGTAATTTTGTATATTGATTCTTTCACACTTACCCGGCTTTGTTGTACAATAGGTTTTTCCACTGGCTCATATTTTCTCTGAATATTTTTTTATATGGTATTATGTTACTTAATGTTGAGGTAACTCATACAAATTGCATTTGTAAACTTGTAGCTGACAATTTTGGGAAGACCAATTTCTTGTCATTTCTCATTAGGGTTTTGTTGATGCATGTCATGATAGTATGCTGAGAATTTAAAATATCATGTTACATCATCTTAATTACTAACAAGATTAAGTACTAAATGCTTTTTGGAATTTTCTGATAATAAATGCTTGTTTGTTATATTTACCATGGTTTTTTTTATTATTCCTTAATCATTGGTATTTAATAGTATTACTGTAACTGTAGGGGGCGTATGGCAACAAAATCCTTTAAATGAATCACTTAACTGCCAGAGTAGAATGAGAAGGAAATTTACATCTGAAGGGTAAGAAAATAATACTAAGGAGAGGGACCGTAAAAAAATATTATGAAGAGTGTTTTAGTCATGCCGTATAGGGAATACTTATAGGTTATATTATCTGTTTAGACGTTACTTAATTAAAATAAGTTTATAAGTAACTACTTATTTTTGTTTATAGTATTCTACTAGTTTTATATTAATCATTTTGCTTTAACTTAATAAAAAAATAATTCCAGCTTACGTTCTTATAATTAATTTTCTGGTGGATTTTATCCTACCATTCACAGAAAAAAAAAAGAATGTTAAAGTTTAATTTAGCATTCCACTATTTATTTAAACTCTTTAACAAATTATTGGATATTTAAGCCAAAAAATTAATTAGTAAGTTTAAAACTTTTAATTATTTAACAATTAATGTAAAGCCTTGTTTAAAAATCTTAAACCTACTTCACAATGTTGTAGACACGATCATTCCTAAAAGATTTCTTTGAGAAAATAAGTCACAAGTTGATCCTAAAACCTATGAGACATCATTATGATCTTAAAAAAATACTTTAGATAACTTGCACAATGGTATAGGCTTATTGACCTAGTCTATTTTTTAAAAAAAATACTTAAATAAGTTTGTTTTTAAAAATGTTATCAGGATGAGTCTCTTTTTTAAGTTAATCTAATCAATTCCTAACTTGCAATTGTAGTATAAGTGTCACGTCAACTGTGTGCTTACGTAGTAGCTAGCGTTGAACAAATTGATGGTAAATCCGCACCCGGCAGTTGCGATTTGACTGATCTTTGACCCGCGCGGTCCCTCTTTCCAGTAGTTACAAGCAGCACAGATTTTTAGGAGACTAAAACTGTAAGTCACTTGCAGTTTATGTGGTCTTTGACCAACCCTCCTTTTAACTAACAATTGCAAAAGACCGTTAAAATTGCAATTCATAGTGGTGGTTTGGATTTAGTATCCATTTTTTTCGTTACTGCGTTAATCCAACATATATTACCCACATAAACAGTACAAATATAAAATTTAAAAAAAATTTAAAAACATAACAAAATAAAAAAGACTTTAAAAAATATTTTAAAAAATTAAAATCAAAATTTAAAAACTCAAAACTTAAATGAAAAAACAAATTTAAATGGTAATCTAACATCTAAAAAAAGAGTAATTTTTAAGAAAATTTTAAAATGTAACAAAATAATAAAGGAAATTTAAGTTTGTTTTAAGTTTTTTTTTAAATTTATGTTTTTTAAATTTACTTTATTATTTTGTTACATTTTAAATTTTTCTTAAAAGTTACTTCTTTTTTTTTTACATTCTGCCGGTTTAAATTTGTTTTTCAATTTAGTTTTGAATTTTTAAATTTTTGTTATCTTTTTAATTTCTTAAATGTTTTTTAAAGTGACTTTTTTATTTTTAAATATTTTTTAAAGTTACGTGATTTTTTTTTAATTTATGTTTTAAGTCTGTTTTTTAAAAGTTATGTAAAATTTGTTTTAAGTTGTTTTTTTAAAATTTATGGTTTTTAAATTTACTTTATTATTTTGTTAGATTTTAAAATTATTATTATTATTTTAAAATATAACAAAATAATAAAGTAAATTTAAAAAAAACACTTAAATTTTCTTTATTATTTTGTTATATTTTAAAATTTTCTTAAAAGCTACTTTTTTTTATATTTTACGTTACCGTTTACATTTTTTTTTACATTTAAGTTTTGAGTTTTTAAATTTTGTTTTTAATTTTTAAAATTTTTTTTAAAGTAACTTTTTTTATTTTGATATGTTTTTTAAATTTTTTTTAAGTTTATATTTTTCCTGTTTATGTGGGTAAGAGTTATTGTATTACAAGCTGTAAAAAAAAAATGGATATTAAATACAAACTATAACTATAAATTACAATTTTAACATTTTAAAAATCTGGGTTTCTTTGTGACTGTTGGTTAACATGAGAGCTAGTCAAAGACCACCTAAACTGTAAGTTTGATTTGTGTTTTTAACCTCCTAAAAATCTGTGATACTTATAACTATTGAACAGAAATACAATGCTGGTTAAAGATGAGTCAAACTTACATATGATAATATTTTTACAAATAGACCTCACTTAGGTCATTTATTTATTTTTAAATAAACCCCAGGTAGATCAATAAAAATTTCTTTCTACTATATAAATGGCACTGCATATAACTTTTGAAGTACCAGAAGTCTAAAACTGGGGTTTACATCAAAATTCTATTGCAATCCCTGAATAGAAGAGAAGGCAGGAGAAGCCACTTTCAGAGCCGCTGTTTAGTAATAGAAGCGCTTCGAAAACGCGATTCTGCACTTCCACCGGTACCCAATTAATCTGTTTTCAAAAAATAAAAGAAAATTCAATTGCATGTTTAAATTCTTCATATTCCCCCTATAAAACATCGTTCAAAGTCAAATGTATGTTTTTATTGACAAACCTATATATCTTCGTCTATGATAATGCACTCCACATGTTTGATAAAATGCCTTCGATCTGATTATTGACCGGGTGATTGATTTGTTTCTATTTTCATTTTGATTCTTTTATAATCACAGAATTGCTAATATATTTTCTTCCTGTTGTTCTTAAAGGTCAAAAATAAAAAATAATGCTTAGATAATTTTTAATTAAAACCTAAAAAACAAGGATTAGTGAATTGATGTCATTGATTCCGTGTAACTGTCATACACTAAAGAATGGTGCATATATGATATATGTTATGAAAGATATGATGATAGAAATATTTTTGTGCCATCAGATGGTATAAACTTTTGAAATGGTTAATTCATGAGTAGCATTAGGAGTTATAGAGTTCAAACCTTGCAGGGTATTATAATTTATTGATGTATGTTCATATATTAGTTAATGACATATGTGATAGGTGTTTAAGCAAATGGTAATGTGTTTTCCCTCAACACCCAAGAAACTGGCCATGACCATAGGAGGCATGCTCTCTGGTGCTGCCATTTTTGCTGTTGGGGCGCACCTTTCTTATGTAAATGTTGCACCCCAACAGGCTCGAACCAAAGCTCGCGATGATTTAGTCATGAAGACATTGAAAAAGAAGTATGGTTATACTTCCCCATATGAGAAATTGGCTCGCATTGAGTTGTATGATAAGGTATCACACGAATCCGTTACAAAAGAGAATTATGCTCGGGCTCGCAATGATTTGGTCAAAGAGACATTTAGTGACCTTGGATTTAAAAAATAGAAGAGAGATTCTGATAGGTTTGATTTTCACTCTTATTCTTTGAATTCCTGTGTTGCTGTGATTCTTAGACCAATCAAGAATAAATGCTTATTGCTTATGCTAGCAGCAGGCACATGCACTGACGTAACCAGATTTTTTTTTTTGTTGTAGGGTAACAAGAATTTTTTTTTATTGTATTAAAAATATGACATAATATTTGAAAGGGTAAATATCCATTATAATTGTTTTTTACGAGTTTTTATATTCTAAAAATAATGAATAATTTTTTCATTTTTAATTTTAAAAAAATATCTCTTTTGTATAAGTAACTAAATAATAATAGAGGTAATGATTAAAATATAATATATATATATATATATATATATATTAATTATAGTAGAAAAAAAGGTAAATGAGGACAATTGCCCCACACCTAAGCCAGGCACATGTACAAAGTTTATAGCTAGCTGTACATGAGTTTCTGCAATGTTTTTAGATTCACTCTGGTAAGAAATCTGTTTTCTTTTTCGTCAAATCCTTTCAATGTAAACATATCTTAAAATGAGTAAAGAAACGACCGGTGGGCCCCAATCCTGATGCTCGAATTTTTATGTTTTGTGTTCCTCATCCTTGAATGTCTTGTGTAGAGAACCTATTCCCAAAGTCACTTTTCATCTTTACTCTTTTGGATATTGTTTAGGGCTGATGTTACTTACACCTCCATCTAAGGTTTGATATACTTCTCTTTTTAAATTTATTATAAATATTTTCTAAAATATCCTTATAACTAATTTTTTTTCCAACACAATTCATGCAGAATTTATAATGCAGATTTTGTCTCTATTATATCATCTTTAATACTAAAATACTATTTTATAAAATTGATAATGTCTCCTATAATTTCTCTTTTGACTTTTGATTATTCAACTGTTTTTCTTAAAAGTCAGACTTGTTTTTATATATCTAATTTTTTCAACAAAACACATATATCATATCATTTAGGAAATAAATTTTGAATTAACTTCTAGATTAAACCTGAATTCTAATGCATTAAAGTTCTTTTAAGGTTTAAAACATAAAAATATAAACAATTGCATATTTGTGTATTTTTACCTGATTGTAATTATTAAGATAAAAGAAATTATGTTCCACAAGGTGCATTTTATTCTTTCCTCCTATGATGAATAAAAGATGTCTTATATATTTATTTTTTTTTCAAGAATGAGATGTCAAAGTTCGTAGTTGTTGATTGTTCTTGAAAGTGCTTTTTGGATATATGTAAATAGTTTTGGAAAATAATTTTTGGAACAGTCTTTGACTAGTCTAGAAAGTGATTTCTAAAAGTATAAATATAATACACATTATAAAACATACTTTTTAGGACTTGAAACTATATAATTAACAAATCAAAATATACTTTTGAATCTGTCAAACAGAGATGGTAATCATTTTTCTCAAGTGACTATAACAAATTGATGTTGCCATGACTATGTTCAACAATCGAGAAAGGGTGTGTATGTCGACAGATAAGGTTTGTAGTGGAGGTAGAAGGTATACAATAGAGAAAAAGGATTTGTGATGGAAAGAAAAGATTTATTGGAAAGAAAATGATTATAGATAGAGGTGTATTATGAGATTTTTGAGGAAGTAAATGGTTTGATTCAAGGAAGCGTGGAGAAAGGAACAAATATTGTAAATTAGAGAGAAATGCATCTTCATGAGAGAAAAGAATAATTATAAATTCATTTTAAAAAATATTTAAAATAAAAATTAGAAGAAAAACAATTATATAAAAATGTAAATAACATGAAACAATTGTTATATCAACAATGAAATTTGACTATATAGTCCATTGAATTTGTATCTCGGCTGTATAGTCCATTGGACTCATCCATCCTTAACACCTTATTAGTGAACTAAAGTTTAGAGACTAAAAATGAAATTTGAAAAAAAATTAGGAACTAAAAGGGTACACACAGACGGGATCATATCAAATTAAGAGTATAATAAAATTCAATTTACTCAATTTTAATCAAATTGGATTGTCTGTAAAAAAAAGTATTGAATTGAATCTGTAAAACAAAGTATTTTCTATTTTCACTTGCCATTTGCTACTCCACTCCCCATTTTATGTTTTTTAGTTTTTATTATTTTAAATATCTTTTTATTCCAAAAGTACCCCAACATTTTTAATTTTTTAATGCTATGAAGTTTTTAGAACATATCTTTTCTTTTTTAACGTTCCGAAAACTATTATCTTGAACAAAAAATTTTAATTTAGAAAAATACTTTTCAAATCACAATTCAAAAAGTTTGTTTGAGAAAGTACATTTCGGAATATAATTATGTTATGTATAAGTATTTTTTGGAATATATTTTTTATTTTTGTGTTTCAAAAAGTTCATTTTAGAATACAAAAATATTTTTTCAAAAAGTACTCTTTAATTTTTTTTTCTTTTTTCATTGTCTTTATATTTCAATTTTTTAGTTCTTTTAGTAAGATGTTGAAGGGGTTTGTTAATAAGGTTGGACAAATTAAGATTGAAATCTTCATTGAAGCATATATAAAATATTAGAGATATAATGATGTTAAGTTATGAATGAACAAGAATCAAATAAGGTTGTAAACACAAATGGAAGAAGAGAAAATTTTAACACCATAATAGGAAGGTAGGAAGAAATACATGTCGTATTCACATGATTGAGGAGAGATGAAAAAAGTGAAAAATACTAGATAAATGCATAAGTATGTATTTTTGTTAAAAGAAAAAAGGAACGTAATGAAAGAAAATGAGAGAGTGTGCGAATATCATGAGAGAAGTGATGTGAGTTTAAGTATGTAATTGATTTAAAAAGATTTGTATGAGCAGAATAACGTTTGTATTAAATAATTTATTTAAGTAATTTATTTTTTTTTAAAAAAGAAATAGAAGTGTACTTATAAAATAAAGAGAGAAAATACCAAAAGCTAAAAAAAAAAAAATAGCAAATCAAACCGATCCAATCAATATATTGGATGGGTTCGGATTAATCCAACATAAACCAACTTTTTCTAAAAATACCATTAAATTACATCTAAAAAAATGTAAAAGCAGGTGCTAAAACAAGTCTTCATGCTTTAAATAAACAATCTTCATGGATTTTTTTCAGGTTGAATGTCAACATGCAAAAATTATACTAAGAGAACTACTTGGAGTAATTGAACTATTGGGTTTTGTTTTGTTCGATTCAATATTTACTAATTATACATTATATATTTTAAAAAACTAGCTACTAATTAATAATATAAAATAATAAAAATTAAATAGGTTAGGATCGAGATTATGTATTTATAAAGTGAAAATCCACAATGCAAATCAATTAAGGTAGAACTTTATTGAATTTTATCAAATTATTGTATTGTTAAATATTATTTTCTATGTTATATTTTTTTAAAAGTTTAATGGATATACTGTCAGTGTAAATTTACACTACATTCAATCATATTTTTATTTATGTGACTTTTAAAATAATAATAAATAAAATCAACAAATTTACCAATTAAACTCTTTATTTAATTACATGTAACTCTTTTGTTTAAAGGTGATTTAATTATCTATGAGTATTTTTCTATTATACAAGTCACCTTTAAATCCTATAATTGACACCACATGTTATTAAATTACTATCACCTTCAGCGAATATTTATCACTTAACGTCACACAATTTCAACGATCTAAAAATCAGACACACAATATTATAGTTTAAAAATTGATTCAGGTAAAAAATTGAAAAAATAGCGATCTGTAATTAATCCGTTCTGTATGTATTACTTTTGCACTTGCCTAGGCAAAGCTTATTGTCCACACCACAGAAAGAGAAATAAACAGTGAGGTAGTGGTGGAAGTGAGAATCAGCACCCATGTCAGTACTCTACTTTTCAATCTTTTATAAAAGTAACATGTCCATTTTAATTTAAACATTAATATTTAATTTCATACTGCACAGTTAATAATACATAAACAAATGTAAAAGCAAGAATATATTGAGTAAACTGGCAGAACCGCTGCTTGAAGTGTTACCTCTTCATTCTAAATGTAAAGAAAAGGATTTCCAAACTATTGCAATTTGCGTTGTCCTCACGGAAAGCATCTCCAAATCATATATGTGAACCTGCTTGTGCATGTTTCCGTTCACCTTCTGCAGCTTCTGATTAACTATTAAATCTGCTTGCAAAAAAAGTCATTCGGAGAATATAGTCCACCCATGTCTTTCGATGATGTTAAGGCTGCTGCTAGTGAGTTCGGTATGTAATTTGCTATATATAGACATATATGTTTATATCTTCATATATTAGATATTGATATCAGCAAATTATTTTTTCTTCGGTATATGTCCCTGTTGCTTCATACCAGACCAATATCTTGATAAATTGAACTTTACAAGCTAGAGATAGGAAGCATTTTCTTTTGATGAATGAAAATTATAGAGGCTAAAACCCAAATAAATAAAAAATATATAAGGCTATGATATTTATAGGGTTCTATACTAGATTAATGATAGGGACCGAAAGTATGGCCCAAAGAGATACATATGATGAGGACCAAAACCAAAGAAAACTAAAATGACTTCTTTTATCAAAAAAATGCAAATGAATAAAGTATAGTGAAAAAGATATAATGCAACCCCCAACACACCCCATGTTTTGTTACATTTTAGAATCTGAAGTCTAATCTCCTTAGTTGAAAAGTTAAACTCTTCTACTTGTAAGCAAGCTTCAGATAATGATATATCCAAATGTCCTTCATAACCATACTTTTGATTCGTTTCAGACGGAAGCGTTCATAGTTTACATTCACATTGAAAACACACATCAAAGAATTCGTGCTTATTAACTGTGAAGTGCTGTTTTGCAAAAGGAAATGTTTTAGTCTTTTGGCCATTATATTTTCATGCCTCCATATAACTCATAAATTGGCATTTGTTGTCCAAAGCTAGGGGATTTAATCACAGTTACTACCACCCCTTGCAAATAGCAATATTAAAAGGAGATTGGCAATCTACAAAGGCTTTTCTTGACAATGATCCAAGTGCATTGACGGCAAAGATCACCACACTTGGCAGGACTGCGCTGCATGTTGCAGCTGTAGGAGGGCAGTGGCAAATTGTGGAGAAGTTGATGCAACATGTGCCTGTACAAGTACTTGCTGAGACAGACTTGATGGGTTGTACTTGCCTGCACTATGTTGCAATGGGTGAAAGCATAAATGCTGCCAAGGCATTGGTGACTAAAAATCCTTCTCTGACTCAACTTACTGATTTTAAAGGATTCACACCACTTATCTATAGTATCACCTCTGCTATATGCAAAGAGATGGTGTGGTACTTTGTTTTGAATACTACAGATGAGACACCTGGCTGTCCATTCTCTGGTCCTTCTGCAGGTCAACTTGTTGCTTTGCTTATTGCTGCAGGATTTCATGGTAAATAAAATGCTTTTCTAAATAGTATGTATGTATGAATGTTTTCAGGATTTCTAATCCATGAGACAAAACGATCTAAATTTAAAATCTTAGCCTAGTTTGGTTTGAGAATAGTAATCTATAATTGATTGATGGTGTAGAATAATATAGATTAACAATACATAAAAGTTAAATTCTTGAAATAATATCCTTTTTGTGTTTTTCTATTTTCACAAATAATTACAAAAAATTCAGTTCTGACTTTGTTCCCTAATTTCAAAATCTTGTACAGAATATTGTGAAAAACAACATTAAAAAAAAGTAGTGTACAAAATGGTAAATGAAGTTGTGTACAAGAAATGCGTTATAGTTATTTATGAATAACAAAAAGAGGAAAACGCAACATTTTCATAGACTAAATAGATTTACAGTTTTTATAACTGTATTGATCTATATGTTATCACTTGATCTGAAATATTTTGACAACATTTGAGTCATAAATTCTTATCAAGGAAGAAAAGTAGGATGAGGCGACAATCATTTGGAAGTGTTACAGAACGAGATATTTTAATTGGTAAAATTAACAACTATTACTATTAGCACCCATGATGTATCATGTATAAGTCATTCTACTGAATTACTTATTTAATCAGAAGATACTTGTCTTACATACAAATTACAATGTAAAATCAACGTGATATGGCTAGTGCATATAGACCAAAATGGAATGATCTCTTGTTAAAGAATTTCCAATGCATATAGAATTTACTTGAACTGCTGAAGTGACATTCTTCTAGTCTTTGATTTGATTATTTGTAGCTTCAGGCTTCTAGCACTACAATTTTATATATCTAGTACATTAAAAAGCCTGAGTAATGTACAAGGCTACCAAACTATTCAAGCATCCATACACACGCTCTGCTTCAATCTTCTATAGAATAAGTATCAATTAGGCTACTTTAATAACAAAGCATATAAAACACTTTCATTCACTTGTTTTTACCATTTTCTTTATATATTCTATTACAACTAATATTTTTGCTCTCCCATGTGCAGATATCATTATTTATCTTCTCCATCGCTACCCAAACTTGGCCACTCTCTCAGATTCAAATGGAAGTATTATACTCAATGTTTTGTCAAAATTGCCCTCAGACTTCCAAAGTGGAAATAAGCTTGGGTTTTGGAAAAGATGCATTTACCACTGTAAAGACACTCTTCAGATGCTGTTCTCACTTCTTGCTATGCTTCATTGTAATGCACTCCTGCCTTACTGCTTTCTTCTTCTTCAACTATATTAGGTGTGCCAAACGAACTAGATGATTTTCCACCAAGTCATCTGAGAGGAAATCTGAAAGATTCTTATGGGGATTCAAGCCATCATCAATCGTATTTTGGTGGTACAATATTGAATGGAATTCAGAAAATTGGTATGTTATGCTTGTCCAGAAAAGCATTTCCGTGTATCCTTAAACTCTTGGTTGCTCCTTTTCTTTTTTATGTTTTAATTAAAAAAATACAAAACTCCATGTGTAGTTCCCGACTTAAAGCAAGCCAGACAAGAGAAGTTGAGACACACATCAGCAGTGAGATTGGTGGAACTTGTTTGCACACAGGTTTCAACCATGAATGACTCTGAATTCTGGCAGTCTTTTGTGAGTGCAGACATTATTTTCAATGCCACATCATCTGGCATAGTGGAAATTTTGAGGATCTGTTTCCAGTTTTTTCCTGATTTGGTTTGGACTCACATGCCAAATGAAGGATTTGTAGCTCAAGTTGCCATCAAGAATCGGCAAGAAAAGGTTTTTAGTCTTCTATGCAAGATGCCTATAATTTGCAAGTTTCTGATGTTAGCATTAGATGAATCACAGAACACCACATCACATCTAGCAGCAAGGTTTGCCTCTCCTCAACTGACATCAATTTCTGGTGCAGCATTTCAAATGCAAAAAGAGATACAGTGGTTTAAGGTTTTTTAGTCTCATAACCCCCTTGTTAGTAATTTTGAAGTTGAATAATACTAAAATATTGATGATATTGTACAATGTCCAACAGGAAGTAGAGAAATGGGATCATCCTCTTCATAAAGAAGTTAAAAACCAAGATGGTAAAACGCCTTGGCAATTGTTCAAGGAAGAACATAAGCCCTTGCTTGAAGAAGCAAAGAACTGGATGAAGGATACATCAAACTCTTGCATGTTGGTGGCAACTCTTATTGCTACAGTTGTCTTTGCAGCTTCTATAACTGTACCTGGAGGAAACAACCAAGACAAAGGATTTCCAATATACTTGTCAGATCACACATTCATGGTGTTTGTTGTTTCTGATGCATTAGCTTTATTTTCCTCCGTAGCTTCTCTTTTCATGTTTCTGTCAATCCTGACGGCACATTATGCAGAAGAGGATTTTCTCAAGAGATTACCTGAGAGAATAATATTGGGTCTGGCTTCATTGTTCTTTTCTATAGTAACTACAATGATAGCATTTGGTGCAGCTCTGGATTTGTTGGTAAGAGATAAACTAAAATGGGTGTCAATTCCAGTAGCTCTTCTGGCATGTGTCCCAGTTGCTCTATTTGCAGGGCTTCAACTTCCCTTGTTTATACAAATGATCATATCAACTTACGGTTCTCGCATATATCATCATCAAAGTCTTTGGTGAGGCTTTTGTGTTGTTCGAAAATATAAACAAGACAAAGCATACGAGAAACAAAAAGTATATAGTAGGGTCAACAGGTGGTGACTTCTTTAGCTTTAGCACTCTCATCAGCTTTGAAATTTGTTATTCTTGTTGAGCATGATAGTTGGGAGTTGGTTTTTGGGCATTGAACTATAATGAAAATAGAATTTGCCTAAACTTCTTTTCGGATAAATGAAAACGGTGTTAAAAAATAGTCCCTGGTAATATCTCAAAAAGACAATAAATTTGTCTAAGTAATCGATCCTTTCTAAAGAACAACCTGGCGATGCTTATATTTTTTATGTACTAACTTGATTTTTTTTTTTAAAAGGCTATATAAGTTGTATTATTATTTGAAATTAAGTTGTAAGAAATTATGAGCCTTTTCATTTTGCACCTCCAAAATACTATTTTGCCAAACTATTCTCGTTTCCTTCGTCATGTTCCATAGTAATGTATGAACATATTGGGAATTACATGATCAACAATTATATAATTGTAGATTATGTGATATGCAATATTTTATTTTTTATTAATTTTTTTAGCTTGTAAATTACATAATTTGTAATATATTAATCCTAACTTTTTATATTTTAATGTATTGGTGGGTGCAGGGGAGTTGGTACACACGGTACATAGATGGGTTGATGCTTAAGGGAAGGAGAAGAGGATGAAGATAAGGACATTTTGAAAAATTCAAATATTGGTGTGCAAATAGCAAAAATGGGAGTTGCAAAAAGAAAACACCTAACTTATACCAATAATAGAGTCAAACCTAAAAGATTAACCAACAAGTCCAATGTGACACTCTTAGCATTGCTACTCTCTTGATTTCACTCTATTTACACTATAGGTCGTATATTCTCATTTTGACAACTTTGTTCATCTATACATAGTCGACTTTTTTGTGTTTCAACTTTTAACAAAAGTACTATTATTAAAACTTAAACACAAGAAAAAAGTCCAATAAAAAAACTAGTCCACTAAATAGGAAAGTCTCAAGGCTTAATTACGACATGAAGTAGTGTAAGTTATTCAATATGAGATCTCTAACCTTAATACAATGTTTAGTTGGCTTATAAAAAAAAATACAATGTTTTAGTTGTTAATTCTCAAACAGGATGCTAGAGCATTGCATACTCCTATAACCTAAACGCCTAAACCTCGAGTGAGAATTATTAACGACCAGTTTATTAGTTTCCCCTTCCCCCCTTAATTAAGTCTGTTCTAAGGAAATAACACCCTGCACTTGACTATAAGCTTAAGAACTTGCTCATTTTGGCACATCAATAATGGTTACAAAGTTTCTTCCACATTACATTGATTGCAAGACATAGGTGATTAAACAGAATCAATTAACCCCAATGCCCACGGACCAGCAACAAAATGAAAAACTTGTTGACATCACATTCAGGAAAATGCAAGGTATGAAAGTCAATGCTCTAAAAAATTGTAATGGTAGAGATGATCAATTTAAACAGGACTCGCTACAAAGTAAACAAATATAAGTTCTTGGCTATGTTTACACCCATAAACCCCTTCCTCCCAAGATCTGATTATGGATAGTTAAAAGCTCCAAGAAATTCTGATACAAAGAGTAGGAGGAGAGACAATCTCTTAAGCAGCACCCTGGCCCTTCTTCCTTTGAAGCTTCTTCATGTAAAATTCCAGCTCTTTGCCCTCTAATATATATCTGCCAAAAATTCAGAAGACCTTAAGCACTTACAACCAGAATCATTAAATTTTAAATTAAGGAATATTTTTGACCTGGCATTTCTTTTGCCAGTGAATTTTACAAGTGCGAATCTGATTAACTCTTGATTAAGTTTGAAGTCAGCATCACCAGACATGCTACTTCAGATACCATGATAACATTGCTAATAGGAACACAAAGACTACTGATTTATATACATGTCTTGCAATTCCTTTTTTACGGGCGGAGTACACCCCAACTGCGGGGCCGTAAACAGTATACAACAACTGTAATCACTTTTTTTCACCCCTTACTATGTTTTAATTTCTAGCTTGTCATATATATGCTCTTGCAAATAGGGTGGCTGTTATAACTATGAAAATCAATTATAAAATTTACTATCTTACTTGGATGCAGGAAAGCAAGCACTTGATACAACTCTTATTGCAAATCGAGTAAAAAAGTAACATACCCATCAGCACGGCCACATTGGCCAGGGCGGGATGAAATACAAGCCAAAAGGCGACCACCACCAAATTGTTCTTCAATGTGAGAATCAAGCACCCGGTTCTGTTTTCGCTTTTCCAATTTTCTCAAAACATGGTTACTTTTCTTCACTTCCTCAGTTGCAGCTTCACCATCCTGTTAAATAAAAAACTGAATGGTCTAAGAAAAAAACTAGGTTTATCATCAAGCAAGCAAGAAATACAGAATCTTTTCCTTTTTTAAAGCACAAGATGCAAGATTCCAAATTCCAACAACATTGACAAAAGCTGTTCTTATCTCACAGCACAGTGTTCAATTAAACTTGTACCTCCGCTTCCTTCTTGGCAGAAGTTGCACTCTTCTTCTTGCGGCCAAGGTCAACACCATAATGCTGCAGATACCACTGCTTGAAGGGTACTGCATCAACCTGAACAATGGCACTCTTGACCAATGTCTGAGTCCGAACCAGCTCATTATTGGATGCATTACACACCACATCAAGAATCCTTGTTTTGCGGGTCACAGCCTCACTCCCCCAAGAATAGTTCCCAGTATCAAGCCTCAAAGCACGCCACTTCACATTCCCACCTCGAACCCTAATCCTCCTAACTGTCTTGTTGCTAGAGAGCTTTGTGCTTGCTGGCTGTCTCCCAAGTTCATACCTATAAAACTAACACACCCCATTAGACACAAAATAATCATTTGAAAGAAAAAGTAACAGCATGATAAAAAAACATTTTTTTGTTAAAATTAGGATTTCACTCTGGTAAAGCTTTAATGCTGAATTTCAACTCTAATTTTGATTAGACCCGGAAAAATAATGATAAACCATATCAGATTGAATTGTTTAAAAATGCAAGTAATTAATGATAAATAATAATTAATTTGAGGAATTTACTTTCTCTTCTTTCTCCAAGCTTTCTTCTTGCCACCAGTGGCGCGCCGCTTGTGCATGGAATCACGAGAGATACCTGCACAAAGTTACATGAATTAGCGTCATAATGTTCTCAGAGATATAGAGAGAAAGATGGAACGTACCCATTTTACAAGAAGAGAACGGTGGTGCTGCCGCTGCTGCTGCGAGCTCTGGCCAGCGACTTTCACAGTCGCAGAAAATAACGAGAGTATCATTTCATATCTATCTTTTTTTATTTAATACTTACCAACTTTAATAATTTTTTAAAATCTTAAAAATACCTTTTAACTTAATTATCTAGCCTAATATCTATCATAATAAATTAGTCTTATCTCTCATAACACTTATTCTAATAAATTAAATTCACTCACTCACATTTCAAAATAAAATAACTTATTCTATGAAATAAGTTTTCGAATAAAGAAAAAAATTAATTAAAAAATTTATTTAACTATTTACATTATTTTTATAAAATTTTATATTTTAATAATATTATTTATTTATAACACAATTTTTTAAAATTTTACTAAAATTTTATTAAAATTTTATATTTTAACATATAAAATAAATAAAATATAAAATTTTATTACAGAGAAGGTTCTCCTAATAAACTTTTATATTTTATTATTTTAATTAGAAAATTTATATATAATATTTAGATTATATTTATAAAATTTTATATTTTAATAATATAATTTATTTATAATATAATTTTTTAATATTTTATATGATAAAATATAAAAATAAATAAAATATAAAATTTATTATGAAACCTTCTCTTAATTTATTTTTTTTGAAAATTACTCTAATTATTTTGATATATGATGTTAATTACTATAATTATTTTGAGTTTAATTACTCTAATTACATGACACGTTAATTACTCTAACTACTTTTATTCTAATTACTATAATCAACATTAATTACTCTAATTGACACTAATTATTATTATTATTATTACCATAATATACTGAATATTAATTACTCTAATTATTTTTTTTTGTTATAATTAATTTGAGACTCAAAACACTTATGAGTGTTTTAATTTTTTGTTATAATTAAATTAAGAATAATAACATTTAATTTCTGTTACTCTTAATAAATATTTTTTTTATTTTTTTCTTCTCCGGCCTTGCATCGCCGGAGAAGAAAAAAAAATTGGAAATTTTTTTCCTTCTCTGGCATTGCATCGCCGAAGAAGAAAAAAATTGCAAATTTTTTTCCTTCTCCGGCAGTGCATCGCCGAAGAAGAAAAAAACTTGCAAATTTTTTCCTTCTCCGGCAATGCACCGCCGGAGAAGAAAAATAATTTGCAAATTTTTTTTCTTCTCCGGCATTGTACCGTCGGAGATGAAAAAAATTTGCAATTTTTTTCCTTCTCCGGCAGTGCATCGCCGGAGAAGAAAAAAACTTGCAAATTTTTTTTCTTCTCCGGCGGTACATTGTCAGAGAAGAAAAAAAAATTGCAAATTTTTTCCTTCTCCGGTAGTGCACAGCCGGAGAAGAAAAAAATTTGCAATTTTTTTTCTTCTCCAGCGGTGCACTGCCAGAGAAGAAAAAATAATGGACAAAATGGTATTTTTTCCAACTGGTAGGTGAGAAATGAAAAATTAGTAGGTGTTAAATAAAAAACCCAAAAGAAGAAGAGGTTAAGAACTTACTAGGCCAACAAGGATCCACGCCTTGGCGTTTTCTTTTTGCACCCTCGTATTGTTATTTGCACCCCAATTTACATAATACCTCCCTCCATTACTCTTCCTATTTGTTTTTTCTCCTAGGGTTTTACATAATACTTAATCTATAGGTTTTTTTTAGGTCCGGATTAGTTCATTAGAACTTGTAAAAAGATAAACTTTTTAGAAATTTGGATTTGTAAAAGAAAACAAAAACCTCAGGATCATTTGGACTTAAAAATAAAAAAATTTAATGAATTCGAATGAAGTGATCCGGATTTGTAAATACTAAATTGGGATTACACATTCTGCCGAAGTGTTCCTCAAGAATATTTGGTCGTTTAATAAATAAGCGGTGTAGGGGAAGTTTATGGAGGTGCAAGGAGGAAAAGCAATCTGGGTCGTGTTCTCAGTCACTGATTCCGTTTTCTGCATATATTATTTTTTGTTCTCAGAAAACTCTGACCTTGAATTGTTGCTGCTTACAAGGCCTGTAATTGACGCCTTTAGGAATCCCAGGGATGGGTTTCTCAGTGGCAGCTTCGTTGGGTACTCGCTTAGTGCTGAGAGACCCGCATGAAACAAGAATTAAGTGCCAATTTTTATGCAGAACAGAACAGAATAATAGAATTGGTTTCAAGTTTTCAAAGCACAAGTCCATTCAAAGAGCAATTTTTGTTAGCAAGCATGAGATAACTGAGTTGAATGAGAGGAAGAGCCTAGATGAGGTAGCATTTACCGTCTTTTTCTTGTTCAAGTTAGTGCTTTTGCTTTTTTTTCTTTTTTTTTTTTTTTCTTCTTGGGGCATATATGTGATGGGAATTGGCGAAAGTGGAAACCCTCTTCTGTTAACAAAGTTTTTGTTTTCTGGGCTGCTTAAAACTGTGGAGATGAAAACTAATAGATATATTATGTTTCAGTTCTAAGGATGTGTTTTTGGGAATATGTTATTGATGGAGAGGTTCTAGATTTACAGTGATGGAAGCTAGGAATTGATATTCTGGAGAGTTTTCAAAGGTGTTGGTTTTAGGACCAGAGTAAGGTTGCATGTTTGGCTTGATACCTTTCAAAAATTAGTTGCAAGTAAAATCTGTGTGTGGGGTGATTGCTGTGGTGACTCTTATGGAATTAAGAAATGATAATTGGAGATAATTCTAACGAGATTGCTAGTAAGAGATGATTGTTTAGAGAATTTATAATTTATAATGCTTGTATTCCACCTAATTGTTGCAAAATGCTGTCATCAAAACGCGATTTTAATTGAAATTTTCCATTTTCATCAAGAAAAGTAACATAACATTATCTGTATCTGCAAGGTTTTGTGTTGATCATTAATGAAACTCAATTTTTAGAAGGGCTTTAAATAGTGGCGGGCTTCAAGCATTTCTATTAGCACTTGTTAATTTGCTGCTTCAAGGAGTATTGATGATTTGTTTCTGAAATTTATTTGCAATTTTCATTTTTTATCTTTTTTCTGTTACACTTGGTAGATGGTGCTATTGATTATAGTAAATATCATGGATAAGCGTCATTAAGGATTGAGAGTCAGCTATGAAAGACGCCATATATGATGGACAGTGTTGTGCGACCTAGGGTATATTATATCTAGTTTGGACCCTGGGCAACATATTTCTAGCTTCATAATCAGGAAGGAATAGCTCTATGAAGTTTGGACTTAACATTTCAACCTTTGGTGCCTATAATTAGTGCAAAGTGCAAACCCTTGGTTTGATGCAGTTCTATGAAGCAATGAAGAAATAATAGCTCAATCTTTTGGTATAAACTGTGTAATGGCTGAGACTTATTCTAATTTCTACACATCTGAGTTCTTCTGTGGCGTTAACTCATTCCTCTTGTTTAACTTCATATCAGAATTTTTATAGTGGTTTGGCATTCCAGTGAAAATCCAAGAAACTGACTCTTGACCTTTTTTTTTAATATTACAGGTCAGACAAGAGATTAAAAAATGTTATGAACTCATAAACAGATTAGGGAGAGGAGTTGTGTATCTGGGTTCTTCAAGGATGGGACCCAGCCATTCACATTATGCACAAGCACAAGAGCTGGCTAAAGAGGCAAGTAAATTCTTACAATAGCTTCCTGCCTCTTTTTTCAGCTTACTTGCTGGTTGGTATTAAGATCTTCATTTATTATCCAATCACATTGTTTCTGGCATTAACAGCAAGTGATAGTGAAAAAGGTTGCTATAAGTTATGATTATTTTTTCAAGATATCTTGCTGTGCAGATAGCAAATCTTTTGGACTGCACTTCTTGGTCAGGGGTTGGACCAGGGCTAATGGATGCAGTTACTCAAGGTGCTATGCTAGCAGGAAAACCAGTTGGTGGATTCAAGATAGGACAAGAAGCTGGGGAATGGACAGCATCTAACTTTCATCCGTACTTACCATCTGAAAATTACCTCACATGCAGGTAATCTACAAATGTTGATGAATAACTTGTTCTATTGACATGTCTACAATGACTGCTTAGATTGTTTAACTTTTGAATTCAGGTTTTTCTCTGCAAGGAAGCATGGGCTTGTGGATGCCGTAGTGAGGAACAATTCATTTGATAAGACTGCTGTTGTTGTCCTTCCTGGTGGGATTGGTACTTTAGATGAGGTGTTCGAGATATTGGCGTTGATTCAGCTGGAACGCATTGGATCGAAGCTTCCCATTCCATTGCTGTTGATGAACTATGATTCATTTTATTCGAAGCTGCTTTACTTTTTAAATGATTGTGAGGGTTGGGGAACTGTCTCTAAAGGAGAGGTTGCATCATTGTGGAAGGTCTGTAACAGCAACTCAGAAGCTTTGGCTTACCTAGAAGAATTCTATGACATTGCTTCTATGGACAAAAGTAAGAATGTAACTAAATTGTGTAGTATGTATGAATCACCCTCCTCATAAGATTTTTTCTTTCCGTTTCTTTTTTCTGAATAATTGTTTTCCTCCTCTAGAAGGCTTGAACTGTACAATAGTCTCCTGAAAGGTTTTATGATTCACATTTGGCATGTGCAGTACAGAGTTCTGATTGCACACAAATTCATCTGTAATCACATTGGTGATTTGGATAAAGTAGTAAAGGGAAACGAGTTTTCTATAATTGCTATAGACTGCTGTGAGGTTATTAAATAACTTACTATGGACTTTGGTTATTGTTGTCTTCAAGTACAATTTATGGTTAGTTTTGTCATTAATCGATGTTGTGATCTTAAACTTTTGTCATGGGGTCATTTTCCCACTCACTAACTTTTGATTGATTTTAGGCGTAGAACAGAGATTAGTGTATATTTGAAATGTCAATTTGTGATATAAAGTTAACTACATTTTACACGTAATTAATCACATTTGATGGTAAGTAATCTTGTAATATTATTAATCACTTATAAAATAAATAAATCATATTTTTATATAAATTAATCGCATATTTTATATGATCACGAGGATGTACAATTTAAGTGGGATGTTTATCATTTCTTAAAGACAGATTTACAATTTTTGTCTTTAATGATCACTGTATAATTTTTTTAACCCAATCTGTAAAAACTATTACTCGCAAATTCAAACACACTGTGAAAGGAAAAAAGTGGTCACAGAAGTATGACCCTTAAAAAAAGGAGAGCCAAATGAACAATAAAATAAAATTATTCCTGTTGTTAGACAAATCATTTTATAAGCACGATTTTTCACATTAGTTGGATCACAATATCACAACTTGCTGTAACGTGACAGAATAAGAAAGAAAAATGAAACCACAATATATAATGCTGGACAACTCAGTCGTAGTCTCCACGTATACATTGCATGGTACCGAACATGATATCAGAATGAGATAGATAAAGTGATGTATCAAACAGAACTTCTTCATGAAAAAAAAGAAAAGAAAAAGAAAGTAAACCTGATAAGGACACAAGTCAATCATGACTACGGAATTATATATAGAGGATTATTTTACTTTATTTAGTTTTAAAAATTTATAGTAATTATACGGTTCAGATTAATTGTGAGAACATGGTAATAAACGAAACTTGCTAATTATAAGAAAAAAAGACAATATGAAAGAGATACTGTACAAGATATTATCATAAACGTGGTCTGTTTGATTGTTTGGCTAAGTACATTTATAGGCTATATATAATGTTGAAAATGCAGTCACAACAAAGAAACAACTAGAGCTAGAGATTAGAATGGCAGATACTGCAATGTCCTTGGCTTGTGAGCATTTTGGAAGCTGTGAATATGCTGAGAAATCTTCCTAAAGAACTTATAGACGTTACTGATGAACGGTAAAGCTTTCCAGATTTCATCAATGATGCAAATAAAGTGGCTGAAGCTAAACAATACAAGAATAGGCGTGATATCAAAACATGGAAGATGTCATCCATGAATATTTGATCTGTGAGGAAAAGCAACCTCATGATGATGATCCTCAATGTGCAGCTTTACTCTGTGAGGCTGTTGACTACGTCAAAACTCTGATCCAGTGCCTATTTTTTGGTGGACCTTAATTAACTTTCATTGGTTCAATTAATACTGACGAATACACTTAACATTGTTTAATCACATTTACACAACTTGCCGAGTACAACAAAACAAAAGGGGAAAAAAAAATCTCAACTTAGTCATAAAATGTTTAAGAAAGACACTGCAAAGTATTCTGTCTACATAGTCGTTGCACTAGCATGGGTATAAAATAAGATATATTAGAGATAATGTATAACGACTGAGACAAGTTCATGACGATATTTAATTTTAATGATTTGTTATAATTGTATGGTTAAGATTAATTATAATAATTTAATTAAACTTTAATTTATCCTTTCAACTAACACAGACAAACACAACGTAACTAAAATTATTGTTTATAATCACATCTAGATTAGGCAGATTACAAAATTTACAATTTGCACAAGAAGACAAAAAACAAAAGGATAAAAGAATCACAACTTGCTCGTAAATATTTCAGAAAAATACCCTGAAAGCTTAAAGTCTTAGTTGTCTGAACAATAGCACAATTTCAAAAAATGGTATCAATATGAAGATAAAAATTAAAGGATTATTAAACAGAACCTGATAACCCGCCAAGACAAATAAATCATGATTACATGTATAAATTTATATATGTACGGGATGTAACCTAGAAGAACAAATAAAGCATCTGGAAAAACTTCGACTGAAAACCGAATACTATATAAGCACCAACAATAGGACAAACAAGCTAAAAAGAATTAAGTTACAATCAAAGATTAGTACCCTATAAACAAGATTATTAACAAGAATCAAGATTAGCATTGTATTATCTAATTTCTTAATCATTTGGATAAGGTACAAAAATTATTGAGGTAGTTAGTGTTCATTGTTTATTTATTATAGCTATTTTCTTTGATACTTATTTGACTTGAATGTCAGAGTGTCTTTGACAGATGCTCCTGTTCACAATGAGATACAATGAAGTACTAAATTATCTGCATACATGTACAGTATAGTTTTGGGAACATAATCTTACTGATTCTTGTGAAATTTGTTTCATGATAAAAGATGAACACTTTAAGAAAAAAACAAATTATCACGCCAAACAAATTTATATTTATTTGAAGAACTTTTAGAATACAAATATGATACGCATATGTGGATTCTTTTTATTCATTTTTAGTATATAAAATCTTTACATCATGAAATATTAACTTTAGAGAACAAGGTTTGAACAACAATCTTTCGTGAAAAGCTACCCACTTAACTAACGGTCGGTGCGCCTACATGCCCTTTACACCCAATCATTCCAAGGAACACTTACCCCTCTGTCCTACCGCGGCTACGGGCATGAAGTTAGCCGAGGCTTATGACAATGTAACCTCTAGCTTATATAATCACAGAAAAAAGAGGTACTCCTAGATGTAGGGTTTCTACACATTATTAATGGAAGGAAGGTCTCATTTTGAAAGTAGGAAAAACGTGCACATAAAAGATAAACTGTAAAGAAATCTTCAAATAAAAGATCTTAAAAAATTTGATGTTAATTAAAGCAAAAAATGCAGAAAATGTAAATGGAAGCAATGTAATCCCCAAAAAGACAACATCAAGGTTCTACACTAATGAAAACAATTAATTGCATGAAATGTAAAGAAAGAACAATAAACAAAATTTGTAGAATGAATTGCCCTCAAAAGTGGTAAGAACATACATATGATTATTATTTCTTCACTCCTTGCCATGTTCTAGGCATACTGAGTTTAATAAGATGCTATATTTTGACAAAGGTGAAAAGTATTTATAGAAAAATTTCTAATACACACTTGTCCCTAATAATATTATTTTATTATTTAACGGTTATAAACCTCCTATGACCCCTACAACTTCCAATAACTACACTTAACGGATAGTAACTCCATGTTTTGACTTTGATTGCTGACTTTCTTGAATCTCGAACTCGTCCTGTGCTTGGTCTCTCGATCTTGATGTTTTCTTTCGATATTTTGAGCTTTGGATATATAGTGTTCAAGCTTCGAGTAGTATCTTTCAAACAGAAGACCCTTGAATTGATCTCTTAATTACTTAGTGTTTGTTTGGAAACAGTTTTATAAAACTGTTTTCGGTATTTTAGTACTTGTTCGACAATAGTTTTATAAAATTGTTTTCAGTATTTTAGTATTTCAGTATAACTAAATTAAAATAAAAAATTGTATAAATTTTCTTGAGGTTATTTTTTATAAAAAATCATAGGTAAATTTTATGGGATTATTTCGGTAGCAAATTCCATAAAAAATTTGTTGCGATTATAAATTTTCTTAGGAAAAAATTATCTACAAAAGTTTTACTTGGGGATAATATTTTGCAGGTAAATCTACAGGAAACCTATTTCCTACAGTTTTTTAGAGAAAATCGGCAAGAAAATCCGTAAATAATAGATTAATTTATTACCGTTTAATTTAAAACTTTTTAAAGTGTTCTAGCAGAAAGCTTACATGTTAGTTCCATGTACATTCAGTTAATACATTAGTTCAAAGTTATTAGTTCAATCGGGATTGAATTATAGTTCAACTGAGATTAATAAAATAATAAAAAAAATAGATAATGATATTTAGTAAATATAATATCATAATTTTATAATACTTAATATTAAAGTAAAATATTATTTTTATAATTAAAATACACATAAAAATATAAATAAAGATATCATAGTATATAGTTATAACATATAATTAATAAAATATAAAAATACTGATTAACAATAACAAATTTATATTTAAAATAAAAATAAGATATTCTTATAATATAAAACTTAGGCTAAATATTAATTTTGGTAGATTATGATTTAGTGTTTTTTCATCTTAGTATATTAAATTTTAAAAATTTCATGATGATCCTTTATGTTTTCGAAAGTTTCATTTTAGTCTATCATCTTGTATTCATTAGGTGATATTTGATTTGAGAAAATGTTCTTGGTTTTCAATTTCTGAAAACTGTTTTTACTTTCAAGTTTTCAACATTAAGAAAATATGTTCGTTTTCACTTGATATTTTTATTCTCAAAAAATAATATTGTTAAATTTAATCAATTTTAGCAAAAATACTATAAATATTTACATATATAGTTTCAAATACATTTATATATTTTTTTATATAATTATAATGTTGTTATTAAGTTTTACATACTGTTAATCTTTTAAAACACTGAAAATAACTTTTTTCTATTTTCTGTTGTCAATTGTTTTCTGAAAATATTTTCAGTAAAAAAGTTTTCTAAATTGTAACCAAACATATTTTCACTATTGTTTTCTATTTTTTTCTGAAAATGAAAACAAAAAATAAGCAAAACAAACGCCACATTAGCTTTAATAACTTTAAAACTTTGAAACAATTAAGTTAAAATAGTAAAAGCTAAAAAGATTACTATCTTTATTTCAATATATCAATCTTTGCAAACCACATTTATCATAAGAAATAATGCTTCTTGCAATATAATTCATCTTCAACATTATAATTATCATAGTTTCTAAGCATATATGACTGTTTTAGGGCAAACGTCCTCTACACAGTAATAACAGTGAACTTTGAATATCGTATCTAAAGGACCAAAAGCAATTCTTAAATAGTTCAATTCAGAAAATAAAAGCAATTTAATAAAAATAATAATGTAATATATATGTGTTTGATTGTTCATACTATTGTTGGGAAGCGACGATGATGGTGGTGCCACCCCACACCACTATTATTGTTACTATCGTCACAATTTCTACCATCGACAAGAGAGTCGTGCGTCATCTAAGATTTGGTTTGTCAAAAGATTTTTGTGTGAGAGAACCATACAAATTTATTTAATTAACAATTCAATTTGAACTATTTATTGAAATTTTATGGAATCTTCTTGTGAGTTTTCCTTATATAAATATATTATGTCATTTCGGTGAATAAAAAAGACTTAGAGTTGAAATCTTTAAAATTCTTCACTCTTGTATTTCAATATAGTTCGTGTTCTTTCCTAATCAAATAAAATGTTATACAATAAAATAAACTTACATCTAACAAAATTCAATTTTGAACATGTTTTATGTTAAACAAGAATTTGGTCGTGTGATTGATCTGTTACTAAAATTACTTATCCCAACTAAAATTCTAATTTCAATCGAAATCTTTACTTTCTAGTGTATATTTGGAAGTTGCATCCTTTAAAATTTGTCAGCAGTCACGTATATTAAATTCAAATAAATATTGCAATGGTATATTTCATTTAAAATTTTTTGTAATTAACAATATCAACAAAATAAAAACAACATTTATGTTTGTACAATTTCTGATACGCTGCCAAAAGTGGCCACGTAACATCAGTTTTGTATTAATCATGCCGATAAATTACTATATTACAGACTGCCAAAATAAAAAACTACATTACATGGGAATTGAAACTTGTTATAACACGCACACTGGGTTAATTGAATGAAGTATTATCTATATTTTATTCAATTTTATTTCAAACAGATCTTGATCGAAAACAATTATGTAGTTAAATGAGATTGCTGCTGAATCAGCATCCAACTAGAGACTAAACCATATAACATAAGATTTTGCTAACAAAAGTATGTATGTGCTTTAAAAAATAGAGGGAAATGAATAATAAAAATGAAATGATTCCTTTGAGACAAACAATTTCAAAAGCACGGTTTTTTATATAACTTAAGTGGTAAAACGAATACCTATAACACAATTAACAAATTTAAATCACATGTGTAAGCTAGACGACAATTCCACAAGTTGGTGTACTACAACAAAATATATAGGGGAATACAGAAAGCGCAACTTGCTCAGAAAACACTAAAGTAAGAGTTTGAATATAAAAAAGAAAAATTAAAGAAAGACTGTGGAAATCTGAAACAGACTTAGCTTGGTTCTAGTTCTATTTAATGTTGATGAACATAAAGTTTAGGGCCAACCACAAAGAAAGAAATTAAACAGTGCTAGACTAAAATGGCGGAAACTGCAATGTCCTTGGCTGGTCAACATGTGCTTCCCAAATTTTTGGAAGCTGTGAATATGCTGAGAAATCTTCCAAAAGAAGTTGCAGACATTACAGATGAACTGGAAAGCTTTCAAGATTTCATCAATGCTGCAGAGGAAGCTGCTGAAGCTGAAGAATATAAGAACAGGCGTGATAGAATGAAAAAGAGGTTGATGCGGCTGAGAGAAGCAGCTTTTTGCATGGAAGATGTCATCGATGAATATGTGATCTTGTGTGAGGAAAAGCAGCAACATGATGATCCTGGGTGTCCAGCTTTACTGTGTGAAGCTGTTGACTTCATAAAAAATCATATCCTTCGCCTTCAAATAGCTTATAAGATTCAGGATGCTAAATCACTTGTTCGTGATGAAAAAGATGGTTTCCAAAGCCATTTTCCTTTAGAACAAAGACCAGAAAATTCTAGAGGAAATCAAAATGTCACATGGCACAAACTTCGAATGGATCCTCTCTTTATTCAGGAAGATGAGGTTGTGGGCTTTGAGGGCCCTATGGTTATATTGAAAAATTGGTTGACAGAGGGACAACAACAACGCACTGTCATCTCTGTTGTAGGAATGGCAGGACTGGGAAAAACCACTCTTGCTAAGCAAGTTTTTGACAAGGTGCATAACGAATTCGAGTGCCATGCATTGATCACGGTGTCTCAATCCTACACTGTTGAAGGATTGCTGAGGGATATGATGAACAAGCTTTGTAAAGAAAAAATGGAGAACCCTCCTTATGATGTATCTTCGATGGATCGCATGTCATTGATAGAAGAAGTCAGAAACCGCTTGCACAATAAGAGGTATGTTGTTTTGTTTGATGACGTATGGACTGAAACATTTTGGGATGACATTGAATTGGCTCTAATTGATGATAAAAATGGAAGTAGGGTATTAATTACAACCAGACTTGAGAAGGTTTCAGAGTTTTGTAAGAAATCTTCATTGGTTGAGGTGCATATGCTACAACCTTTAAGTAAAGAAAAATCTTTGGAGTTGTTATGTAAGAAGGCATTTGGTTATGGTTTTGATGGATGTTGCCCAAAGGAATATGAAGATGTAGGTCTAAAAATTGTTATTAAGTGTGGATGTTTTCCTTTAGCAATTGTGGCCATTGGTGGTCTTCTAAATAGAAAATGTAAAACTGTCCTTGAATGGCAACAGTTCAGTCAAAATCCAAGTTTTGAGTTGGAGAGGAATTCTGAGTTAAATAGCGTAACAAAAATTTTAAGTTTAAGTTACGATGATTTGTCTTACAATCTCAGATCGTGTTTACTGTATTTCGGAATGTATCCTGAAGATTACGAAGTTAAATCAGGAAGATTGATTAGACAGTGGATAGCTGAAGGGTTTGTCAAGCATGAACCAGGAAAAACTTTGGAAGAAGCTGCAGAACAATATTTGAAAGAGTTGATCACTAGAAGTTTAGTTCAAGTCTCTTCGGTTACCACAGATGGTAAAGTTAGAGGATGCCGTGTTCATGATTCAATACATGAAATGATCATTGGAAAAATGAAGGATACATGCTTTTATGAGTATATTGATGAGCATAATCCAATGGTGTCAAGTGAGATAGTGAGGCGCTTAACAATAGCAAAGGCTTCCAATGATTTAATTGGAGGTATTAAAAGACCTTACATTCGGTCAATTCTAATTTTCATAAATGCAGAGTCGTCTGCACACTTCATCAGTGGAATCCTTGCAAAATACATGCCATTGAAGGTACTTGATTTTGAATCAGCTCCACTGTTCCATGTTCCTGAAAATTTGGGGAATTTCATGCACTTGAAGTATCTAAGCTTCAGGTTTACAAAGATAGAAAGTCTTCCAAAATCTGTTGGTAAGCTCCTGAACTTGGAGACCTTGGATATAAGACAAACAAATGTGTCTGAGATACCAAAGGAGATTAGCAAGCTGAGAAAGCTACGGCATCTTCTAGCTAACCAAATGTCTTCCATTGTAGCGAAGCAAAGTCTTGGAAGCATGATATCCCTACAGAAGATACCTCCAATACCTTTGGATGATGAGGTGGTGATTAGAGAACTAGGAAAGCTAAAGAAGTTAAGAGGTCTAATCATCACTAGTTTTAAGGAGGAGCTCGGAAATGCTCTATGTTCCTCAATTAATGAGATGCAATTCTTGGAGAAACTACATATTGATTCAGTAGATAACAATGAAGTGATTGACTTGCACTTTATGTCAACTCCATCTGCACTTGGAAAGCTTAGCCTCAATGGGAAGTTAAAAAAGTTTCCAAATTGGATTCCACCACTCCAAAATCTTGTGAAATTGTGTTTGAATAACTCCCAGTTAACTAATGATCCTCTGGAATCAATAAAAGACATGCCAAATTTGTTGGTCCTCTCCATGAACTCTGAAGCTTATGAAGGTGAAACATTGCATTTTGAAAATGGAGGGTTTCAGAAACTACAGGAACTAGAGCTGGAAGAATTGTATAACTTGAATTCCATCGTTATTGGTAGAGGAGCACTGCATTCTTTGAAAAAGCTTCAGTTAAACGAAATTCCAAGACTCAAGAGATTACCCTTTGGCATTCAACACTTAAAGAAACTTGAAGTTTTTAATATATCGAATATGCCATTTGAATTTGAGGTGAAGATTGGTCCAGAAGGAGAAGAGTTTTGGATGATCGAGCATGTGCCCCACGTTAATGTTAAGGCTTCCCCTATCTTCGGCCGCTACTTGATGCTCCGCATTCCGTCCTTTTAATACTTTGTACACTTCTAATCAAATTTTATAAATACAAGCTCTGCTTGTTCTTTTCGATAACAAAGCTGTGAATTCCTAAACTCATTTCGTTACTTTATTCTTCTTTTGTCTGCATCATTCAGAAAAGATAGAGATCAAATTATCTAATAAATAAAAATACATCAGAAGGTATTGGTACAGGCCTTCTTCAACAATTGTAACGTCCTCAAATATTCCGTTCTTCACAAATTATTCCACGTTTCATTTAAAATGGTGGTGGTTTTAATATATATAGAAAAAAAAAAATTATACACGGTAAGTGTAACACTAACCGTTAATTACAACTCTTTATATATACAAGTTTGTTAATTTTATCAACTAATACTTCTAAAAGTTAAATAAACAAAGAATTGTGATTAATCGCGAATGTAAAACTCTTTTACATATAAATTTTAAATTTATATATGTATAGGATGTATCATATGAGAATGATATTCTTACATGAGAATGATACGAATATTTTGTAGTCACCCAGATTCAAATAAAAGGTTCAAATTAAAACAGTTCACTTAAAGATATCACATGTATCTTCCACCATATAACTCCACTAATAAATAATATTCTTCTCCCACCATTGTGGCCACACCTCCACTGTCACTGTCACCACCTCCACTATTGTTGCTACCACCACCATTGTTGCCGTTGTCACCACCGTTGCTGCCACCACCACCATCACTACCACTGTTACCGTTACCACTAACGTTGTTGTTGCCACCACCAGTGGTGGCAGCTGTGATGATGGTAGCAACACTAGTGGTAGTGGTGGGAGTGGCAACGGTGATGGTAGTAGTGGTAGGAGAAAAATATTATTTATTAGTGGGTGATATGGTAGAGAATTTACATAATGTTTTTAAGTGAATTATTTTAATTTGAACAATTTATTTAAATCTGGATGACTACAAAATATTTTTACCATTCTCTGATAAGAATATCATTCTCATGTGATACGTCCTATATATGTATAAATTCTTCCCGTCATTTATACCTTCTCTCAATGTTTCTTTTTTCTTTAAAATAACCCAAAATTCCTCCCCACTCATTCCTTGTCTTCTCCTCTCTTTTTTTTTAAGCTTTATAACCTTCTTCCATAGCTTTCTATCTTGTCTTTCTTTTTTTTTTTCTCTTCAATAGTCAAAACCCATCAAATTTCTACATTCTTGTGGGTCTATAATCATACGGAGAGTTATTTTAGTTGGAGAAAAACCATTTTCATCTCTTTAGAATTCTCTATTCGATCTATTTGAGGTAAATATTTAATATTTTGAAATAAATAAGTATTTTTATCTAACTATATTTGATCTCTATTAGTTATGGGTTATGTATTAGAGGTAAGAAATTCAATTATTAAGAAATTATGGTGTTTCTTTAAAAAATCCTAGACATTTCAATTTGCGGTTTTATTTAACTCATTACTCATTAGTATCTTGCTTTTAATATTTAGATTCTTTGAAAAATACTGTGGTTGCTCCCAATGTTGGAAGGTCGTGGTTACTCTCATTGACGGTGTTGGAAGGCTTGACTAAGTTCTCTTTATGTGTATAGCTACTCTACCTAATGGCATTTTTAAATTATTTTTTTGGAGAAGTAAGTAATTAATAAATAAGTTATTTTGATGATTTTGGTTTCTATTAGTTTGACTTATTATTTGTCACCCTTAGTGATTTGATGAATATTTTAGTATCTTTGATAATTATGTATAATTTTTTGTTCACCGCAATAAAGATATAATGTAATATAATTTCATTCGCTAGAATGAAGAGATAATATGATATATTCCGTTTAACATAACGAAGAGATAATGTGGTATAATTTAATTCACCACAAAAAAAGATAATAATAATAATAATAATAATAATAATAATAACAATAATAATAATAATAATATGGTATAAATTTGTTTTGCCACAACAAAGAAATAATGTGGAATTATTGGTTATTTGTATTTTAAATTTATTTTTATATGTATTATTTTTAGATGTCAGCAGAGTAAGTTTTAGTTTACAAAAGTGATATGCAATTATTTATTTTATATTATTAAATATCACTAAAATTCTTTTGAATGAAAAATATTCTTACTGTATTTGTTTCTTTTTCTTTGTCTATGGTGATAATTATGTCATGATGGAAGATCTTGTTATTTGACTATTGAACTGCATATGTAAATAATGTAATATTTTCTTTTAATCTGAATTGTGGTTTGTTTTATTTTTTTGAAAGATGATTAGTTGTTGAATGGTGATAGGAGGAGATTTAATGGGCAAATTTTTGTGATGTGGATGGTGCAGGGGAGGTCATGCCATTATTAGGATTTGAAAGAAGCAATTAACTTGGTTTATTCAATAGCTCATGCTTACATGGTGATGAGGTTGTTTTACCTATTTATATCCATGAATCCACACCATCCATAACAATATAAAATAGAGAAAATGACTTATGCATGGTTAGTGTAAAACTTTTTTACACCGTTAGTGCATAGAAATTAAACTCTATAAGTTAATGGTATCTGTCTTATAAGTGTCCAATTTATATAAAAATCTTTATCTTTATAACACTTATTTGACTAGAAATTAAATGAAATATTTTGTAAAACCCAACTTTATTATAAAAAATTCAAAAATATTTTATGAATAAGTTTGTTTTAAAAAGAGTTATGAATTTGTATATTTAACCCTTGATTTGTCTTGTAGATGAAGAGATTGGATCTCACTTTGGAGCAAGCATGAAGCAATTCAATGAAAAAAGGAAGATTTTTTATAAAAACAAGGAATTGTTCTATTAGGAATCTGCTTAGCCGATTTTCCCTAGAAACAAGTGCATTATTGAAGATGAATTTTGCTGAGCAAAATTTGATTCGCTTGAAAAAATTAGCTTCCTTCACCAGTAAGGAATTGCTTTCACTAAACGATGGATGTTTCGCTCAGCAAAACCATTCAGGCCCAAAAATTTGTTTAGCGAAACTTCTCTCACTAAATGAAGTACAAAAAAGAGGCCAAATCATGTTGGTCTCCATTGGGTGAGCCATCCATTGCTCAGTGAATTTAATTTGGTACCTAAATTTGCTCAGCAACAAAAGTTTCGCTTAGCAATCTGAACTCAAGTTGTAAAAAGGGGAGCAAAGTTCAAGAGAAAAATAGCTTAGGTACAAGTTGGAGAAAAGACCAAAAGGAGAGTGCGGAGACAAAGGGAAAAGGGAATCTCTACTCCTGGAAAGGAGGGGGTCGACTCATTTTTTATCTATAAGAAATGATTGCTCTCATTGACATGAGTAGCTAATTTTTTTCTTGTTGGGATTAAATGTAGTTTATCAAACTCCTTGTAATCTCTTTGACTTATGTATGTATATATATGTGTGTCTTTTCTATTATCTCATGTTAGTGATTTGATTTTGTTCGTAATATTTTGGATGAACTGGCCACTTATCTGATGATTTAAGATTTAGGATTGAGTTGAAAAACATTTTCTAAATTTGACATGAATCAATTCACCTAACAATTTTAAATGCTAGGAATGACTTTGAATTAGTTAGTTGGTTAAATTTCTGATCTTAATACATGGTTTCTAGTACTAGTAGTTAAGAATTGATGTTGAATCAGGATCTTACAATTTTCTTGTTTAAGGAATAAACTAAGAAAGACTTATTAAATCCATTAACATTGAATAATTGAAGGCATGTATATGAAAATATGAGTATTGCATAGAAGTGAGATAGGTGAAATTTGATCCTAACATCTCTTCTCATTAATCTTTATTTAACTTTTACTTTTGTTCATTTTTATTTTATTTTCTTTTAGTTGCATTTCAACATAAAATTCATACACCTACCTTTACAAGTTTTGATAAGGATAATTGAAATTCTATTTTATCTTTCAAGTACCTAAGAAGACGATCTGATATATTATTGTATACGACTTATGCACTTGAGAGAAGTATGATATAAAACACTGAAATCATGTCTGTAGATTTTTCTTTACATATTCTACAAATTTCTTACAATTTAGTTTTAGTGTAGTATTATCTAAAATATTCTAATACTCTATTAACATTTGTTTCTAGGATTTTCTTATATGAACTTTTTAAAATTTTGCAGTATCTTTGGTATTATGACCTATGTTAATTTTATTTCATTTTTTTGGAAACAGATCTTAAAGGCTAAAAACATACTACAAAACAACCATGAAATTAGTTGCTGAATCAGCAACGAACTATAGGGATGGAAAGAAAAAAAAAAACTGGAAAAATCAAGAATGTAACATCAAGTATAGGATGATAAAACTGCGGCCATCACTTTACCTATTCTTTCATGCTTGAAAAACATCTTCTATGTGCTTTAGCATTTTCTTCCGAACAGATCTGTCGTTTCTTTTATAGCGTTTATAGACATCAATTAATTGTAAGCTCACATGCATACTGTTAAAGAGAAGAAGACAGTAGTTTACTGAAGACGAGCTTTACAAAATAGAGCCAAATGAATGATAAAAATGAAAGGATTTCTTTAACTCAAACAATTAAAAAAGCATGGCATTTTTATTTAACTTTTATTGGTACGACTAATCGTTATAACACAATTAACATTGTTTAATCACATGTTCATATTAGCTGGATCATATATAATTCCTCAACTTACTGTACTGCAACAAATATATAGGAGAAACATTAAAGAAAGAGATGGAAAGACACTTAGTTTGCACATATATATATATATATAGAAGAGTTTAATATTACAGTGTAAAAAATTTTATACTATTATTTAATTTTTATTCATAAATCTTTTAAAGTATGATGATTATGGTTAAATCCCATTATTAAATGTACATGAGCTTTTTTTCTATATACAATGTTTAAGAACTGAGTTTTGGACTGACAACCACAAGGAAAGAAACAGAACTAGACCAAAATGGCAGAAGCTGCAGCGTCCTGGGCTGGTCAGCATGTGCTTAAAAAATTTTGGGAAGCTGTCAAAATGCTGAGAGATCTCCCAAAAGAAGTTGCAGACATTACAGATGAACTTGAAAGCTTTCAAGATTTCATCAATGATGCAGAAAGAGTGGCTGAAGCTGAAGATGATAAGAATAGGCGAGACAGAATACAAAAAAGGTTGATGCGGCTGAGAGAAACAGCTTTTCACATGGAAGATGTCATTGATGAATACATCATCTTCTGTGAGGAAAATCAACCTGACAATGATCCTCGATGTGCAGCTTTACTCTGTGAAGCTGTTGACTTCATGAAAACTCGGATCCTTCGTCTTCAAACAGCGTATAAGATTCGGGATGTTAAATCACTTGTCCATGCTGAAAGAGGTTGTTTCCAAAGCCATTTTCCTTTAGAGCCAAGACCAGAAAGTTCTAGAGGAAATAAAAATATCACATGGCAGAAACTTCGAATGGATCCTTTCTTTATTAAGGAAGATGAGGTTGTAGGCTTCGAAGGTCCTATAAATATATTGAAAAAATGGTTGAAAGAGGGAAGAGAGGAACGCACTGTCATCTCGGTTGTAGGAATGGCAGGACTAGGAAAAACCACTCTTGCTAAGCAAGTTTTTGACAAGGTCCACACTGACTTCGAGAGCCATGCACTCATCACAGTGTCTCGATCCTACACCATTGAAGGGTTGCTGAGGGATATGCTGAACAAACTTTGCAAAGAAAAAATGGAGGATCCTCTTCAAGATGTTTCTGCTTTAGATCCAAGGTCATTGATAGAAGAAGTCAGAAACCGCTTGCGCAATAAGAGGTATGTTGTCTTGTTTGATGACGTATGGAATGAAACATTTTGGGATGACATTGAATTGGCTTTAATTGATAATAAAAATGGAAGTAGGATTTTAATCACAACTAGGGATGAGAAGGTTGCGGAGTTTTGTAAGAAATCTTCATTGGTTGAGGTGCATAAGCTAGAACCTTTAAGTAAAGAAAATTCTTTGGAGTTGCTATGTAAAAAGGCATTTGGGTATGGTTTTGATGGATGTTGTCCAAAAGAATATGAAGATGTAGGTCTTCAAATTGTTAGAAAGTGTGAATGTTTACCTCTAGCAATTGTGGCCATTGGTGGTCTTTTATATAGAAAATGTAAAAGTGCATCTGAATGGAAACGGTTTAGTCAAAACCTAAGTTTAGATTTGGAGAGGAATACTGAGTTAAATAGTGTAGCAAAAATTTTAAGTCTAAGTTACGATGATTTGCCATACAGCATTAGATCATGTTTGCTATATTTTGGAATGTATCCTGAAGACTATGAAGTGAAATCTAGTAGATTGATTGGGCACTGGATAGCAGAAGGGTTTGTCAAACAAGAAAATGGAAAAAGTTTAGAAGAAGTTGCAGGACAACATTTAATCGAGTTGATCACTAGAAGTTTGGTACAAGTATCTTTATTTAGTATAGATGGCAAAGCCAGAGGATGTCGTGTTCATGATTCAATACATGAAATGATCCGGGGTAAAATCAAGGATATAGGGTTTGGTCAGTATATTGTTGAGCATAGCCAATTGTTGTCGTCTGGGATTTTGAGACGCTTAACAATCGCAACGAATTACAATGAAAAAATTGGAAGTGTTGAAAGATCACATGTTCGGTCAATTCTAATGTTCACTAAGGAAGAGTTATCTGAAGACTTCATCAGCGGAATTCTTTCAAAATATATGCCATTGAAGGTACTTGATTTTGAAAATGTTCCATTATCTCATGTTCCTGAAAATTTGGGGAATTTAATCCAGTTGAAGTACCTAAGCTTCAGGAATACCAAGATAAATAGTCTTCCAGAATCCATTGGTAAGCTCCAAAACTTGGAGACCTTGGATTTACGACTAACACGTCTGTGGAAGATTCCAAAGGTGATTAGCAAGCTTAGAAAGTTACGTCATCTTCTGATTGGAAGTTCATCTTTCACTGAAGTAAAAGATACTCTTGGATGCATGGCATCCCTCGAAAAGTTATGTGAAGTGAAATTAGATAATGAAGGAGTGGTGATTAAAGAGTTAGCAAAGCTAAGGAAGTTGAAGGAATTGAAGATTACTAATTATAGGGAAGAACACAAAAACACTCTTTGGTCTTCAATAAATGAGATGCAACTCTTGGAAAAACTACATCTTTATGTAGATGATTTCGATGAAGTAATCGACTTCCCCAATATGTCATCTCTGTCTACAGTTACAAAACTTCTCCTGTATGGGAAATTAAAAGAGTTGCCAAATGGGATTTCAACACTCCAAAATCTTGTGAATTTGAATTTTAGATTTTCCAAGTTAACTAATGATCCATTGGAATCACTTAAAAATATGCCAAATTTGTTGTTCCTCTGTTTCTCCTCCCGTTCTTATGAAGGTGAAATTTTACATTTTCAAAGTGGAGGGTTTCAGAAACTAAAGGAACTAAAGCTCCATGGATTATTTAACTTGAATTCCATCTCTATTGATAGAGGAGCACTGCACTCTTTGAAAAAACTCGAGTTTATGAGAATCCCACGACTCAAGACAGTACCTTCAGGCATTCAACACTTAAAGAAACTCGAAGTTCTCGATATCTTGTATCTGCCGATTGAATTTCAGCAGAAAATTGATCCCAATGGAGGAAAGGAGTATTGGATGATCCAACATGTGCCCCATGTACTTTTTCTTCCTATAAATCGTGCTTTTCTTCTTGTCGAGTTTGCAGCATCAAAATTTATAGGTGTAGAAAAACAAGGTTTCGAGACAATATTTACATAGCTTCCTGAAGAAAGAAAAATAAAAGGTGTGTTTTTTGTCTTATTATGTTTCTATTTTTGCTATTCTTGTCCCTATATTCTTTTCAGTACCGAGCTTCTTTCATGTAAAACAAACTATTGATTTCCTTTTGATTTTGGAAAGGACAGGGGAGTGACTGTTAGAGGGGAAGACACCAATTCATCATCAAATTCGCTTAAACTCCAAGAGCTGTAAGGTGAGGGGAGGAGCATAATGAAAATTTTAATTTGATTTGCTACTGTTTAAACATATTTGAATTTTGAAGAACTAAGATTATTTAAAAAGGGTTATAGTTATACTTTCCACAAGTTTTAACCCCTGTCCATGTTTTCATTTCGTGTTTGTCCTGTTTAATGTGTTTTTAAATTGCACGAATCTGTGCGTGCAAGTGATGATATGTTTGTTGCATGTTGATTTTGGGATGATTTATGGGCCTGCATGGTGAAATTTGGCTCTGTTCTGATTTTTAGTGTTTTGATCAGAACTTGGAGGCATCATGAGTTATTAAATATGCTATTTGATGGGGGAAATGTGGTGTTTATATATTGTAAAGCATAAATGGTATATGCATGTTGGTAAAAGTAAGGGGTTCCCACTTCCCACTTTGTTTGGACTTTGGAGTATTCTGTGTTTTTTACCCATTAAGCTTTTTCTTTTTTTTAGGAGTTCTGGTGTGTTAAAAAAAATAATTCTTGATTTATGTTGATATATGTGGTTGTAAAACAGCATAAAATTTTTGGAATTCTTCATGACCATTTTGTGCTATGGATTTGGATTCTATGTTCATTCTTGGCATTGTCCGTAAGGATGTTTCTCTGGCCATCTGGATTCATCATTAATTTTCTAGGATAATATTTTGTGATAAAATTTTTTATGTATTCTGAAAAATCACAAGGATGATCTCCTCAAATTATTCCATAAAATTATTAATTTTTGCAATTTTAGAAAAATCATAAGGATAATAGCCTAAGCTTTTGGTATAAATGTTTAACCGCAGGAATTTAATTGACCCTAGTCCTACACGAGTTCCCTACAAAAGAACATTCCTTAAGTTCTTCACTGCTGTTAACTTGTTCACGAATTTTTAATCCTTCAAAATTCAAGTGAAAATCTAGTCCTCACTCTTTTATATACATGTATTACTGGGGCCGAGAGAGATTCAGACATGTTCATAACTAACAACCATGTTAAGGAGATGAGTTTGAGTTGTGTATTTGGGATGATTCTGGTACCTAACGATTCACATTACGTGCTAGCAGAAAGGGCTAGCTAAAGAATCATGTAAATTCTTCTTGCAATAGTTTCCTGCCTTTTTTTTCGCATTATTTCAAGCATTAACAACAATGATAGCAGCAAGGATCTTTAATAGTAATGCTTGTTTTTCTACAGGTCTTACTCTTCAGATAGCAAATCCTTTGGACCTCAGTTCTTGGTCAGGAGCTGGACCAGTGGTAATTAATGACACTGTTACTCAAGGATTGATGATAAGAGAAGCTCAAGGAATGGAATGCATCTAGCTTTCATCCATACCTGCCATCAGAATTGTCAACTTAATTGCCTTTCAGGATAGTTGCCTTTGAATGTTATATTGGCTCTGTAATTTTGCGTTCCGAACATTACTACTCCTAAGCTTGGCACAATAGTGTAAGGTTTCACATGTGACAAAATAATTTATTTAACTCAAGGTTCCTTTAAATCCCATGGGGCTCCTGAATGTTAGTCGCTTCCTCTTGTATTTCTTATTCTGTTTCCCTGTTTATATACGCATTATTTTCATGTCACTTTAGCAGGGCAACTGAAATTTCCTACTGTTTGTCCAAAGGTCATGTTAGATTTACAACAAAAAAATAAAATTATTATGACTGATACAATAAAAAAATATAAAAACTTTAATCGCTATTTATCCTCTTGATCCTTGATGTTTGAAAGCTTCAAAACATTCTGTTTCTCGTAAAAACAAAGCAGCAATGTTTCCTTAAATGATAACTGAACAAACCCATAGGTAAGTAAGATCCTAAAACAATCATAGCAAGATGCATATTGGATATAATACATAGGAACTGCCACAATACAATCCTGTTGCATTTTGTAGGAAGTTTTGGCATATGCATTTCTAGGAATAAAAGAAAACTGAAATTTAAACACTATTAGGAGATTTATTTACCAGAAAAATTCAAGGGGAAGAGAACAAGAATGCAATAGTACAACAAATAATTCCAGTTCGACGATCACAGTATGGAAAAAATACAATGAATTATACAAACAAAAAATAGTGGCATACAGGGATGCCCCTTTTGATCCAAGTAGGATCTCATGCCAGACAAATTGTTTGGAGTTTGATCCAAGAAAAAATTATCAAACGTGACACATTTGAATTAGTAATGCTCCTGATATATTGCTCCAAATTCTGCTCTCCATGCCTGATCATCATACGCATAGGAGGAAGTTGCATTGTGTGCCACATCAGAATCCTCTCTATACAGTGGTTGCAGGGCAGAATTAGGTAATTTGCTCTCTGTAATGTACTGCTTCATGGTATTAATTTCTGTCTTGTGCTTTCTTTTCAGCTTCTCAATTTGCATCTTTAAATTTTCATTGTCTTGTTGCATATTTGCAAAGTTCTCCTGTATTACACAAGAAATATAATATTCAAGAAATCAATAAAAAAAATGTCAAGAAAATATAAGCTGAATCTTTTTATTTTAGTTACATCCTCTACTATTAAAATTATTGAAAACTATAGGTAACAAATTTACAGGAAGTACAGAATAAATTAATTATTTGAACAATAACTTAATTATTGCTGTTCTTAAAATTATTGAAAACTACAGTCATTGTACTCCTATATTATTTGTAAAATTGATATTTGATAATAGAGAGGCCAGAGAAATTAGTGGAAAATAAATTATATAGCCATCTTAAGAACATTCTCTGTTTCCTCTTTTTTTCCTTTTAACAAATTATAGTGTGACAAAAATGCAATTCATTATGTATTCCTTATAACTTACACTGACTTTCTTAGTTAATTTTGTATTATTTTATAAAGTCCCTTTATATTTCCGGTTTACACACCATCTCAAATTAACACCCTCAAAATATGATGCAATAATTTGGGAACCCCCCCTTTAGGAGATAGATTTGTACCTCTGCAACAGCTGCTGCATGTTCTGCTTCTCTAAGTCTAACAAGTAGTTCTCCAGCAGCCTGAACAGCTTCGGCAGTATCTCGAAGTTGAATCTTCAAGCTCTGGTTTTCCTTTTTCAATAATTTTGATTCCCTTTCTCTTTCCATCCTTAAAGCAGAAAGCTCAGCAGAAAGCGATTTGGCAAAGCGGGCATGACCTTTTTTCGAGGCTTTTGCTGCTGCCTTCTTCACCTCTGCTATCCCCTCCATTATAGCATCATGCTTAGCCACCAAGTCATCATATTTTTCTTGTAGATCAGCATAGTGTTCTACCATTCTAGCATGTCCCATAACAGCTCTTTTTAGTGCGTCATCCGTCTCTTCTGCACACTTCTTCTCTGTTTTCAGTTCTATCTCCAATCTCTCTGTACGTTGGCGGTACGACTCAAGATCAGCTCTAAGTTCATCAGTAAGACAAATCCACTCACTTTCCATTTCCGTCCATCTCTGTCTTTCATTCTCTAACTCTTCATTACCATTATCATAAGAAAATACAGCACTTTTTTGCAGCTGTATGGATCTAGACACCAAAGAAGACCTTAGTTTGTCAGTAGACTTTTTAACTGGTGTATCGCTACATAAATGCAGCTTGCTCCTTAGATTCTGAATTTCCTTAAGAAGTGATTCCTTCTCAGTTGAATCAAAAGTTACATCTCTTTGGGCTAGCTCTTCCTGGACTTCTTTAATTTCACATTTCTCCTCTATAATACATGGCAAATGACCATTTGAGGAAATTCCCCTTAGAAGCTGCAAATTATCAGCCAAAAAATGAAAACTGGATAGACTTTATATTTGTAAACTATAAATTAAAATATATTCAACTGACCTTTTCTTCATCTTTCATTGAATCATACACAGTAATGGAGTTTAGCTCTCTCTCTCCTTTTAATTCCTCCACCTGTAGATTAGACACATATTGTCAATCAATTTAAAATCCAAACCACATAGTTCACATGAAGGAAGCTAGGAATACTATCAATACCAACTGATTTAGTTGCTCAATTCTAGCTGCTTGCTCCTTGCAAACATTCTCAAGCTCCTTCTCCTTCAAGATGCTTTTTGCTATTACATTCTCCAATTTCTGAATGGTAAAAAAAATGGAGATACAAGGTCAAGAGAAGAAAAAAGTATTAAAAAAAATAGTAGAGAAATTAAATCAAAAGATACTTTTGGAATTTTATCTGTCACTCCAACAGGATTTACCTCTTTTCCAAATGTTTCAAAGCAGGATTTCAAGCTAGCTTGGACCTCACTAGAATCTTGTTTAGATATTTTGGTTCGGCAAGATGCACAGAGGAAAGAAGCAATTACTTCATCACTGGAAGGTTTCAGTTGTGTTGAATGGTCATAAGATTCAACCTTGTCAATGTCTAGACATGGTGTCAAACTTAAGTGCTCAAAGGAGAAGGAAGTTGAAGATTTGTTCAATGCTGAGTTCTGCTGGTGATAATCAATAATCTGTAATCCCTTCTGAAGGCTTGCTGCTAAGGACTCTGCCTTGCTAGCTTGTAATGAAGATTGCACATGCTTGCCCTGCTTAAATGGCTTGCCTGACAGATTGTTACTGACGGTTGAGCTCTCTGCCACATTGTTCCAACTTCCAACATAACTTGATGAAATAGCTACACTTTTTCGATGGGTTTTGCTGAATTTTGGAGACTCAGACAACTGTGGCCCAGCAAGTATTGGAGATTGATTGCATGACTTGACTGAAATGCTATCTTTGAATGTAGAATTAGTTTCCCTTGAGGGGTTGCTCAGTTTTTTTCCACAGTATACCTCATCCTTTTCAATTTCATCACCACTGGTGGTGTCTGCATCACAATTTTCCTCAACAGAATAACACTGGACACAATCTTCATTGACAGATATGTCCTTTGTGTTCCCATCAGATGAACTATCCAATTCATCAATTTGCTGGCGTAATTGCCTTATGTCATCCTCATTAACATTTACATGCTCATCAGTATCACTATCGATGTTACATAACAGAAGAGAACGGTTTAAGCTAACTCTCATCTGATTGAGGCTTTCCCGCATATTATGTCCTTGGAAGTATCCATCTTTACTCCCAGCTGAGCTATGAACATCTGCCTTTGCTCTAATAAGTTCTTCCTGAACCACAGAAAACACATTATAATTCAAAATTTTGCATTATCCTATCTTTTAATAACTACTACCACTAATGACTAATGAGTCCAGGTATATACCTTCAAGTGTCGGACATTATTACTCAAATCAAAATCAGCCTCCTTCATTACATTGATAACTGGCTCATTTCTAATGGATCTTACTTGCTCCCCAAATCTGATTGTGTGCAGTGTTTCATCATTACTCCTACAATCAATAAATACAATCTTTTATTTCTAGTTCAAGAACTAAAAAAATACCCTCCGACTACACTCTATACATTAACAAATCATGGTTTTCTAGCCAGGTAAATACTTGCTATCTGGGGAGATGGAACATATTACTGAGAGTTTGGCATTTCCAACAAGCGATTCTTGTAGTAAGTGTGTCAAACAGGAGTCACTGTGTGGAATGTCTTCATTTTTTCCAGACTGAGATTTGTTAGTCAGAGCATCCACAAAACGCCTGCACCAATGAAATATAACAGTGGTTATTAATAGAAAACAATCATGGTCAATTGACCATAATTAGTGATAAAAGCACTAGCCACAAGTGCCAGGACCAGGATACTGCTCCTAAAAGAATAAAAAAAAAATAAATCACAGTAATATATGAAATTATTTAGCACAGTAAAATAAGAAGAGTAATGTGTTATTTTAGGTTTCAACATACATAACAGAAAAACCCATCCAATCAGGCACTAGAAATTGTAAACAACAATAAGGGTCTGTAGAAAGAGCTTGTTTTACTAGCTTATTTAGGCTTCTCTGTAAGTATTTGGGAGAACTTATGAAAATAGCTTATGATGTATCCTTGTGTTCTTTTCAGCTTATTTCAATAAGCTCTCCAAGATAGCTTATGAAAACGACCTACAGCTAATATAAAAATTGTTTAACTCCATTTTATTTTTGCCTTCAGTTATAGAATTAGACGCAACTTATATATAAAATATAAACATTGTACATGATAACCACTTATTAAATAAGTACTTAAGTTGGTTTACCCAAACACATCCTAAGAAGTAATTTAGTCATGGATTCTTACTCAAGGTGAGATAATGATAACTCTACATGTCTGCTTTCCTTTGGACATTGGCTAGCTCCATAATCAACTTCATCCCTGCCTAGTCCAGCAAGATCAATAAGGCTGATTCTGCTAGTTTTTGAGCTACTGAAACCCTTTGTGGTTCCCTGCATCAGTTTATGAAAATCATGTTAAGCAGCAAAATTAATGGAGAAAATTAACAATTTATTTAAACCTTCCTTCAATCTTAGGGGAAAAAACAGTTTCCATACACAACTGCTGGTAATGTTAGTCAGATTTTCTAAATTTGACTGTACCTTGCACAAAGACTCAATGATAAATGTGAAAATTATATGTGATCTGGAGTTATTAGAATTTAAGCTCGTTGCTCCATTTTTTCTCTTTGAAAGGCCCTGCAACATACATAAACAAATGAACTTAGCTGATATAAAGATTAAAAAATAACTATAGTCACTAATGTAGAAATGCATACTGTTAAAAAATTAGTAAAAAAGAGGAATTAATAGAATGAAACCATATGTCTAAATATACAGCGGATGAATGTTTATATAGACTTACGTCATAAATTACACATGAATCTAGAAGATATAGTTTCCGACAATTTATGAGATAATATGCCTACATACTATATTTAAAATCAAGATAAGATAATATCTAAGATTCTCAACACATGCAATTGCTTGATAAAAAATATCAGCTAACTAAAGCAAGCTTTCAACTTCTCAGCAAAAAATATATGCATTGATGGATCCCTACCTTAATCAGAATTTGTACCACATCATCATAGCTAGTGATGTATTCCTCAATCATATTCTCAATATATGGTGCATTTCTGGAATCATACTTCATCTGCAATAATTTTGACCAATTCATTATTATATTACACGTGTAGCAACTAGAAACAGAAGAAAAATAATACACAAAGAAAGGATAGAAACCTATGCCTACCTCAAGGTTCTGCTGTATAGGATTAAGTAAATTCCCAATTTGTTCATTGTATATCTGTTTTAAACCACAGAACACAAGAAGAAAGAAACATGTTAAGTGACACACTTATTGCTATTTAGGAAAGCTTTATAAAGAAAATGAAGTTCAGATTTACCTCAACAAATGAACAACGACATTGATAGTTGAACTGTTTCTGATCTGAAGCAAGCCTCTCCTAAATATTATAAATCAAACTCAATCATTCAAAAGTTTTAAAAAATAAATATATGAAATTACTAGAATTAGTAATTAGTAGAACATACCCTCTCAAGCTCAGAAAATAACATTCTGAAGATCCGAGGAACAATTCCCTGATGACTAGAACAAGAGGAATTCTCTACCAAGGCACTTGGGGGACCCCACATTGTGTAAGTCTTTCCACTTCCCGACTAATAAAACAAGTACAACACAAGTAGGAAGTGAATAACTTTAATATTCCTTCAAAAGTTCTATACATTTTTTCACTAAAAAGCTAAAAAATATAACAAACAAGCTTTAAAACATACCTGGCCATACGACAGAATTGTAGTGTTGTAACCAGCTAAAGCATTTCTAACCAAGGGAACACCCACTGACTGGAAAACATCTTCCTGAACATACAACAGTTCATAAATCACATTCATGATTGACCTTCTCTTATGTAAACCAAACAACAAAAGTCGAATAAAAAAAAGCAAATTCCTCTTCCCCTCATTCTTACAGAAAACTCTTGTAATTTCAAGCACCGTTTTTCTTACATCACGCAAAATAATCGAATGTTTGAAACATAAATCACAATTACAGTTTTAAAGCACAATTACATAGTGAAGTGAAGTTCCTACCTGATTGGAGTTGGCGTCAAAAACTTGGTCAAACGTGAACCTTCTGTCCCCAACACACAAGGCATCAGAAGAAACCTTCTTAACTTTCCAAGCTCCCTCCTCTCCATTGCCACTTCCAGGTCTAATTCTCACCACAACCTGCTTCAAAAAAAAACCCACCATATAATAAGCCAAAAAAAAGCATTTTTTTTTCACAATATCATTTCTGGGGTTACATAGTACAGCTTAAAAGTTGAAAAGTCACCAAAAGCAAGCATTTTGTAAACTTGCCTTCACATGTGAGTCGCTGTGAGAAGATGGGTCGTTGGGCTTTGATTGGAGGAGGTGATGATTGAGGGGAATGTTTGGATGGGTAGGAGGAGGAGTGTTTTCTGCGTTAAATTTTGAGGTTTTAGGGTTTGAATGAGAAGAAAGAATCGGTTTACGATTGGAAGAAGAGATTGATCTGAGAAAATTGGAAGAAATGCTTCCCAAGAAACCACTAGCATCGGCGTTGGTCTTCTGCCTCATGATTTCTGAAAAATGAAAGTTCAGAAGAGAGAGAGAGAGAGAGAGAGAGAGAGTTTGGATTCAAAGGTTGGATGCAGAGTGAAGTGAAGACGAAGAACGTTTGAATTGGAGTGGTAGAAAGAAAGCGAAGGAAAGATGAACGTTATGAATTTTTTAACTGAAATCCCTAAATTGCCCTTTTTGGTTTATGAGTAAATTATTGCTTTTAAATAAAAGTTTAGCTGTTTCGAGAAAGTGACTGCTAAAAACAACAATAGTATTTTTTAAGCTGCATAATTTTATTTTTATTTTTTTGTTAGAATCTTTTAAGAAGATGGGTTACAAATCTTCCTCTATTTTTTATTTACAAATTTTATTATTCAATTTTTTCTCATATCTGTTTAATTTTCTAAAATAAGCAAATGTTGATGTGTTTCTTAGAAAAATTTAAAATTTCAAAACATAATAATAAAATACATGTTATTTTGTTAATAATTAACATGATGATATATAATTGAAAAAAAGCATGACAATAAAATGAAGAAAACTCAAATAATAGAATTTGTAAAATTTAAAAACATAATAATAAAATACACGTTAAAAATTAGATATAAAATTTGCTAAATGATAATAGTTTAATGATAAAATATATAATTAAGGCATATTTTTTATTGAAATTAACTACTATATATTGTTAATTTATTGACTTTATTTTTTAATATTTTAAAAATTATATAAATAAAAAATTATGATTGCACATTTACATAAAATTTATTTTTAGAGCATGCTAATTAAAATTTTTTTTATTTTGTATATAACACTTACTTTTAATTTAATATGTTTCAGTAAAATATTATTTTCTCCCTCAAATTATCTTGAATTTTCTTTTAATTTATATAAATTTAATATATTTTTAATCTTTATATTTTTTTTAAAAGTTTATCACTTACCCCAAATTTATTGGAGTTGGATGCATTATCATATTTAACTTAAATACTTGACTTAATCCTGTTTTTGAGGTTTAGGCATAAAAAATTTCTTTAAATTATTTAGATGTAAAGAAACTAATTCACCAAAAAAAAACTAACACATAGTTAATTATAAAATAAATTATTCATTTATTATGTATAAATCGTACTAATTTTATCGTTTAGTTTTTATAGGAAAATAATTCATTTTGTTTCTTATATATAATTTTGGTGAGCGAGGCAGCCCCCTCCCTCTAATAATATAGAATAAATAATAATTATAATATTTAATAATAAAAATATTTTTTAATTTAATATTAAATTCCTTTTCTTATGATAAATATTTTCATTCAAATATTTTTTTATTTTATATTTTTTGTCACTATAACTAAACAATTTTACTCTTTTTTTGTTTCTTACCATTTTCCTTTAATTCTTTTTATTCTTTTCTAACATCAAATGCTACCTAAGTTAAATCACCTAATATAGCTCAAGTAATTGTAAAAACAATGAATTAAAATATAACTATTAATTAATCAATATTTGGATTAAATATTGTCTTATTATAAACTATGCAAAGTCATCTATTATTTTTTGAAAAGTTCAAAACAATGATTACTTTTATAGTGGAAAAAAAAAAGTGAAAGAAAGAAAACGCTCCGGTCTCCTGAAACTGACGAGACACGGATTCATGGAGGGACAAAATCGTCCATACAGCAAAATTAGATTCAAATAAAGTAGTCGTTGAAGTCGGTGGGAGGGAGGGATCAACTTAAGCTTCCGCTACCCTTATGTCATCTTTAACAATTAATTATTAATTTTATTCATCAACTTATATAATAATACTCTTGTAATTAAAAACCTATATAATAATAACAATAGAATTTATTTACATATAAATATAAAAGAGTTTAACCTATAACCTAAAAGAAGTTTACTTGTTAATCCAACTTTTTATTTATATTATTATTAAATTATTAATTAAAAAATTAACAAACATACATTATATATATAGATCGTAATTATTACAATATAAAACTTTTTGCATTATATAATTGTTTTTTTCAATTTAAAAAATATATCTTGTTTTTTTCAATTTAAAAAATATATCACTAAAGCACGAAATCAATAATATCATATAATAAAAATTTAATTATTATTAAAATAACTTTCTTTACGTGAGAGCTAAAGAATCAATCTAAATAATTTATAACTTTTCAAACATTACCATCTGCGTAAATATTTTGATTTGTTTTTACATACTAAATAAGACAAATTGATAATTTGTCAATCACTTCTGAAAAAGTCTTGCAACCAAAACACATGGACTGTTTAACCTAGCTATAAGCCCACTGCCATTATTTCCCACCAAAAATTGATAATATTGATCATTTGTCCATAATTTTTTTTCCACCAAATAACCTAACTCACTAAAATTTCAAAATCAAATGTTGCTGGATAAATGACATTTTACACAAATGTGTTATAGTAAACAATATTTGACAAAATATATTTTTTTTCTATGTTTCTACCTATTCATCTGGCATGTTTCTGCAAAGTTTGAATATGCACAAAATAAGTTCTGTTGTTTTTTTTTTATTATTTCTTGAATTGTAGCAATTTTTTTAGAGTTTAACTGATACGTACGGCTAGTATAACAAGTTTTATACACATTAATTACAATATTTTATTTATGATAAGCTCCTTGACTTTATCTTTTAATATTTTAAAAGTCATATTAATAAAGAATTATGATTAAATGTATGTGTAAAACTCTGTGTATACTAATTATATTCTTTTTTCTAATTTGATAACTTTTTGGGTTATTGTTGTTTGTATAATAGTAACAAATGTGTCTGGTTTTTAGTCTTATTGTGTTGTTGAAGTAAAAGAAAGCGAAAAAGTGTTGAGACTTCGTTGCTTACAATTTGTGAGATTAGCAAAAATAACCTCTCAGACTAATAATACAATTGTTTTTAACCGAAATGTATCTGCATACAAATCGCCTTAAACTTTCTGAACTGCTTTGGATGGTGCTGAAGAAGTATTCGAATATATCCTGGAATGGACTGTGAATAAGAGGGAGAACCTACAAGAGAGAACTTTGACGCTCAAGTCAATAGATATGTGTTCTTTTTTTGAATGAGTTGTGGACACATACCTCTATGTTGTATTTATAGTAAAAAATATGGTTATTACCTGACAGTAAATACTTTTTACCATGATTGTACTCCTTTTATCCGGTGGGCCTTCTTTTTGTCTGGCAAGTATTTGGCAGGTCCTTCTCTGCTTTATGGGGGGTCGTGCTAATGGATGATTATGTTGATCTTAGATTTTAATCCTAATTTAATTCTTGAGGGGATTTTGGATTTTCGGTTCAGCCGAAATCCTTTTCACTTCTGTTTATGATTGTACTACATTTCGGATGTGTCAAAATTTGAAGTCTTATGTGTTGAATTTTGACTAACCCTTGTTATTTGATTCATGTGCTTTAGTTTTCGGTTATACAGAAATCCGAAGTCTTTTAGGAGGATTTAAGTTAGTATGTGGCATGTGTGTTGTTATATATTTTGGATTTTGGTTCTGTTAGGAGGTTTTGATTTTTCCATACGGTATTTTATATTTTTTGAATTTTGGTTATGCCAAAATCTGAAATATATCGATATTGAATTCAAGTCTATTTTATGGTTATACAACAATCAACAAAAGCAAAACTGGCTCATTAGGTTATCTCATAAAAGGATTTTGAAATGATACCACACGGATATAAACTAGAAAACATAGAACACAACACATTACCCGGATACCTTAATGTGAATGCGTATACTTTACATATGTGATATAAAATTGAGTTTAATTAACATGTACTAACAGTGTAAAATTACACTTATATTTAATCACTTTTTTTATTTATATAATTTTTAAAATATTAATTTGTAAAATCAACAAATTTACTATCATCACCAAACATTTCAAAGTTAACATGTGCATTTGTTTGAGTTTTGCTTCTGGCTTCTTTATGAATGTTTTCTCCACTTAATTCCACTTGTGGGAAAATATGGAGTTCAATTTACACGCTAGATCTAAAGAATGTGTTAGAAAAGGAAAGAAAAAAACAAAGGTAGTAGTTTTTGTTGTGATGGTTCGATCTTGTATAACCTTTCTTCTTATTGTTTCAGGTTTCTAGTGTGAACTCTCAGTTTATGTTCTTGGTTGCGGTGAAAATAGAATCAGTGGATGTAAATATCAAAATAATCAGAAGAATTGAATCATGTGGTGAAGGCCAGGTGTGAGAGGAAGGAGTGCGTATGAGTTTGACTGATACCATAAAATCAATTGAAGAAGATAGGGTATTTTTCAAACACAGTTATATAATAGGGGGTTAGAAAGTAAAAAGAGGAGTCTATTTTGCAATAGTATAATTCTGTTATGACACTTACTTGGACCTGATAATAGGATCCAAATCCTTTTTTTTTTATTTCCTTGAGGTTAAGCCCAACAAATAATGAAACAATAATATGAAAAACACAAAAAAAAAAATTGCAGTCTCTTTTAGTATTTTCTCATTTCTTATTCATATCTTCTTAATGTTTACAATTTTTTATAAAACTTCAAAACAATTTCATATTCTTTTATTTTAAGTTTTTTGAGAGAGTATCACCCAACTTTATGGTTGCATGTACATCTTTACTATGAGAGTGTTCTTTCAAAAAGGTGGGTAGAGGTGCAAGCAGTGAAGGTAGGTGATACTTTATAAAAAAACTTAAAATAAAAAGGATGAAGGTGTTTTGGAATTTTTCAGAAAATTGTAAACATTAAGTAGTGCAAATAGCAAATGAGTGGTGTTAAAAGAAACTATGAAAGGAATAAACTCATGATGGAAATAGATTTCTCTTGTTCAAATAAAAAAGTAGATTTCTAATGTAAAGAAGTATTTGATCCCATTTTCAAATTAGCTTTTTAGTTTATTTTGTTAAAAGTGGGATGATAATTGATATAGTAAATTAGTTTGCGTTCAAGTAAGCTAGATGATTAGTTTATTGGTTTGTAGGTACTGTAACAGCCTGAGTTTGTGAAAAAAAAAAAAGAATAAACAATTTAAATAAATGAATCTTTTGCATATATAGATATTACTGCTCGTTGAAAATTAGATCAATATTTTTATTTTTATTTATTTATCACCCAGTTTTAATTGTATAGTAAATCAACTAGAATTCACCAAAAAAAAGTAAATCAAATAGAATTCACCAAAAAAAAAAGTAAATCAAATAGACGTTTCAACTTTCAAGCAATATATAAGAATGTAAATGCATCACTGAAAATGGTATATGTTCACCTGAATTTAATTTTAAATAATTTATGTTTAAATCAGAGTAATTCTCGTTCTCAAAAAATAATAAACAATTAAAAACAAAATAAATATAGTTTCTTCTCTTTTATTTAAGGTAAAAATAAACAATTTTAAAAGAATTCAAATTTTCCACATTTAATGAAAAATAATCATTTTAGGACGGATGTTGTTATTGGGGTATGTAATTATATATTCCCCACGAATAATCGATTTTGGAGCCCAAAATTTGATTTTTGAGATATGATATGGACAAGTGCCCTAAGTTGTTTTTGTGAAGAGCTTCTAGAGATTGCATTATTCCAAAAAAATCTTTGCACAGTTTCATTACTTGTCTAAGTAGTATTTCTGTTTGGACTTGTATGGGACTGTTGCATTAGATGGATACTATTCTAATATGTTGATTCATTTAAAAGCTTTGGTTTTTACAATTTGTGGCTCTGTGGCATTTAAGCTAGCTAGAAGATAATAAAACTTGTAGCATTTTTATGATTCTTTGAGTTTATAAAGAAGCTTTGAAACTCATTAGTGGAGGAGCAACATTTGGAAGTGATTATAGAACAAAAGTTGTTCTCTGTGCAGTTGTAATGTACAAACTTTATGCTATATAATAATGTAATATTGATATATGTGGCTCTTTTTCAGAATTTGAATTTTCAAGTATAATTTAATTCTACAAAATAAATTAAGAGTTATTTTTATGTGTATATTTTAAATATGATCTAATACACTTTTTCTCTGCCGAAGATTATTGGACATTTCAAATTTGCAACATTGTTTTGTTTTATAAAATTGGAGGAAGCTTTGCTCTACTACAATTAATCCATGTTGTGGGTTGCTGATCTTGGTTTGCAATTTTCAATTTTCAATTTTCAATTTTCAATATTTGGATTGATCTTTAAACTGGTTGTTGACCTTGACAGTGTCCATTATGCTACTCCTGATTATTATCAGAATGTGATGTTTCATCTAATCCATAATCTCTTCTATTTTTATAATATTTGGTGTGGCACATACTTTGGCAAGGACAACCATCATCTATCTAATCTTCATTTTTTTTTTGTCGTTCCACAATTCATTTTAATAAAATAAAAATTTTAAAAATATTTTAAAATTTGACTCCAAGTTATACCGATTTGTATCTATTAAAATGTATATTAATGTAAATAATAAAATATGCAATATTTTTATTATGAAAATAAATATTACATAATACAAAATTTAATTAATTAAATGCAATCATCAGATACAAAATTTAATTAAACATACTTTTTCTAATTGTTATATATCATGAATGTGAATCAATATGAATAAATTAAACTCGTTCTCTTTAAATAATATCCTAAAATCAAGTCTTATGAATAAAAAAATAACAAAAAATTCTTCTAAAAATAATTAGTTAAATCTTTTTCTAGAAATTAATTATCAATGAGTAGATATTTATTACTAAAAACATTATTTATCAAAAAATACCATGATATAATGGTGTCATTTTCATTATCACATTGTTAACTAGGTAATGTATCACTATATTCACATATGGAACAACTATCCATTTAGTAAAAGGTTTATTTTCGATTATCTGTCAAAATATACAAATTTTTTTCTTACATTAACAATAAACTCGTTCAAGATTCAGGATGGATTTGAGTTTTTTATTTTTGGTTTTGAAATGTATTTTAAAAATAGAAACATATTCGGCAAAAACAATTATTATTTGATTTTTTAGTTATTTTTAAAATAATTTTCAACTGATTTAAAAAACAATAAAATTTTATTTTTAGATTTCCGCTCTTGTATTTATTCAAAACAAACTTGTTACGATTAACTAACACTTCTAATCGATAATTATCAATCGTCATCTCCAAAGATTATCAATAATTACCTCTAACCTGTTACCTCGGACATGATACTTATAGGCAGGGAGACATGAAAAAAAAAGCAAGTAAAGTTTAATAGCAAATAAATATAATTTTAAGTTAGTTGATGATTAAAACAACTTAAAAATGAAGTAAATAGAGTACGTAAGAGGTGGAGTGTAGTGTGATTGATATAACTGTGTATACATGCTTGCACGTTTTAAGATTCCTTTGTCCGAGTGATTAGTGAGACCCTATTAATGCATGCTCAGGTAACATAACTGCTCGGCATTTCAACGATGGTTTTCCACTCATTACCTTTTAATAATTGAAATGATGATGTTCATTTATGAACATGATCATTAAGCAGCAGCAGCTACCATTTTGATGCCACCATATATGAAAAGTGGGTTAGAAAAGGCTGCGTGGCCTCTTTGTTTTCTAGTATTATCCACTCATCAACCCCATTTCTTCATCATTACCCTCCAAGAACAACATTTGTACACTTGTGCATTCTCCACATGACATGAAATCATGCTACACTTTTCCACCATGTTCTAACCTCTTTAAACTACTTGCATATAAGGAACATGAGGTCAAGGGTTTATGGATATGTTCTTCTTTTTAAGGAAACTCACAATTATTTCATCTTTAATTATTTTATATAATTTAAGTTTTATGAAGATAACTTGCATAACCCTTAATGTAAATTTTTATTATGTAAATTATCTACATAAATTTTTAGTTCTGATAAAAGTTTTATCGATAAAGTTTAATTAAGGATACTTTAGTTTTGGGTAACTAATACTAATCTAAAGATAAAAATATGTTTTTTTATTTTTAATTATATTTTCATATGATTTCAGTGAAATAAAATTCCTTTTAGTTTTTAATTAATCAGTACAAGACCTATAATTTTTATTATTAGAGTAAATAAACTACGTACACTCCTTTTCTATAGAAATGTATATGTATGAGTTTTTAATTAATCAATACTTCATTTTGTTGTGAATTATATATATATAGCCTATTTTATTAGTAGTGTCTTAAGAATAATTTTCTCTTCTCTAACTTATAAAGTTATAAAGGTTAGTAATAAAAAAATAGATAAATCATGTATATTTCATAAGTTATAAGACATATAAAAAAATTAATTAAAAATATATTTATAAAAGAGAAATTTTTTTTTAACTAAATTCATCCGAATATTTTTAAGTTTATTCTCATTTTATTAATTATTGAATTAAAGTGATTGACTTAAGAAAAAAAAAGTACATTTAACAAAATTCTAAAAATTTAAAAAAGAAAATGTTAACCCGATGAACTCTGCTTTTCACTAAATTTGTGACACCCGGTTTTTCACCATAGTTGAAATGAATAGGGATCCCTTAAACCGTTTGAAGAACCGGTCTAATCCAATTATGAGAAGGAAACTAATATTAATTACTTAATTAGTATATTTATAGATTAAACCTTTAGTTGATTGGTATTGTGTTTTTGAAAACTATCATGAGTTATCAATCTTTTAATTTATGGAGTGCTTGTGATTGACTTACCTACTTTTAAAATTTAATGTATTTTAAAATGTAAATAAGATATAATTAAAAAAAAGATAAATATAATTTTGAATTTATAAAATAATTATAGTTTTAGAACAAAATTAAAATACTAAAAAATTATAATTTTAGATCGGATGGAGTAATATTTCTCCATTTTTAAAAAGTAAATGTATCTACAGATTTTTTGTTTTAGTCCTACATTTTCGTCACTTTTGTTTTTTTTTTTTTTTAAAGGCAAAATTATATTGTATTATAGCATATCAGATGAAGCTGAAATAAAATGTTTTAACCTATAAACAGTACTCGAGTAATAACTTTACTGTGCTCCACCTAACCTATATATCTATTTCAGACACAATCTAGGGTGGGAGCACCAATCAGAGAATACACATCCTGGATTAAAACCAAAAGAATACAACAACCATTTCCAAGACAAAAACTTTATCGACATTAACATATCAATAGACTCCATCTCGGACCCGTGAGAAATAATAGCATTCCTGGACAACCAAATGCACCAACATACAGCAATCCAAAACACATACCTGCACCTCTTCTTCCGCTTTACCACCACCCATCCCGAGGATAAGAGAAACAGCTGATTCCCGGAAATGGAGTTTGTACCCCCAGCCAGCTAATAACTTTATACCACAGCCTTTGTGTGTTTGGACATTGTAAGAAAAGATGATTTCTGGTCTCTGGTCCATTATTGCAAAACACACAAACCGGATTGAGCACCGAAGTATGAATCCCTCTCGTTAGCAGGTTATCAACAGTGGGTAGCTTGTCTCTCAGCAGTCTCCAAGAGAACACCAGTACCTTAGACGGGAGCTTTTCCTTCCACAATCGGTGCAAATCCAGGGGTTCCACACCATTCATTCCTAAATCAAATATTCCTTCATTCAGCACCTTATACCCTACCGCCACCGAGTACCCCCCCCCCCCCTCCCCGACAGCTGAATTCCACCCCCACTCATCTGGATTCTAATCCACCAATTCTACTTCACTTAAGACCTCTTGTAAAGCATGAAGCAGTTGCTCCTCCCATACAAACAACTCTCTCCGCCACACCCACTTCCACGGTGACAAATGGTCTCCTGCCTGGCGTTTATCCTTGATAGTAATAAAATTATCCTCTGCTAAGGCGTACAATCTGGGAAAAATTACACTGAATGTCATTTCTCCAATCCACCTCTGCTCCCAAAATAGAGTGCTCACTCCAGACCTGACTATCCTATTTACTCTAATTTGAAATCATTCTGGCAGTACCGCTTTTGGTCCATCAATGGCCCAAATGTCTTTCCACCACTGAGAAGTATGGCCAAAGGATGTCGGCTTATCCATATATCTATGTACCTCCCCATACCTACTCCTCAAAAGTGGACCCCAAATAGCCGTATCAGCTGATAATATTCTCCACCTCCACTTTGCCAGCAGACTCATATTAAATTTCTCCAAACACTTCACCCCTATGTTGTAATTTGCTTAATGGGATGACAAATTTATAATCCCCCAGGGTAGGCAGAGACCCCTCAAATGGGCTTTTTATGATTGACTCAACCCATCACAGAGTCAATCTTACTATGATCCCATTCAAATAATCATAAAGATATTATAAGATATGATTATCACCATATCTTAAATTTCCAGATAATGATAAAATATAATTTATTAAGACCAATCCACTATTATTTCCAACATTCTCCCACTTGGATGGTATTAATCAATAATATAAAGATAAATCATTAAGCTAGAATGACAATTATAGACAAATCTTATATTAGACAATGAGAAATTTGAGCTACAAAATAATATCCGATAGGGATATATATCATGCACATTAACAAATATTTCTCATAAAGTATATAGAATAATGTAGTTCAATAAAATGATACTACATGCTTGAGACCATTAAGCAAATTACAACAACAATACACATTCTCTAAAATAATCCCCTAAAAAGTAGGTAGTAAAATCCTCAAAAAGTTCTTATTGAACTCATATCTCTACAATAATCATTCCTAGGATTTTTTTTTATTCTTGAAAATCAAGAACTTCAATTCAATATATTATAATCTTGTATCTATTGATTTAAGGTTTTATTTTATTTCCATTACCCTAGACCTCCTTCTTCTTTTGGTCGACAGACTTTTTCCCAACTTAACCATGCAATTTTTGGTTGACTGTCGTTGCCTCCCCATAAGAAAGTCCGCTGCAACCGCTTCAGAGACTTCAACACTGTTTTAGGAGCCTTATAAAAGGAGAAAAAATACAGTGGGAGAGATGCTAGCACATAGTTCACTTTTGTTTCTTACACTCGCAATTGAAATATAATCAACAAAAAATCTTTGTCTATAATTAATTAATGTAAAAAGTATTTTAAAATATAAACAAATTTATACTATAACAGTCCACTTAATTGAAGTTCATGACCATACAAATATATATGTTAGATTGCATATAAATTTTAGAAACAAAATCATTCTACACAAAATGAAACTTTACCTTTTAAAATAGCCATGGAAACTCTTAAAAATACATATAACTAACATTCTGCTTATCTCAAAAAAACAAAAAACAGAAAAAGAAAAAATGGTTCAACTTCTCTCCTTCTACATATATATATTATGTGGCTCTTAGAAACACTGCATGCATTCATAGTATCTAGCTACCAAAGCTGCAGGGAGCAACATTTCATGAATGCTATATGTTCATGAGTTCAATTCAGGACTGCAGTTACTACATTGAGGGGGACCACACCTTGTCCATACCACTTACATATTTCAGTATAATAATGAAACAATAATTCAAATATATACCATCTGTCAACATTCAATATCAGTGAATAAATAATTCAAAAGAGTATCTTCTGACCGTTGGTATTAATTCATCCATTCTCACAATAAATATACATAGAAGGTCTTTGGTTCAATAATTTCACGTTGAATCTCAGGTGTCAAGAGAGGTAACTAAGTTTTATAAAATTGGTTGGTAGAAATCTCAATCTATTTAACACCCAGTGAAAAATACAAATATAAGGGTCTCCATATTCCATATACCGCTCTAAATAATATAAACTAGCAAGGTAACGCTCTCCAAAATTTTTCGTGTATATAATATATATATATATATATATATATATATATATATATATATATGATAATTATTATCGGAATAAGTGCAAATATTCTATTAATCATTATAATTTCTTGTTATCTCTTCCCCAAGAGATTGGATTCTCGTTTGTGAAACCTAATCTACTTCCAAGCAGTACAATTTTTCTTGTTTTTTCTCTCTTGAATTGATCTAATTTTTTTAGAGTTTAAATGTAATGTACTATCTTAAATTAATCATACACTTTCAATGAGTCACAAATTATTATTATAAAAATCGATAAACTTATTATATAGGGTTAATTGTCATTAAGTTACAAATCACAGTACAAAACTTACGTATAACTAATTTTTTATATGTTATTAAAAACATGTTTCCAAACACACATTTTTTTAAATATTATGATACTTATGATCATATTTATATATTTTTTCCTTGTATTTCTATTTTTCACTGGGTGTTAAATATATTGAGATTTATACCGGTCATACTTTTGTTTTAATCATTTTTATAAAACCAAAATTCTTCATTTTTATAATTTATTATTTATTTGAAATTTAATAATTATAATAATTAATTAATATTAATAATTAGATTCAAAAAAATAGACTGTTAATTAGATAAAAAAATAAATCTATTATTCAAATAAGTGAATATTTGATGAAAATTGAGAGCGTTAACTTAGTGAATTTAGTTTATTAATTAAGAGAGGTGTGGGTTGGGTATGGCTGCTAAAAGTAAAAGGACAAGAACGTTCGGAAGGTTTGATTGTTTACGTATTTTGCACATCAACAATGACTAATGAGTAATGAGGGAGTAGGTAAGCTCCGTGTCAAATAAGGCCATCTACGAAAAACACATGAAATTGAAAGTGATGAAAAGGGTCATGGCAGTGCCAATTTTTCAAACCATTTTGATTCTTCAAGTAATCTGCAATATATGGTTTCAACCTCCAATTATATATAGTCAATGTTTGCTGAATGCTTATTCTCTTTAGTTTCAAATGCAATCATCCCCTACGTCATTGCCTCATTATAATTTATAATATAATCAACTTTTTTATATTTTATTTTCAGAAAGAATGAACCTACTGCTACTGCATAGCAATTTTTTTTATAAAAAGAAGAAGAAATTAATGGACATTCGCTAACGGTCTAATAACCCTTTTAACAATTTCCTTTCATACTTTACATTAGTCCCTTTCATCTAGAATTTACAATACCTTTTACTTAACAAATTTCTTAATTGTGTAATTATTTTTAAAACATGAAGAAAACAAATGGACGTTTTTTTTTGGCTACCAACAAAAGCTTAAAATGATACCGACTATGACTTAGTTGTTATCGGTATACTGCAATATCCAGAGACGTTAAGGTGTTAATCTTTCTCACAATTTTATAAAGTGTATTAATTTTTTTATACAAATTTTTATGGGTAGATACTACTTTGATATTGTTAATATCTCTATCAGAATAAAGAAAGAATAATTATTCCTTTTTTTTAAGGTAAAATTTATTCATTAATAAGTATAACACTGAAGTTTAAAAAGTAACATTATAGTTCATATAAAAGAAAATAGTCTTTTGTAGATAATCATTCACAAGCATCCTCGATAAAGAGTCATATAACATACATGAAAATAGTTAATAAACAAAGGATCACACAATTAAATATAAGTCCTAACTAGAAAATAGTTAGATCTTACGACTTGAAATCCTATCAAAGCATAATATCGACCGAGAAGACCATTTAGAAAATGTCAATGACGAAGCATTGCAAAACCCTTTAATCCACACTCAAAACCTTTGTATAAACAATTGTCATACTTCTTCAATAATAAAGGATTCGCCCTTAAACACTACAACATTCCTAGCAAGTCAGATTCCCCACAATGTTGCTAACCAATTCATATTAAACATATCATTAGTTAATTTTCCTTTGGATTTAATAACACCAAAGTGTTTTTAAAAACTAGGTTGACACTCTACAAGCAAAACAGACATGTAGTCTAACCACCTATAACACCTCATCCAGACTTGGTAACTAAATTTACAAGTAAATAACAGATGACTTACTAATTTCGAGTGCAAGCAACAAACTGGGCAAACATCACCAGAATGAAGATGAATATTTCTCTTTGCTAACTCTACCTTTGAAAGGATCCTGTTGTGAGCTACCTTCCAAGAAAATGTCATCACCTTAGACGGTTCCCTTGATTTCCATAACCTTCTGAAAAATGGAGAATTATTGTTTAGAGAAACTCCAAACACTAAATAATATCCTTGACAGAATATTGAATAAAATTCTCCTTATTATCACTCCTCCCCTTCATCCTTCACCTCCTCCCCCCCCCCCCACTTGAACCTCCATAATCCTCTCCAACCCCCTCACTAAATGTTTCTCCCAACTGAATAAAGCTCTCTTCCAACTAAGTCTCCATTCCCAACTATGAACCCCTTATCTTTCTACGTCAGATATCGTTGTTTCCTTATGATTTGGAATAATCTAAGAAATATAAACTTGAGTCCTCCTGACACCCTATAATTTCTAGATATGTTAAGTGTTAATCTTTCACACAATTTTTAAAAGACTTTTTTTTATCGACAAGAGAATATATATATATATATATATATATATATATATATATATATATATATATAAAGGAGGGAATTCATTTACTCCAAGAACAAGTATAAAAGACTTAATTTTCTTCTTATTATTTTTTTAAAATTTAATAGTAAGAGTAATTAATTTTAACCTTTAGATTTTAAGAAAATGAATACCGAAGATAAAAAATAAATCTTTTATAATTATATCTAAAGAAAGAAAAAGAAATGTAATCAATACAAGTATATTAATCTCCTTACCATCATTATTACGATTAGGCACCTAGTCATAGTTAATATCTCTATCTCTATTAGAATAAATGGAGATTAATGGAGAAATATCCAAAAAAAAATATCCTTCCTACAAAGTATTCTAATACAAAAATGTGACCATAGTGTTCTACCTTAAGAATCATATCCAAACCTATGTGATAATTTCACATATATGTGTACAATGCAATAGAAAAACTTATCATGAGGTTGCATATCTCCTGTGCCAATAACAAAAATATGCATAAAGCGCTAAAAAAAAAAAAAGAAAGAGTTCCCTGAGGTTGCCTATGTGGTTTGAACCTATAAAAAAAATACTTTTGCTAATAAATTCTCTAGCTGATATAGATACTTGGTCATGAATTTAAGTTTGTTTAACCTTAGGAGTCGTTTGTTTTAACTTGTTTGCAATATATGCGTCCATGTCTAGAGAGTGTATATAAAATGTTTTTAATGACTAAAATATTCAGATAAATATAAATGATAAAATTAATTCTCGATCACCACATTTAGTTATAATTTGAAAGGAAAAATTTCAAGTAAAGCAATAAACAGGTTCTTGAATGTTTGTAGCGCTATCAATTGGGTCTTTGAAAAATTTTTTTTGCACTTGTGTTCCTAATGTTTGAAAATGCTTACATCGTAGTACTTTCGTCCATGACGCCGTCAAAAGTTAACACAATCAACCTTCAAATGTCATGCTGGCAGGTCCGTATACTTTAATTGACCCTCTAAATCACCTCCACATGAACACATTGCAATAATGACATGGCAAAACCAATGCAACTAAACCTTGAAAGTTTGGGGTGCTTGCAATTGGGTCTTCGAAAGATTTTTTCAAGCATCTAGGTCCCTAAATGTTTAAGGCGTTTACAATTGGGTCATTGAAATATTTTTTTTTAGACATTTAGGTCCCTGATATCTAAAAACGCATGTATCTAGGTCCTTCCGTCCATGATGTCATTTATAGTTAATGCATAATCAACTATTAAAGGTTTCGTGGCAGGGCCTCTCTCACATTATGTGATAGCCAATGTCATTCATATTACACATGTAAGAAGAACAACATTTGTGACAACTTTTAACTGCTGAAAATAGTAAAATTAAAATCAACAAAACCACTGAACCCCTTTCCCATTCTCCACCACAAGCAACTCAGACTTAAAAATCAATTTTATTGATTTGTATTTGCTTTATTATTTCATCAACTTATTAATAAACCTCATTAAAAATAATATATCTATTCCCACTTAAATCTCACTTTGCAACATGGACCACATAGTTGTCATGTATGTTGGTTCCACTTCCAACTTTGATGTTGTTAACATCCTCTATTCACAAAGTGAAGTTCAAACATGATAAGTTGGTATATCTTTATCAACAACACAACAATAGAAAACATTTTGCATTTTATTTACATTAAAATGTTAGAGAAATGTAAGTTACAATGAAATCTTATTAGCAAAAACAAAAATAAGCATTGCAAACTACAAAGTATTCCACAAATGTATCTTATCAGCAAAAGAAGTATAAAATCATAAAAAAAGTGAGTCTTTAAGTTTCTTGAATCCAGAAACCAACATTGTAGATCACTTGCCCAAGGATTCCTATTTCCACCATTGCTTAATGCTTAGTCTTTGAGTTCCAACCAGAATGGAATGGTACACTAGAATATTCATGTTTTATGGAGAGTGTAGTTTCATACCTTCTTAGGTCTATATACATCAATTTTCCATCTTGCAACCTTTCACTCCTCCGACGATCGCAACCCTCCCTCATGTCCTCCGCCAAATCTTGCAACTTCTATTGTTGTAGCTTCATCGACGATACTTAGCTCAACCTTCCCTCATTTTCCTTTCATACCATAGAAGACACGCTCAACACAACCCTCGGTTTTCTAAATCTTGGCGACGAGGTTGGAGCAAAAGAGGGATTTGACATTGAGGCTGCCGACGGTGGAGATTTGTTGTTCATCAGCATGCAGTGACGACATCAACACAAGGAGAGATGAGACTCGCATGACTATTTCCACACCAGCTTTTCTTTTTCCCTTGGGCGTTTGCGGTCATTGACTCAAATTTTAGGGTTTATGTTGGGATTGAGATTTTAGGGTTTCAAGATCAATTATTTGGGGCTAGTTGCCCGCAAATATGGTGTTCGAGATGAGAGACATGGTTAGGTTGTTAATAAAATATGAGCAAAAAGAGTGTTGAGGTAGTCAAAATAAACCCAAAGAGGTACTGTTAATGAAGTAAAAAAGCAAAATGCAAATTAAGAAAATTGATTTTTGAATCTGAGTTGCTTGTGGTGGAGAATGAGAAAAGGGTTTAGTGGTTTTTTTATTTTAATTTTATTATTTTTAATGGCTAAAAGTTGCCACAAATATTGTTCTTCTTACATGTGTAATATGAATGAAGTGGACTATCACGTAGTGTGAGAGGGACTTGCCACATAAGCCCTTAATAGTTGACTACATTAACCATAAATGGCGTCATAGACGAAAGGACCTGGGTGCATGCGTTGTTAAATATCAGGGACCTAGATGCCTAAAAAAAATCTTTCAAAAACCCAGTGTTAAGCATTCTAAACTTTCAAGGACCTAGGTGATTGAAAAAATCTTTCAAGGACCCAGTTGCAAGCGCCCCAAACTTTCAAGGATCCAGTTGCATGGATTTTGTTACGTCATTATTGTCACGTGTTCATGTGGAGGTAATTTGGAGGGTCAACTAAAGTGTACAGACCTGTCATGGCATTTGAAGGCTGACTGTGCTAATCCTTGGCGGCGTCATGGACGGAAGGACTATGATGCAGATATTTTTAAGCATCAAAGACCCAGATGCACACAAAAATTTTTCAAGGACCCAATTGATAGTGCCCTAAACATTTAAGGACACGTTTTGTGCTTCACTATAAGAATTTCCTATTCTTGTAAGAACAACTCTCTTTTATATGTCCTTCTTTAATTTCATGCACCCATTATGCCTTAAAATATTGCTTTTGAATATATTTAATATATATATATATATATATATATATATATATATATATATATTAATTTGCATTCAATAATTTTAAAAAAATTAAAAATTCAAATGATGAAAACCAAAATTTAGAAATGGGAGATTTAATAATTTGGTTATAGGATTTTTTATTTTATAATTTGAATTATTTATGAGAAAAAGAGTTATGTGTTGTTAATGTAAAAGTAGTACAGATAATAAAAAAACCTCTGAAACCTTGAAACCTAGAAACCCTAAACCCTAAAACCTAAAATTTGTCATATATCTAATCTTTTTGTTCTTGAAGAGACAATATTCATTCCAAAAATATCTTGACATCTTGAAAGTTTGCAACAAAGTCTCAATCACTTTTCACCCAAATACTCTCCCAAATGCTATGCTTATTGGGTCAGTCGTTTTCACTTCTTTGTCCTATTTTGTTCCAAAGTCTTCACACGCAAATTACGGAATCGATGTTGATCAAAGGTAGGATAACACATGAAACTAATCTTAATTAACATAAATGCATGTTCTCCTCATCGAGATCTCATACCAATTTTAAAAGAAAACAAAAAGCTTAAATGAGTAAGAACACAAAAAGAGGAGACCATCGAGCAGGTGATAAACTAATAGAGAGCTGATCCAGTTTAGTAAGAGGTTTTGGGTTTGGAACTTGAATATACAACTGTATGGAATGTGAGAGAATTTCTCACTCCAAGAATACATTTTACTAAACAAAAAGTAAAACAAAAGGAAGAGAGAGACATCTATACATATCTCTATATTCTCTCTATTGGAGTTTTCACCCACAAACTATATCACAATATAAAAATAAAAAATTAAAAATTAGTAATTTCAACTCTTTAAAATATCATAAAAATTTTATCTCCAAGAACAATTATATGTATAGAGTAATATATATTAGAAGAAAAAAACATGTCTCTGTTTCTTTAAATACAATAGCCTTATAAGTTTAATTAAAAAAAGTTTAATTCATTTAATTAAACTAAAAATTTAATTTCTATATACTGACGATGTAAATGAGTTTTACACTAGCATTTAATTACAATCCTTCATTTATATAACTTTTAAAATATTAATTGGTAAAGTCAACAAACTTGTCATACATAAAAATTGTAATTAAATATTAATGTAAATTTTTTTAGCATAATTCATTTTCTCTTAACCTGAATATGTAAGTTATTATAATTTTGTTGGCATCATATTGTATTATTATAGACTAAAAAACTACACATATATTGTCTCATTAACCCAAATCATATATGTATAATTAGAGGGGATCACTTACTCCAAGAGTAAGTTTAAAAGATTTAATCTTCATTCTAATCATTTATTTTTTTAAATCTAATTGTAAAGATTAGTTGTTCATTACAATTAGGGATGGGCAAAAACTAGTTTTTCAAAAAAATCAAACCGAATTGTTTGAACTTAAAAAGCAAACTGATTTAAAAACTGGTTTGGAACCCAATTTGTTTTATAAAATTGGTTCAGAACTAGTTCAAAAAAAATCTAGATTAAATTAGTTCTGAACTAGTTTTGAACTAGTTTTTTTTTCAGTTCTTGTTTTACAGTGTTGTGGACAACAAGAGGGAGTATTTTTTTAGTAAGCGCATTTCTCACATGATTGTTGAAAGTTTCACAAAGGTGTGGGATACGAAAATAATGTTTTTTTTATAAATACTGTTTATAAAATCAGTTCGGTTCGAACCAAATTAGTTTAAAATCGGTTCGGTTCAAATCGAATTGGTTTAAAACCAATTTAGTTCAAATTAAACTGGTTTTAAAAACATTTCAATTTTTATTAAACTAATTCGACTCAAAACTAGTTCGGTTCGGTTCAAAACCAATTTGGTTCGAACTAATTTTTTTGCACACCCCTAATTACAACCATTAAATTTCAATAAAATGAATGGTAAGATGAAGAATAATTCCTTAAACTTAATCTTTGAGTAAGTAAATCCCCTTAGCTCACATTGATTTTTTAAAGTGAAAAAAAAAATATATGTAAGTATATAACAATAATGAAGTACATTTATTTTCTATTTGAAGAGGAAAAATAATTGCATATTTAATTACAGCATAAAATAATTTTTATGCATCATCGTTAATTCAAATAACTAAATCTCATATGTAATATGAAAAAAAAGCTCATGCTTTAAAAGTATAAAATAATTTTATATAATCATTCACTTACAATTCATTTTTTATATGACTTCTAAATAGTATTGATTGATAAAATTAATAGATTTATCATAAACAAAGAGTTATGATTTGTAATTGAACTCATATAATATTACATATGTTTTTTTAAAAATATAAAATTGTTTTATACAGGATAAGAAATAAACTCATATAATATTACACATGTTTTTGTGAAAATACTTATTGTTGAATTTTTGTAAAAAAATGTCAAAATCTTGAATGAAAGTGATCATGTGACTATAAATGTTTTGAATCCTTACATACAACTGGAGTCAACCGATTCTTGCAACTATAATTAAGAGGCAGGACAAGTTAGGAGCAGCATGTAGGGCATGTCTTGGAATCTTAAAGCCTACATTGGATGGAAATTCAAACATTTGAAAGATATGGTTTAAGAGTGATTAATTGAATGGTGAAACGTTGACACACTACCTCTTTTCCTTTTATCTCACATGAAACACAAGACCCCACCATAATTAATCTTATGATTTTGTATGCACAATTTATACATGGTGCAATATAATTGCACGATACCTTGGGCGAACGAACAAGATGCTTTGGGGCCAATGCATGAATGAAAAGGGAAAACTTCTAGAATTGAAGTGCAAAAGCTCTTGTTATGAGTGGCTGATTTTTTATATTGATATGGGAAATCTCTCGAGCTCTACACTATTTTTGTCTAAGTAATCATTTGTGCTTTTCCTTGCATACGTTTTTGTATGATCATTTTTGGATATATGTTTTATTGAGGTTAAGACTTTAGAGGCATACAATGCTTATTTTGGCTTTATTTAAGTACCAACTATCTAAATGGAATACTAGAGTAATTTCTAAGCAACTGTCTTTGTTTTTAATTGTTTTTTGTTTAGTAATTATTTATTATTTGTTTTGGAAAACAAACCCGCTCCTTTAATGGTATACATTTGTACTCAACATTATATTCACTGGTTTTTTTAAACATTTTTTCAAAACACTAATATTAAATGTGGGTATTTCTTTTAATAAGAATTGAAACAGTTATTCATCACGTTATAACGAGTTTAGGTTTTTTACTGACTTGAGCATCGTTAGTGTTTGAATTTTCTACGATATATGAGTTTAAATGTGATGGAATTGACATTGTAAATTAAATTTAAACTATCAATTATTTACAAATTATTGTTTGATTTGATATGATTTTTATGTAATTATTAAAAGTTAATAACTTTACCGAATCATAACTGGAGAGCGATATAAATTTTACATTGTCAGCGTCATGGCTCATTCTTTAAAATATATATATATATATATATATATATATATAAAATAATAATATGAAAAGTATAAAATAGTAGCCGTTTTCATATATCTAGATTGATTTATAAATTTATAAATTTAAATTGATGTAATTAGATAGTGACTCGATCCAAAGTAATCTAATCAAATTTAATTAAATTTGATCCTAAACAGATTAGATAACAAATTTTTACTTTAAAAATTTGTAGATATATAAATTTGTAGATATATATAAATTAGTTCATTCAATTTAGAGTTTAATATTTTTATTTTATATATATTTATAAGGTGCAAATACAAAATTTTTAATACAACTAATGAGAAAGCATGACTCATTTGCTTAGTAGTTTGTTGTGAAATTTGTTTTGATTAAATAAAATATTTAAAATCAACAAATTATCACTTTAGATTCTAGAAACCAAACAAATTTATATTTATTTGATGAACTCTTAGAATACAAAGTTGGTTGTAATTAAATATAAAGTTCAAAATCATGAATGTTGACTCAGGAGGCTTAAGATTTGATGTAAACATGATTTTGTACTCAAAGTTTGTTCACAAAAAAAAAAAAATTAAATCCTCGTAACTAAAACCTCAAACTTAAGTTTTATTGTTACCAAAAGCCATAAATGTGAAATAAAACCTCAAATATTAAAAGAAATTGAATTCATGAATGTAAATGAAGAACAATAAAGAAATTTTGCAGAATAAACTATCCTCAAAGTGGTAAGAACATACATTTCAAATTCTTCTTTTGTTACAATTTCCTAAGTGTCTTGAGCTTACAAGATATTTTATAAGTGTTCTGACCCTTATTGGTATTAGTGAATAATATTTATAGATTTTTTTACATCAGACACTTTATCCTGAAAATTTAAAAGAAAAATAGTATTTTATTCCAACACAAATAAACTGCTATAAACTTCCTAAATGTTAGTAATTACACTAACCAATAGTTACTCTCATCTTGACTTTTGATCCTTATCCGTTGACTTATTGACTCTCATCTCTTCAATGTCCTTATTGAATGTTGGGAGCACCTTTTTGGTTGTCAACTTGAGCAAACAATCCCTTTGTTTGACTTCTCGAGATAAAGCTTTCACCAAGTATAATTGACTTGTTTCATGGTTTCTTGATTTCGAGTTCTAACTTTCTTCTCCCCTTTAAATCCTGTTTGGCTCAATCGTAGCATACTTAGTGTTTTACGCCACCATTAATCACTGCTTCCCTCATCCTATCTATTACAATATTTTGAGGCTCATCAAATATGGATAGAAAACCTCATATTTACTTGAATTTATTTTTCTCCACCCCAACACCAATGGAATCCATAATCACATCTTTAGATCTAGCCCATCTATTTTATAATCTACTCCAATTTTCATTTAGTTACTTACTCATGTCTTCTTTAATTCATTAATCTTTAGTTCTTCACGACTTCACTTTTCTTCTTACCTTATTGCAGTGACGAAAATTAGAGGTTATTAAATTTTATTGTTTTTAGTTTTTTAGGATTTACATTTTATCATTTATAGACTACTTTTGTATGTAACTTTCTTTTATGTTATTTTGAAGAAACAATATATGTTTTATTACAAACTTTTATGTTTATTATTTTATTTCTTATTTTTTATAGAAAACAAAAATAATTATAAAAAATTTCCTTTGAAATCCACAAATCCAATCCGATACGATCTGTTCTGATTGGATTAGATTGAATCATATCATTAATTTATTTTTTTTCAAATCCAATCTGATTAAATTTAATTAGATTGAATTTCATTCTACCTGATCCAATTCCATACGTGAACATCCTACAAAATAGGTTAGCTATTGAATATAAAAAATAATTCATGAACACCCAAGAATGAAATTAGGTTTAGAGAAAAAAAAAAGAGATTAAAAATGTAAATATAATAATAATATAATATGATTAAAGAAAGCATTTATATATCATTACTGATAAATATACAGATTAATATACATCTTATCTTATGATTAAGATAGTTGGTATTTACAAAGTGAAAAATTAATATGCATATTATGGTTAAGATAGTTGGTGTTTACAAAATAATACAAGAGGACAATGCAAGCCTTTTGGGAGTTAAAAAGTAGAGATGAAATAAAATAATTACATTAATTAAATTTTATTGTTTAAAACATATTTAAGAAAAAAATAACCTTTTTTAGGGAACTGAAATTTCATTGCTTTTATAAATTAAGTTAAATTAAATATGAATTTAGGTGGTTTTAAATAAGATGGAATTAAATGAAATATATCATAATAAATTTAATTTTATTTTACTAGTATTTTTTTTAATTGGAGTACAGAATGAAAATAAGTAACTTTCGTTATATATAAATATATATTTTAATTAATCAAATGATTAAGAAATTTTTTTATTTAATTTAATGTTATTCATTTGCAAATAAATACCTAAAGATAAATTAAAAATTTGAAAATAATGAGAGTGACACGTAAGTTATTGGCAAGTCTTTTGGAGAAATATTTGTAAATATTAAAAATTATAATTTAATTATTTCTATTATTTTTTTCCTTTTCGTATTTTTATTTATCCTATTTTTTGTTTATTTCTTTCCTCCCAAAACAAGATGAAAATTAGTAATGAAAACTTTAATGAGTGAAACACGATGGAACAATTTTTGTAATTTAAATTTGTAGAAAAGTTAGTAATTCAATGATTGCACCTGACTCAATTTAAATTAATCAAATATTTAATATAGCGTGGGAATAGTAGTACGATCTTAAATAAATAAAATAATTGCAGCGGATGTTTCCTTTACAAAAGTGCTGAGGAGAATTTTTCCTTTTTACACCGCAAATGTGTTTCTATTTTATACGACTTTAGGGTTGAAGTTGATTTAGTTTTGAAAAAAAATAAAAATTAAATTAATTAATTTTAATTGAGTTGAATTCGTTCAATTTTTTTAAAATTTGTCCTTCTGATATAAACCAAATCAAACTAATAATAATTAAGCCGATTTTGGTTGGTTTTAAAAAAACAATAAAAATAAAAAATAAATTTTTTCATTAATCATAAAAAAATAATTTTATATCTGAAATTAGTCAAATCTATTAGTTTACTAAATTTATAATGTTATAACATCAATCAAATTAAACTATTAAAATAAAACAATACAATACAAACAACAAATTGTATAAATTTAAAGTATAAAATAAATTTACTAACTTAAAAGTATAAAATATAAAATAGAGTTAGGTAAATGTTTTAAAATGTGAAACCCTAAGAAAAACAGGTTATTAAATTTACTAACTTAAAAATATAAAATAAATATATAATAATAATATAATATATATGTTTTTGGGTTAGTTTGAGTTGAATCAGGTCTTGAAATGCAAAAATCACAAACCGAACCAGGTATAATTGATTCTGGTCAATTTGAGTTGAGTCCAAACCTGATCAAGTAAAAAAAATGAATCAAACTAATTAATTTGGTTCGGTTTACTAGGTTCGTTGAATTGACCCAAATCCATCAACACCTTAAATTTATTTTTATGATGAATTATTTTTTACACAAATTTCAAATTTTATGTGATGATACCAATCATACCATATTACATATATAGAGAAGAATAATTAAAATAAAAAAGTTAAAATAAAAAATATCATAATGACAGGATAATTCATTATAAAAATTCATGATAAATTTATCGATTTTAATAATGATTTATGATTAATTAATAATATAATATAACATGAATATCGTATCATTAATTTTTTAATATTAGCAAAATGTTAATATTTTTTGTCATTTTAAATATTATATCATTATTACAAACAATGACTAAAGTTTAGAAAGCACAACAAATAAATTAAAAAAAACAGATAGTACCTTTTTATAATAGGTAATGAAATGTTTATTCAGGAATCTATACTTTGAAAATGACGTAAAATGATTTTGTTTTGAAAATGACTAAATAGAGGTATATTTATTTAATTAATTTTATTTTAAACGTATCATAATTTAACCAACTAACCTCTATGAATATCAGCCTTACTTCTTTTTTAAAAAATTATATTTTAAACATTTTTTCTTCTTAATGTGCTTGTGTCTTTGTTTAACCATTAAGAGGTAGATGAAAATTAATATCACAATATTTACATAGTGTTTTAAAAATAGAATGAGTCATAAACGAATTCAAAATTTATCCTAAACTAAAAAATAATCAGTGCTTTTAAGTTTTTAACAAATATACATGCAAATGTTATTGAATGAATGCGGACGCAGATTATTAAGGTATCTATCCACAAATATATGTGTGAAGGTAATAAAACAATAAAACAATTTAGTCTTATGGGTATACATAAAAAAAATTATTTATCTTCATATTTTAATTTGGAATTCTGTTTAAAAAATCAAAATTTAATAAATTTTTTTAAAGTAAAATTTTATTTGTGTGCTTTGATACTATTTTTAAAAAGTGTAACACCTTGACTTTATAAAAAGAATGATAATTTTTTAATTCAAAAAATTGTGCATACCAACAAATAGTCATAGGTATTCATTTTGCGAATACCTAGAAGACAGTTGTGGGTGTAAATTTTTCTCTCAGATAGCAAAAAACATATATCTACCCTCGTTATCATTCTTAATCTCGAGTCTCGAGTATACAGGTCAACTCACATACCATAAATTTGATTCAAATCCTAAATATACTAGTATATTAAAATACTTAAAAAGTTTTATTACTGTAATAATCTTATCTAATAGTAAAAAACACTGTTAACCTAGGTGTTGGAGTTGGATGGAGTTAAAAAATACAAGGGTCCTTAAGTGGCAAATGGTGGAATATAAAATAAAAAAGGTTGGAATATACAGACATGACATAAGAAAAGTGTGGATAGATGCAGAAGGTGGGAAGAAAAGTCACATCATATGCACTAAAAGCTGCATGTCCCACTTGTAAGAACCCACTCATATGCACTCTAATTGGTCTTCTTGGCTATGGGGCCATCGCGTGGGTCGGTGTGTCCCATACCCCATCCCTTTACTCTGCTACATAATAATATACATATCATCTCACCCACACTCTGTTTCCTTTGGAACTATCCAGATTCCATATATACGTTACTTGGTATTTTTTAATTTTGTTTGGTAAGAGGAAAGGGGTCACAGATAAACTATCAATTTTTACCATTTATGGTCAGTCTCTTTTTTTTTTTTAATTTAAATATTTTCATTTTACTTTTTTTTTTCAACCAAACACGTTAGAAAAAAAGGAACATATTGAGATTCATGTTGGATTTCTTAATTGGAAAACACATAAGACAATAATAAAAAGACAAATGATTTGCAAACACAAGAATGAAACAAAGAATTGAGAGTGAACAAGAGAAAATAAAAACGATATTTCAATTGAAAGAGCGTAAAATGCATCGTGTTATTATAAATTTTTAAAGAGGTATATATAAGACTTACAACATGACATTTGGTGTGATTAACTAAGACTTGTGTACCCCTATACAAAATATAGATGTTAAAGGTTAGAAGTTATAAATGGTACATCTGAAGCTTTGTCTAAAATATACGTCAGATAGTTTACACATGTGAGTATTAGAAGACCCACTACAAATGTCCCCATTAGATGATCTCTTTACCAGATGTTCTAACCAGATGCTCTTGCTAAAAGTTACTGCAAGATGCTTTCACTTCCAACGAAAGCTTTTACCCAATTGATCTCCAAAAACACCCTCACCCCCAAACAAAAGCTTTTACCTAACTTGCTCACAAATCATCAAAAGTTTTCCCCTTTTGATAATCCAAAGTCAACACACCTCCACGATTTTCTGCTACACATTTTCATTATTGACTTCCACCATCAGCCTTTTATAAGAACTTCACCTTTATCTTGAGCTTGTCAATCATCTTCTTGCCTTTCTCTATAAGCTCAACCTTGAATCTCACCTTCACCAAATGAATATCATCTTTCTTCTTAAACACCTTTCATTTGACCACTCTCTTACTCTTAGGTAAGCCTACAAGCTTCCATATGTGGTCCTCTTCATAGATTCAAGTTGCCCCCACATGGCATCCTTCCATAGTTGAATCTCTTCACTCTCTTATGCCTCCTTAAAGTTTCTCGGCCTCTCTCCAAAACTTTCTATCTTTTTAGATGCACTAAGAGAATAAAAAATGACATCATCTTGATCAAACATCTAAGTAGGTTTCATAGTCATTTTTTCACTATCACGCACCAGTTGATAGTAAGAAATATCACTTTTGTTCCCTCAAAATTAGATTCTACTCCCTTAGCACCTCTGTATGTTGCACCTTTTTCCTTCATTAGATACTCTTGTTTGAAGCTGTCAATGAGCAGCTCCACCTCAATGTGAGTATTCTCCCTATCTTCGTTAGACCTCCCATTTAGTATAACCCTCCTAGTTTCATAAAAAAATGTCATGTCTTTACGGATGGTACACATAGATGATCTAGGCTTCGAACTCTATAACTTATTCCCTTGCACCATCTGACTAACAAAAAATGTGTGTTTAACGATGGTAGAACCATCTAGGATGTACAACCATTAATCTTCTAATCTCTAGCGACTACGTAAATGTGCTCCTTTGGACACCTTTATCATTCCATGCTCCACCATGGTGAAATAGGCCATAACGTCAAATACACTTATGGACAAAAGGTTCTCTTTAAGTTCCAAAAAAAACCTCACCCACTACAATAGCATCTCATGGTTGTCAGACATTCTCATTTTGATTGTCCCTATGTCGTACACTCTACAAGCCCTATTATTCCCAAGTAGGATTGTCCTACCCCTCCTTTAGTTTTAAAGTATCGAAGTAGTCCTTCATTGGACATTGATGGAACATATATCTTGAATCCATGACCCAACTTCTCCATGAGTCATAAGAAGACACCACCAAAACACCAACATGCTCGTAAGCTTTTTATGCTTTCATAGATCAAAAGTCCCTTCCAAATTTTGAGAGTCCTTCTTTCCATTCTTAGGATATTCCCTCTAAATATGACCAAGCTTCTGATATCTGAAGCACCTCACCTACTTCTTCTAATCAATTTAGACTTATTGCTCTTTCCCTCTTTCTTCTTGCCTTTCCCATTAGTCATCATTGTCAAACCAGTAACCTTAATACCCACCATCAAATCTTGGAGCTTTTAGAACCCCTTGATCCGAATTAAGGTCACCACCTCCTTTAAGTGATCATTTGGTCCTTTCCATACAATGATGCATCCTTAAAATGCTCATATAACTTTAGCAATGAATTAAGGGGAATGATTGTCTTGTCTTCATCTTTGAGTTTCACGTTAATATTCTCCTGATTGTCCACCATCTTATGAAAATTTGCAAGTTGCTCCTTTATTATTCTTGATTCCATCATCTTGAATGAAAAAAATTGTCCCTTCAAGCAGAGGCAAGGACTTCCTATACAAGGTCATATACAATCATTGTTCTCTTCTTAGCGACTTCTCTCAGTGCCTTACCCCAAAGCCCAAAGACACAGGACAATCGCACTCCTCGCTCTGTTAATCATCTTTCTCTTATCCGCTACTGTCAAAGATAGTGACATATTCACCTTCCTCTTCAACGCTTCTTCGCACCTTCACTGGATCAAGATCACCTCTATCTAGATCTTTCATAGTTTGAAATTACTATCTTCTAAAAACTTCTTGATGTCAAACCTTAAATAAACACCAACTTAATCTGCATGTCATGTGGATTTAAATATCCACTAATATTATGACATTGTCCTTTAAACCTAGTTAGCAGACCTACTCAACACTTAACAAACATTTGTTAGTTAGAACTACTATTAACTATGATAAAATTAAATTTGGGTAACCTTATTCATAATATAATAAAGGCACTACAAATTTTAATCTAGAGTAAATAGGTAACTATTTTGAACAAACTAGACATAAAAATCACATTTTTCCTAAAAATTATACAAGATTATCTCCTCAATCCTTGGTATTGTTGTAAACCATTGAACTGTCAAAATCACATGATTAAAATTGTTGTTTAAAAATAGATACTAAAAACAAAATTATTATTTGGTAGATGAAAACTAAACAAAAAATATTTTAAACATTAAATTAAAAAACTATTTAAAAAATCAAAATAAAAATATTATTTTTCAATCTAGAGAGAGAGAATCTACGTACTCTAGAGTAACTTTAAGAGACTTATTCTCAATCCTAACCCTTTATTTTTTTGAAATCTAATGATTAAAATTAATTACTTATAACAAACATTAGATTATAAGAAAATAGATGGTGAGAATCAATAATAAGCCTCTTAAACTTACTCTTAGAGTAAGTAAATCCCCTCCCTATATATATTAGCGAAAACACAGGCGCCGTCACAGCTGTGTATTCACATTTCTATTTTGATATATTATAATAATTTTAAGATTTATTTTGATAGAATATAAATAATTTATTGTGTCATTTTGCGTATAATGTGATAAAGTATATTTTGTTAATATGATGTATATTTCTTTGTTTATGATAACATGATAGAAATATGTTAGATCATCAATGATTATGACAAATTTGTAATGAATTTGAGAAAATAGGGAGAAGAAAGAATTTGAATAAAATTCAAAATGTTGTTTTTGCTGTGTATTTGCATTTTTGTTAAAAATATTAATGATAAAATATATTATAGATTATAGATCAGTGATAGTAAATCAATTAAGGTTATTTTAAATTTGTAATGATGTTGTATATAAGTATTTTAAAGTACTTTTTTCATAAAGTTATAAGATTGATTTAATGGCAAAATTTACATTTAGGGAGATAGAAGTTGTGGGTTCGAATCACTTCTTTGACAAAGTAATTTATTTTTTAATCTTCAAATAGGTATAAGGGTAAAATAGAATATTTCGAAAAGTGGACATCAAAAGAGAATTCCCTTTATTGATAGTATAGATAACATATAATATAATGGATTATTGATAATCTATTTAGATTGTAGATAGTAGGACAATTAAGTATATTGGATATAAATATTTTAAAGTAATTTTATTCTTAAGGTTATAAGATTGATCTAGTGGCGAAATTTGCATTTGGCAAGAGAGAAGTTGTAGGTTTGAATCCCTACTATGACAAAATATTTTTTTTTTTAATTTTCAAATAGGTATAAAGGTAAGATAGAAATTTTGAAAAGTGAACATCAAAAGGGAGAATTTCTTTTATTAATAGTATAGATAATATATAAAATATAATATTATAGATTAATGATATACATAGTAGGACAATTAAATATGTTAGATATAAATGTTTTAAAGTAATTTTTTTCTTAAATTTATAAAGTTGCTCTAATGACAAAGCTTACATTTAGCGAGAAGAAGTTGTAGGTTTGATTAATGATATACATATTAGGACAATTAAATATGTTAGATATAAATGTTTTAAAGTAATTTTTTTATTAAATGTATAAAGTTGTTCTAATGACAAAGTTTACATTTAGCGAGAAGAAGTTGTAGGTTTGAATCACTCTTATGATAAAATAATTTATTTTTAATTTTCAAATAAGTATAAGGGTATAATAGGTATTTTGAAAAGTGGACATCTAAATGGAGAATTTCTTTTATTAATAGTATAAATAATATAAAATATAATATTATAGATTATTGATTATACATATAGATTATAGATAGTAAAACAATTAAGTATGTTGGATATAAATATTTTAAAGTAAGTTTTTTCTTACCATTATAAAGTTGATCTAATGATAAAATTTACATTTGATGAGGAAGAGACAATGAGTTTGAATTCCTACTATAACAAAATCATTTATTTTTTAATTTTTAAATAGATATAAGAGTTAAATATGTATTTTAAAAAGTGAATATAAAAAAAATTCCATTTATTAACTGTATATGTAAAATATTTTATTTTTTAATTTTTAAATAGTGAAATATGTGTTATAAAAAGTGGATATAAAAAAGGAAATTTCTTTATTAATATATATATATATATATATATATATATATATATATATATATATATATATATATATATATTAACGGACGGGCAGTCGTCCCAAAGAAGAAATTATTAAAATTTTAATTCCATATGTGAAAATTTTAATGAAATAAAGATTGTACCCTCTTCATCAAAATATACTTATCAATAATTTCTATAAGTATCTATTACCAATAATTTGCTAAAAAAAAACCTATAACCAATAAATAATTTTGGATATTTCATCTACGAGTGCTTAAAGAGAGTATTTCAGCTTTTAAAAAATTATAAAAATTCGATACAACTACATAGGACATATTGAACTTGACGTATTTATAATATAGAAATATATAAACATTATCTCTTAATAAATTTAAGAAAACAATAATATTAATACAATTTTAATTTATAAATAATAGGAAGTAATGTATAATAATAAGGATTTATAATTTTTATTTAATTTTAGTAATATTGTAAAATATTATTTATTTTAGATTTATACAATTGTAATTATATATTTATAAATTTTATAGAAATAGGTGATGTTCTATGGCTATAAAAATTTTACCCTATCAACATATCTTAAAAATTCATAGAAGTAGTGAACTGAGAATTTGTCATAAAATAACCGTTTAAAATTGTTTTAAACTATCAACTATTAAAACATTTAAATTATTTCGTATTGGTGTATTGCCGTATTAAACATACAGGAGATTAAACGAATTGGGTTTCAAGACTTCTCAAACCCATCCTGATTTAATTCTTTTTAAAGAATCATAATTATCAACCCATCCTGATTTAATTCTTTTTAAAGAATCTTAATTATAAAAAAAATTTGAGTATGATTTATAAAATCTCTAAATTTTACAGTTAAGTTGTCCATTTAAAAAGATATATTTATTATTTATAAATTAATAATTTATGTTAATATTATGATTTTTTTATTATAAAAATGTAATATTTAAACTTTTTAATGTTAAAGATACTTAGTTTTCTAAATTATTATAAATGAAAATATAATTTTTAATATGATATAATAAAATTTAATTAATTTAAAATACGTTATTATTTTTAATTTTTTTAAAAATATATGTATGTGTAAACTGGCAGACCGAATTTTTAAATTCGGAGAATTCATGCATCAAATACACGTTCTTAAAAAAATAAAATAAAATTCATTACACAACTTTTGTCCAATCTGTTTTATAAATAAGTATTCATTATAATAATTATTTTTTAATAAAATAATTGGTGCAGATAGAGAGTAAGTTTTCTCAAACAAACTTACTCTTAGAATACATAAATATTTTTTCATAAATATAGAAAAATATCTACTTATTATAAATAAATTTAAAAAATTTATTTTTTATTTTAATGTAAAGATAAAACTTAGTTGTTTATTATAACAATTAAATCTTACTTAGTTGTTTATTATAACAATTAAATCTCAATAAGATAAAGAATAATTCTTTTAAAAATACTCTTAAAGTAAAGGGATCATCTCCTTATATATATATATATATTTATTCTTTGTCTATATATTTATTTTCTTAAAATTTATTAATTAAAATTAATTATTCATCAAAATTATTAAATTCTAAAAAAATAAATATATAAAAAAAGAATAACTCTTTTTAAACTTTACTAGTGTATCCTATCTATGTATATATATATATATAAAAGTGATAATATAATAGTTTATACACTAATACCAAAGAACATATGATTGATTTTTATAGGTAAAATAAAATAAGAAGCTAACTTTCTTTTGTTTATGTGCGGCTATGAAATATGATGTTCCATATTATATACTAGTCCTCAAAATACACACTTGAGAGAGCACGTTCCCTACACGGATCCATACACACACCTGAAAACATTTCTCATTCTCGGTGGTCAGCAACATCCCTTTCCTTTTACACATAAGACCAAAGTTCACAGCTTTTTTGTTCTTTCTCAAACACTACCTCGATTCACGAACTGGGTCATCCTCTGGTTGCGGATTGGATTTGGAGCCACACCCCAAGATTTCACTTTGACTTTCAACCCAAATAAAGCAAGCAAGCCAGGTAAAATATAAAACCTCATCATCTCCTTTATTTATACCCTTTCTAGATGCATATTTCTCTCTTTTTTATTTGAATACTTTTTGTTTTTCTGAATTTTGTTTGTCTTAGTGCTCTCTGTGTGATTTTAGGGAGAGTTTTTAAAGTGAGCTGGCTTTAGAATTCTGTGATTGACGCGTCCTGGGTCACAGTGCCCTCCCTTGGATTCCGCTGGTAATGTTTCTGTGCAGGAAAACAGATATAGTCAGTAGCTTTATTGGAATATATGATGAAAATTGGCACTACCCTTTGTGCTCTTGCTAGTTTTTAAGCTTGGCTGATTCTGGGTCTTCGAGTATTTCTCTGGAAAGTTTTAATTTTGAGGGCTTCTGTTTCTGGTTTTGTTAATTCTGAGTTGCCTTTTGAGGGAACTCAAGTGGTCAAGTTGAAGCTTCCTACTTCTCTCTCTCTCTCACGTTTTTGGGGTTGAGTTTGCCTTTTTTCCCCTCTTTCTATGTTGGTTTGCATGCAGTAAAGTTTGTTTCTATCTTTGGATCTGCATAAGCCTAGGCTAGGTTTTTGGGGCTGTTTGTTTAGGTTTGTGTTTTTGAGCTAGGTTCTGGGTTAGTGAGTTGTGTTCTTCTGTTAGTACTTGGTTGTTGAGGTAGTAGCAAGTAATTGACTTTCTCGTAGCTCTTTGTGGTTTGCCAGGTTCCTGGTTACTGTGATATCATTATGGATTCCCCACAATCTGTTGTGTCACCCTTCAGGAGCTCAGTGTTGGGTGAGGCTGAGAAGCACAAGTCAGATGTTTTCTCAGGAAACTCCAGTCCTTTGTCCAAGGACATTGAAGTGAATGGGAAGGAAGTTGTCATGTCAAATGTAGAAGAGTTTCTTGGAGTGCTTGATGTTTACATTCATCAAGCCAGGGACATCCAGAACATTTGCATATACCACAAGCAAGATGTTTATGCTAAGATTTGCCTGACCAGTAACCCTGAGAACACTGTGTCTACCAAAACCATCAATGGAGGAGGAAGGAACCCTGTGTTTAATGAGAATCTTCGTGTCGATGTTAGGACTGTTGAGGCTTCTCTCAAGTGTGAGATATGGATGCTTAGCAGGGTGAAGAATTATCTTGAAGATCAGTTGCTCGGTTTTGCTTTGGTGCCTTTGTCCGAAGTGCTAGTCCAGAATGGGAAACTAGAGAAAGAGTTCTCTCTTTCTTCAACTGATCTATTCCATTCTCCTGCAGGTTTTGTTCAGTTGTCTCTTTCTTACACTGGTGCTTCACCTGATGTAATGACAATTTCTGCAATGCCATCCAAGGTGGCCTCGGATGCCGCCGTGCAGGACTCCGAAACATCGGAGTCACTGGCCCAGGATTTAGACAAAATCGAGTTTCCTGATCCAAAGATTGTGAATGAAGACCATTTGATGGTTTCAGAATACTTTGGCATTCCATGTGAGGAAACTCAGTGCTCTGATAGCCTGGCCACTTCTGATGCTGAAAATCACAGTTGTGAAGCCGGTGTTCGGCTTGTTGAAAGCTTCTCAGCATGTAGTGTTGAGTCTGTTCAGCCAACTAAGGTTGATTCCCCACCCAGCAGTGTGTCAACAAATGTGGTTTCTTCCCCTTCAATGCCTGCAAGCTCAGAGTCATCTGATGCTGCTGCTTCTAAATCTCCCATTCAGGACCAAATTTCAGGCTCTAAAGAGGACAAAAATGTGGATGTTAAAGATGGTGAGAGTGATTCCTCAAGTGGGGTTCCTAGTGACTCATTCCCTAAGCCTGTTTTGACTGTGAACATTGAGCCTGAGCCAAAGGTGGTGCAGCAGGATATAGTAGACATGTACATGAAAAGCATGCAGCAATTCACTGAATCATTAGCGAAAATGAAACTCCCTATGGACTTGGAAAGTGAACCAACTAGTTCAGGAAATTCAACCACTGAGCAAAAACTGCAGCCATCAAAGAGCAATAATTCCCGTGTGTTTTATGGCAGCAGAGCTTTCTTCTGATCTTCTGCTTCTCTTGTTCAAGGGAATACAGGCAGTCACTGTAGATTTTTAGAAGAAACTGATATTAGTAGTGAAGTGAAATAATGTACTATCCTGTGTGGTTTCCCCTTCTGGATTTCATCACATGTTGGTTGTAGGTTACAGGGAACATAACTTTGTACTCTCACAAGCTTGTTGCTATCTTAACTACTACATGATCTTTTGTGTTACTTTCTTCTTTTGTCGTTCTTTTGATTTGGATGTCAATAATTGTAAAATCGGATTTCATCTCACAATATATTAATCATGTGTATAATCAGTAACGACTAGTAATAATCTGGACCCACATTCTGACATTCACTTGGTGAAAGACGAAGTGTAGATGAAGCAAAATCAACTAGACTTCGCTTTCTTCTATTTATTATGCAAGGGTACACTCTTCACAATGATCACTAGGGTTAGAAGGCAAGAATCAGAACGCATCCCCTAAAAACCATGCTCAATATCCATTCTATGAATTTTAGAGTCTACATACAAAACCTGGAAAAAGTTTTTTACAGGAAAAGGCTTGCTAGAACTGAAAAGTTGGTCTTTGATTTGTATGCTTTCCTCGTTTCTTATCCTGGAAATCAGAATCATGCAAGTAGCCAAAATCACCTTCATCCATATGTGAATCTTGGGAACTTAATTTGGTGAAAATATGATGATCTCTCTGCCAATACACAACGAAAACAAAGTGAGAGGCCAGGAATTAATAATTAAGCATTGATTTTAAAGAAACCACCACTAAGTTGTAAGCTGTAACACTAAAAATCAAGTGACTGCCCAATTTATGGAAGTATGTATCTTATAATTTAAATACATCATGTTCTACTAGGGTAATCAAAACAAAAGATGAATGCTTGTGGAAGTTCAACTTTCTGGAGAATTTGGAAGAGCGGGATTTGGAACATAGTATACTTCTGCCATGGCATTCATCAGATTAGACAGGTAAGAATCTCAATCCATTCTCAACATGACCATATGCAATCAGAAATTAGATTTAGAATACAACCTAACACCTAAGCTATGATGAAATCTATATAGTAAAAAACATTCAAAGATGATGAACTTTCCTTGACCTGAACAACAAAAAAAAAACCTAAAAAAGATGAACACACAAAAAGTCATGTTCACTTCTTAAAGAAAGCATTCATCTTCAGTAACAAGTCTTTAATTTTAAGCAGAACTAATGCCTCAACTCCTTCAATATGAGCAAGATTTACCAAAACAAAATAATTAATACTTCTGAGGCATATCCTTCTAAAGGAAATCCAAATGCATCATGTAATGAATACTTTGAACTTTTAGAGGATGTATTCAATTAGCATTTTAAAGGATTTTAGAAAAAATTGACAAAAAAGTCTAATGTATTCAATTAATATTTTAAAGATTTTTTTAAGGAGGGAAATAAAATTTGATGATATTAAATTAGTTTTTTTAGAACTTATTGTTTAAAAAGTAAATTTCGAAAATCTTCATATAACTTTTTACTAGAAAATTACTGACTAACAATCTCATTCAAAACTTGAGATTTTATTAGACATTTATTTTCTTACTTATTTCAATGAATCACTACCACCACAAACACTACAATAGTATTATTGGACCCAACTACTAACGCTGACATCGAATTACCATTGATATTGAACTATTGTCATATCCTCATTTCCACTACATTCTTAAATTAATTTTGCAACAAAAAATTATAATTTTTTAAAATTTTAAAACTTAATTGAAAACACCTCAACTGTGTTCTAACATATTAAAATTTTATATTGATTTTCTCTTTCTATCCAAAGCTTAATTTGTTTTTTTAAAGAGATTAATTTGTTATTTATTGATTCTTATAACTGTTTTCTTAAAATATATAAAATCCACTAAAATCTTACAGATTTATACGTTTTATAAATTCTTATGAATTCATTTTATAAATATATAAAAATCCAAACTATAAAATCTAATTAATTTTTTTAAAATCTTACAAGTCATTACATTATAAAGTTTTTTAAGGTCCGCAAGATTTTTTCACGTCAAAATAAGGCATATTCTTTTGAAGGAAATCCCAATGCATAAATTAATAATGAATAATTTAAAAAATAAGTCATTTGAGAGGTTTTCAAAATCATGTTTCTAAAAGTTAACCTATTGTCTTTTATTCTTGACTTAATTATGTTTTTTTGTTCTACTATTCTTTTAAATGTTCAATTTTATCTCATTAGTTTTTTTATATTTAATTTCATATACAATTCTTTAAATAACTTCCATGACTTCTCATTATTATTTTTAGATTTAATTTTCTCTCATAATACGGTAATATCTACCATTTTTTAAATAGCTCGATGTCATTTATACATTTTTTAACGATAAAATTATTGTTAATCATAGATGTTAATTGTATTACTATGTTAACTTTAATTTAATAGAATATGTGATATTGAAAGTATTTAAATAATTATATAACAAAATTAAATCTAAAAATAACAGTAAGAGGACATTGAAGCTATTTAAGAAGGAATTTAATTAGTATGTACTGAGAGTGTAAAATTTTTTACTCTTTCATTCAATTACAACCCTTTATTGATGAAAATTGGTTGACTTTATCTGTTAACACTTTAAAAGTCATAATGAAGAATCTTGATTTAATGTTAGTATAAAATTTTTCTACACTATCAGTGTATACTAATTAAACTCATGAAAAAATAGATGAAATTATTCTAAAAAAATAATAAGACGAAATTAAAGATTAAAAAAATTGGTGTCGACAATATAATTTTTTAAATCGTTTATATTCTAAACTTAAAATAAGTAGGTGTGGACATTCATTCACGACCTCAAATTGTAGATGACATCAGCTAATTTTTGGCAGTTTGTTTAACAAGATTCGTCCCTTCCTATAACACCACCCACATATTTGTGGGAAATGTTACATAGGTGTGGCATGTGTACCATGCTTTTGTCCCCTTACTTCCGCACCATCCACATCCTTATGGGAATATTTACATAAGTGTGGCCTTCAGTCTGGAGCTTCATCGTCATCTACAACGTGTGGGAATCTTCATAGAGGTTTGGCATTCAGTCAAGAACTTCAACAACTGTCTCCAACTTCATCCTGCCATGTTATCCATGTATTTGTGATAATCTTCACAGAAGTGTGCCTTACAGTCTGAAACTTTAGCATCTGTCTCTATCTTGCGGTGTTATCTACATCTTTGTGGGACTATCGTAGAGGTGTGTTGTGTGGTCTGGAGTTTCAATATTTGTTTTTGTCCTACCGCTTCATCCACAGACCTTGTAGGTAATATCACAAGAGGTGTACACATTGACTAGTGCTTTATCATTTATCTTTGTCTTACCATGTCATCCATTGCCTTATAGGTAATGTCACAGAGGTGTGGCATGTGCATTGATACTTTATCATTTGGTTTCATCTTGCCACATACATCCACAACATCAATACATCCACAACATCAATACATCCACCGGGTACTATTTACGGTGAACTTGTCAAAAGTGTCATTGTCTACGCTCGGGGAAAGCCTACAAAAGAGGACTCTAATGCTCAAGTAAGAAAGTATGTAGATTATGGAAGTAAAGAGTAAAGACAACTCTAGGAAAAAATGGGATCCCTGAGACGTACCTCATAACCAGCTATTCATAGTAAAGACATGAGTTCTTACCTGTGGATATTACTTGTTTATAGTCATGTATTACCTTTACTTGTTGTATTATGTCTTTATCCAATGAGTATTTTGTTTACATGGCTCAGCTTTACTGAGAATGACGTTAATCGGTGATTATGCTAATTAATTTAGTTAATCAATTTATCATAGATGCAAAGTTTTCTGCGAGGCCGAAATCTCTTGTATTATTGGTATTACTTTCTCCTTTTAAGTGATATGTTCTTATATTTCGGTTTTCAGCCATACCGAAATCCGAAATCTCTATATCTTTAATTGAGTGATGTTATATTGAACATCCAAGATTCCTTTACTCTTGATGTCATGAAAATGTTTTGGTGTCTATTTCAGACTTTCGATAACTAAAATTTGAAGTCTTCTTTCTCTTCTATTCTAAGGATATTTAGGTTGTTTTGTTATCTTTCTTTTCTTATTATTGTACTCTTATGCTCTTGTTTATGTTAGGAGATATATATTGGTTATTAAACATCTATGTAAAATAACTAAACATGTGTTTTCTCATTTTACTTCTCGTACCTTTTAATATATACACAAGTATTATTTTGCCAATTAGAAAAAAAAAAAGCTACCACTGCCTATGACGAAAAACAATGTGATGTGTGCGAAATATCTTTTCCAATAACTAATGCGAGCAAACAAAATTCCTTTATCTCAAATTAGCAATTAAATTGTTTCGACTAAAAGCTATTTGTAGTCTTGCAAACCTAGTGAGCCTTGGAAAAATGGGATCACTGAAAAGATTGATCGAACACATAAAGTACAGCCTACCATTTGCTAGATCTGCACTTTGACATTCATTTGTACAATTTAGATCATATTATCATAAACTATTCTCCATATTTCTATTGTCAGCCAATATTACCTTGTCCTAGCCAGTTCAACAACTTGAAATTGCCGTGCTTATTCATACATGTACTGTAAAAGTCTTCCATATCATCATTTCATTACAAACCATGGACTGTTTGTTGGTTTTTTATACCAATTACATGGAAAACTATATTAATAGTTTCTTATTAGTCGGTAGTGTAATGAATTTTTTTACCGCGTGCATAAAAATTAAATTCATTCTTAATTAATTTGAAATCATTCTTATAATTTAGCTATAGAAATGATGGTTATGGGCTTCTATCATCTTAGAAATTACAATTTACTAGACCAACATCTGGACTCCTTTAAATGTACTAGAGAATATCATTACATGCCATATTAATGGTGGAAAGGAATATAAACACACAAAAGAAAAAACTGAGAAGAAACTTGGAAGCTAAGGTTCCTAGAGCTACATAAGGATTTCAACTATTTCAAATAGGCACTTCAATTATCTCTGCAGATCTGGCATATATGTGCCTCCTGCATATCCATGCAATCTGACCATTGTCCCTGTACCTTACTCGCCACAGTCCAAACTTCTCTGCAATATCCTTACCTGAGGAGCACCTCCTTTCCCTTAAGAAATCAACCACCCATTGTTGTGCTGCTCTTAAGTCTTGTTGAATGTCCCTTGAGCCTTCCATGGACCTGTTTCTACGACCCATGGCGGCTGCACCTACAACACCAGCTGCAGTAGCCCCAGCTGCACCATAGAGAACTGAAGAGCCAGCCAAATGAGCCACCTCCTTGCTCAAGTCTGGTATCATTTGCCCCATCCCAGCTGCAAGATGTGCTCCTATTTTAAGAGCTAAAGTTACCAATGTCATGAACTTCTTCATGTATGGAGCCAAAGACTTCACTGCTGCATTATCAACTTGCATGATTTCACACCCCATTTGATCTTCAACAACATGCATTTGTCCCCGGAACTCGCATAACATGTGAAGCCGGAGAGCATTCATGCCTGAAAGCATGGTGGTGACCAGTCTCCTTGTGTAGTTTTCTGTCTTTACAAAGTAGATCATATTGGGGACTTTCCTCTCCTCAACCTGGACATTGAAGGTTGCTAGGTGGTTCACTGTGCGATGAAGCTCAAGGAGAAGTCTATGTTCATAATATCTTAGCCCCTGGATTTCCTGTTTCAAGTCTCTGATTTCTTGTTCAATAATCTTGAGTCTTTGTAAAACTGCTTCAACCCCTTTTGCTATGCCACCAAAGGTTGGTTCAACCTTTGCAGCTTCATCACTTACGGTTATAGATTGACCTTGCGCTTCAGGGTTATTTTCAGGTGGGACTTGCAGCTCTTGTGCAAGATTGTGCAAGTCATGATACCTTCGATGCAACACTTCACGGAAGTCATCATCAGATAAAAGGTCTCGTGCAAAATCAAATCCATCTTGGAGAATTGGCTTGCCAGAGTCCAGGACTGGACTCCATGTGTGTTGATAATCATACATGCTGTCTGCAGGAAGTGAAAGTAGTGCTTGTTTCAGTTGATGCAGGGAGGCAAATTGAGTTTTTCTGTATCTTGGTGGTGTCAGATTTCTCACACATTCAGGTCTTATGACATTTTCAGTCAATGTGATCCCATGGCAAACACTTTGGATTGTGGGGATTATAAGTTGATTTAGTACTCTTAAAGTTTCTGTCAAGTTTTTGGTGGAGCATGCAAGAACATCAATGTAGTAGCCCAACTGTCCTCCAAGTTCTACTCTTATGTAGATTCCATTAATGCTGATTGAAATGAGGTACTTCTCAAGACTGTAAGTTGCTCCGTGTTGATCCTTTAGAGCCTTTATTCTGTTGTGAAGGAGCACCTGCAACACCAAGGAGAAAATTCAATTAGAAAATCCAAAATTATATCCAGTAAAGGAAATTAAAAAATCCTATCAATATAAAGTTCGAAGAAATGGTAAAAGGATAGCTTATAACTAATGCTTTTATTCATGGTATGTTTTAATAATTAACCAAAGCAGGAGGATCCTAAAGATGTTTGTTTCCATACTATATACACTTTTGCATTCTGAGAATCTGATTAGAGTATCAGCAAGTAGCCAACACTAGATATAAACCTTGAGATATTAAGTGCATTGGAATAATTTCACGGGAAAAGAAGTTGAAAGAAACAATTGGAAAAGGTGAAACTTGGGAAAAAGAGGTGTGGTAGAAAAAGTATTGCCTGTAAACGAGGGAAGAATCCTGTTGTTAGAAACATGTGGCTTGAATCATCACACTCAAGATGACGTCCAGCATAAATGCTCTCTGGCATGCTTAGCTGCCACTTCTGAGGTTTTCCTCTTCCTTCTTCAAGAATGGAGGGAATCAATACAAGAGAATTTGGATCTGATGGATCTTGCTCATAACAAAGTTCAAGTTTTAGCATCATCCTCACAAGGTCACTAGCATCTAAGTTCTCAAACACCTTTGAACCCATACCAGGAATAGGGCTCTGCAAACTTCCTCTTAAGATTTTTTCCAGTTCCTTCCTGCTAATAAATCCATTGTTTTCTGAGGAGTGCTGCTTCCTATAATTCAACTTTATGAGCTGACCAAGTGCTTCACCACAGAACCACTCACAATCTAAAATTAGAAATCCCAACTCATCGAAGTAAATCACCTCGCCAATGTGATGAAGACAAGTAGCAATAGTTTTTCTCTTCATTTCCACCTTCTCTTTATTGTCATGTCTTGATCGAATTCTCAAAGGCGGGACTTTAACTTGGCATAGCTCACCAAATTCCTTCCACTTCATTGCTGGCTTGTTGTAGTTCTCTGATCTCCAGTCTGATAAAATCTGTATCAGATCATTGCAAAGTTGGTAAATTCGTGGTACTCTCTGAAGAATTGTTTTGCTTGTCTTTCGGATATGATGAGTGAGTTTACTAACTGAGGCTGATGATCTTGCATCCACTGTGAAAACAGTCGGGTAGAAATCAACAAAGCCTTGGAACTTGTCTCTCAGTCTCTGAATTGAATCTACTGTGTGCTGCAAATTTTGTGATGGTAGGTTGATTTTATCAAAGTGTGTGAGAACAACAGCAACACTTGGAAGCATGCATTGTTGTATTGCCCTTTTAGAGTTGGAAACTATGAACCTGAGCCAATACTGCAGGTCTTCTTCAATTTCTGTTGAGCTTTTTGGCTCTTTGTTACTTGGTTTCCTGAATAAGCTAGATATGATGATGAAAAATGATGCACTTCCATGCCCAGGGAACATAAGATCATGCAGGGATAAAAACTCATGCTGACCAGCAAGATTCCATATTGAAATCCTTGTATCCTCATCCTTGAAAGTTTTTATCTTCATTCCTACTGTCTTGACAGCCTGCTCCACTGGGTTCACAATTGTTCTGACTTGATCCATGTAGGGAAGTGCTGAAGCAGCGAAATTTTGTGATATTGAATGACAAAGTGTGGTTTTGCCTGAATATGAATTTAAACCATTAGCTTGTGCTCATATGTAAAGAATGGAACTTAATATGGTTCACAAACTTAGTTTACTAATATATTTTGAGATGGAGATCCTTGAAATTAATAAATAGTAAAAAATAATTAAAATATATGAAATCTGAAGCACAAGTTGTAGAGTTGGCGCATTAGCATGAACATTCTCTCCTATCAACCCATGTTGGCACGAACATTCATTTTTATGAAACTAAGTCATCCATCCTTAGACCTTACATTCTATTGTAATTCTTAATTAATGATAAATATAAATTCCAAAATATAATTTAATTAAGATAGAACAATGGAGAAAACTTAAGTATTTTCTGGCCATGTAAAATTTTAAGAAGCTAGAGAAAGTTGTAGAAAGATGGTAAGATGTATCAAGAAAAGCACATCATAAATGATATTAACACACAAATTACACTTGGATCAGTAAGATTACAATTTACAGACAAATTACAAAGAAACCTATGAAGCTCCATTACTTTGATGACTTGGTCAAGAACTATTTTTGGAAAGAAGAAATTAACTTAATATTTGAATGCACAAAGGAATTCACAATTACCAATTTGCTATGTTTCTCTCAAGTCATCCAAATCTATTCTATGCGGATTGGTGTTTCTCATTTTATTTTTATTATTATTTGTAGAATTATAGAATGATTTAACTTTTAAAAATTTATATATCCTTTGGAGTCTTTATATGATTTATACAATTTTACTACACTCATGGAATTCACAGGTCTATACCTAGTTAAAGATATATATATATATATATATATATATATATATATATATATATAAAATGAACGTCTGAACCTTACCCGCACATTCTTGACCACAAAAGAAAACTCGGCAACTCTTGGGTTCTGTTAGTGGCATGTCCTTAACTAAATCCATCTCCGGTTCAGTCTTCTCACTCTGGCCTAATCTCTGAGAAATCTCCCGAGTCTTTCCGGAGTTGTGTAAAGGTGTTCTGGAGAGATCAATATCTTCTATCCAAGGATTTATCTGTAGTGTCTCCATAATTGTATGCAGCAATATATCTCCCTCCATATATTTGCAGCCTTGTAGAGACAAGCATTTTAAGCTAGCATTCTTCTCCAAACTCTTGAAGATTTTAATGAAGTCATCTGATCTCAAACTCTCATCATCATGAATCCCCAACTTCCTCAATGTTTCATTGGTTATAAGAAACTGTATAATCGCAGCTAGACCATCCCTTCCTATTCTTGTTCTCCCTCCTCCAAAAGTAACACATGTCAAAGTAGTGTTGGCTTGCATTTGCAGTGCTGAAAATCTACTCAGAGGGCATAGTAGGTGCTCCACACCTATTCCATTGAACCAATTTCCTGTTAGATGCAAGGTTTGCAAACTTCTGTTCTTAAAGAGTCCAGCTGCAACATACACAATGCCCTTGTCTTTAAGGCATGTTCTGGACAGGTTAACCTCTTTGAGGGTCTGATTTTGCTCTAAAACCCACCTAAATTCCTTAGCACACCGCGACTTTAGCTTAACTCCGGTCATGTCAAGCAACTTCACAGTGAAGTTCATCCCTAAAGAGCAAGTAACCCTACAAGCACCTGAGAGATTAAGCTTGTAAATTCTAAGTGTGCTGTTCTCAGGTACAAACTCAACCACCTTGGAACTTCTTTCCCCATTTTCCCCACTCCAAACATGGACTTCTATTCTTCTGTTCCTTGCCAAAACTGCAGATATAAGAGGGGTAGCTGTGATGGCATTTGAGTCAAAAATTGTCAACAGTTTAAGAGTTGAGTTAACTTCAATCATCTTGGAAAGCTCCTCAGCACCTCTTGATCCTATTGAATCTTCCCATATCTGCAGCTCCTCCAAACTGTCATTCACCACAAGAGAAGAAGCAATAAGTCCAGCTCCAACGGACCCTATACCTGATTCTGAAAGCATAATTTCTTTGATCACTTTATTTGCCTTCAGAATGTCAGAAAGGTCTGATAGGCTTTTTCCATTGAACCTGTTTCTTCTAAAAACCACTTGTTGTATGTTTTGGTTATTTCCCAGCAAGATGCCAAGATTTCTTACCTGTTGTGAATCCCATTCAACTCTGTGGAACTCCAAGTTTCTCAAGGAGGACTTGGAGCTGATAGGTGCTGCTAGTGTTGTCAAGAGGTGGGAAAAGAATGGAAGGTTTTCCTTGGAAATGTTTATGGTTATGGAGTTGTCTGTTTCTTGGCAACAACCTGAAGTTGGTTGAGAAAGGTAGAAGGAAATACTGTGCAGGTTTAGGGCCTCGGATTTGATTGCTTGCAATGCCCATTGTAGTTCTTTCAGGATCTGGTTTGATGCCATCGCTTCAGAAACTCTTCCAAAGTTGCATGAACTTGTGTCCTTACCTGAACATCAGCAAAAATGTTAAACTCAAATGCTTCTTTGGAAGACAGTGCACAAATATTTGACAATGTAGTCCTTCAAAGGGACTGAGCTCATGCTTTTTTTTTTTTAATAATACTTAAACAGATATCTAAAAAGAAAATAAATCCGAAGCTAAAATCCATTAAACTTTTTTGTAAGTTAAAAGCACCTAATTAGCTTAATGAAAAAAATTCATATACTAGTTAAGTGCATACTTTTATTTTATCTTATATGATAAGCTCAATTCATTTTTATTTTCTTGTCCTTATGAAGTTTTATTTTATTTTCTTTTTTTTAATTTTATAAATTTAAATATATAAAAATATAGAATTTAAGTGCATACTTTTATGTTGTCTAATGATCAATAATTAAGTGCAATTCGTTCTTGTTTTTTTCTCTTATAAGTGTTTACGTAAAAGTTTTAATTTTCATCTTATATAATTTTGTAATTTAAATATATAAAAATATGTCAAAATATAAGAATTGTTTGAGATTGATTCTTAACTTGCCTTGGCTGTGTTTCTTTAGCAAAAAATGTTCTCACTGGCATTGATTCTTCACGTATCCTAGCTATTTGTTTCCTTTTCATGTTAAGTATTTATCCTTTGCACGATGGTGCATCACAACCTGGTCAAGATTTTCAACACTTGCTAATGTGAAAGTGAAAAGCTTCTTTACGTGTAACTGTACTGGTTTTACAAAACCTTTGGCAATTTGATTACCCCATTATTTTGGAAATGTATAACTACACATGTAGTTAACAAAGAAGTCTCACCGTCACATAATTTTTCAATTCAACAAGGAGGAAAAAACTTCTCTACCATAAATGAAGTAATCAACCACGAGTGAATGAATGTTGGACCATTGATGATTTGTGGGGTATCTGCTTTTTGACCTTTAAGAAAGGTGTATGGTGTAAAGTTTATGGTTTCTTCTTTTCTTCCTAATTCCCAATAGATTAAACATGGAATCCTATAAAGTAAGAGAGAAGACTATGTGATTAGCGACAATATTAACCACTTTTCAAGAACCCTTACGGTGAAGAAATCCTGTTTTTGTCTGTTTAAGCATGCTTTTTTTTATTGCCCACGGACGGTCCACTGTTATGTAGCTAATACAAAAACTAATAACGTAAATCAAAGTTGACAATCATATGATATAGTAAGAATAAAACAAAAATATATAGTATTGCAAGTAACTATTTTGGTCTTGTGTTAAACGGATATTAGGGAGCAATGTGCCATACCGCGTGTGAATTGTCTATGTTTTGGTGGTCCCAGGGACAAATGATGAGGTGGGCAGTGGTGGGAGCTATTTGGTGACAGCCAGAGTCACGTCACTCCAAAAATTTTTTAAATTCCTCGCATATATCTATCTATATATTTATATAATAAAATATTAATAAAAGTTTATAATTATGATTTAAATTTAGTATATGTACAACTAGTGTAAAATAATTTTATACATTCAATTATCTCTTTATATATAATAAATTTGTTATATTTATCCCAATTACAACCTTTTATTCATGATAAATGTATTAACTTTTCTCATTACTATTTTAAAAGTCGTATAGATGAAAAGTCATGATTGAATGTTTGTGTAAAAATCTTTTACACTGACCATCTATACCAATTAAACTCTTATCTTTATCATTTTAAAAGTCATATAAATAATGAGTTTAAGTAAATATCAATACAAAAGAGTTTTACTATATTAATGGATAAATATTTTTTTCTTATTATTATATATACTTTAAGTATAACCAATTTTTTTATGGAAAGAATAAAATTACAAATTTTACAAGATTAAAAACTTTAATATCTCTATTTTATAATAAAGAATAAAACTATAATTGCAAGAAACTAAATGTTCGTTTAAAAAATATGAAATTAATTTTGACTCCCCTAATTCTTTAGTGAAGTGTCACTATGGATACAATGACATTTAAAAGTTCATACATGTGAATTGTCTATTTTGGTTTGGAAGTTTAATTTTAGACTAAGATGTATGGAAGTTTAATTTTCTTGCCTAAGGTTTACTTGACATCAATAATTGTTGGTGGCAGAAGTTTATTCCGGTGAGGGGACCATACATACGATGCTTGAAGTGGGTTGATATGTGGGTGGTTGCATCATGACTGTATGTAAAAGATTGTAATTGGTTCAATACTACTATAACAGGAGTTATAAGGTTCTTGGGTTGGAATAATTGTAAATCTGCTTAGTAAAAAAATAAATTATATTTATTTCAGAATTTTTTTCAAATTACACATGAATCATTCTTTTTTTTTATTATAAGGTTCTTATATATATGTTACACTATAGCGGCGGGAGACATACGTTTAATGATCGCTTTATTCACACCACCCTTAAACACAAGGGGACACGCCTCTTGGATTTTTGGGAGATACACAAGCTCATATATAAGAGAATATGACACCACCTTCAACTAAAAACCTTAAAGCATTGAGTTATGAGTCTTTTTCACTTATATATTACTCAACTTTCCAATTTCTTATCAATGTCGGACTTCAACTTACACTTACACTCCAACAATATTTTCAGAAGTTTTGAAGGGGGGAGAAAGATAGGTAGGAGTGGAAAAAGGAGAAGTCAAGAACTATATTAGCTGCTCATAGGGACCCTAAAACAGATTTTTTCAAATGCATGTGGGTTAGGTGAGTACCTGTTAAGGTGTTTGTGTTTGTGTAAAAGCTTTCAATGGATCTAATCCCATCTCTTCAAAATCTGTTTCATAGAAACGTAATAGAGGAAGGCTTTGTACTCAGTGGTGGTGTAAGGCTTTGTTCAGAGCATTTGAGCTCAGTAGCAACTAAATTATGGAAGGCTTGTTTTAAGATGGTGGGGAATTACCTTGGTCATGCACAGTAGGTAAAAACCGACTTTTCCAAATTAGAGGACTGGTTTACTGTTCTAAGACAAAATGGCAGTACTTGGATACAATTTGCTATGCTGTTGTGCGGACGATTTGGCTTGAGCAAAATAATATGATCTTCAATTAACAACTGACAGAAGATGAGAAGTTGCCTGAACTTGTTCAACTGGGATCATGGAAATGGAACACTGCCAGGAATCCAGACTAAAATGCAGCATAGGGTGGCTGATGAAGAGAAATGTGTCTGGAACAGCAAGCAGGATATGAACAAATTTGGAGGAATTTGAACAACAATTATTGAGTGAGGAGAAAAGCATATGAACAGCAAGGAGGGAGTTAAAACTTAGCTACTGTATGTGATATGTGTCATGTCAAAAATAAGTCATAGGTAAGCTATATGGAAATGGTACCTGAACACATTGAGGTCAATGTTGCAAAATTTGTGGGGTTGTTGAGTAAAAACCTTGGCCTCATTAAATAACAAGTTATTTGGTCTGGGTATATGGTCCTTGTCTAGGGAGATAGCTATCTGTTTTTTACTTAAAATATAATTTTTGCTATTAACAAATTTTACTGTAATAGAAAGGAGGGCGTGGGAGGATAAAGCTGATTTCAGATGTACTGAGTAGTGTGATTATATGCAGCTTGCAGTCAATATGTTTCATGGCAAACCCAGTATCCATTATTTTATGGTGTAGGGAGTGAGCAAGTTTATCAAACATGTGGTGAGCAATGGGGTATGTGGTAGACTTTTGGGGACATTTCTATTCTCATTGCCTATTACTGCAAATAAAATGAGATTAACATAGTCTTTGCTTTTATGTTAGAAAATTAATTTAAATAAAAATTAATTTCAGATAAATTTTAATATGTTTAATTTAATATTAGAAAAAATTCAAAATTGATATTAAATACAAAATTAAATATTACTCCTAACTCACATATATAGTAATATATTTAAACATAAATTATATAATCTCCAAATCATAAACATGACGTGGAGAGAAATAATGAAATCGCATCATTGAATTTTTTTCAAACACACACAAAATCAATTTTGCTAACGTTAATCTAAACAAAAACACAAGTATTATTTCGTTTTATTTGTAGCTGCAGTATTTAGGTTGTGCAAGCAGGGTTATAGCTTTGAGGCAGGACAAATCAAATTGCTTTTCAGGGAGAACTTTGGAGTGTAATGTATTTATTCATCACACATTCACACTTCCACATGTTACGGTACATAAAGAAATTTGGGGGGCTCAAAAATAAAATTCCTATAGTATGTGGTTTGAATTCATTTTTGGGTGGTACATAAACTAATAGTTAAAATTTGGCCTTCCTTTTTGCACTCTTGATTTTCTTTTTGCACCCCGTTTTATTATGAAACCCCATCAACCCTCGCTCTTTGGTGTCCTTCACCCACTTGCATCCACAAAACGCTGCACCTACTTGGATCTTCAATAACTGACATTGGTCCATAGCATGATCTGCATAATCATTTAATTTAATTTAATTAGCTCACTATCACTTGAATTGCGTATCCGCTGCACTCATCTGAATTATCTCATGATATGTGATACACAAGGACTATGATATATTACGAATTATATGATCTCAATTATTTAATTACATATTTTTTGTGATCCATAATTTATTATTACACAACTGTGGATCATATAATTTATAAATATTATAGTTCATATACACTGTAATATTATAACATAATATAGTACATTGTAAATACCATTTAAACCTAAGTAAATATGATATAAAAAATAAATCAACAAAACATTAAACGTAGAGTAATTATAATAATATTGAAGTTTTATATAATTATACATTCATTTCTTTTCTTTTAATTATTAATGTTTCACTTCAAACGGGTGTTAGTGTAATACTTTCAAATATACAAGTACAGTAATATATTTAGAGTTTAATTAGTATACACCGTAAGTGTAAAATACACTGACATTCAATCATGACTTTTTATTTATATGACTTTAAAAATAGTAATGAGTAAAGTCAACAAATTCACCGTAAATGAAGGGTTATGATTGAATGTCAGTGTAAAAATCTTTACACTAACAGTGTATATCAGTTAAATTCATATATTTAAAGGAAGTTAGTGAAGAAAAATGAAAAATAGCAAAGTTATATGTAATTTGATAAGAATTTATGAGTGTTTTTGTAATTTGTTCTTAGACATAACATTTAACAAACATAAATTTTGTCCGATTCAAACATTACAAACATAATAAACCAACATAACAATTCATAAATTTTATGTTTAATTATTTAACAAAATAAATATCATATCATTTTTAACTAATATTTTAATATATTTAAAGTTGGTTTGTAAAAAACAAAATGTCAAGGGCATTTTACATATATTTTATTAGATTTTGATTGAGGTAAAATATTAATTAAATAAATATTGAAATATATAATTATGCAACTGTAAATATTTTTGAATTATCTAAATTTTGGTGAACATCATTATAAGTTGATATAAAATAACTTAATGAATAGATTATTAGAATTAATTTATACAAAGAACTATTAATTGCTATAACTTTATTAAGAGTTATTCTATAAATAACTTAATCCTCTTCTTGTAAAATATATTTTTATCTTATTAAATTTGTAAAATATACTATTTTTCTCTTTTTATTTTTTATAATTATATTACTTATCATTAAACCCTAAACCCTAAACCCTAAATAATATTTGTACTCAAAATTATAATTATATAGTATTGTATAATATAATAATATTAATATATATATATATATATATATATATATATGAAAATATCATGTGACGAGATAACTTATATGTAAGCGCAAGGACTAATTTTGTAACTATAAATGTTCAAAGATTTAATTGCATGTTACTACGTAAAAGGTCACATGACTTTTAAGTGGTAACTTAGCACGAAATCTTAATCATATTGTGATTATTAAGTCGAAATTTAAGTGTAAGGATTCTTTTACTATCATACAATGTGGGTTACTCTTCTCTCTCATAGAACTACAAATCTCTCGTAATACTCAAACCTGTGCCAACATATAACAATATTGGAAATAAAACCTTTATTAAGTTTGGGATTTGTTTAAATTTAAGGGCAATACTTTTTTTCTTTTTCTTGTATTAGAGACTGGACGAAGTATGACTTTTACCTATTTGTAAAGAAACTAAACACATTTTATTTATAAGGAATCCTTTATATATATTTCTTTTATAAGCCAAAAAATTTCATTAAGAAAGCACGCACAGACACAAGATGTGACTTCGTATACCACACCAAACAATTAGTACTAGAAAATAGTACCATATAGAAAAGTTACAGCCAATTAACCGTAACAGTTGAGATTCATGACCCATTTAGCATAAGAATTAGAAACAAGTTTCTGGCTACGATACCATTCCCATGGCTGCCATTGGATAGTCTAGACAATTTCTTGGATATCTACCAATGACGAATTAAAGATCGCATCATTCCTTGTCTTTTAGAGTTGCCAAACTCCTGCAAACCGTACAAACAACCACGCATGTTGACGCACTTTGAACCACAAACTAACCCCCTAAATTGAAAATAGTGATTACGGGTCTTCATTAAGAGTACTATAAAAATTCCCACCAATTATAGATCGCATGTCATATACATGAGGAGATATCACACATAAATATAAGGTGACCACTTGTTTATTCTTCAATGTTGCACAAACCGCAACTCGCCTCCTCGAGGAATGATTCATCTCCTCATGAGATTACTCCTAGTTGGAAGTCTGTCTAAATCCAATTGTCAAATAAAGAATTAAACTTTTGCAAGAACTCCTTTCTCCCAAACCCACTTTAGAAAAGGTTGAGTGGGATGATGATCAGCTTCCGTCAACACCTTATAAGTAGACGCCACCAAGTACAAACTTGATTCCACCTATGAGAAACCCCTTCTTTGATCAAAATCCCTTAAAGATAATTCTCTAACCTACCACCAAACTGTCTTTTCATGCAAGTAATGGACATTTCCACTTCCACTTACACCCTGCCCCTAGGCCTTTCACATCCGAAACTAACTCAGAAGGATTTTAAGCTAAGTCGTAAAGACACAGGTAAGAGTCACAAAATTTTTTATCACCTAACCACCTATCATCATAGAACAGAACATTTCTCACATCCCCTAATTCATACTTCATGTTACCTAACCACCAATCACCCTGAGCTACATACCTTGCTCAATGGAATGAAGATCTCACCACATCTAGAACAAAATTTGCTTGTGATTACCTAACCATTGTCTAATTAAGCACATTTAGCCTTCAACAGATAGCCTCATATGCAATCTGATTCAACTCTAAACCTCCACTTCCATTTCCTTAGCAGAGAAAAATTAAATGCATGCATTTCCTTCAACCTCAACCCTCCCTTTTCCTATCTTATATAAATATTTAAAGGGAAGAAAAAAAATTAGAGGGGTTCATGGATGCCCCTCCTTATAAGTTTTGCCACTAATTAACATGAAAAATAATATTTATTAATAACTTTGATTAGAGATGGCAAAATGGGTCAGTCTGACTCGTTTTGACCTGGCTTGCTTGTGACCCACCAAAATTGGGGTCGAACAGGCTAAACTGCTTGGCCCTTCCCACTTGTAGGTGGGTCACTAAATTGGCGGACTGTCTCACTAGTTACTCCAATTTTTTTAATTTCAAATTTTTGTATTTTATTTTTTTCTAAACCAATTTTTTTTTTTACCCAAATATCAAAATAAAAATATTTTAACCAAACTAGTCAAAAACTTATAAAGTAAAGTAGTAATACTCAAGTAAGTTTCTAATTTTTATTTTTAATCTAAACTAAATTTTAATATATTTGATTAATTTATAAAGTAAAATAATAATACTAAAGTTTGATTGTTTAATATATTAATTCTCATACTTTTAATTTTTAATTGATTAATTATATTTTATATTTATAATATAAATAATATAAAAAAAAATATAAGGTGACGGACACATGAGTCATTCCATCTTGCTATGCCTCTAGCCCCGTAGGTTGGTGGGCTAGACGGGATGAAACAAAACAATCAATAGGTCAAAATTTCTATCCATTCCATCAAAATTGTAGCAGATTAACAGGCTGGTCAGCCATACCTAACCCAACATGTCATCCATAACTTTAATGATGTTTTAAGTGTAATAATTGAATGATTTTGTAATGGATATACAGCAAATAAAAAAAGCCAAACATGTATTATGTTATTTCAGCACCATTGATTAAACAAGAGTAAACCTAACAAAATCAAAATTGACCTTATATGAAGGCGTATGATGCCATGCCTACCTGGACTGAGCTGTAAAAATGGTGATCTTAAAGGGTTTGGGGGTTTGGCCTAGTCGCCCAGACGAGGCAAGTGGCAAGTTGGATCAGTAAATTCTTGGCATGAACCATAACTATTTGGCTTGACTTTTTTTTTTATTATTATTCTAATACTATAATAAATTTTAATGAAAAATTAATTGCACCAATTAGACATGGTTCGATGAGCCATAAGAAATTAAAGCCAATTTGATAAGCCCTTTTTCGCCATTTGACTTCTCGTACAAACATTGCACAAAAGTGGTGGATTTAATTTTTTTTTCTGTAGAGAATAAAAAATGTAAAAAAAAAATTAAGCATGTTTATTTCCGTATTTAGCCCCAAATTTTGTTTTGGAAAGATCTTCCATTTATAGAAAATTTAAAAACAACCAACAAGGTCTAGTACAGTTAGTAAATTGTTCAATTCCTTAAACATGTAGTGAAAATTTTGATTTTTAACCATGTAAATAAAAAGACATCATTAAAAAAGATAAAACTCACTTGGATAATCTCTACGCTTTGAAAGAAATTAGCCATAACTATTTGCATTAATTTTTAAAGATAATAAGAACTAGAAATTATTCTAAAATGTAAGACAAGAAAAATCTAACTACTAAATATGAGAAAAATGATAAAGTTAACTAATTTAATCAAGAAATATAGATAATTAATAAATGAGTTTTTTGCACAGTGAATTTGATTAGGTACAAAGTTAAATATAAGGAAATTTAGTTAATTTTGGTCCTATTTGAGTAAGTTTATGTAATAGAGCTTATAAAAGTAGAGTTTTTCTAAAAGCTTTAATACAAAAAGTACATTTAAAAAAAATTTAATTAGTGTTTGGATGGTACATAAGTAAGAATTTATAGAAAAAAATGGTGTTTGAACAAAATTATATAAGTTTTTTTATATTAGTAAAATTACTAAAACCAACATTGTTTTCATTTCCAAATTTAAAACATTGATTTCAAATCTTAACCAAACAAAACCTTTTCTTCTTAGAAATTGAAAACTAATGATCGATGACCGACAGATGGTGTTAAAGGTAGAGGTTAGAGGTAACGTTCAATGACTTTTAGCAGAATGTGGCAGTTAGTAACCGACAACTAGAGCTAGCGGTTGGTGATCACCAATCGAAGGTGGCAGTCGGTGATTGCTGATCGATGGTGGTGGTCAGTTGTCGATGGTCGGAGGTGGCAGTTGATGATCGCCGAAAAGAGTTGTGGTCAGTGACCACTAGCGAGTGATCGTCAGCTGGAGTTGGTGACCAGTGACTATTAATTGGAGTTGGTGGCTAGTGACCGCTAGTCAAAGATGGGTGGTTAATGGTTTTTTATAGACCAAATGTTAGTTGTTAATGTGTTAATTTTTGTCAACAGAAGATTTAAATTCACACCTTTTCCCTCCCTCATCTCTCCACTTTACCACCAGATCAATCTTATAACTCTGGTGGTGGTCAATGGTGACAAGTGATGTCATGTAATGAGCTTGAATAAAAATCAGAAACTCAGAACCACCTAAAATTGAAAACACTTTAAAAATTAACTTTTTTTCATAAGCTCTACTGAGAGCTTTTAAAGAAGTAAAAAATCATTAAAGGTTATGTATTCAAACACTAATTTGAAGTGAAATAGAACTTATAGGAGTAGAGAAGCTCCTAGTAAAGCTTTTAAGTTGTATTTAAACAGATTCATAATCGATTAAATACATTAATTTAACTGGATGGCTGATAAAGCACAAAGTTTTCTACAATACTTGCGACAAGTGCACCAATTGTAACATCCCAAATTTATATATACAATTTACACCATAAATTCTATTAATAATTATTTAAATTACTATTACCTATATTCTCAAATACTGATATATAAGATTTCTATTACATTATACTCAATATTAAAAGATAGATTACAATGCTTTCAAAGTTCAAAATAAAATATAACATAGTACATACAATCTAAGCTCGCCTAGCGAACCTCATCGCCTGAAGAGACTCAGGGTAGTTCATCCAGCGATAGTTGTCGCGCAGCGAGGCCTTGCAGATAGCAGAACTTCTACTGCCAAAACCAACCTATCTGCTGCCATATAACTCTACATTTTTATAACATACATATCATAATTCATCTATCTTTTTACACCATGTTCACACAACTTCCATATAAAACATAATGATCACATAAACTTAGCAACAATGCCTCTAAATTCAAATAACAATATTTCTACACAACTCTCTTATATATGTATTCAACAATAAAATAGCATTCCGTGAGACTTCTAGCCATAATCTGACATACTTCATTCTAGATCATTCTGCCTCTCTGCCTTATCACTACTATATGCTCCCGTGTAAAGCACGATCATCACAGTCATACAGAAAATACAAACATCGCAAGGGTAAACTTACATAATACACAACATACCATTACATCAGTCATAAAGCATGAAAGTTGCACAACATTTATATTTAGTACTATTAACACACATTCACTGATAGTAAACAACCAATCAATCACTCTTATGTTCCACCTGAACATAAACACTCATAACCAATCAATCACACTTATGTTCTATTTGAACATAAGCACTAACAACCAATAAATAAAAAATTAATTAAATATCACAATCAATCAAATCAAACACACTTATATTCCATTGAATACAAGTTTTTCACACAACATGTTCAAACGCAACATATTTCAGAATATATACATTGAGTTCGGACACCGAAGTGGCTTAAGACCCCTTCCAATTGGTGACAGACATCCAATTTGCCTATGTTACCACGAATTTAAGTCTTAGCAATACTCATCTGACAACCTCAAATTGATGTCTAGTGTCTACCTGATACTCTATGACATACAGTTGTTGTATGAGTATGTTCTTTAGGTTCCCCCTTACATATCTCGTATTAGGACAACAATGTAAATCACAGAAATATCTCATCACCTATCTGATAATCTAGATTACATTGACCACAATTATGTCCCTAACATCAATGTACCCCATCAAACATATCATCCAATGTTAAGTTACCCGACTGTAACTGCCCACAACCAACAACATCAATAATTATATCCTCATCATGCATTCCAACCATATGCATTATATCACAAATCCAAATATATCATCATCAATCCAATAATTTCAATTTCAATGACAGAGATTCAATTCAACCAAAGCTAAGTTACCAGACTGTAACCATCCCATCCAAACTATCCAGTAAATTGTCAAAGCGTCACCTTTCATTCCACACCTTTAATTAAATTCCAACAACAACAACTATCTGTCTCCAATCACATACTTATATTAAATACCAAGAATAATTATGACACATCAACACATATACTTTTCACTCATACATAAATATTAAACCTCAATACTTATTTTTCAACCACATTTATTTATCAAATAACAATCTCAAATACTTATCATCCAGTATCAATTTCAAAGAGTAAACATTCAAAATCATTAATTTCACCAAACATTCATATTTCAAAATATTCCAAATTAAAAATTAATCAATTCAATCACCACTCATTTCAAGAACAAAACTTAAATCCTTAATCACACAAAACACCTAATTTTCCATAACACTCAAACCATAGTCAAAAGCTTGGTTGCTCAAAATCAATTAACTTTTTAGCTATTAAATCATAATTTCTCAAGTTAAAATCAAAGATTTAGCTTCTCTTACCTATTTCTCCTTTTAAAAGCTGACTCAAATAGAAATGAGAGAATTAACCCAATGAGATCTCTCAAAACTTGACAGAAATATCAATTTCAACAAGAACCTAAGAAATTAGAATTTCCAAAGGAATTCCCCTTTTAATGAGAACGAAAGGATTGAAAACAAACAAAAAAAGGTTGAGAAAACTATGATCAGACATACCTATATTGATCACCTATCAAAATCAGAAGCATTGGAAGAAACCACATCAGATTCTGTTAGCTCAAAAGCCACCATGCAGAGGAGAGAAGATTGAAGGCGCAACACAACCAGAGAAAAAAAATGAAGGATGAAAGAAAAGGGTTAGAAAGAGAAATTATATAACACTCTGGGGTGTATTTAGTAAACTCAGTTTTCTAAATGAACCCCCTTTTTCGATAACAGATTTTCCGTAAACTTGTCGAGACTCAAATAAAACCTTCCAAAATAAAAGAATAATAATCATCCCTATCTTCCCCCCATTGTTCTACAATCATTAATAAAACTATCACACCTCAATTCAATTAGTAATTTAAGTATAAACTTAAATTTAAGTATCTTCACTATTTATTCTACGAATTTATGACCTATTAAATAAATAGATTCTTACACCAATCACATGTAGTAACAATAAATATATTGGGGCAATCCACAGGGACTTGTTGATACTCAGAAACACCAATACCTTCTACTTATACTAACGAAAAAATAGAAATTAAACTACCTTACTAAACATAAAGTAAATAAAACAGAAATAAATAAAAGTAGTAGTTACATGTATGATATTCAGTTGTGTTTGACTTACTAAATCATCCCTTAAATGCATAAATGAACTTAAAATCCTCGTTCACTCCTTATGTTTTTATGACTTATAAAATACCCTTACTTCGATTCCTCAAGAGCAAGAGTCTAATTTATTTGGGCTTGAAACCATGGATGCCTCACACAATCTAAAGTCAAATAACTCACATTAAGAAAAGGAACTCAAGATATAGCCAATGGGTTTTACTCTCTCCCGAGACATAAACCTCATTGGGAGCTCTTCTCATTTCACAAGTAAAATTCTTCTCCCAAGTTCATTCAACAAGATAAATCCACGAAACATAAAGACAATAAATAACAAGGTAAATAAGAACACTAACAACGGAAAGTAAACTTAGATTAAGAGAACAAAAATACAAATGAGTTCGGGTAAAGCTACATCAATTCCTAACTAAATAACAAAACCTAGCTAACCATCAAGATGGATGAGTGTGAAATGGATGAAGGCAGTTTTGGAGCATGCCTTCGGTCAGCACGGTGTGTAACCCCCCAAAACTGACCGAACTTCAACCCTTTTATTTTTGCAACTCGTAGCACCAACGCCTAGCGATCAAATGTGGCCGCTAAGCACCATAAGATTTTTTCATGGCTAAGTTTCCTTGGGCGGCGTTGGGCAACGACATACTGGGCACTTGGGGCTAGGTGATGGTGAGCGTTGGGCACTTGTAGGCAGATGCTTGAACCAAATTTTCTTACTTTTCCTCACTTCTTTGATCCTTTCTAAAATCTGACTCAAAACAACTAAAAACAAGCAATTAACATAAAAAATGCATAAAAAAATCTAAACATAAATTTCTAACTAAGTCTAATTTTAAGCAAAATATGAGAAAAACAAGGCCTTAAATAAGAAAGAATTATGATAATTGCTCTATTTTATCCGTACAAATAGGTAAATTAAGCAGTTATCAATGGTGTTCCAACAGAAGAGTAATTTTTACAATTTTAATAAGTTTTATAAGCTTTTCCATTTAAACTAGACACCCTTATTACATTATTTCTACTAATTGTTCATTTCTATACTTTTTAAACCAAACAACTCAACATTTAATTTTATTCTCTTCGATTGTTCTTAATATAAGGAACTTGTAACCAAATTACACAAATTAACAAAATAGGTAAATTAGTTGATTTTATTGATTTTGAAAAAAAAATAATTTAATGTATTAATATTTTATCTTCTTTAATCATTTGAAATACAAATATATATATATATATATATATATATATATATATATATATATATATATATATACACTAAAATAAAAAAGTAATGACAACACAAGATATGTTGACCTTGCAACCAAAAGGAGTACAAACAAAGGAAAAACATAAACAACTAAAAAGTTATACAAGTATCTCCAACAAAATCAACACCTAGGTAATAGATCCTAGCAGACACAATAACGACTCCTCCTACTATTAATAAAGTGAGAATGAGACACTATTATATTGCGAGACTAACCAAGACCAAGACCAATAATTCATAATATCAAAAACACCTTTACAATCCTTTTGTACTTAATTAAAAACAATGTCATTACAATGTAACCATAATGACCATGTTCCAACCATCCAAACAATTTGCCACATCCTTTTTGCTCTATGGCTACAAACCCCTCCTCCATGTTGAATTAGAAGTGCCTTCGGGTTTAAAGGTAGGCCCTGCACCCCCAACCACGAATAAAAAAATTGTCAAAAAGAGTAGGAGAAGTTGCATCAAATAGTAAATTCTTGTTGTCTTCAATATGAATTTCATAAAAAGGACATATGCAAAATCCAGGATCAACAATAATTTGTCTCCTAAACAAGTTATGTTTTGTTTGTATGCGGTCCAACATTATCCTCCAAGCACAAATTTGAATCTTATATGGTGCTTTGATATTCCAAAATGCCTTAGGAACATCCTTACTTGCAAAATTTTGGTGTTGTTGAATCATTTGGTATGCTCCTTTAATAGAAAAAATACTACACCTATTGGACAAATCCATCCATGTTCTTCATATTTTTGTAATGAAACAGTTGCAAGAAGGGTTGTTAATTGGTTTAATAAGCATATTCCCCCCTCCCTTTAAGGCTCATTCTCTAATGTAATTGTCACACCCAAGTTTCTTCTAGCCAAATTCCCATGTGAATAATTCTACTATGTTTTTTAGTATATAGCCCATATAACTGTGAAAATTGTCTTTTAAAGGTGATTCTCCAATTCATGGTTCCTCCCAAAACCATGTGTTGTCCCCTTTCCCTAATTTTCTAGAGCCATTAGAATCAAACCAGTTATGTAACCTCCTAGATTGGGAACAATCTAGCACATCTTTCCTCCATGTTGATAGCTTTTCTATTGCTTGAATTCTGCATATTCATATTTAACATTTATAACCTGTAACTAGTCAACCTCCTTCATTGTTAAAGGCCTTTATTGTCATTTAGATAACGAATGTCTGATTTAATATAGGGATACATTTAACTCTTAGACCTTCTTTATCCCTTGGTAAACAAACTTGTTTCCGACTCGTCCATGTCATGGAGTTGTGATTGTCTTGTATTCTACCACCCATAAAAATTGCCTTTGTAATCCTATAAGATTTCTCTTGTAATACTCTTTCTTTATCATTAGATTAAATCACACATATTCCAAAAGTAATAATACCCTCCATTTTTCTCCCTTTATTTTAACCCTATAAGAACCAAAAGTGACTCGATGTAACATTTTTTACACCTAAAAGAGTAAGTACAAAAGTCCAACCATTAACAGATTTTCTATAGGATACAAAAGCAAAGTTATATGTAACAAATTTTTCTCTAATGATTATTAACTTGTGGGTCATGAACACATTAAAATATGAAAATATTATGCATAAATAATAATAATAATAATAAAAGTTAAAAATATTTTAAAATATTGAATATGAGAAAATAAAAAATTAAATACTTCATAGAATTTATAAAATATCTTAAAAAAGGATAATAACTTATCAATAAGAATTAAACGCTATAATTAATAACTTAAAATAATAACTAATTCAATATGTTAATAATAATCTCCAATTTTTTCTTTATTTCAATTTTAATATTCTTTATCTATCTTAAGAAAAACATAATAGAAACTTCTAAATAAGAAATTAAAATATTATTAAAAATATTAATTTCTACTTTTTTTTAATGATTCATGTCCTCTATACCTAATATTCATTAATTAAACAATGGTTGAATAATAGAGAAAACATCTAATCCATAAATTTATTAAAATATTGGTATTTTAATTGCATGAATTTAAAAATGTCATCCAATTAAAAATAATTGTTACCATACTTTTTAAAATACATTTGTTTGGATGAGTGACAGATACATTTTTTAAGATCTTATACCCATGTTAAAGTTAGAAGAAAAAGAAAATGAATACCCCATTTGATGTGGTTTTTTGTGTTATATTTTTAAATTTATAAAAACAAAAATAGTCTTAATTTAAAGTTTCCAATTTATAGAAATAATATTTTTTGTTTCAAATTTTAAAACACAATTATCAAATATTAATCTTATCGAAATTCTTTTTGTGACGACTAATAATGACAATAAGCGATTAGTGATGACTATTAGAGACAACTACGAGTAATGGTAGTTGGAGACTAGCGACCACAGTTTGAGATCAACAATTAATGATGGTGGCTATTAACTGGTAGCCAAAGACTTCTAGCTACCAAAGATTGAAGACGAGGGTTGATGGTGGTGGCTAGAGATCAATGATAGAGGTTGACTATGACTAGCAACCAAAGATTACTATTAGAGATTGGAGATGATGATCAAAGACTAATGACAATCTATAATGGTGATCAATGATAGATGATGGTGGCTGAAAACTAGCAACTACTGCCAATGACTAGTGATGATGGCGGACAATGATGGGTGGAGATCAGTGATGGCTACCTATGATTGATGGCAACAACAAACACTAGTGGACAGTAGCAATAATGAACGGTGGTAATAAGTTGTAGTTAATTACAAAAATGAAAAATTTAAATACAAATAAAAATCTTAATTTTTTTTTGTTTTTCAAATATGAGACAAACTATTTTAAAAATAAATAAAATGCCAAATCACATTTATTTTAGAAAAATATGCTTTTATTTTTAAAATATATTTCAAAACAAAAGAAAATAAAGAAAATGATATAGAAATAAAAAGTAGACTTGCTTCAATATTGATATAGATAATAATTTATAATTAAATAATATCATTTACATTATTAATACTAGCGAAAACACAGACACTGCCGCACTTGTGTATTCGCATTTCTATTTTAATATATTTTGTAAAATTTTATATTTTGAAATATAAATTGTTATGTTACATGTTTTGAAATATATTTTGTTAATTTTATATTTTTTGTTTATAATAACATGATAAAAACATGTCAGATCATCAATGGATATGTCAAATGTGCAAGAATATGAAAAATGGAAAGATGAGAGTTGGAATAGAACTCAAAATATTGTCGCACCTGTGTATTTGTATGTTTCTTAAAAATATGTATCATGAAATGTAAGCATATATTAATAGGGAGAAACTAATAATAGATATTTTGAAAAGTGAACATCAAAAGGGGGTATTGTCTTTATTAATAGTATAGATATAGAAGTATAGATATAGTATATAATATAATATCATATATTATACATTATAGATATAATTGGACAATTATGTATCTTGGATACCAATATTTTAAAGTAATTTTTTGCTTAAAATTATAAGGTTGGTCTAGTGGTAAATATATGTTTGGGAAATAAGAGGTTATGGGTTCAAGGTTTTTTTGTGCCAATTAGTTTACTTTTTAAATTTCAAAATAGGTATAAGGGTAGAATAAGTATATTGAAAAATAGACATCAAAATGAAATATTCTCTTTATTAATAGTATAAATATGATCTCTTTACAATATTAATGAAGAAATAAAAAGTAAATTATGCAAAAAACATTAAAATTTATTTTCATCAAAGAGGGTCGTTTAATTACTAAAAAATAAAGTATTTAAAAAGATGAAACTAAGACTTTGTTTGTTTGAAAGAAGAGAAATTAGAAAGGAAGTAAATTTTATACTTGATGGGGTGACAGGTTCTATATTTTAGTTGAATTAAAAAAAAATGATGTTGAATGTTTTATTGTTTTTAAAAAAGAAAGAGAATGTAAAGTTGGTAGTACATTATGGCTGAAGTATCCGAATCCGTAACTGGCATACGGTTGGATTGCAGATTGCAGATTGCAGAATGCAGAATGCAGAATGGCAGAAGGGTGTCTGATGTCTGTATCTCGAAAAACAAAAAATGCTTAGATTGGGCCCTCTTTCCTATGTCTGTTGAATTTTGTGATCTTTCTGCCAGTCTCAGTCTCAGTCACATCACACTCTCTTCTTCTCCATGTGGGCCCTCACTATTCCAACTCTTTTCTTTCTTTTTTTATTTCCCCTCCACATTGCGGCTAACTACTAGCAAGCTGTTAATCCACTAAATACTTATCTATATTACATTCTCATATTACATTATCACCTACTTTTCTTGCAAAATTAATTTTAACTTCTCAACACACTTTTTCTAATTCTAAATTTATTTTAAATTACATATTTATGTGCATTTCACTTATTATTATTTTTTTTTTATTTTTTAATAAATTTAAAATATATTTTAAAGAGTGTGTTGCTAATTTTTTCCTTTTTAAAAAAATCCCATATTACACCCATACTTGTTTTTTGCATTATACATGTAATTTGGTTTATGCTAAAAATTAAAAATTTCGCTATATTTATTAAGTGTTATAAGATTCATCTAATAATAAAATTTATATCTGAATAAAAGATAAAAGAAAATATACTAAGTTTAAATCTTTTTATTAATTAAATTAACATGTTAATAATTAGTATTTGTAAATTTTGGAATTTTAAGAGGAAAAAAATGTGTTTCTGAATGTCAGTCCAATGAGTAGGATTGATAAATTTTAAAATCTAAAAAGTTAAGTATTTGTTTAAAAATAGTTTTACAAAACTATTTTAATATTTAAAAACTAAAAAATCTGTTTGGTTACTGTTCTTTAAAATAGTCGTTAAAAATATTTTTATTTTTTAAAAAACAGGAATAATTATAAGTAATTTTTTAAAATATAAATATTTTTTTTATTTTTATATCTTTAAAATAGTTTTTAAATAATATTTGTTAAATAAGTGTATTTTTCTTCTTTCAGAAAATAATTTTTAAAATAATTTTTAAAAACTCTTTTCAAAAACTAAAAAATAAAATCAAGCATAAGTCGTGTATCTTAATTCATACCAAATCTTGAAACCATAAGTTTTGTAGTTTATAGTTTCATAACTTATCAAATTGCCTTAATGTAGGTTCATGCATTTCCGAATATATTTTTAAATTAAATCTAACAAATTTTTAACGCAAATGACGGATGAGGACTAGGATTTCGTTTGTCTTAAGTTGAGTGAGACGTTTTAATAAATTAATTTTAAACTTTTAAATAAATAATATATGTATATAAATTAATTTGATTGCACATTTTTATATTAAAACATGTGTCACAGTAAAAAAAAATGATTTAAATTGTTTTTCAAAGAGTCACAATCAAAGGCATCCCAATTTGCAATTTCATTGCTAACATATTGACCCAAAAAAGAGTTATTGCTACCACAAATATATGTCGCGAGTGAAATTTAGTTTTATATATTTAATACTTAACTTTGGGTATCTTTTTGTTCCCTCAACTTGTTATCTTCACTCGGTCCCATCCCAATTGCATAACACTATCATAAGCATTATACTAGTACTAGAATAAAACCGAGAATTAGTTCTAATCAAGATTGTGGACAAAACTTAAGAACGAATAAATAAAGGAGAAAATTATAATAAAAAGCTATTTCAACTTTACTTGGTTAGCAATTTTCTCTGTAAGAAGGTTTTATCTTTTAAACCTATCAAGTCCACCTTTGAAGTTGCAAATAATTTCTATTTCTTGTGGTTTGAAAATCCACTGTTTCAATTTTGTTTTACTTTAATTCCTATGCACTCAGTGCAAAAAACATTATATTGTTAACCAATTAGAATTTTGAAATTTTATTTAATAAGATCTAACCGTTTAGTGTTTTTAAAAAAATTAAAACTAGGAAGTTAATAGCTATAATAACTTGTCATTTTCTTCTCCGTTGAAAAAGTTGTTTCTATTTTGTTTCAATCAACCCTGACAAGTACTATACACTAAAATATCTCTCAATCTTCTTTTGGAAAAATTAGCAAGCATAAAACTTTACTTAGAAAAGCAAGTTTTGAATGATAGGCACTTTTCACGAAAACTATAAAAAAAGATTTAGGCTTTGAGAATAGAAATGTGTGTTTAATGTTTATTTAATCACAAGAACAAGAAATCAAACAAACCTAGGCCAATAGTATAATTTTCTGTAGACCCAATTCCACGAAAAGCAACATTGTATTATCTAAGTTTGTGATTAAGATGTTCAGAATTCAATCAGAAGATAAAAGCGTTAAGAAAAATCCTAATCCATTTATAAGGATAAGATAAAAGCATGGCATGGCCACACGTAGGTTTCACTTGAATTTTGAAGATCCAAATCTCAATTCATATTAGAATGGAATCCCGTGAAAGTAACAAGCAGAATGCTAAATAGCCATAAAAGTTGCTACTGATAAGCATAGGCTACACAAAAATTAACAATTATTATATAAACAAAATAGTTTCTATTTTGAGTCATGCCCACTAGCTGCATGCAACCAATCAAAACTTTGTTCAATGTAATTCAACAGCAGCTGTGTTATTTTCATCAAACAGTTGCTACAACCGCACATAACAGGCAAGAATTGACTAAACTTGAAAATCAAGAGCATACATTTGACTTCAACAATAGACCAAATGCAAAGTTGTATAGAAAAAGTGTGACAGAAACTAATGAAACTGTTCAGCAAGTGTAATAAAAACTAATAAAACTGTTTAGCAACTTAATTATTTGATGGGGATCCTACATGGGCATCCCACTCATGTTTCACACTTATAAATCAAACTGAACCTCACTTACAATTTGATCAGAGTTACATATACCATAGGAAAAAAAAAAAGATGGTGAAAAGAACCAACACTTTGCCTGCCATGCATTACAGTGGCAAAAGAAAGAAGAAATCCAAAAATTAATAATCTATCATTAAACCAACTAACGACGACGTGCCTCTCTGGAGATGTACTATTACACTACCATGGAACAAATCTTCCTGAGTATATCCCGCAAATCTGATTTTACACCTCAATCCAATTCCAAGAAAGGAACCTAAGTCTTGAAAAATGAAAAAGAGGACCAAAACAAGGGAAAAAGAAAAACAAGCCTTACACAAAATCACTTGTAACTGCTTTGTCTTTGAATATGTATAATTCAAATGAAAGAAGAAAGAACACCGTTAGCTATATATGACGAGTTTCCTTATGAGCTGTATCTCTTAGGTGATGGAGATGTATGAATTCACAATACCTCATTAATCTTTAACGAGTTTTGCTTGATCTACTGCTACCATGACATATCCAACTATCATATCTCCTAGGCAGCGATTCCTGAAAGCAAGGATTAAATAAGAGAAAATGAGTAATCGGCAATAAGATTAACTAAGAACATCATCAAAATGTAAATAACAATGATAAATAAATAGTCGACCATTTAACAAGAATATGATAGGCAGAGGAAAATCAATAACAAACTTCTTCTTGACAATAATCAAAGGAGTACTGATTCTAGATGGGAACATAAGTGCGTACAGTGATTTAAGATTTTGGTCTTTGGTCATTATAAATTGAATACTCTAATAGGTATAACACAGAAATGGAACAATTTGTGTGCCTATTTCATGACAATATAATCGTTGACATTCAACTTGAGAGAGTGTGCACACTGTCCACATTTAAACATCTTTCAAGTTAATATGATGGTCTGGTTTGTATAAACCTCTCAATAAAAATTTATTGAAGAAAATAAGAAGATAAATAAAAACTTTCCTCCCAGTTAAAATTAACATATGCCAACTATTATAAAAGCTCTACACGTGGTCTCTATCCACAATTAAGAATATCTTTCAAGTTAATATAATGGTCTAATTTGGATAACCTTCTCAATAAGTATTTCTAAGAGAAGAAAATAAGAAAGTAAAATGAAACTTCTCTCATAAGTTTATAGAAGCTCTTGTCTAAGTTCTCCAAAAGCTATAATGCATAGGTTGATTTTAACTTATAAAAGAAGTTTGATCCATTTTTTTTAAATTTCTTCTTATGTGTATTTATTAAGAATTATCAACTGACCCAATATAACTTACAAAGTTACAAATAGAATCGAATTCCAATAAATTAAATGAAAATGATAATGAAACCTACACATAAGTAAAGGAAGTTGCAAGGAATAATTCTACTTGGATTGCAGTAAACACTCGTGAGAACGGTCAAGAATCTGAAGATATAAAAATTAGAAGACATGCATAACAAAAGTCAGAAGCCAAGAAGTATTCATTGTAACTAAAAGAAGCTATTAACAAAGTAACCATGATATCTTCAACAATATATCAAAGTTAAACATCTATTGGTCTTAAGCTTAAAGACAAGTGTAAAAGAAAATGAGTAAATAAAGATCTCCTTTCCAAGATCCTTCAGAAAAATTCAGCTTCTGAAGTATTCACATAATTTGAAATCACAAGCAAAAAAACTATGAACAATGATCTGATTTTCTTTTGGACACAAGAATGTAGCTTAAAATCTTACCTCTATTAGGCTGTCTACTAGTAACGTTGTAGTTTCCAATATAACCCTCAGAACTCTTTACTGGGTCATCTGAAGCTATACCACCAAGACCATAACCAAATGAGCCAGAAGCATCAATCTCAGAAGCAGCAGAACGCCAAGCAGAGTCATTGTAAACTGAACCACTGCCACTGCGGTATAAGTCCCCATAGGATCCTTCATAACCACCAGTTGACACATTAAATGTAGAGGATGGATTCACACCAGTACTGCTGTTTCTTCCATACCCTCCCCCACCTAATCCAAAGCTGGTGTCTCCAACTTCATAAACATTATTCCCAGTCCCATAGCCAGAAGCAGCCCCTCCACCTTGGGCTGGAATGGATGGACCCCAACCTGTGCCATTATTTCCAATCGAAACACCAAATGCCCCACTTCCAGATCCTAAGAAAGGACTGGGGCTGATGGGGTTACTAGCATTATTGAGGCCCCCATTTCCCCATAAATTCCGAGAAGCTGAGTTTATAAGAGAATCGCTTCTCCCATTACCCCCGCTATAGCCTATGGGAGTGGAATATCTGCCAGAGTTGCTGCTGTAGAAAGGACTAAATAGTCGACCATATCCTAAATTGCTCCCATAATTGGAAGTCCCTCCAAAGTTTGGGCTCAATCCTGAATCCAAATTCACCCCCATTCCATAACCAGTGTTGCCAAAAGGAGTAAACCCACTTCTACCACTAGTAAGAGGACTAAACCTACCATCCATCCTGACTCCATATCCTCCTATTGGACTCATACTATAACCCTGAGCATAACTGTTTAGGAAGCTACTGGCCCTATTCAAACCATAGTTATATCCTATCATCGGGCTCCGGCTGGGACCAGGGGAAAGTTCTTTGGGAACTGCCCTCTTGACTTCAACCATCTTTCCATTGAGTTCATGAAAAGTTTTATAAAGAACTCTATCCACAGCTTCTTCAGAATCATAGGTAATGAAGCCAAAACCTCTTGGCCTCTGGGTATTATGATCATACATTACTACAACATCAGTAATTGTACCAAATTGATCAAAATACTTCTTAAACTCACTTTCAGTGATAGTTGATGGTAAACCTCCAACAAAAATCTTTTTTGTGCGTCCAGGACCAGGAGATGGCTGAGCACTGCCAGACTGCCTATTTATATTCTGCTGATCATCTCTAGGAACAGCTTTCTTTGCTTCAACCTGATATTTAAGAGAACAGCACACATCAATATCTGCAATTCATTTTCACATTCTTTCTTTATTAACTAAAAAGTGTCAAGTTTGATCCAACGTAAATATAAAAGTGAATAAAGCAAAAATCAAAATGATTCTTTGATCATTAACAAAGTACAAAATCTAAGCATAAGAGACAATGATCTCTATTAGGAACACAAGTTTAGCTAGATTCTGTTATAGCACAACTAAACACAAAGTATTGACACAATGCCAAGCAACTCACCGTGCGGCCATCAATTATGTGTTTATCCATGATGACTCTTTCTGCAACAGAAGGATCAGCGAAGACAACAAAACCAAAGCCACGAGCACGACCAGTTACACGATCCCTCATGATCACAGCCTCTATCACCTCCCCATATTTCCCAAAATATTCCTTTAGACGTTCCTCATCAGTATCCCAAGATATTCCCCCAATGAAGAGCTTTCCAAGATCCGATTCCATCTGTACCAACACCAACCATGACAAGTTAACAATGAATCACTGATCCCAACATTGAGATTGAACAAAATTCAAAACAAACACACATTCTGTGTCAAAATTCTCACCTCAAAAACCACATCAAAGCACAAAAAACTCACAATTCAATAATCCACATCCAAATCACTCAATGATGGCCAAAATTACCCTTCGAATCAATCTAAACTGAATGATGGAAGAAATTCAAGCCTTGGAATCAATTTAAACACACAGTTTTCGATATTAACAGATAAATCAAACATTTCAACCAAAGCAAAACCGATCAGAAATGTAGATGAGAAGAAAAAACACACCTTATCTCAAAATTCAGACAGAACCCAGTTGTTGCTTCGATCAGACACGAAGTGGGTTTTGTCAAATTCGATCTAGTAGCATCGGATCTTCCGAGCATCAATCAAAACCCGAACCAGAAAATCTAATGTCACCAACCCATCAAGGAAAAAGAACAACAAACTGGATCAGAGAACAAAATTCAAAAACTTTACAAAAGATCGGTGAAAGTTGAAGCAACCCAGATGAGAAAAATTTACCATGTAAGGATGAAGATGGTGGAAAAATCATGGGCATGTAGAAAATGCTTCAATGGGAGGAAGAGGAAGGGGAAAAACTGGGAATGAAAACAGAGGATGTGCTCATCATCATCCTCTATCTATTGTTGTTTTCTTTCTCTCTCTCTTCCTTTTTTATTTATTTTTTTCTTTTTTAAATCTCTTGTTCTTGGTTATTCCACTTCCTTAATCTAAATGAAAGGAAAAGGAATTTGTAGCAAACATGAAGAGAGACATTTATATATAAATAGAGAAAGACACTGCAAATCCTCTGGTGCAAGAAAATTTGGAGGAGCCAACAGATGACAGCAGATTATTTTTATTTTGTATTTGTTGAGAAAATATGAATAATGATTAACATCCGTTTTTAAAAATTAAGATGGATTTTCTCCGTTCAATTGACATGTTTTGATAGAAAAGTTTTATTCTCAGGAGTAATAACATATTTATATTTTTATTTTAATATGTTATAATAATATTTTAACTAATTTTTTATTATTTTTAAATATTAATATTTTAAAGTAATTCTTTGCCTAAAATTATAAAATTGGTTTAGGTAAAATTTATGTTTGGGGAGCGAGAGGTTGCGGGTTAGAGTCCCTCTTGTAATATGATAATTTATTTTTTAATTTTAAAACATATGTAAGGATAGAATATGTAGTTTGAAAAGTGAACGTGGAATATTCTCTTTATTAATAGTATTGATAACTAATTTTATAATAAAGAAAGAGAATAATAAATAATATATGCGTCAAAATTTATTTTTTTATATTATTATTTAATTTATGGTAGTTTTTAAATTGAGTATCTTCTAACAATTGAGTCAAATTAATTTTTGAGATATTAGAATGTGTTTAAAGATATTTTATTTATATTCAACACATGGGTTAGACCCTCTTTTTAATGTCAATGTTCTTACAGTTGGTTAGAGTTGGACAAACGGAAGGTGTGTTTGTTTATGTTCACAACACAAAGTTCACAATTCACATAACTCATTTCATAGATTTCAAATTAGGGATAACAATCATACTTGCTTGTAGATACCAATTGGTTCTCGTCTGACTTTGATAGGAAAAACTTGTGTTGATCGTGGCTAGGGTCATATTCGAATTTGTCTCACCTAAAAAAATCAGGATGGAGTGAGTTTGTTAGTCATCTAAATAATTAAATTACTTTTTTACCATTTTTAATTAAAAAAATTTCAAAATTCATCTAAATAATCTAATATAATTTTTTTTATTTTCAATATTTCTAAATTAATATTTAATAAAAATGTCTAAATAATTAAATGTACATTTTTTTTTAAAATAATGTGGGAACTCGTGGAGCTTTGCAAACTGGGACCACTTAGCCTGTAGACACACGACTAAAAGACCCACATTTTAAATGAACTACAAAAGTTAAGTTTGTATACCCTGAGAGTTATGGATTAATAGGATAGTCCATGGTTCCTATTTGCGTAATTCCATTACAGTTTTGTCCACTTTAAAGTTTGGTAACTCCATTACAATTTTGTCTTGAAAATGCAACTTACTGTAAGGCTAAGGGGTGTACCTTGATCTATGATTTCTAAATGATGTGGACTTTGAATGTACCATAACACATACAATCAAGAGATTTAGAGATATAATTATTTATCAATCATAGTATAGTGTCATGTAAGGTAATTTTATAGAAAAATTAATGGTGATTTAGTAGTGCCATAAAATGATTCACATTGCCAATAATAGTTTCATATCACTCCAACAATAAACATTCAATCAATAGCAACTTCCAACATACAATGACCATGAAAATTAAGTCTAAAAAAGTGTTTAGTGGGTTGAATACGAATATGGGTTAACCCAATCCACCATAAACCCGTTTTTGTCAAGTGTCCTAAATGGGTCAAGTTAGTTTTCCATTATCACAACTCATTCTCCTTTTTTAGCCCTGCACACCTCGTATTCATATGGACTAGGTTGGTTCACGGGTTTGAACTCATTTTGACGACTCTTAATATTATATTTGAATAATTCTTAATTAATTATTATAAAAGATAACAAATTTGATCATAAATAATTATTTATTATGGAAATAATAAATAAAGTATTTTACATTTTCAGAACATCTTTTTATAATAATTATCTTAAAATTCATAAAATTAAGAAACATATAGGAACGAAGTGAAGCGTATCTTCACATAGTGTAGCGGAATGTGCGCGAAAGTAGCTAACTGTTAAAGAGATGTAGCTACCGAGGCGAGGCCACAATTCCCAAAGGGAATTGAGTAGGCCTCTACCTACCTGGCTGCTAGGGAGCTAACCATCCCCTGCACTCCTCCCTGCTCCTAAAGAGGCCACAATTCCCAAAGGATTGTATAAAAGATTTTGCAATTTACATCGAGAATATAAGCTTATTAAACTCTTAAGTGACAGATAAGAAAAAAAAATTTGACTTTGAAACTTGGTATTTTTTAATTAATTAGAAAATACACTAGGTATAATTTTTGAAATTATTATTATAAAATTTAATAATCATATTATATAAAAGGCTAAATTATAATTTGTGCCCCCCAATTTTAGTTCTTGTTAGCTTTTTGTCCCCTTTTAAATTTTTACTTCAGTTTTCCCTCCCAAATTTAAAAAATGTTAACAAATTGTCCTTTCGTCAAAATGAGACCGTTGACTTCATAATTAGTGACGTGACATAGTTAGGTTTTGAAATTAAGAGTTAATTAATTTGATGACGTGACAATTTTAATTAGAAAAATGTAAAAAGGAAAAAGTCCTAACATGGTTCAATCATGGATCCCTTTATAATGCATAACAACTCATACCACTACTCCAACTGTCAAATTTAGTTTTATTTTGCAATTCAAATCTACTTAACCTTTAATTATTGTTAGTTTCAAAATTAATTAAAACATAAAATGTAAATATGCAACAGGATTGAAACTAAAAGTTAAAATTAAAAACTAAAAACTACTTAAGTCTCATTTTGACGGAAGGACAATTTGTTAACATTTTTTAAACTTGAGGTGCAAAACTGAAGCAAAAATTTAAAGAGAAGCATAAAGCTAACAAGGATTAAAATTGGGGGGCACCAATTATAATTTAACCTATATAAAATAATATATGATTTGGAAGAAAGTATAAAGTTCTTTATGTTATTGGTATATTTAATTTAGTTAAAATTAAAAAGGAAAATATATAATAAATTGTATATGTGAAATGGAAAATAAAATTTGATTTTCCTTTATAAAAATGTACACACAATTAACCCTAAACAAAAGGATTATATCTTCTTCTTTTTTATAAGCTAAAAAGATTATAATTAAACGGAAGAAAACAAAAAACAAAAAGTGCAAGGTCTACCTTCAAACACATGGTCTTGAAACAACAGATAAACAACCGATCAAAGAAAATATAAAGCATTCATATGAACAATAGCTCACAATCCCTTAAACACAAAAAGAATGATTCACAATCCATTATGTGTAAGAATGTCTTGTTAATTTAACTGTAAGAGCAGTCTCATGTGCTCAATTAGGTAGCTTGAATAATTTTTTAGATGTTAGGTACATGTTCCTTGAACACTACTACATTTATTCATTCCTTATCTTTCAAACGTGCCAAAGGCCTGCAAAAAAAAAAAAAAAAACCATATAAATTAATACCCATGATGATTCTGATCCTATTTTGTAATGTGGTAGATATTCCCCATAAGAGCAAAGCTGTTTCCATATTCTGATAGACACCATTAATTCCACAAATAAATATTGTCTTGTCTCCACCACCTTTCCACATAATTCACACAGTTCTATAGCTTGATGTAGTATCCTCCACTTCCACAGATTTTCCCTGGTTGGCAACCTGTCAACATCTAACTTCCAAGCCAAAAGTTAGAACTTTGGTGGTACTCCTTTCATCGATATCAACTTGAAAAAGTAATCCTTGTGATGTTGTGCATTCCCTGTCAGGATCATGTAAGCTGAAGATACAAAATACAACCTTGTACCTTCGACATCCTAGATCCACATATATTTGTACCCCTCTGTTAACATTATCGTTTGCAACCTATTACTTAAAGTCTTTCTAGTATATCTTCCTCCTATGCAAATAACTCTCACCTCCATGCCCATCTCAAACAGAGTTCACCCTCCCACATATCTTCAAACGCTACATTCTTATTAATGGCTAACCCATATAAACATGGTTAGTCATCCTAAAGATTTTGGTCCGCTAACTATCTATCTATCCAAAATGCAACATCACCTTTAGCTCCTAGCCTTTATCTTACATTTTTTTACCGCCAATCCCTTGTCCTTGACCCTCCACCATAATAGAGTTTAAATCAATCCACCAACGTGAGCATTGATTCCCTTTCATTATCCAAAATCCATCATCATGCTCGTACTTAGATTTTGGAATTCTTACCATAAACTATTATGTTCCACGTTCATCTTCCATTCCCACCTACTGAGCAATGCTATATTAAAATGAAGCATATGACACAAACTTTGACCTAGCCTCATTTTCCCTACACACTTTCTCCCACAACACTTAGTTTACTTTCCTAGTATTCACCTTTCCTCCCCCATAAAAGAAGTTTTTAAACAGAGATTTGAGTTTAGAAGTGATAGCTTTGAGAGCCTTAAAGAAGAAAAGAAAGTATATTGGTAGTGTAGTAATACACCTTTAATAAACACAATTTTCTTTGTCATCAAAATTTGTTTATTTTCCCATGATGATAGTTCTTCTTTACCACTTTCACCATTGGCTTCTACACCTCCAATTTTGAGAGAGAGCAACTCCAATAGGTGGGCCCAAGTACTTAAAAGACATTGTACCCACCTTACACTTTAAAATATTATACGCTCGTTGGAACCAATATTGGATTATTGGTTTACATTTATACCAAAGAGTTGACATTTGTAAAAATTTAACTTGAGCCTGAAAATAAACTCAAAATTTTGTAACATTGTTTTGATGACCTCTATAGACTGTTAATTCATCTTTGTTAGTAATAACATATTGTTTGCAAACGGTAGGTGTGAGACACTAGTCCTCTCCTTCCTTATGTCATACTCCTTCCACAACCCTAACTCTATCGTTGACTTTACCATCTAGCTTAAGCTCTGGGCTAAAATAAGGAACAAAGAAGGTGGTAGAGGATCGTCGTGCCTAAGTCAACTACCTATACTGAATTCTTTCGTTAGACTTTCATTCAACAACTTTAATATTTTTGTCATGCTCACATATTTATTTATCCATTTTATCCATGAAATAATCATATTATCTCTAACAAGTCATATCTATGAAGAAAATAAGATGAAATAATAGAAAAAATTTAAAAATAATTTTAAAAATATGTTATTAAAAATATTTAACAATCCTATATTTTATAGAATATTTATTTTTAGCATTTGTAATGTATAAGTAAATTTGTGTATATTTTAGAAAAAAATGATTGTGTGATATATATATAAAAGTAGTTAATACAAATTATGGATTTAAATTTATCAAACGGTATATACATCTCAAGATTTTTTCATTAATTGATAGTTATTTCTTGAGACGATAGGAGAGTGTCTGCTGTTTGTTTTGCTGTTTAGAGGCTAACTACGAAGCATAAACGAAAAATAAACTAATATGTATTATTATAAAAATGGTTTTATATTTTAACAATCATTAAAATATGATTTTTAAATGTATTTTTAATGTATTTATTATATGAAAAAGTGAGTATATTTACTAAATTTGATTTTTAACGCTAATTTATTTTTATTTTTATCTTTATCTTTCTGACTTCATCTTTTCTATTTTTATTTCAGCATTTTTTCATATTATTATTTGGAAAAAAAAATTTAACACATCGCATATGTGACGTAATTACATTAAAAACATTGTCTTCCTTATTTCATTTAGGTGTATCCGATGATTTTGTTATGATCCGGATGTTTTAATATATTACTTTGGAATTAAATTATGAAATAGTGGTAACTATTATTATTATTATTACTTAGAATGAATAAAAATGGATATGAAAAGATGTATTTAATAATATTAAAAATAATAACACATAAACAATTATTTGATATATAAATAATACTCACAATTATTAAATTATAATTAATTGTTTTATAATTAATACAATTTTCATATGTTACAATTTTATATAGAATTAAAAATACAAAGTTAAAAATAAAAATAAATTAATATTAAAAATAAAATTTAATATTCTTTAAATATAATTATTCTCTCACCTAATAAATACATTAAAAATAGCATTGAAAATCAACCATATATTCATTATCTTTAAAATGTGTCACGAGACACATTATACAAAAACCGTATATATGCACAAAGGAAATTCTATTTAAATCACATTCTAAATCACGAAAATTATTAAATAATTATAAGTATATTTAATTAAGATAATTTATAAAATGGTTGTAATTTTTTTCTCTTTTCCTTTCTACTTTTTTTTTTATTTTATTTTCTCTTGTTCTTCATGCAGGACATTGATAAACCACTCCAACCTAACCTTTTTCTAGAAATTCTTTGTACAGGTAGGAAAAATTATTTTTTAAAACAGTGTTAGGAGTTGGGAGAGTAATGACTCTCCAGTTTTCTCTCTTTTAGTAAATATATATTTTTATAAAAAACTTGAATTATTTTTGTAGTATATTTATTTTATAGTTTTTTATTCTTGAAACTTTTTCTTCCATTTTAACAAATAAAATTTTTTCTAAAAAATATAATTTTCTTGAAGTATATCTATTTTATTTTTTGACTCCTTCATTAACAAATTTCTGTCACTGTTTAACTAGTAAAGCTAGACCTCCTTAACAAAGTATATGTATTAATAAAGAAAAATAGAGTATTGAACTGGTGTTTGAATAATTTTTTAGAGAAATATTCTATCTATAATTTCACACATATAATTAATAATAGATATTTGATAAAATTTATTAAATAATTATAAGAACATGACATAAATATTTCCTCAACTTTTATACCATTATATGTAACTTTATTTTTTTTTATACACCCAATCTTTTTAAGTTTAAAAATATTTCACTAACCACTTTTATATGTTCAAAAACATTACACTGATACTTTCTATATGTTTGAAAACTTCACACTAATATAAATTTAAAACCTTATACTAACATCCTTCAAAAATGCAAAAACAATAATTAAAAATAAGAATATAGGTGTAATTATCTTAAATTTCAAGGTGTTATTATAGTTTAGTCAATAATTATTAAATGGTTAACAATTTGGGATTTATAAGATTGTTTATGTGACAGTAAAAAAAAAAAAAAAAGAAGGAAAGATGTGACTGATGCGAATCTTCTATTAATAAAAACTAGCAAGTTAACTAACATATGCTTGTAGAAAATATAACTAATTTAACCATTGAAATTAAAGAAAAAAAAAGAGCGAATTACAAAGAATATAAAAAAAAAAAAAAAACGAGCCATGGAAGTTAGATGGAGAAATCATAAAATACAAAACAGATCAAAAGTGAAATCAAGATTCAAACCAAACAAATAAAAAAATTATCCATTTCTTAGCAACCAAATAACAGCATAACATTTCTTAGCACCAACTTACAATGAGCCTTGATACCTCGTTTTTTTTTTTTTTTCCTGATTTAATCTCGATGTCATTGCACTCATGGTTATAGGACCCTCCATTTAAAAAAAAAAAATTTTAATATCTAATATTGATATCTTTTCTCTCTTTTTACTTTTATAATTTGAATTTGTTATTTCTAATTTTTTAAATTGTTGTCAAACTTGGTTATTTATCATCTCATATTCTGTTCTTTTATAAGCTCACTAGTACTTTTACTTTTTATTCAATTGCACATCTCATGATTTTCATATATATGATAATAATGGTTTTAAATTCTGATCCATGACCATAGTTTTTACGATTATTTTTTTCTTACTGCTACCACATCACAATTGCAATTGCAATTGTGGTCATTTGTGGCTCCACCTCAAATTTGGGAATGGAATGAAGATTATTTCATGTCACGACAGCGTGACATAGGTTAGAGACTTTTACAAAAATGTTTTATTCTCCTTTTACGATTGGTCTATGTAACCAAGTTATTTGTATTAATTGTCTAATAAAGGGAATGGTGTCTTAACTATTTGTGAGTTACAAGCATTGGAGTAGGCCCTAGTAAGCTGGGATAATATGTGGTAGTTTGATTTGTTTGTAATGCATGGGAAGAGACTTTTTTGTATTATCTGGGTTGATCCTCCTGTCTCACATTATAAGTTCTGTAAATTATCTTAAGAGTTACTGCTGTAAATTCTTATAATCATGTCTTGTGATCAAAAGAGTCTTTATTTACTAAATAAAATTTTTCCTTTTAAAAAAAACAACAATTGCAATTGTGGTGCATCAACCAGGTCTTCTGATTCAATTTCAGCAATCATGACAATAATAATAATTAGAGTTTAATTGATATACATTGTCAGTGTAAAAGATTTTTATACTGACGTTCAATCATAATTTTTCATTTACGTGATTTTTAAAGTATTAATTAGTAAGAGTTTAATTGGTATATAAGGTTAGTGTAAAGATTTTTACACTGACAATTAAACTCAATTAGTAAAGTCAACAAACTTACCATGAATAAAAGATTGTGATTGAATGTTAGCATAAAAATTTTTACACTCACAGTTTATACCAATTAAACTTTAATACTTATACTATTCTTTAAAAATTCTTTAATAATTTCTTTAATCCATATAAACTAATGCTTGTATTCTAAGTTAAATACATAAAATAAATACAATTGAAATATCTACTATTTGATTAAATTTATCACATCAAAATAAGAACAACAACAGGATGGAAGAGTATTAGTATTAGTTACTTGCTAGGTGCCATCCATCCAAAACCTTGTCCGATATCCCTTATAAAAATATCTGTAATTTTTTAATTCCTATGGCTATGGGTACTCATAGGTAGGGGTAGGTATATAGACTCGAGTTCGCGGGCCTCCCAAACCCCTCCCAAACCCATATGAGTTTTGAACTTTGTTTTTTTTTTTAAAGAAAATCATAACTGTAGGGACAATATGAGTCCAGTTTACGGACTTTGTAGGCTAAGTCCGCCGACGCAGTCTTAACTTGTAACTCGTTTAAAGGACAAATTTGTCATTTGGATTATTAGTTTGTATTAATGTTGTGATTTTTTTTATTGTAAATTATGATAAATTACACTTAATAGTATAAAATTTTTTTAGTGTTTTTATATTATTATAAATGATGATATAATTTGTAATATAATATATTATACTTTAGTTAGTTCAAAAGACATTAGAATTATTTTAATTATTTTTAATATATATATATATATATATATATATATATATGTGTGTGTGTATATGGACCAATTTGTTAAGTTCACATGCCGCATACAAAATATAAAGAAGTCCATGTATTTCGCTAAACAGGACTTATCCAGTCAGTTTAAAATTTAGACTTCGCAAGCTAAGCTTAAATGGACCAAACTGGTCCATTTACCAACCCTATCCATAGATATTTTAAAAAAATATTTTTTAAAACAATTACCTTTTTATATAAAGTTTATTAAAAAAATCCTTTAATTATTGAAAAAATAGAAATAAAATTTATATTATTTTCTACCGGATTAATTAGATATGAAAATAGATTAATATAAAATATATACAAAATATTTAATAAAAATAGAATATTCACTTTATATTATTGATATTTTTAAGATAAATAATTTTATTAATTATGCAATTTTCATAAAAATAACATTGCTAACAACAAAATCTGATAATAATAAATATTTTAAGTTGATTTATTTCATAAAAATATTATCTTCTTCGAGTTAAATATGTTTAGTGTTTTAGTTTAATAGGTAGCAGGTACAGATACTACCCTACAAAAATCTACACTACTTGTATTTGTTCCTGTTAAAAGGAGTAAAAAAAAATTGTATCCATATATGGAGAGTACTTATTTAAATTATTTGTATGGATTTTTCAGAAATTTTATTCATGTGTATCTACGAGTCTTTTGTCACCCTTACTTGAAAAGATAGCGGCATTTTATTTATTATTTTGTTGTATTTTTGTATGATTGTGATTTTACTTATCAATAAAAAATTAACTACTCAATTTTTTTATAGTTAGAAGATAATATATATATATATATATATATATATATATATATTAAAAAACATCAAATATAATTTTGTATGATTGTGATCTCACTTATGGTGAGTACAATGATAAAAAGTATTTTTAGAATTAAACAATTTAGATTTTTATATGTTGAATATATTTTACTATGTATATTAAATATTTTCTCACTAATTTTTATGCTTATTTTTGTGAAAATTCTAAATAAGACATATATGGTAATGTTGTTGAGTTTCTATAAAATAGTAAAATTTCATTTTTGTTTTCATAAATTTTCCTATCTTTTCATCCTTTAAATTAAAATTATTAATTTTAGTAAAAAAAATAGTATTCACTCAATTTTTTTTTTAATTTTTATAAAATTTGAATCATTATTTTTGGTCTTAAAGTTTACTTAATGAAGATAAATAATATTATTTTAGGAACTTTTTTTTACACAACATATGTTTGCATTGTACTATAGACCATGTGGATGTTATCCAAATTAGTCATTGTACTAAATGAAAATATTTGTAATCTTTATAGTACAATGTCAACCTAAGTTGTGTTAAAATTAACATATATAGTATTTATAGACTTTTAACTCTCTAGAAACGAAAACCTAAGAAATATTTTTATAAAGACTAAAATCAAGATTTCTTTATTTTTTATTATAAAAACATATTTAAGCATATGTTATTATATAGTAAAAATTTAATGACCATACACTAGTTATTTGAAGTGTTTTTACACTATTGAATAGTGAAAAATTACTATTGATATGACATTTAAGATAGTTATTATGAAAACCATATGTGATATTTTTTAATTTATAACACAACAAAACTATTTTATACTGCTAATGTATAATTTATTTTCTCATGTAGTAAACTTCATATTATTGTTTTATATTATCCACAACTTTAACCTTATTATAAAATTTTTTGTATTGAATTACTTTCTTGCATTTATGACATTAATTCATTATTATTTCTATTTTGGATCTACCAATTAATTGGTAGTTGTTTCTACTTGACCAAAGGTATCAAGTTTGAGTCATGTATGTGTGTAGCTATATTAAATACTTGAAGAGAGAGTTTGTTGTCCATATTGGTTCTATAAGGCTCGAACAGTCCAATGGAGGAGACTTGTAATTAAATTTAAAAATTTATATTTTGGATCTTCATATATCAACTTCTTGTACTCCAAATGAATCTCTTAAAGTATTAAGAGGATATTTTATTCAAAGAAAAAACTCTCTAGTTTCAAAAGTCTAGGAAGAAGTGGATAATGTTGGGAAGTTGGAATACTTCCTTATTTCATGTGTAGATGGTGATCTATAGGAAAAGAAATAAGGTACATATGTTCTTTCTTTTGATAAGTGAGTAGTGTGCAAATGCATAGAGAAACTAAAGAGGCAACATTTACATTCTTTAAAGCTTATTTTGTACAAGAATGAACTTAGGACATAGGGAGAAAGGATGTCATATCTCTCCTATTTCTCAAGATGCTAAAAGTAAATGTCCAATAACTAAGGAGGAGATTTGGAAAGCTTTTATGGTAAAGGATTTTCAGATAGGTAAAATGGACAAAAGGATTTCATAAAGCTACTAATCACGGTTCTAAAAGGAGATACCCCTACTAGCTTTAAGAATTTTTTGTCTAATTAACTTGTACAATGTGATCTACAAACTTATATGTAAAATTTTTGTTAGTAGACTACTACCATTTCCCAACAACTTGATAAGTTCCTTCCAAAGAAACTTTAACCCTAGAACAAGTACCAAAAGATAATGCGATTGTGCTACAAGAGGCCATCTATTTCATGAGAAAGAACAAGTTTGATTAACTTGTGCATTGTGATCTACAAACTAATATGTAATTTTTTTTGTTAGTAAACTGCAACCATCAATAACTTGATAAGTTCCTTGTAGAGAAACTTTATCCCTAGAAGAGGTATTGAAGATAATGCAATTGTGCTACAATAGGCAAGACTTAGAAAAGACATATAAGATAAATTAGAGTTTCATAGACAAACTTCACAACTTTAAGTTTCTCGAGGCGACAATCTCCCTGATCTTGAGTGAGATAAACATAACGGGTATCTTTTTACTTTGGAATGAAAATAGAACAGAGCCATTTAAACTTGTTATAGAACTTTATTAGGGAGACCCCATCCCCCATATCTATTTGTTTTATGCATGGAAAGACTTGGAAACATGACTCATTAAGAAATGACTTACAACATGTGGATCCCTTACGAGTAGTGACAAATTGAAATCTCCTAACACACCTATTTCTTGTCAATTACTCCCTTTAAACTCATATATAAGAAAAAATACCTAATGTCACCCAGATTAAGAAATTAGATATCATCATTTAATTTCACCAATTTCAAGTATAAAATAAGATCATTTCTAAAACACTCTTCATTAGAACCTGATATCATGAATAAAAAAGTCAAAATTGTAATTAAATGAAGGTTGTTCTAGGAATAATAGCATTAAATAAGGTGAAATTAGTTAGATTTACTTATCCTTAAGTCCACTACATAATTCAACTTTTTTGCTTATATATGAGTCTAGAGATAGTACGTCCTAATTTTTTTGAATGCAAATCTCAATCAAGCAAATAATTTGGATAGAGTTTTACACTAATTATGTTTGCTTTAAGGGATGGAAGTAGGGGTGGTATACAGATTTATCCGGCCCGCAAAACTCGTATTTTAAACAGGTTGGATAAATTCGATCCACTAAAATAAATGAATTTTTTTTTTTGCGAGTATGTATCTGGTGCATGAAGTCTGCAGGCTTAACAAACTGGTCTATGGGCCCATATATACACATATATTTTTTTAAAAATAATTAAAAAATGTCAAATATTTTTTAAACTAACTAAATTATAATATATCATACTAAAAATTATATCATTATTTATAATAATCTAAAACATTAAATTTTCAATATTAAAAGTGTAAAATATCACAATTTACAATAAAAAAGTCACAACATTAACACAAAGTAATAGCTTAAATGACAATTTTGCCCCTTTAAATAGGCTACGGGCCAAGCCCGTGAGCTCCCAGATTTGGCCAACGAAGTCTACGGGTTTCGCGAACTGAACTTAAATTTCTCCTATAGTTATGATTCTTTAAAAGAAAAAGTTCAAAGCTCACACAGGCATGGAGGTCTGCGGATCGGTGCACGAACTTAAGTCCATACGCTCACCCCTAGATGGAAGTGAGCCTAGAAAAGTAAAAAATTCTAGGATCACATATTCTATGTCACCCATATTCGATTCACTAATAGGATTGAAAAATATCTAGGATTTTAGATGTTTTATGAGAGAGCTACCAAAGGGGATTTTGCAAAACTCTTTTAAAAAGTCACTAATAAGCTTAAAGCATGGAATCTAGGTTATAGGATAAACTACGAAGGGTAACATTGGCTAATATAGTAATTGTGTCACTCCCATCATATGGCATGCAAATACAATGGTATGGAGTATCTATATGGTTATGTGGAAATACAATGCAACAATTGAAAGATCAAATTTCAAGTAAGCTCGGAGTTTCAAAATATTTAGGCACAAGGAAGTACATGGGAATGTCATCAATGGTTCGAAGGAAGAAAATGACCATTTTAAGCTATTTGCAAGATAAAGTTTGGAAGATATTGAACCATCATACAAGGAAGCATTTATCTAAGGGGGGGAGGGAAATTCTCATAAAGACGATTACACAAGTTATCCCATCATATTGCATGAGCATACTCATCATACCATTTTCTCTTGAGAATGAAATTCAAAAGATGATGAAGAACTACTTATGGTGGGATTCAAACAAAATATTGAGTTGGTGCATAAACTAACTCAAATGGGACTATCTAGTAATGAGAAAATAAGTATGCTATTATGGGCTTTCGTCACCTATTTGTTTTTGTTGGACAAGAGACATCAGTTTACTTAAGAGGGGGGTGAATTAAGTAGATAAAAAAAATAAACTTAGTTTTCTTTCTCTTTGATTTTATATTAGAATATTTAATAATGAAAGTGAAGTATTTGAAAATGCAAACAGAATAAATAGATAGGAGTATAGGGAAGAGAAATATGCAAACTCTTTTTATACTGGTTCGGCCAATCCACTTGCCTATGTCCAGTCCTCAAGTAACCCCACTTGAGCTTTTACTAACTTTGTAAATCACTTTACAAATGAACGAATCCTCAATCACCTTGGGAGCCCTCTCCCTATATTTTAGATTCCTTTTCTCACTTCAAGAACTCTCTTGAATACAATTGGTGAGTAATCAGAAGAAGAAGAAGAAAAAACTCTCTTAAAGAGTAAATGATACAATTTGAAGATCCTATAAGAACTCTTTCGGAATTTGCAAGTGTTTGGGCAAAAGTTTGTTTTCTGTAAAAGATTGGAAAAATTCATGATTTGAAACAGAAGAAAAGTCACTTATTTATAGTGTCAAAACCAAAGGGATGTGTTCTTTCATGAAAGGTTGTGACTTTTCAAACTTTTCGTAACAGCCACTGGTAATCGATTACATATACTGGTAATCAATTACACAATTCAAAAAATTGTGCCTTTTCGCGAAAGGTTGTGACTTTTGGAAATTTTGTGATAACAACTTTCTGGTAATCGATTACATAAAAATGGTAATCAATTACATGATTTAAAAATTGTGCCGTTGTCACTTTTGAATTCAGAATTTGAATAAACAAGCTCTCTGGTAATCAATTACATATCCTGGTAATCGATTACCAGTTCAAAGTTTTTGAACTGATAAAAACATATCTTGCCAAACTAAGTTTATACAAATTCGTAGAGATTCTTTTATACAATAAAAGAGTTAATTTATTTTTCTAGCTTAACATTAAACTTGAATCTCTTGAATCTCTGTCAATGTAGTTTTGTTCTTTTTGCTTTCTTGCTTTTGTATCTACATTCTTTGTCACTTTTGGCATCATCAAAATCTGTAACATTTTAACATTTACAGTTTTTAACTTAGTTATGCTAAGGAAGTAGAATTGGAAGTTCATTTCTGACCGATGTTATGGTTCATCTTTAGGGCATAACCCAAGCTATTTGTGGCATAACATGCATACTTTACAAGCAATTTAAGGATGATATCAGGTGGAGACTAGGTGATGTTAAGTCAGTCATTGTTCAAAAAGACCCTTGGCTTTATACTGCTGACTCTTATCTTAATAGTCCTATGATTAAAGGCCTTAAAAATCTTATTGTTAGTATACTAGTGACTACCTCAAATAATAATTGGAATGTTTTTTTTTTTTTTGCCAAGACAAAATTCTATAAATGCATGTGAGTTTATCCAATAAACCATATAAAATCATGTGGAAATTTTATGTAGATGACATTTTCTCTAAAAATCATTATATTTCCATATTGTGAAGAATTTGCTAGATCATATAAATTTACATTAAAGTGGAGATTGTGGTGTTATATAGAAGTTTATTGCTCCTTCAAAGATGAAAATTTTCATTAAGGGACTTGCTATAAGAAGCCTCCCAACCAAAAATCAGATTATCTACATGTGGAGTTTAGTGCCCAATTACTTGCCTTTTTTGGTGGTAATTCCATTGAGATGCATTGGCACACATTTGTGACATGCCTTAAGCAAACCAAATTTGGTGCTATGCATCCCCTTAGCTCCATGTTGACATGTGCATCAATTGTTGTAGAGGATTCCAAGAGTCTTATTTTCCATATTCTAGCTACTATCACTTAGGTGCCAAAGTAATAGTCACTCTTTGAACATCATTTAGATGTCAAATGAGTATATCTAGGAGTAAAAAATAACTTCAACTCTTGCTTCATATTGGAGATCCTCTCAGATCCTCCTAAATGAAAAAGCATGAACAACAATAAGGCCTCATATCAAGACCGTCACGAGCCATATTAAACAATGCATGGTCATCTTTCCTCATAATTTTGTAAAATTCAATGTAAATGTTGTGCTATTCTTGGAATGTAATCCATATGGATTTGACTATTGTATTAAAGATTCATCAGGACAATTTATCAGTGCTTAAACCTCCTACTACTCAGGTTTGCCAAGTCTATTGGAAGTTGAGGTGAAATTTATCTGTCATGTCATTTGTTGGGCAACTCAACTTAGGTATGAACAAATCAATTACAGTTGATAATGCCAAGAGTCATATTTCGAGTGACATTTTTTTTAGTTCCTTAATGTTGTGATCTTGACAAGTGTATCAAGTTCAATTGTGGTGTAATGAATCAGGGTTGTTGTATCCACAGAGATTTCTAAGATATTTTATAATTTCAACTATCCTAAACAAAACTTGTAAAATAATAATTTACTATTCATGGATTTATAATTTCAATATTGAAAAGTAAATACCAAGTATTAAAAATATAAAAGTGTAAGAATAAAATTTAACTAGAAATTACTTAGAATGAATGTCAAGATCGAATTTTATCAATCTTTTTCCTTTTCAATTTTTTAATTCTCAATATATGATTTCTATTACTCAGTGTTATTGAATTCATGAAATCATTCCAAATTAATTCCATAACATGAAAATTTTAAGGATCTTAATTCTATAGTCAATTTCTTGATTATCTAATTTGAAACCTTGCATTAAGATTGGGAATTTAACCAACTAACAATTCCATATCATTTCTACCATTAAGAATCATTAGGCGAATTGATTAAAATAAGATTCAAAGAGTGTTTGCAACCAAATTTTAAATATAAAATAATGATCATTCATCCCAAACATTAAGAACAAAATCGAATTACTAATATGAGATAATATAATATATATATATATATATGGAAGGGATCCATTTACTCCTAGAGTGAGTTTAAGAGAGTTACTCTCCATCCAACCCTTCATTTTATTAAAATCTAATTATTGTAATGAATAACTAATCTTTTTCATTAGATTTCAAGAAAACAAAGGGTTATGATGAAATGTAAATCTTTTAAACTTACTCTAGGAGTAAGTAGATTCTCTCCTCCAAGAGTAAATTTAAAAGACTTATTCTTCATCTAATCCTTCATTTTCTTGAAATCTAATTATAAAAATTAGTTATTCATTATCATTATTAGATTTCAATAAAACGAATAATAAGATGGAAAATAACTCTCTTAAACTTACTCTAGGAGTGAGTGGATCTCTTCCCTAGTAGGGAACTCACTTACTACAAGTGTAAGTTTAAAATACTTACTATTCATCCTAATCCTTTATTTTCTTGAAATCTAGGTAAAAATTAGTTATTCATTTTATATATATATATATATATATATATATAAATAAAGAGGATTCACTTACTCTCAAGAGTAAGTTTAAGAGATTTATTGTCAATCTTAACCCTTCATTTTCATGAAATCTAATAGTTAAGATTAATTACTTATAACAATCATTAGATGTTAAGAAATAGATGATGATTATTGAGAGTAAGTCTATTAAATGTATTCTTACAGTACGTTGAGTCCATCCATACATATATATATATATTAAATGAGCTAATTAATATTTCAAAAATTATACATTAATAAGTATAAATCTACACTTTTGTTACATTACAATGACAATATAAAACTTTTATTATCCGTTTAATAGCTTACCATTAAACTCTTAATATATTTTTTTTATGAATAAACTCTTAATATTTTACTCTTGAAATCTCTCTCACGCAGACAGAAAGTTGTTTTCATTGTAACTACGTACACACACAAAGTTGCTTTCATTGTGGCTACATAATAATAGAATTCATGGTTGTGTCATCTCTTGTTAATCTAAACAACCATGCTCGAAAAGATTATTCAAGGAGACATTTTCCAATCAAACCCAAAGTCTCACATCTTTAGATAACTTTTACTAATAAGCTTCTTTTTTGTTAACACTGTCAACATTCATATAAAGCATAAGTGCTTAACCTTCATTACAAGACTTCAATTACATATTTAAACCCTAAATGTGTAATTCAACGGTAGAGCCGTCCTGATAACCTCCTTTAAAGACGTCATAGCTCAGGCTCATGATTAAAAAAAACTCTAAAAATTAAAAGAAAATTAATTATATAGTTGTACAATGATTTTTTATATTAAAATTATTTTGATAAATATATTTAAACTATTTTTTTATTCCATTTCTTCTTATAAAAAGATTATCTCTAACAATAAAGCTTATTAAGCTTTTACATATTAAAATCTATCAATATCGATATTATATATTAGAATATAAAGTTTAGAGTATCGTCATTATAAGTCATCTCTTAGAATTATTTATTAGTTTTAATATTTTATGATTTATTTCCTTATTTAATTATAATCAGTATTAATAAGGAAAATATTTGAAATTTTAATACGTCACATTTTATATAAATCGTAAAAATATATAAGTTAATATTATTTCAAGTTTTTTTTTTCTTTATTCGTTTCCTATGTTTCTACACATCAAAATTTAATATTGATTTAAACCACTCGTATATGGCAATAAATAGTCATAAATATTGAAAGTTGCAGCTGAAAACTCACATTATATTTTTGAAACCCATTTGGGTCGGTCTAGCTAGTAATGAAAATTGTCGGATTGAATTATATAGTATATACAAAGTCTTACATTAAAAATTTGGGTATATTATCATCATATTCTGAGTGAAAAAAAAAATATTATTGGGGATTTGGTTCTACAACAATCCTTTGTTAGTACAGCATACAATCTTTAAATATTAATGTAAAGCTACTTGAATCTTATAAAGAGAAGTATTAAAAAAATCAATGACAAATAAAATCTACTAAAATTAATTAATGTAAAGCTACTTGAATCTTATAAAGAGAAGTATTAAAAAAATCAATGACAAATAAAATCTACTAAAATTAATAATTTTTAATAAATTTGAATCATCACAAAAAAGTTTAAAAAAAGATAGAATGTCTTTAGCACTCTTCATCTTATAAATTAAAATGAAAATATACTTTAAAATATTAAAGTGTGACAACTTTCTATTACTTTTTACACTCTATTCTCCATAACATAAACAAAGAAAAGAAATTTACAATAATTTTCATATTAATGGAGAGGTGGAGGTTCAAGATCCAAGAAAATAACAAATGGATGGAGTTGATCTATCAACTCTTTATTGATATGTGTCGTGTATCAGGTAATGTATTGGTTCGAGTATCTAAACCGACTTCCAATATTAACAAAAAAACAAAAGGAATTTAATGACCAAAATTGTATATCCTAGATTATGATACTTAGCAATATGTAAGAAGGCCTTTTATGGATTGATTTACTCTCAGAAGCAAATCCAATTCCCCTTAGACACAAACTTTGTGTAAAAAGCAGTGTAGCCTAAATACCAAACAACCTATAAGCTAGGAAAGTGGGCAATTATGAATCATGCCATGTTATATAATTTAATTCATGTATGAAGAGAAAACAAAACTTAGTTACGAAATTACCAAAATCAACTATATATCTTATTTGGGAAAAGTTTATACTGACGAATTCCTTAATACTGAGAAAAAGGGACATATTTCTGACAAAGTTATCATTTTTAGTTAAGTATTTTTAATTGAATAGTGAAGCAAATTATCAAATAATAAAAGCCAAGTCAGTATCATTATATTTTACTTTTCTAAAGTGTAAGAATATACTTAGATGAAATAATTGTTAATTTAAAAAATTAATAGTTAAAATTTAGAGCAAATTAAATATAATCTCCTCAATTAAATTTTATCAAATTACATATAATTCTACTTTTTTATTTTTCTATACTAATCTTTCAATAAGTTTAATAACATTATACTAACACTATGATTTAAAATATTATACTATCACATCTTTCAAGTCTTACATTAACATTCTAAAAAGTATACAAGTAATGATTAAAAAAATAAAAGTATATGTGTAATTAAACTAAATTTTAAGAATATTGTGGTAATTTATTCTAAAATTTATTATTTATTCATAACTTTCTATTTTTATCATTATTTTAAAGATTATTTTTTAATTAAAGACATTTTTGGATTTTACTCCTAATATAAGGATAAGTGTAACTTGGTTGGTGGACAACCATGTCTTTTATTAGCCTTGTAATTAGAGATTTGATCTCAAATATGTATGTATAAAAAATATATAAAAAAAAGATTAATTTTTAAATAAAATTCAATGTCAAGAGGTTAGTCTTTTGACTTGTTAGTAGCTACTACAGTTTCTTACTTCACCCAAAATTTCTAATTAATTTAAATTATAAAATCTAAAGTGTTTATATAGTTTCTTAAATGTTAAAAAAAAAAGTTACAATTTATTATTATCCGTCTTAGATGCAGGGACATATATTTTGTAATTTTCATCATAGTTGCGAGCTATTAATAAAAATAAATTATGCTCTGAATGTTTTAAAAAAATTAAATTATCAGAAAGAAGCTTTGTAATTTGATTTTTATCTGTTTCTACTAGTGTCATATTTTTTGCTCCATGCACATATGTGCAGTCACATAATGCTAACTGCATGGAATATTTTTTGTTACCAGTAAATATATATATATATATATATATATATATATAATTAGAAATATGTAAAAAAAAATTTTACACTGACATTCAATCATAACTCTTTATTGATGGTTAAAATTAACAAATTTACTATTTAAAAGATTATGATTGAATGTCAATGTAAAAATCTTTACATTGACTATGTATAATTAGAAATATACACGGATAGTGTAAAAAATGTTTTACCCTGTCATTCAATTATAACTCTTTATTAATTGTTAAAATTAACAAATTTATCATTTAAAATATTATGAATGAACGTTAATGTAAAAATCTTTAGATTAACTATGTATATTAACTAAACTCGTATAATTAGCTTGTGAGTTACTAGTATAAATATATAAGTCTTTGTTTTGTTTTGTTCTGCTTTTTATAATTCTTCCTTGTAGGCTTGGAATCTTTGATGTCTTTGTCAGTAACCACTTGAGTGGAGAATAGCCTTTTACTAGTAAGTTTTTCTTTTTGAAATGAAATGTGTGTTTTCTCTCCAGTAAAAAATGTTATATTGTCTTTCAATCAAGTCCAAAAATTATTCTGTTGAAGATATAAAGAATAATTAGGAAGCAGATTTTAGTTTACCTGTCATAATAAAATATTTTTACTACAACTAAAATAACAAATATCAACCATTTTAAAATTATTTTTTATTGACTCCACACTTTCATATTATTTTTATTTTTAAGAACTCTATGTATTTTTTATTTCAATAGTAGAATTATTATAAATTTATGCTGATCTACATGTTATTTAATGCTTGTGTCAAATTTTTATAGTATATTTATATTTTAAATAATGTTTAAAAGCAATTAAGTAAAATTTCAATTAAGTTCTTTATATTTATTATTTGAGTTTAATTAGTATGTACTTAATAATGTAAAATTTACACTTACATTCAATAATAACTTTTCGTTTATATAACTTTTAAAGTATTAATTAGTAAAATCAACAAACTTACCATAAATGAAAGATTATAATTGAATGTTAATGTAAAAATATTTACACTAATAGTACATACTAATTAAACTCTTATTATTTGTGACATCCCAAAATCCTAATATTATTTAATCATTTATTGGAAAATCTAATTCACTCTTCATGCGATTTATAACCCAAAATACTGGCATATAAAATTTTCATCACAAAACAGTCAATTTAGCATCATAGACATGTTAAAGTAGTCAAAATTTGAAACCAAATATGACATAACATATGCAAGAGTAGCTTGCCCAACTAACTTTATTGCTTAACGAGTAGGGATGACAAAAATATTCATACTCATAGGTAGTGCTCAAACCTGCCCTGATTTTATGGGTATTACCTGCTTTGACCGGGTATGGGTACAAACATATGTATTACTCGATGTGATGAACCGGGTATGGGTACAAGTATGAGTATGTGACTACACGTCGGTACCCGAACTCATATCCATCCCGTTATAATTTTAATAATTATATAATAAGTTTAAAGTTATATACTTCATTAAAAATTTTAATTCTTAAACTTTAATTTATAATTTCTTGTTATTAATTTTTCTTTATATAATTTTTAAATTAAAACATAATTAATAACTTAATATATATATATATATATATAATTTATTTAATAATAAATAAGTAAATTTAAATTGTAAAAAAATAATAAAACGGGTATCCGCGAGTCTACCCGAACCCAAAAATACACAATAGAGATGAGGATTAAAATTTCATACCCGCTCTTTTTATACCTGAACCTGAACTCACCTTATGTTTTCCAGTGATAGGGAGGGAGAGGGCCAAATAGCACCTGTTCTGCCCCATTGTTATCCCTACTAGCGAGACCCATGGTATATCGCCCAGTGCCAGCTGTCGCCCAATGAGAACCATGTATCAAACTAACCTAGAAGAGAGACTTCACCCAACGAAATGTGTATTTTTTTTACAACTTTGCGCTGAGCGAGACCTCTCGCTAGACGCAAAGCTAATAGATAGGCTTAACAAAGGCCAAAAGCTTGTTGGTGAAATGTATTGCTCAACAAGACTCTACAGATAGCAGGACCTATGTTGATAAATTATTCAACTCAAACCTGCATCATACAATTCATTCATTTGTACTCTATACTCCATTTCACTCAAGTGATTACATCAATGTATTTATACACACACATATCATGTACATCATATTTGATTTGTCATACTTTAACATGTCCAAATAAGTCTTCATAAAAAACATAACATTCATACAAGTTTAAACAATAGTGTTTCTGCCATAACTTCCTTATATATCTATACATATTCAACAACAAAATAGCATAATTAAAGCTTCACATAGCCCGACATCATTCACTCTATTGTATCCTGCCTCCCAGCATCATCACTACTATCTACTCCTGTGCAAAGCACAATCATCACAGCATACAAAAAACACAAATAGTGCAAGAGTAAACATACATAATATATAATACACAATCACATAAGTTATAAAACATGAAAGTTACACAACATTTATATCCAGTACAATCAACACACATTCACTAGTAGTAAGCAACCACATTAATGTTCCCGTGAACATGAGCAAGCACAACACACAACTGATGCTTCCCAGAAAGACTCATTATATAGAATTCAGATACCAAGGTAGTGACTCATATGACTTTTCCACACTAATATCTGATATTTATCTAACACATCTGATAACCAGTTGAAGTCTGAGCATACTTATTGAATAACCAACTGATGTTTGGTGTATCATCGTCTGAAACAGGGCCTTAACACTACATCACGTTGTTACCTGAGCATATCTTGTGGTGTATCATTGTCCAAAACAAGGCTCTAACACCAATGTATCATCGTCCGACATAAGCCCAAACACTACATCATCACCGAAAACAGGGCCTTAGCACCAGAACTGATGTGATCTTTGATGATCACTTTCCCAAAGGATCCTTTCTAAGATCACTTGGAAGGGAAATGGATTTATGGAGAGAAAAGGAATGGGGTCAGGCGCCACAAATACTAGGTTTGATAAGCCAAAGAAGAGAGGCCACAAGGGAGGGGTACCTTGATAACTCTTAGAAGCTCTCACAAAGAAGAAAGGGGGACACTCAAAGGTAAGAACCTCACAACCAATATGGTCTCTAGGATTAAATTCAAGTGTAAAAAATACAAGGGAGGGGAGGAGCTCCTATTTATAGAGGTAGCTAACCTCTTGAACAAGATAACCTAAAAAAGAAGGGCTAGGATTAAAAGGAGAGATCTAAAGGAGGAGGATTGAGAAATAATCCCCTCCTTAGATCATCAAACTTGGTGCCCAAGTTTCTCAAACCAAGGGTCAAGATTCCTTCTTATTTAGCTTAGGGGTTTATGAAGGAAAAAAGGGGTGTAGATATCAAGGCTACCCCTTATTTCCTTCATAAAGACCCAAAAAGCTAAATCCATCCTCTAAATTCCTAAGATACCTCCTAAAATAAAAATGGACTAAATACATGTCCCAAATTAAATTCCTAATGCTCTTCAAAATTAAAATAAAGGAAAATTATATTTTATTAACTAAAGTCCCTAGCGTAATATCTTCACTCTCCATAGGAGGTGAAGTTTTCCTTTGTCTGCAAGGGTTAGGTCTTCTTCAATCCTTCTAGCCATGACCCTAGTGATAGGTCCTTGGCTAGGCATAGTCACATCAAGATCCACTTAAACCTATTCACCTCCTTAATTCAATATATCACCTCAAGGGCTCTATCACCTCCTCGTAACAACCCACAACACAATTCATTAATGCTCGTTATTAATGAATTACAAACTCCAAACATCCAAATCACAATATTAACGACTCATTGCATCAACATAACATCTCATAAGCATGTATCACATTTAACATGCCTCAGCACAACATTGATCACAACACAATTTCGTTTAACACCAAAATCAATATCAAAGAGTAAACATTCTAAATCATTAATTCCACCAAACATCCATATGTCAAAATATTTCAAATTACAAATCAATCAATTCAATCACAACTCATTTCAATAATAAAACTCAAATCCTCAATCATACAACCAATTTTGCATAACACTTAAATCATAATCAAAAGTTCAATAGCTCAAAATCAATTAACTTCTTAGCTATTAAATCATAATTTCTCAAATTAAAATCAAAGATCTAGCTTCCCTTACGTGTTTCTACGCTCAAAAGCCTACTCAAAAGAAAAGAGAAGGATCGACCTGAAGAAATTCTCAGAAACTTGACAGGAAACCCAAATTCGCAAGAACTTGAGTAATTAAAATTTTCAAAGGAATTCCCTTTTCAATGGGAGCGACAAGATCGAAAATGAAAGGAAAGAGGTTCATAAAAGTATTATTAGACATACCTATACTGATCACTACTTCGAATCATGAGTATGGAAGAGATTTCGTCCACCAATGTTTCGACAACCATGGAAGGAGGAGGAGATTGGTTGTGGAAAAGAGAATGGTGACGAGAAGAAGAGAAAAGTGAGGGATGAAAAAAAGTGAGGAAAAAAGGAAACGGGAAAGGAAATAAAGAAGAAATGAGGTGTATTTAGCAATGTTAGTTTACTATTTGCACCCCTCTAAATGAATTCCAAAACTTCCTGCAACTCAACTAAAATCTTTCAAAACAAAAAAATAATAATTATTCTTACCTCTTCATCCTTCTACCATCAACGGAATACAACCACATATAATTAACATAATTAATAAATTCATCACATCTCAAATCAATTAGTAATTAAGTAAAAATTTAAATTTAATTTCCTCTACTATTTATTCCACGAATTTATAATCTATTAAATAAACAAGTCTTTACATTATTTTTCGTAAAAAATTCAAATTAAATGATAAGTAGTCAATGATTATTTAAATTCTATGGTAGAATACAAAAAATTAAAAAATATAACATATTATAGAATAATATTTTAAAATTAATTGGGATGAAAAGAAGAGAAAGTGACATGTAAAATAATTGATAAAAATGAAGATAAAAATAGAAAAATGTTAATTTATAACTACCTTTGGTCTTTTTAATGAAAATTTCTTATTAATTGCTTAAATGCAAGACACTGTACTGTATCTTAAAAAGAATGTTCAATACGATTTTTTAATTAATAATATTGTATAATAAAACTAATTAATTATATTAATAATTTTATTTTAAATTTAATTAATTAAAAATAAAAATATAATTTTTAAAAATTTTTAATTATTAAAGTAATATTTTACATAAATATTTTAAACCTAATATATAATAGTATATATATATATATATATATATATATATATATATATATTTCAAAGTACTATACTGAAATTCCGTATCTGTTCCTAGTTAAAAAATAATACAGCCTATTTCAAATATTAATTAAGATAAGAGTTTAATTAATATATATTTACAGTAAATTACACTAACGTTCAATTATAATTAACTCTTTTTTTATATAGTTTTAAAAATATTAATTGGTAAAATGAATAAAATTGTGATTAAATATTAGTATGAAAGGAGTACTATAAACACACTTGTTAATAAAACTTCTTGTTATTAGATGAAATTTATTAAAAACTATAAAATTAGAAGAAATTTGTTTAATGACAAATTAGACTCACATAATTTAGTATAAAAAAATTTTCATTTATAATACACAATAATTTTTCTTAAAATAACATTATGATAAAATTTTCATTTCAAATAAAACAATATAAAGTAAACTTGCGACTTTTTGAATGTAAATGTTTTTTTGGAAGTCAGACGTAAAGGCTTGCATTCCACCAAAAAAAATGCTCATGACTAAAACTCTGATTTGACACAATTTAAAGGAGTCACAGATTTCTACTGGGAATAAAAATCTTGAGATATTTCTTCGATAGGAACCAGTCCTAAGTCACATGTTGACTTCTGTTCAAGAATACTAAGTAATTAATTAAATTCTTCCTCTTATAATTAAATAATGATAAAGAATTTTTACATTTTACTTTTTCTTTCTCTTTCACTTTTAGGCTTTCATATAATCAATGTTTACTTTAAGAGGCATTCCCATAAAAGGCAAAGTTGATTCTAATGGTATTGACAACGGGAGATGTGATAGATCCTCAATATATATGCAGTAAAGTGAAGCTTTTGTTGCTTAGTGGAGCTTCACCCGTGAAAAAAAACGAGAGAAGAAGACAGTGTTCTATTAAAATAAATAATTGAACGTTATGAACCGTCTAAAATAGGTTTCAATTAACTTGAAAATATTAATTTATTGATGCAATGCTTTATAAGTAATTTATTTTTATTTTTTAAAAGATAAAATAATTTATTTTCTTTTACATATCACATATTTTTTACGAGACAATTTTATCTAAATCGGATAAAATAATTATGAATAATAAAATTCTTTTTAAATATTTTAAAGTAAATACATATCTGAAAGAACAAGACTTAAATTTAAAACCATTTATTAAACTGAGCGATTCCTTCATTTTTATGATGATTTCTCACAAATTAGCTATTATTCTACACATTATTCTTACATTATGTATAATCATTAGATAACAAAATCTTCATACCCCAAAAGGATTTCGGCAGAACCGAAAACAGAAAAACATATAAACAAAAGAATAGAAGGATTTCAGATCAGAATAAAAGTACTAATGAAAAGACTTCGGACGAAATCTGAAATACAACATAACCCCTCCCGGTAGAAAAAATAAGCCTCAATAAAGGATTTCGGTCCCACCAAGATCAGAGCTCCTGCAAATAATCAATCAATTAGCGAAATTAACTAAGGGAATAAATTAGCATAATCACTAATTAGCGTTATTCCTAATAAAGTTGAGCAAAGTCAACAAAGTATCTGCTGGATAAAAGCATAACACACTGGTAAAAGAAATACACCAAGGTGAGCAGGTAATGACTGCTCAGTAACAAGTACATCTTTTACTATAAGTACAAAGTAGGAGGTACGTATCATTTACTCATTCAGTCAAATTTATTTTATTATACTTCACCCTCTTCTCACCTTCTTTGTCTTGTTTATTTACTGACTTGAGTGTCAAAATCATTTCTTGCAGGTTCTCCCCCTTTCTCTATTCCAGAAGGAGTTGGGATATTTCGACGAGCTCATCAAGAACATTTCGTAAAGTTCATAATAATTCGTACTCAGGTACTTTTAGTAACAACACATTTAAATAAAAAATAAAAATACTGGTTTTTTAAAATATTTCTATTGTGACATCATTTCTTCAAAAATGGAAAGAATTTATTAAATTTATATAACTTTTAATGAACATTTTATTATCTTATAAAAATAAACAATTATATTTTATATTTTTATATATTAAAAGAAATAAATTAAGTGATGGTACAGCACAATGTTTATAAATCAATTTAAAAATGCAATTATTTTTAGTTTTGAAGATGGAGACCAATAGAGACAAATTATCAGACAGTCATTATTGAATATTTGCGCTGAAGAGCCGAATGCCAAATTAATTGAAAAGTTCTTACAATTTGCAAAAGCACTTACGAAGGAAAGTGTCGTAGTCTTATGTTGTTTAAATCAAGCATGTGACTGTTATCATCGTATTTTACCAGAATGTGAGCAAATCCAAAATCCAACCAGTTGGGGTGCCACTCATTAAAGGTGCCACTTTAAGATAAAAAAGACTTCAAAAACGCTTTTGCTTTCTTCTGGCGTTAAGAAACTAAAATCTTGTTTATATATACATTATTTGTGTGGTAGGAAAACAAAAAGAAATAATATTTTTAAGATTTTTTAAAGTTTAAGTAAAATATATAGAGTTTAACTAATATATGCTAACCGTGTAAAAAATTTTACGCTATTATTAAATCACCATTAAGAATAGCAACGGGTTGGCATGAATAGGGATAGTGGTTATTCACCACCTGTACTGCTACAAAAAACTCGTCACCTGTTATATATTAAAAACTCGTTGGTTACTTGCTATAGAAATTTCTGCGAGTTTTTTTTTATATTTGTGGGTATCCACGGGTACCCGTGGATATTTTAAAAAAAATTTAAAATTAAATATTTTTTATAAGAAGCTTTATCAAATAAATTATTTATTTTTTGGAAAATCTAAAAATAAAATTATACTAGTTTTTACAAGATTAATTAGATCTAAAAGTAGATTAATATATTATATTATAATAAAATATTTAATGCAAATAAAATATTTATTTTATATTATCAACATTTTTATAATAAATAATTTTATTAACTATGAATTTTTCATTAAAAAAATAAGATTGACATCAATGAATTTTGATAATTAATATTTTAATTTGATTTATTTCTCAAAAATATTATCTTTTTTAACTTATATATATATATATATATATATATATATATATATATATAAAATTTTAGTTTAGCGGGTAGCGGGTATCCACAGGTACGAGTACTATGATACCCATACTCATGCCCGTTAAGAAGTGGTAGAAAAAAATTCATACCCGCGGGTGGTGAGTACCCATTTATACTATTTGTATGGATATTTTTGCAGGTTTTACCAATAAATATCTGTGGACGCGGATTTTTTTGTCATCCCAAATCACCATATTTCATTTATGATAATTTGTTGACTTACCAATTGATATATTAAAAGTCATTATAAAATTTTTTTACACTCTTAGTGTATACTAATTAAATTAAACAACATATTTTTATTTTTAATATCATTTCATTGAAGCATTGGGATGTATTTAAAAAGCCTGAAAAAATTACATTATTTTAATAATTAATTATATTTATAATCGATTTAAATAATTATTTTTATTTTTTGTTTGGATAAATCTTCTAAAAATTTATTTGAAAATAATTAATCTTGTTTAAATATAATAAAAAATCAATTTTTTTTTATAAAACAAAAGTAAAAAATAGTTGAAAGAAAAAATAAACTGTTAAAAAATATTCATTAACTATAAATTTTTAACTTCTTAAAATCAAATTTTTTATAAAGAAATTTCTTTCCGTGTAAGTTAAATTCTCAAACGTCAATAAATTATTATTTATTGAAAACATTATAAATGGTTGGTTGTTTTCCGAACATGCTCTTAAATGTCCAGATGTTAAAGTTTTAACTTTTAGACTTACAACCTAAAATAATTTACCAGAAAAAGTAAGATAAAGTTTATATATACTATTTGGGTTTTTTCTAGTTATTCCAATTTAAAAATGTAGTCAAATAATTCTATTGTAAATTTCTGGTGCAATTAATATTTGCAACCAACTATCTTAAAATGCATAAAAAATTGTATCAATATTGCTTATAGAGTAGTTTAACGTATTTTTTATTTTATTTCGTTATGTATAACCTAATTAATAAGTTAGTCAAAAGTCAAGAAAGTAAAAGGTTAAATTTTATTTTTTATCAGTATTTTATTTTTTTTAGTTTAATCCCCTATTTTTTAAAATTTATTTAGTCCATTATATTTTTAATTAAAATAGTTTAGTTTGATCTTTTTGTCATATGAATTATTTTAAAAAATAAAAGTCATATTATAAAGCCGTCATAATTAATTTTAGTGATTAATAAATATAAACAATTTTAGAGATTTAACCGCCACAAATTTGCTATCAATATATTTTGCATAATCATTAAATGAAAACTGAAAACTCAAAAATTAATTTATAAGAGTTTAGTAAAACTAGATCAAAGTTGTAAAATGACAAATAAATACATCATTAATAAAATAAGATATTCAAAATGATTATAACATATTTTAATAACATAAAATAATTATATATTTAAATTATAAATTTCTATAATAACATATTTAAATTATAAATTATGTAATTATGTATTTAAATAATAAATTAATATAATTATTATTAAAATTATAATTTCTATAGTTAGATATATATACATATATATATATATATATTTAAAATTATATATTTAAATTATAATTTCTATAATTATATATTTATACTATAAATTAGTATAATTACATAAATGAAGGAAACACAAATGAAGTAGAAAGAAGTTGTATAATGTGATGAGAGAAAATTAGTGAGAGACAATGCATTAATTAATAAAAGATAAACATGTAAAAATAAAATCAGCTAGTAACTGAAAATAGAAGATCTTTTAGAAAAGTTACTTAGAATAACTTTTTTGAAAAATCTAGTAACTCTTAAAAAAGCTCTTAGATTTTTGCTATCAAGAACGAGTTAAAATAATTTCATCTAGCTTTCAGCTAGCTGAAATGGCAAGCCAAATACGCTTTATATCGACTGACGAAGATCGAAAACTAAAGCATCTAGCCTACTGAGAGACTGTCTATTAGGAACCATCTAACCAAGGAAGACAAGATCTTCTTAAGGGACTTTTTAAACAAATCAACATCTTCTTAAAGAGCAAGTTTCTACTCAAACCATCTTATAGAGATTTTTTATCAAGGAATTACATTCTCTTCTAAGCAAGCATCTTATTAGAAGGAAAGATATAGTCTTATAAACTGTTTAGCCATAAGAAAACACATCTTTTATCCCTATACCCCTAGAAGAGTAATTAGATAAGGTTCATGATCATGAAAAGATAAATCATGAATCTTGAAAAGAAGTCACACTTGATCAAGATGAAGTCTAAGAATATCAAACACGAAGTTAAGTCAATAAGAAATGGAGATTTAAGCTCTAAATAAAAGACTCTTTTTTAAGCTTAAAATTATAAAAAAAAATAGAGCTTGACAAAGAATGATAAAAAACTCACTATATGTTCATGTCATCTAAATTTGATGATAAATTGACTTCTACAATGGAGAATCATCATTGAATTTACAATGTAGAGTGAAATTTCAAATTTTACAAGTGGAGTTGAGAAAAAGTGACGAAAATAGTTAAAAGCTGAAGATCTACCTTGGGCAAAATGTCTCTAACATTTCACGGTCTGCAAAGCCACCAATCAGAACAAGTTGATACGTAAAGGTGAATAAGTGTTTCCAAATATCATAGAAAAGATGACAAGCTTGTGATAACTTCTCAGGATACATTCAATGTAAGATCAATGATGAAGTTTCATTGACCAGTTTTTAATCATTGAAAAGGAACAACAGTTATCACTTGAAGACTATACATAGAGGTTCATGAAAGAGAAGAAAGATCAAACTATAAGCAAGAAACATAATTGAAGTGTATAGAGTTGTTTAGTTTTCTCTAAGCATTTACGATGCTATCTTTCACCTAAAGTAATAAGATGTCTATCTTACAACTTTCTACTGAACCTAATTTGCATATCCTTCATACATACATACACATATACACACACACATATATACATATATATTCTCTTCTTAAGAAGAGTTAGCCTTGTACAAACTTTCAAACTATCTTTGTATGAGTGAGAAGTGACTTATTGTTAAAAGAATACTCGGTGGAAAGTCGAAAGTAGCTTAGTGACTAAACAATACTATGGTTTTTAACACAGGGGGAGTTGTGTTGTATAACTAAGAGTGATCTAAGAATATTTGTTGTAAGTCAGCAGTGAAGGAAAAAATATTTGTTGTATTTCTTATTAAAATAGTAGAACCTTCTAAGGGGTATTTAGAAGAGATTGATGTAACTCACATTTAGTGAACCAGTATAAAAACAATGTTCTTGCTATCTTTCTATTACAATGCCTTCTTAACTATGATTGATTTATAACGTGAATAATTTTTATAAGAAACTCTATTTATAAGAATTTATTTTATCCATATTAGCTTATTAGAAACTTATGATAAATTAATTTGTTTTATTTTACGTAATTGTTTATGAAAGGCTTTTGAAAATTCTTATATCCTTTATCAAAATGTTTTAGAAAACCTCTTCTTAAGGTGGTTTGAGAAAGGTAAGGAGGGGACGTAGTGGTTTAAGTCCATGGAGGAGGAACTTGACTTATTAAAGAAGAACCACACATGAAAGCTTGTGGATCTACCTAAAAGGAAAAAGGGTAGTCAAATGCAAGTGGATCTTTAAGAAAAATGATAAAATTCTTGGGGTAGAGATGGCGAGGTGATAAACCGAATTTTTATTCGTATTTTTATCATGTTTAATATCTATTTGTAAAGAAAGAATTGCATATTTATTGGCAGAACTCATTTTAGTGTTCATTCTTACTTTAGATAGGACAAAATAGGGTCTTTTCAGAACAATTATTGAAGATCCAGGTCAGCACGAATGTGCTCCAGTTCAACAAAGTCGTGTTAAGTCAACACAATCCAAAAGTCAGACAGACGAAACATAATCAAGCTCAATTCAGCACGACCATGTTACGATCACTAAAATACGAGCATAATCGTGCTTAAAAGTAGCATGACCATGCTGCGATTGCAAAAATGTGAGCACAGTTGTGCTTAGCAATAACACGACTGTGCTCACTAGGCCTAGCAGAAAAACGCTAAAAAAGCCTAAAAGTGTTCTTTTAAATACTAGAAAAAAAGAAACAAAAAGGGGCTTGCTTTGACTCCAAAAGAGGAGATAGATTTATGACTTAAGAGATGAAGAACGATGAGGAAGCTTTGGGATTGAGGCAATTCAGAGTGCTTCATACAATAATGATTTATTTATTTGATGTACTCTGCTATTAGAAAGTTGCTTGGCTGTGCATTATGCATATCTGGCTAAACCTCTTTTCTAGGGTTGTGATGTAAAATCTTTGTAATTTTCCCTTGCATTTTGCATGATTACTTAATGTCGTTAAATGATTAATTTACTTCTCTATTTTATTAGTTACATCTTAATTGTTTAAATAGTCATGATCATTGATATTTGAACAATTGATCTGGGGAGTAAGTAAGTTATTGCTTCGGTAAAATCAACCAAATTCATCAAGCAAACCTCTAATTGAGTGTAAAAAAACTAGTCTTGATTTGAAGTTTTGCATGATTAGACTAGATAACAAATTAGGATTATAGTATGGTTGAATGATCAAACACACTACAACAACGTAGTAATCTATCGGTAATCATTGAATGACAAAGAACGAGATTGTTTAGTAATGAAGGTAAGCACATTGTAGTGAAAATCACAACCCTAGGTCTTAACCCATTGCACTCTAAAACCAATCTTCTCTCTTATTTCACTTATTACTCCAAATCTGAATTTTTGTGACTCACTCAGTAAAATATTGATTTGTTTAATTGTTCTTTTATCTTTAAATTGAATTATTGAACTAGATCTGATCCTTTGGGTATGATATCTGAACTTAGATCCACCATTACTTTTATGTAGGGTACGTTTGCCCTTAAGCGGTCATATTTTAAGCATCACGAGGCTTGTGGCGAAGGGCTCCATTGTGAACTAGTATGGTTTGTACCTAGAGTAGATGGATGTCCAAACAATGTTTCTATATAGGAACTTGAAGGATACCATCTATATGGCGCAGACAAAGGGGTTTGCTGATGACCATAGAAAGGTTTGTCTACTTTAGAAATCATTGTATGGGCTTAAGTAAAGTCCTAGGCAATGGTATAAGAATTTTGATGATTTTCTCATGACGATGAGGTTTAGAAGATGTAGTTATGATAGTTGTGTCTAGACATTTTCAAAAGGAAAAACCGTCTATATTTGTTGTTGTATGTAGAGGACATCCTAATAGCTAGCTGGAGCAAGTTAATGACCGATCAACTTAAGACAAAGTTGAAAATAGGTTTCAAGATGAAGGATCTTGGTTCAACCAAGCATATCCTTGAGATAGATATAGAGAGAGATCAAATGAAGGGTGGGATGTGTTTGAATCAACAAAGCTACCATAAGAAGGTTGTGAAGAGGTTTCGAATGCATCAATTGAAGCCTATGAGGACATCCTGATAGCTAGCTGGAACAAGTTGATGATTGATTAAATGAAGACACAGTTGCAAATAGGTTTTGAGATGAGGGATCTTGGTTCAACCAAGCATATCCTTGAGATAGATATAAAAAAGGGTCAGAAGAAAGGTGAGATGTGTTTGACTCGATAAAGCTACTGTAAGAAGGTTATGAAGAGGTTTCAAATGCATCAGTCGAAGCCTATAAGGACACCTTCAGGGGCACCATTAGAAGTTGTCTACAAGCCAAACTCCTAGTTCTTGGGAGGAAAGGAGAAGGATGCATTCAATCTCATATATTAGTGGGGTTAGAAGCATCATGTATGAGATGATTTGTACGAGACTGGACTTGGCTTATGTTGTGAGTATGGCCAGCAAGTTCATGGTGAATCCAAGACCAACTCATTGGGAGACACTAAAGTGGATGCTAAGGTACATGAACAGAACTCTGTGTTCGGATCTTCTATAAAAGGCTTCATGAATCCTGATTATGCAAGTAGTATGGACATTAGAAGGTTCCTTTCTAGGTATGTGTTTATGCTATTTCGGTGCACTATTAGCTAGAAGGTGAACCTTTACTCAGTAGTAACATTTTCTACTACAAAGGTGGAGTATAACGCATTAGTGGAAGGGATGAATGAGGATTTATGACTAAGGGGATGTTGGGTGAGTTAGGGATTGAGTAAGAGTACATCCCAATACATTACGATAGGCAAAGTACTATTCATCTAGCCAATCATTAGATCCATTACAAGAGGTCCAAACACATTAATGTGAAACTTCACTTCATTCAAGATGTGGTTGAAACATGGGCACTGGAGGTTGTAAAGATAGATTTTGAAGACAATCCTACATATATGTTTATCAACCTTTACCAAGATGCAAGTTTGAGAGGGTTCTTGAACTTGGTTAACTTTATATGAAGGAGTTATTAGCAGAGGTTGATTAGAAGGTGGATCAGAAGATCGTGGAGGATTCTCGATTCAGAGTCAATGTGGAGTAAGAGTTAAGTGGAAGTTTCTGTTGGAGTGACAATGCGTTTAGTGAAAAAACATCTCGTAGAAGGGCCTAGTGGAGATCAACTAGTGGGAGCGTCTAGTCTTTACATGTTGGACCATCTATTGTCTGCTCTTCTATGAGCTTCTATTGTAACCATAATAGTTTCTATCTTAGTATCATATCTTGTATATAGGGGTTGTGGGTCTATTGGTTAGTTACGTCACCTGACCTGTTTGTAGCCTTATATACCTCTATTGAAACAATTTTCTATTACATGCGTATCAATGACGATTACACTCTGTCTTTTATGTTTTCATCCTAGGTCTTCTGTGGCTCTTATTCTGTCACTTTCTCTTTCATTCTTATGATTGTATTTGCTTAACTTTTTATTGTCTTGTGTGTTTTTGGGTAAAGAAATCTAGCATGGTACAATTACTAAATTATAAATTCATTGTGTGCACTAGTTTAATGAGAAATTCGATTTTAATAATATTAGCTATAACCTATAACTGAATCTGGGTTGTCTCAAACAAACAATTTTTTATTATAATATAGGAGGGTTAAGTGTTTTAAAAATTAGGAATGTATGTCATTTGACAAGACCACCGGATAGGTAAGTGTAATTTTAATTTTTCAAAATTATATTGCAAATAACAAACTCTGATTGATTGATAGTACATGTACTTCTTTTTTTTTTTCTATCTTCAGAGTTTAAAATTACAGACGAAATAATTAGAGTCTCACGTGTCAATGCATCACGCAACACACAAGCAGAAAGTGTTGGTTGCGAAAATGCAGAAAATGTTGGTTGCAAAATACAAAAGGAATGTAGAAATTAAACGAGATGAAATGTTTTAATATAAGAAAATGTATTCCCATTCTAGTGATAAAATCTACGTTTTTCTCGCTCTCTTTCAATGCAGAGGTACAGATATTGGAATGTGTTGCCCAGAGAAAGTACATGGTTTGGTTTGGGCCGAAAAGATTACGAACGAAAAAGAGGTATCTATTTCCCTTTCTTACTGTATATTTCAACAGAGGGACAGCCTCTGTCTAAGATTTCTCATTATAAATCTCCATCTTTTTTGCCCTTCCACAGCTATCAGTTGTCTCACTAGATATAGGGATTACAAATTGTACTTTAATTATATAAATTAAAATGTTAATATGATAAAGTTAATAAATTTATTGAATATAAAAAGTTATAATGAAATAATATAAAATATTTTTACATTATCATGCTACAAATCTTTATATTTATATATATATATATATATATATAAATAGCTACATATAAGATAGACAATTATTTTTAGATTTGGATATTGAATATTAATTTATATATTATATTGCTAAAGTTATATATTCATATCATTTTATTTTTAAGATTATAAGTACGTGGGTGATTTATCAAGGAGTTAAGAGAATCCTAAAATCTATTTCCTTCCCTAATTACCATGTTTGCTTATTTTAATATTATGTGCATATATTTTTAATGTAATGTTTGGATTATTTAAGAAAGACTTTTTATATAATTGCAACAATTATTTTAATTAAATTATTATTGCTTTATTATTATTAACTATATACATTAAAAAAGTACGATATAGATATATAAATACTTAGCAAATACAGATAGGAGGATTAAAATTATTATTTGCATATTATGAGTCAGATATGATATTATTTTTAAATTGTTTAAGTCACGAACAAGTATTATAGTATCTATCTATTTTTTTTTAGAGTGAAATAACAAGAAATGAGAGATAAGTGATTGATAAGATGAATAATATGATATGATAAGAAGAGAAGGATATAATATAGAAATATGAGAGTTGTGTTTGTAAAATTGAGTCTCACAATGTAAAAAACATATTATTATTCAATTATTTATAGTGAATTTCTTAACTTTAACAATAATAATTTAAAATTTCATACCAACAATTATAAATAACGTAAAGCTATTTGTTTCTATCATTATATATTGAAAAGATTATAAGAAAAAAACATGGTTAGACAAACTAATTTTTACTTTACTTTATATATAATAAATATATAGGCTTTGTCAATTGCATCTTTAGTCTTCTTACATTTGTGATATTTATTTATCTTTAAGGGTATATTAGTCTTTAGAATTTTTTTTGACAACCCCACTTTTCTATTTACATCTCCCACACTATCTACTTCTCCTTTACATACATCATAATTGTTGAAATATTTATACTAAGAGTAATTAATAATATTATAATGTTAAGTAATTTTTGTTGTGGCATAGATTATAAATATGTGGAGATCAAGGGGTTGTTCGTGAGGTTTCGAGTTCAATTACACATGTAACTATGTTAAATATTAACATGAAGAGTTTTCTTCCATAATGGTTATCTGCTTTTGGCAAATAGGCAATTGTTTATTAAATTAAATCATAAATATTTAAATAAACTTAAAATTAAAATAAATTAAAGTTTCTAATTTCAAATTTTGGATTCAAATTAAAAGGTGAATTCTAAAACCTAAACAAAAATTAAGATAAGAAATTAAATCAAAGAAAAATATAAATTAAATTAAAATAAATTTTTTTATAAAAAAAATAAAGAAATAATATTTTAAAGAATTTTTAAAGTTTATGTAAACATAAATTTTAATTAGTATATATTGTCAGTGTAAAAAGTTTTACACTCACATTCAATCACAAACATTCATTTATGTTAAGTTTGTTGAGTTTACCAATTAATAAAGTCATATAAAATGAAGAAATGTGAGTGAACATCGATGTAAAACTCTTTTACACTATTAGTGGATGCTAATTAAACTCATATAAATTATTCAAATTTTAGAAAAATTCTTGGAATTGGGTTTTACACACAATCTGTTGGCTCGGTTTAATTATCTTACCTTTACTCGCGATTTAATTATCAATGTAAGGTAACATTTACCAAGATACGAAGATGTATCTAATTGAATTAACCCTTAATTTACGTCATTATGTCCTTGAATAATTAAAATTACTTTTGTGAAATAATGCTTAAGTTCCTTCCTTGGTATTCTAACAATTAGATTTTTTTTAAGGGATGAAAAATAAACATTTACATAATGTCGTAATTTTATTCCCGAAGTTAACCGGAAATCCTCGATTTAATTGAACATGAGTACAAGTATGAAAAATGCTTATTTGTTAAGTTGAGGATACAAATACCCACCATATTCTCATACTTGCGTTATTTTAATGACTAAAATACCCTCAAACACTTATCTTTGATTTATTTTATCTAATTTTCAATTCAAATTAGCCCTTAAATTCTTGCTTTGCTTCACAAATTACAACTTTTGGATGTCAAGAATGGTTTGACATACAAATTAAAAAATTTTTGTTTATTAAATAACTTTTGAAATAATATCATTGTATATAAACAATTTATTTTTATTGAAAAATTATTATAATTTTTTTTGCAGGTATGAGACAGATACAAGAATACATGATACCTGAGACCCAGATGGAAACATAAATTTTATACCTATTGGGTATTAGAGACAAGGATAAGGATGAGTTCCAGGAACAATAATTGGGATGAGAATGATATACTCATACCCATCCATGTCCCGTCCCATTGTCATATCTAATTCTTCTCCCAATTTGTCCTTATTGAAGGAAAATGCTAATCAAGCGCATATTGTATTATAAATTTAATAAAGAAGAAATCAAAAGAAAATCCAATATACACATAAAATACTTCAATTAAGTATCAATAGAATCCATAGATACACATCAATCCTAAAACAAAATGGTCTACTCATACATAGTCATAAAAACTAAATAAATAAGATAAAATAAGGTCAAACCAGAATTCAAAGGAAAAGGAAGCAGGAGGAATTTAAAGCCTATCTCATCAATCAATAAAAGAATTATTCTAAATCTTAATTAACTACATAAAATTTCTATTTACCATAATGTGTTCCATAAGGTTTTAGTCAAAAAATAAAACAAAATAAAGTTAGATGACTTAGAAAAGTGTGTATTTCGGATGTAATTTTTTTAATTTTAAGAATCGATTCATTTTCTTTTTGAATGACTTTCAAAGTTCCAAAATCCAAAAATTCACTTTCATGTTCCAAATCATTCTAAGAATGCTTCAAATGTTAGTAAATCATGTCCTAAAATACAAAATTAAGTTCTAGAATAAAATAAAATGACACTTGAAAACCTTAAATGCAAAAACTAATTTTAAAGAACATACAAAAAATAAAATCAAAATTACAATAAGACCTAAAATTGAATAGTTAAAAATACAACAGATCAAATATTAAACAATTTTATATATGAAAAAAACTACTAATATTATTCATAGGAACTAAAATCTTACTCAATTCATTAATTATTTATTACATTAGTTACTAAAAATATCATAATTAAAATAATTTTAGTTAGTAAAGATGCCACAAATATTACAGAGAGAGAAAAAATAATTTTAGTCACTAAAGATACTATAGATTAGGTAGCCTATCCAAATAAACTTCAACCCCAAATGCATCTTGAGAATAAAGCATTTAATTGAGTTTGTTCTTTGAATTATTATTTTTAAATTTGCTGAATTTTTCTAGATGTTGACTAGTGCTGGTTAGGACACATATGTAATTATTTAATTATCCCATGTCTTGTTTTAATAAGTGAGACTTTTGTTCATTGCAAAATAAATTTAAAATAATTGTGTGTTGGCGAATCATATAAAAAAATATAAAATTTCCTAATTAACAATTTCAACAAATAATTTTATTTTTTTATTTAGCACAATATCAATGAACAATTTATTTTGCTAATATTGCAAAAAGATCTTGTTAAAAATATTATAAAATATCATTTTGCTTAAAAGAAAAATCAATCTTTGATTGAAGGATCAACCTAAGACTCAAATTCTAGTTAAATCAGAACAATTGGTATCAGTTGATTCACTCAATGGTTTATAAATATAAAATGAGTTTAATTAGTATTTACTGTCAGTGTAATAATTTTTATACTTACATTAAATCACACAATATTTTATTTATGGTAAATTTATTAACTTTACCAATTAATACTTTAAAAATCATATAAATAGAGGTCGTGATTAAACATCAGTATAGTGCATACTAATTAAACTCATAAAATATGATTTACATCTTTAAAATTATTTATTTATTATGAATTTTAATTGTACAAAAATAAACCTTTTATTATCTATTGGATAAAAAACCTTATATTATATGTAACACAAACTAAAAGATCAGTTAAATAAAGAATGTTATTCATGATTTTTTTAAAAGAGTGTATTAAAAAAATATTTTTTTATTTTAAATTAATTAACAATTAAGTATATCTTACCAAATAATGACTTAATATAGATAGAATAGTTTACAAGTTCTTTATTTTAATGTAGTTTATCATTTCTTAATTCTTTATCTTCACTGCCATATCCTTTCTTATTTATATTATCTTGGTAAGAGAATTTCCTCTTTATCCCAAGGCTTCTTTGTCCTGAGCATTAAACCGACCCATTGGATGGGTAACAGTTGATTTAGATAATTTTGTGGCCACTGGCAACCTTCCTTTAGGAAATCTACCAATCAAATTAATTTTCTTCTTATTTTAGTAATCAAATTAAATTTGAAGTCAAAGTCTAACACATCCGTTGCTTGTTAAGGAAAATCAAATAGGGGTGTTAGCTACTACAAAAAAGGGTGGGATTGCAGGACCATAAACAAGCCTTTTCGTCATACCCATTAAGCCAATTTTCAAAATTGAACAACCCATTTGCTTGTTGAGGTTATCATCTATGGATTGGCCTCCAACTCCAAGCCTCAAACACCTTGTTCAAACCTTTGACTTCAAATAAAATGACATTTCAAATTTCCAATGCTTTTCATTGTTCCAACATCTGATTATCATGATTAAGAGGAAGCATTTCTTTATTACTACTACTGTTTAAAAATTTTAATCAATAAGCGACCTGTAAAAACTATATTGTATATGCTTTGTTTATTTTGTTGCAAAATTATAGATGTTTTAAAGTATAATTAATATAATTTTTTTAATATTTCTCATTTAATATCAACTATTAGTGATATATATAGTTAAAATATTAAATAAAAATATTTTAATAGATTTATAACAATATTTTCGTTACATTAAATATTTTTTAATTTATATACATTAACTTTAAACATAAAAAATGGAACTGATGAATATATTGTATAAACAAAAATTATTACAAAGTTAAACTGATTTATAATGCATATACCAGGAACAAATGATAAATAAATGAGAAAATCCTAAGTATTTATGACATATACCAATACAAGAAAAAAATTAAGTATTTATGTTATATATACACCAATAAATAAGAAAAATCCTAGTACTTTTTTAATCTCGAATTAAATAATTGAATCTTATACAATCATATCAGATATTTAATATCTTCACAATCTTTTAAAATACTAACAAACTTCTATAAAAAAAATATTAGCATAATATTTAATACTTTCACAATCTTTTAAATTACTAACAAACTTTGTAAAAAAAAAAAAAAGCAGATATTAAAGGTATATTAAGAAGGTATATTGAGAAGGAGTATTTCAAAATGAGCACAAATCAATGAATCTAAAACTGTATTGTTTTCTTTCTAATCTTTGAATTTGTAGAATATTTTTTAGAGTTTAATTAATATATTTTGAAAATGAAAATTTTAGCCTTAAGTAGGTTATGATTTAAATGTACACTCCTTTTTCTCTATTTTTATTTAGTTAACATTTTCAGAAATTTTTTTATAACAACATTTTAGAACTATTACTTTCTTAATTAGTATATAGTGTAAAAAATGTTTTAGCCTTAAATAGGTTGTAATCAGATGTCAAAAGAGCATACACTCTTTTTTCTCTATTTTTATTTAGGCAACATTTTCAGAACTATTACTTTTAATTTCTTTTCAAAAAAAAAAAAGAATATATATATATATATATATATATATATATTGCTTAAAAATCATTCTAATACTGATTTTGAATTACTCTAATTTAATTTAAACTGCACTTAATTAGTAACAGAGAAAGAAAGTAGCATATAGAAAAGCAAAGAAGAAAAATTATTTACCACTTTTCTAGAGCTGCCCCATCACAAATACTTGGACACTTAGTAACATTAATTTACCAATTTAAATTTATTAGAATTTCGAATGTACAATATGACAATATATCTTTAATCACGCTCAAATCAAGTGCTTCGCCTGTATATCTTCATTCTTCGCCTTGTTCTACCCTTATCCAATTACACAGCATAACAAAGAAAAGAAGAAAACAACAACACAGTTACCAAGCTTACCCCATATTGACTTATCAACTCAAAAAAGGGATAAATCATTTTTTATAAAAGAAATAACACATCAATATACCAATACATTATAATGAAAAATCTAAAGACAATTTTAGTCATGAAGCAGCAGAGTCATCATTTTCGTCATAATCAAGGACATCAAAGAAGGGGTCTTTGAGCAACTCAGCCGCAGAAGGTCTAGCCCTTGGCTGAGCAATGCACCTCTCAATGAAGGCCTTCACTTCAGGATCTTTAACCTTTTTCAAGGCCTCAGGTCTCACACCTGATGACACCTTCTTGTATATCTTGGCAACATTGTCACACTCGCTATAAGGAATCTCTAGTGTCACCATCTCTAACACACACATTCCAAATGAGTATATGTCAATCATTTCTGTGTAGTTCTCCTCATATAACTCAGGTGCCATAAATTCTGGTGTCCCAAGAATTGAATGTGCAGAGTGACTCTTTCCCACAATTGCTGCCAAACCCAAGTCACCAATCTTAACCTAATACACATGAAAACAAAATTGTCACACATTCATTTAATAGAGACTAATTCACAAGATACTAAAATACATCTAAGGGACTAATATCTTGTCTTGTTGAAGTTTATCCTTTTAACACTTACAAAATTCATAAAGTAAAAAGCAGTGTAATTTCCAAAGTTTTAAAAAGGTTGGAGACTGTAGTTTCTTCTCGATAAAGATGACTGATGTGACCACAATTCTGTTATTTTGTATCGGTTTATAACTTTGCAATCAAGAAAATGTGATTGAAGCAAACTTTTCATTTGGAAAACAAAGAATGTACCTGGCCTGTATTCCCATTCACGAACACATTACTGCAATTGAGATCTCGGTGGATAATACAAGGGTCATGCAAATGCAAGTAATTCAAGCCCTCCAAAATCTGCTTGGACCACTTTTTCAAGGCCTTCATGGACACATGTCTGTGCTTCTTCCTGTACTCCCTCAGATCCCCGCTGGTGCAGACCTCAGTGATGAAGTTCAAAGTGTTGTGCGTCTCATTCCTCCAAACACTGTATAATGAAATTATGTTTTTGTTGGTCAAACTTCTGAGCAACCTCACTTCAGAGTAGAGTCTATCCACCATGGTAGGGTCATCACTGAAATTCCTCAATTTCACTTGGTTCCAAGCCACCTCTATACCCTCTTCTTGATCAAATGCCCTATACACCTTTTTCACGGCACCAGATCCCAGTAGTTCGCTATATCTGCCATATCTGTTAGTTGGATCAACTTCAACAAATGGTTCTGAGTCTTTGTCAGATACATCAGGATTAACACTCGGCATCTAGCATCAAACATGGATCACAGGCACTATCAGAATCAGACCAAAATACAGTGCAAATAAATAAAAATTTTGCTTTTCCAGTCTGATTTTTCATCAAACAAAATCATCATGTTATTGAAATTTATAAAACCCATTATCATCATTCATATAAAGATTTCACCTTCTAGACAGGAAATTAAATTAAAAGAATCAAATCTGGCATATTAGCAAGCATAAAATTCAGATAAAAATTAATGAGACAAATAAGCAAAAAGAAATAAAATCTCATTACTATTGGGGTTATTAGCACATTGAGTAAAACTATGATAGAGGATTAAAATGCAGAATAGAGAAAGGGAATGATGATTACCATGAGGAAAAATGAATTGCTTTTTTTCAAAGAAAGAGATGCTGAAGAAAGAAGTGTATGTGACGTGAGAAGAAGAAGAGTAAGACACATAAACAGAAAAAGAGGAGCAATTTGTGGAACTATATATACAGAAAATCAAGGAGGGTACGTCAGTCCAAAGTGTCGTTTGATTCGGATTAGATGATATTTCGGAACCGTTTTACAAAATCTTTTCCTGATTTGTAAACCATAAATAAAATCTAATTCAACTTTGTATAAAATCTTATACACTTAAGTCAGCAATTCAAATAAAAAATCTACATTATCTTTAAGAAATTAATTCTTTGCTTTCAAATATTCTTTGTTATAATGGAATAAATAATATCCAAAAATAATTTTTAAAATTTTATAAATATACTATATATATATATATATATATATATATATATATATTATTGTCCACTCCTTTGTATAACAACCAAGTAATTATTAATAGTTAAATAAACAATTACCCGGTAAGCTAATCTAATTGATTAATTAGGTTAATTAATAATAAGGTTCTAACTATTTAATAAATTTTAATTAAGCATGTATGGTTAAGCTTATATAAAATAACTTATTTGGATGATATTTGAACCTTAATTATGCTATTGAATGTGTTGAGTATTGGAGGCCACTTCCGCAGTGCAATGCAGAATTTAATTCAATTTAAGGACTATAAAAGTATTTTTATTTTAAAAAGTATTTTTAAATTTAAATAACTACAGAAAAATTTAAGGATTTAAAAAATTATTTTGAATCTTGGAAGATTAAAAAAAATCATTTGAAAAATTGAGAGTCTTTTAAATTTGAAAATTTGATAATCTTGGAAAGATTAAAAAAGTCATTTACATAACCAAAATAAATTATTTTTAGATCTTAAGGAAAGAGGAAAGGAGAGAGAAGATAATGGATTCCAAACTCATTATAGCTAACAAAAACTAATATTATTATCAATGTTAATATTTGATTCATAAAAAAAATTTAAAATTTAAGATAAAAAATATTAACCAAAATTTAAATGATTAAAAAAATGTGAGAACGATTTCTTAAATAAAATAGCATTATTAAAATTTAAGTTTGAAAGAAAAATTCTACTTAGAGCTTTTAGTTTGTTTTTCAAAAGTTGAAAAGAAAATATGAAACTAAACATCCATATTTGATTAATTGAGTCCTTAAAAATTTCAAAACCATCAATTGTTATTTTCAGTTAATTTTAACTCACCATAAACTAATTTCCGGGACTTAATCATAAAAAAAAATATTGAAAAGCAAAGACAAAATTGTAATATTTTTAGTTTACAAACTTAATTAAAAATTCTCAAATAGTTTTAAAATCCAGCAGTTAAGATTTTGTTCTGGGATATCCCCTAATCTCTATCAGTTAAGTTGATCTTTTGTCTGAAAAAAAGAAGAAGTTAAGTTAATCTTTTATTTGCAACTGATGTTTAATAATAAAATTTAAAGTCAATTAAATTTTCTTTTTTTTTAAAAAAAATTTCAAGTATGTGAATATTCCATTTTGATCAAAATAATCCAAAAATAAAATCAAAGAGAGGGAAAAATTAAAAGTTTGCTAAAATAATGTAAAGAGACCTGGAACAAAAGGGAAATCATGAAGCCAGTATTATATTATATTTTTTATCTTTTCCAAATTTAATCAATGCTTTAGATTTTGTTTCTTTGTTATCTCAATTCTTTACTATACTTGTTTTCTCCTTTATCTTATCCGGTCGTGTACGTCTCTTTTAAATTTCTTTCGAAGGAAACTTCATCTAATTTTATTTGCTAACTCAGTCAATTAAAAAAGTTTGTTTTCTAAAGAAAGGAATTCTTTTTTTAAGGAATTAGTATTTTGATTTGAGTAACGTATAACATAAATATTTATCTTTATATAGCTCATATTTTTAATATATGAATTATATTGTAATTAAATTCATAATAAATATATGTTTTAAACATATAAATTATATTATATACAAATAAATAATTTATGTTATGATATATGTGGTTGTTTTAATTGTACATAATTTAAAAAATATTTAATTTAAAATTAAGGATGAAAAAGGGATAAATTGAAGAAGATAAGTGATTAAAAAATTACATATACGGATAAAGATAAAACAAAAGCGATTTGAGATAATTCAGTAAAAAAGTATAAGTTAATTGTTTTCTTTTTTCTTTTTTTTCAAATGAAATTGTAAGCTCATCGTTAAATCAAATTAGGAGCTAACTAAGTTCATAGTTCTTAAATTTTGTTAGTTCTAAACTTTAGTTTAATCAGACAAAATCGTTAAACTTTTTAAAAATTTTGTTTTTAGCCTCTAATTTATTTAAAAATTCACGTGTAGTTTGAAGTTCTCGCGTTTAAAAAAGTAGATATTATTTTTTAAAAAAGTATTTGGATTTACAATGAACCGTCTAAATTATGATATAAGATTTTTTTTTTAACTATAATCGAAAAATTCTTTTTTAAAAAAAACTACTTGAATTAAATTTATAGCTAAATATACAAGATGAATATCTATCATGTAAATGAAGATAAAAAATCATAGTTTGAATAATATTTTTTTTTAAATTTAATTATTATGCACAAATCATAAAAGAATTTTAAATTTATATTTAATTATAATTTTTTATTTATATATTTTTAAAATATTAATTAATAAAGTGAACAAACTTATTATAAATAACATTTAAATTGTGATTCAACATAATTTTTTTTTATTAGTTGCAAAAATATGTGTGAAATGTCTATATTCCAAGAAAAAAAAATATTGAGAATAGTTGATACAGAGGAAAGGAACAGTTTTACTTCTCAACGTGTGTGTTTTAATTACAAAATAGAGAAGTAGATGTGATTTTGTAGTCACAAAATATTTTTATTTTTTAAATTCTTAACATAATTTAAATATTTGATACTTATATGTTAAACTAGTAAAGTATGCGTGTATGAGGGTTTGAAATTTTAAATAGTTTATTATCAAAGTCAGTGGATAAAATTAATAATTTTTAAATAATAATCAAGATAGGATCATTCGTAGCATTCTTAAAATTAAATAAAAATATTTAAATTTATTATAATCGTAATTATTTTAACTATAAATTAATTTAAAAATAAAAAATAAAAGATATTAAGGTGTGATGACATGTAAAGAAATAATCATAAAAGACTTTTATTTGTTGTTTCTGCATAAATGCACCTAAGTATTATTTACAACTAACCATCGAAGATATCTTTCGTCACAATGGGGGACAGTATGCAAAAGACAACTCAAACGCTCAAGAGAGAAAATATAGGGAAATAGAAAGTAAAGATAATATAATGAATCGATGGTAGACACATACCTCATAATCAGCTATTTACAGTAAAAATATGAGTTTTTACTTGATGGATATTTTGTTTAAAGTAGGTATTACCTTTATTTGTTTAAAGTAGGTATTATCTTTATTTGTTGTGCTCTGTTTTTATCTGACGACTATTTTGTTTATCTCACTCACCTTTGTTGGAAATAACATTAATTAGTGGTTATGCTAATTAATCTGTGATTAATTTGGTTAATTGGTTTATTATGGACTCAAGGTTTTCGGTGAGGCCGAAATCCCTTATACTATTGATATTACTTTCTCCTCTGAAGGATGTCATCCTATATTTCAGTTTTCGGCTATGCCGAAATCTGAAGTCTTTGTGTCCTCCTATCAATTGGTGCTTTTGAGTTGTGCTGAAATTTGAAATCTCTTTAATGTTGATGTCTGAAGGTGCTTTTGTGTTTATTTCGAATTTTGGTTGTGCTAAAATCCGAAATCCTTTTGATCCTCTATTTTAAGGGTATTTAGGTCATTTTGTTATCTTTCATTCCTCATGACTATACATTTGTTATTAAGGTCAAATAGTTTTATACCGCTATTGATTGTAATTTATTTTTTAAAAAAACTAAAAAATTGAAACAATTTCAATTTACTTATATGTTAATTATAATTTTTTTAAGTTTGTCACATTTTTTTTGTTCAAATCATGTAATTAAGACCAATAAAATTTAGTCTTCTTGAGTCAAGGTTGATGAGAATGAATTGTGTAAAGAAACCCTATATCTGTGAAAGGTTCAAATATTTTGCTAGTTTAATGATGAGTCACACTTTGAAAATCAGTTAATTAACATGGTGCTTATTACTTGAATCTTGCAAAACATGTGCAAAAGATATGAATCCTTAGTACTATGTAGGCTGGCCATATCCCGTGATATCCTAGACTTAGCTTTTGCTCTTCATGGAATTATGGACACACCAAAGAACATGTGATATGAACAAATTGCATGCCTTTTGCAACCACTAAGCATATATAGTGTCTTATCTCACCAACATTTCAGAAACCACTTGTTGGTTTTTGAGTATCACAAAACCATTTCCTGGTTTTTGAGTATCACAAACCATTTGCTGGTTTTTGAGTATCACAAACCATTTGCTGGTTTTTCTGCACAACATTAATTGTTAGTGATTATTTTGTGCTATAACTTATTTGATAAAATTGTAATTTTTTTAATATATTGGTGTAGAGTATTTATTAGTTTTTTTATAATTAATTTTTGTTGGTGAAAAAATTTTGACTGATCACTTCTAATGAAATTTTTCTTATTAATCACGTTTTTTTTTTCTACAAAATTCATACTCGAATTCTAGACTTTGCTCAAGAAACAACATAGTATTTGATGAAATTATAGTTGCAACTTTACAACATATCCTTTAAAAGAACAAGTGGTATAAAACATTTAAATGTTTAATTAATTCATACCGTTTATTGTTGTTGATATTAGTTAAAATAAGTATCTCAATAAAAAATTATATTGTGATGCATGTGAAGATGAGGTCACATGGTGAGAAATACTATCTTTTCATGCACCCTATAATGTCTTAAAGGTGAGAATAATGTGAGTGTGTTTCTTTCCTTGAGAAATCTGCCTTCTTCAATGTGCTTATTAATTTATCAAAATAAGACATTTTAGCTGCTTTAAGGTGTAACAACTAAAATTTAAATTTCAGCCGTTTGATTATTTTGGAATTAAAAATTTTCTCTTCTAAAATCATATAAAAAAAGATAAAACTGGGACAAACTAATTCAACCTAACAAGGTCACAGTCCACCATGCTAACCATTGGGACAAATTAGATTGATTATATATCAAGATATAACTCGAACTAACTATCTAATTCATAATCTATTAAACTAATTTTTATAATTATGAACATTAATATATAATATTATTTTTTTCAAATCAAATTATACATAACTCTGTAAAATAACAATATTTGTGTTGTGTTAAGAAGGTAAATTAAAAGAGTGTATAAAATTGCAACTCAATTTTTAGCCCAATCTAAGGTCTTAACAAGTGTTGTCCACAATGTTGGAAAAAGCAAATGTGACTTTCTTAGATGTGCTAGATACTTTTCCAAAATTTTTCTTAAAATTATTTGATTATATCTTGCAAGAGAGAATTGAGTTGTTGGAAAATTTCATATTAAATAGCAAATGTGACTTTTTTAGATGTGACAGATACTTTTCCAAACTTTTTCTTAAAATTATTCGATAATATCTTGTAAGAGAGAAGTGGGTTGTATTCGTAAAAGAACAAGAGGTAGTGGTGACATTTTGTTTTGGTATTTTTTATTTTCTTTTTTTAAACAAAACAGTTGCGTTTGGTTAGAAGAAAATATTTTCGTTAAAAAAATTTCAAAAAACAACTGAAAAAATAAAAAAAAATTTGTTTTCAATGATTTTAAAAGTTAACACAAGTGAAAATTTAATAGCAATATTGTAATTATATAAAAAATGTATAAATATCTTTTGTCGCAAGGCAAAAAGCTTAGTCGTTTTCAACTTCGAGAGTGACTTCAGGGGATTTCTATTTCATTAAACCATATATATAAATATTTTATAATATTTTTACTAAAATTAATTAAATTTAACAATATTATTTTTTGAAAATAAATTTAACAAAATTGATTAAAATATCAAGTGAAAATAAACATATTTTTTTTAATATAGAAAACTTGAAAATGAAAATAGTTTAAAAAAATGTAGACTGAAAACATTTTCTAAAACCAAACGCTAATGATTAGGAAGTAAGTAGGGTTATAAATAGAATCTATTGTACATAATTTCAATCAATAAGAAAATTCAGTATTCAATACCTCTACCATATCTGAGAGAATTGGGAGTGAGTGAGTGCCATCAAGGGTGAGACTAACCACCTTTTAACATTGTATCAGTTGGTTGGTAAACGTGTGAGACCATGATGACCGCGAAGGACCTCGAAATAGGTATAGACCAGTTTGAGCAGATGCTCACAGACGCTTAAGAAGCAACCAAGAAAGCGGTGGAATTGCTACAAAGAACAATAAAAAGTCTCGCTTCTTCCATTGCAGTCTTGAAGGATGGCACGACTACCTCGACACAAGATGTATTAGCTACGGATACACCAGAATGATGTAATCAGTTGGTCATAGAATGCGCGCACATTCAATTTCCTACCTTTGATGGAACCAATTTCCATGATTGGAGGGCCAAAGCCGAGCAGTTTTTTGAATTAGAATCTACACCAACGACGCAACGGGGGAAGTTGCTGCTGTTATCCATGGATGGCAAAGCCTTTTCATGGCAAAGACACTACATGCACCAACCCGATTTCAGGGATAAATCTTGGGAACAAATCCTCCAAGATGTAGCATATCGATTTGATGATAGTACTTTTGATGATCCGGTCACAGAGTTATCAATATTGAAGCAGGAGGGTGAGTGAGGCGACTATTTGGAAGCCTTTGATTCTCTGCTGGCTCGTGTACTGGTGTCTGAATCTATGGCATTAAGTTTCTTTTTTCGGGACTGAAAATGGAGTTAGAAAAATCAATACGGGTCCACAAACCATAATCTTTGCAAGAGGCTATGCAGATTGCAAGACTCCATGATGAAATTCTAAAAAAACTGGAAAAGAAGATGCAACAAAGATGTTTGGGAAATCTTGAAAATCAAACAAGATACACAAGATCTTGGCCAGCACCCACAAGCTCACAGAGGAGCCATTCTATCACAAGTCTGCAACAAAATCATGCGTGAACTCCTATACCTTCCCCAACAGTGACAAATCCCAACGGCAGCATATCAAATGCTATTTCACGGAAGGAGGCCAGTGAAAGAATTGCTAAAGGCTTGTGTAGATTTTGCAGTGAGAAGTAGGACAAAAAACATAGAATGAAATGTAAAGTATGGGGTAAACTAAATGCAATCTTCTCGGCTCAAGAAGATATTGATGAGGAGAGACCCTTGGAATCATACAAATAGGAAGAACAAGCAATCATAGACAGCAGCATAGCCATGATCCAAGAGGACGATGTCCATATCTCCCTCCACGCCCTACAAGGTTATTAAAAGGATTGGGAAAGTAGCATACAGATTAGATCTTCCAGCAAACAATAAAATTCACAATATATTTCATGTGTCCCTGTTAAAGAAGCATCACGACAGCCATGTAGTGGCAGGACAATTACCAAGGTTCAATGAAGAAAGAGACTTATTAATCAGGCCTATGGCCATACTTGACAAAAGAGTGAAAAAGAAGAACAACAGAGTAATCACAGAAGTTTTAATGCAGTAGGAACACACCAACCCAGAAGATGCAACATGGAAAGAATTATATGAAATGTATAAAAACAAAAACTAGTTTTGGTTTTAAGTTTTGAAATTTTAAAAACAACATTGTTTCTGTTTCAGATTTAAACCATTGTTTTTCAAATGTTAACCAAAACACTAGTTATCGTGACAGTCGTTGTAGGTAAGGGTCGGTGATTGGCGATCGAAGGTGGTGATCGGTGATTGGCGGTCGGAGATGGTGGTTGGTGATTGGCGATCGAAGATGGTGGTTGGGTTATCGATTATTGGGGGTGGCAGTCAGTGATCGTTGGTCGAAGGTGTGGTTAGAAGTGACAGCTAGCGTTCACCGATTAGAGGTAATGGTTGGTGACTATCGCTCGAAGGTGGCAGCCGATGACCGTCGGTCGAAGGTGGCGGTGGATGACCACAGGTTATAGGTGGCAATCGGTGATCGTCGATCAGAGGTGACAACCGACCGCTAGTTAGAGGTAGGGGCTGGTGACCGCCAGTTAGAAGTAGGCGACCGATGACTGTCGGATGAGGTGGTGATTAGTGAACACCGGTGGTTAGAGGTGATGGTCAATGATAACAAGTGATGTCAAGTAATTAACTTAAATAAAAACAGAAACAAAAATTTGAAAACCAAATTTTATTGTTTTTAAAATTGAGTGAAAATTGTTTTGAAAATGAGTAAAAAACCAAAATAAAATATTTTTTTCCGAACACGTTTCTGTTTTCAAAATATATTTCAAAACAAAAAACCAGACACTCAAAACTACCTCGAACCGGGATAGTCATTAAGTTATTAATTAATAATATTAAATTATTAAATGACCTTTAATAACCAAAACATGTATTAAATACATTTGATTATAACATTAAAGTCTTATTAAGATATTTTAATTGGACCAATGACTATAATAATTTCTGACACATTTATATTGTGATAGTTTGCTTCTTTATAATATTATAAAGTTTTTTTTTACAACAATCTATGACATATTACAAAAGGTAAATAATTTTTTTAAAGAAAGAATTCTTGAGTTATCACATGAGATGTAATGTATTGGATCTAGTGTAATAAATTATATGATCCAAAAACACTTAGGATATGATAATGGTTTACTAATCATTATACACCCCATAATCATTATCATTATTATTGTCTTGCACTTTTTTTACACTGACATTCAATCATGATTTTTTATTTTATGTGACTTTTAAAGTAGTAATGAGTAAAGTTAACAAATTTATCATGAATGAAGGATTATGATTGAATGTCAGTGTAAACATTTTTACACTGATAGTGTATACCAATTAAACTCTTTAATATTTGAGTTTAATTGGTATACATGGATGTAAGCATCGATGTAAATATTTTTACATCGATACTCGATCACAACCTTCATTTATGCGAAGTTTGTTGATTTTACTAATTAGTACTTTAAAAGTCACATAAATGAAAAGTTATAATTGAACGTCAATGTAAAAATCCTTTACACTGATAGTGTATACCAATTAAACTCTTATATTTACTCTAAAAATTTTTCTATATATCATGCAAGAAGTCTCACTCGACACTTAGATTATTTAATCAAATGTATGTTGCATCTCATACACTACTTATAAGAGATAAAAAATTCATGAAAATTGTATGTGAACTTTCTCATAAATCTATAACTAGAAATTACAAGTTCCACATCATTATCGCACAGGTGGTGAAGACTTATACAAATCAAAATAAATTTTCAATAATTCTCAACCCTCAAATCAATCACAAATGATCCAAAACTCATTTCAAAACTCAATACATAAAAAACATATTGATATGCTTAATAATAATATTTTACCGGGAACAAATGTCCTTTTCTCTCTGCAATGTTTTCCATGATGGATTTTTCAAGATGCAAATTCAATGATACATCTTTCTTCGTATAGAACATAGTGTTCTCAAAAGGAGTTGATGAAGAAGTCACAAACCCCTATATTACAAAATCGTTTTAGATTGTTGAAAAATTTCCTGTAAAAGAGCAAAATATAACTTCTTCTATCCCAAATGACTTATATGAAAATATCCTACAAGTCTTATAGAATTCAACACAAAACCATGAAATATCTAGAACCCAACAAGACACGAAAAGAGAAAAGTGAATTATGCTCTTGCTCTAGTTGCATTAGTAGTCTATTGATAATCATAAAATGACTTATGCGTCATTAATAAAAAAAAGTTAATAATTAAATGATCTTTAATACCAACCAACATATTAAATGCATTTAATTACAACATTAACACATCTTGAACCATTATAATCATTGTGACAAAATCATACTAATAAAAATTATCTATCAAATTATTGTATGAGTATCATGCTCATCCAATACTTTATAAAAATAGGAATATATCTTCACATTTTTTTATAAGTTAATAAATATTACTATCGAACAAAAAAGCAGAAAACACAAGAAGTGTTTGCTTAGTCACAATATAAAAAAGAAAATGTTTACAAAGTATCTTAAGCTCGCATTAAAGTATTCAACACCTATTCAACATAAGATGAAACATTAATTTTGCTATCATTTCTACAAACTCAGTTGGACTGCATGATGTTGTAAAATAGTGCATATATTACAAAATTCAAAGTCCAACATTGGTTGATTAACTACATGAGAAGTGTTTATATAAAAACAAATAAACCAAGTTTGATAAACAGGCTTGCAAGAGGGGAAAGTCTTGCGTACATAAGCTTAGGCCTCATGGGCCAATGGATGTCGAAAAAGGTTTGAAATTTTGAGTATTTCAACTTAATTTCTACTTATTTTGAGTAATTTAGACATATTATGTGAATTTGAACTTATTATATATTGAAAACTTTCAATTTTTATATGATTTGTAATCATATTTTTTACGAAGTAAACATAAAAGTTTACTGAAACTCTAAATTTTAATAACCTAGCCTTTCTTCAACGTTTTTGCCCCACTAAACATGTGACATCCCAAGAAATATGATACAATTAATACCATTATGAATAAGAATAGATTCAATACTTAGTACATTATATTTTCTCAACAATTTTTAAAAACTTTCAAGAAATACAATTAAAAGCACCTCATGCACACTCTCACTAAGCGAGTAAAGTCATCCAACAAGTAAAAAGGGTATCTCGTCCAACGAGATACCTGAATTAAACTATTCCAATGAAGGAACTTCACTCAACAAGATGTGTTGCTAGACGAAAACCCCATAAAGTTCTTAACATGGAAACTTTGCATTGGACGAGACACCTCATTAGCGCAAAGGCAAAAAATCCCCAATAAAGACAATTGTTGTTCGCTAGGCAAGACCTAACACTCAGTGAAACTCTGCAGAACTACAGAAACTCCGTTGCAGAATTACACAACGAACAACAATTATCACAAATAAAAATAAGACAACCTTCAACATACATACTTACATTACACTATTTCCTGTTTAAGTATTCCATAGTTCTATCATTTAATATACATATACATATTGAAACTGGTTCTAACATCAAGTTTATATGACTTTAAAAAATCACACCATACTATATATATCCAAAGCTATTCCAAAAAGAGATCCATTGCTAAGTTTAAGCTATCATCATCAATCTTATTGTCCGCCTTTCAACTCCAACACTAGTATCTACTCTGATGCAAAACACAATCATCATGGTTATACAAAAAATGCATACAATGCAAGGGTAAGTTCATAATAGTGAAAACAACATACATATAAAAAACATTATAAATTATCATTCATGTTCAGCACATAAATTTGCCAAGGAAGCAAATGACACTCAAACATTTAGACTTATGCTCCCTCAAAACATAATTATTCAGATCATATAATCACGTAGAAAGACTCACTACAGTGAATTCGGATCCAATATGGCAACCTATCTAACTTTCCCCATATTGATATCTAGGATTTATCTGACCTATCTGATAACCAATTAAAGTCTAGACATACTTATTTGATACCAGAGTGACGTCTAGTCTACTCGACCCAATCGTGCCACCCAGTTGTTATATGAGTATATCCCTTATTGTATCATCTCTTGCAACAGGGTCCTAACATTAGTGTATCACCATCCGAAATAGGACCTTAACAGTGCATCATCACCCGAAACAGGGTCTTGGCACTAGGATCACTTAAACCTATCCACATCTTAATTCAGTGTACCACATCAATAGGTCCGTTACCTCCCCGTAATAGCCTATCAAACAATTCATTACTCATTATACTCAGTAATTCACCAATTCATTAAATCATTGTTTTATTTCACAATACTTAAATCACAAAACAACATCATTCTTAGCAATTCACCAAATCATTAAATAATCTTTTTATCTCACAATACTAAATTCACAAAACAAACATAATTCACTGAACACATGTGTAATTAATCATCAAAACACTCCAAACACAACTCTTCAATCATTAATTACATAAGCCACTCAATCAAGATTAAAATATAAATAATTTACATTCAATTACAATATCGAAATCAATAAGAAATTCACAACTTAAAATCAAGATTGAGTTTCCCTTACCTATTTCTCTCTTAAAAAAATGACTCCAAAGAAGAAAGAGGAATTCAATTGCAAAAATCTATCAAAACCTATCATGATCAACGCTCAGAATCAGAAGCAATGAAGAGATTTTATCAAATTCCACTGGCCCGAAGGCTTGCATGTAGAAGAGAGAAGTTTGAGTGTAGAGAGATGAGAGAAAGAGACTTGAGAGAAAGAGACTTGAGAGAAAGAAGAAGAAAGAGAAAAGAAAGTGAAAGAGAAAGGAAGAAAGAGGGGAAGAAAAAGAAAAGGAAATGGGATTGTGTTTGGTGATTTTAATTTACTAACTGCAATCCCCTTACAAATAGATTTCTGTAAAACCATCCTGCATAACTCAAAAAGAATATAAATACTTCTTATATCTCACTTAACTAACCTCAACCACTTATATATATCACCACTTAATTCCTAAAATTCAATCATATATATATATATATAAAATTAAATAACCATATTTCATCCAAATAAAATATATATAATACTTTAATCAAATATTTCATAATTAATTTATTAACTACACTTAAATTAAATTTAGTTATCTCTTTTATTTATTTTACATACTTATATCATATTAATAAAAAAGAACCTCATGATACGCCTAAAAATTGATACCCCATACTGCGAAAATCCATACGTAATGTTGTGTTTGTACCACACCAGGTACATAACTTGTACCACACCTGAGAAGTCATATTGCAATTTACGAACAAATGATGCCCTATTTCTAGTACGACATCACAAAGTGCACAACTTACATCTTCTCCCTATAAAAGCTCTCTCTGGTGCAAGTTATTGTGTGTGACCAACCTATTTGCATCTAGTTGTTAGGCTAAGCATTGGACCTTTAGAGGTATCTTTTGGTCCATAATACTTTGAAAGAGTCATCCTTTCTGTGATTCATGTTAGCATACAGTATCTTGTATGCATATCTTACAAAAAATGCTCCTTGCTTGTCTATTGTCTAGATTCAACCATTTGGAGACCTTTTTTTTTTTTTTAAGTTAACACCCTCTAGCTTAGACAATAACTTGTTTTCTTGATCTCTTCTCATGCAAATAGTGACCTCTTCCATTTTCACTTCCACTAGGACACTTTCTCCTTTATCTCCATGACCATTATGTTCTTATCAACCATTGAAAAAATATAATTAATTATACTCCTCATTCAGTTTACGATCCCCTAACCATTTATCTTGCCAAAACATAATTTGACTTCTATCCCTCAATTTGCGGTTAACATGTTCAGATCATCAACCCTTGCCCTTGCCCCATTCCCTCAATGGAATGCAAGTCAATCCACCATCTTGAGCATTGCCTTCCTTGAACTGTCTAGTTCCTATCAAAGCTCTCATACTTGGACTTCAAAATTTTTACCCACCGTTAGATGTCAGAACCATTTACCTAATAATGCCATATTGAATAAGTGCAAATCTCTCATACCCAAATCCTTTTTTCCCTTATCCCTATACACTCTCTCCCACGACAACTAGTTCACCTTCCTTCTAGATTCCTTTACAGCCCACAAAAAGCTTTTGAATAGGGATTTAAGTTTAGAAATAATACTTTATGGAGCCTTGAAGAATGACAAAAAGTAGACAAACAATTCTATCATAATTGTTTCAATGAGCACCACCTTTCCCACTAGTAATATGAACTTATTTTCCCATAAGGACAATCTTCTTTATATACCCTCCACTAGAGACTTTCACATGACGCCCCTTCCAGGATGATGCCCCACCGGAAACCCCAAATACTTAAAAAGAAATCTTCCCTTTCTACAATTTAGCATGATCAGATTCACTATTCTGGCATATTTATGCCCAGAAGCTGATTTTTATAGAAGTTCACTTTTAACCCAAGTACTAACTCAATATATCCTCACAATTACATGTGTCACTCTTTCCAACTTTTTTTTTCCTTAAAAATCTTATTCGAGTAAATTTTTTGAATTATAATTACAATACTAAGATTCAAATCTAAACTTTTGTGCATATATTACATATTACTACTTACTTATAAGGAGAACCATGAAATATTAATTTTGTGACTAAATAAGGATATGTAATTATCTACCAGAGAGAAAAGACAAAAAGAAAAGGGATAATTATTTATTAAATATGAGACAATAATTTTTTTTAATGGTAATTGAATATTTTATTTTAAAAAATTTAATTTTGTTATAAAACTAAGAAAATAAATAATAATTTTAAAGATGTATTTAATATTTATACATCAATAATAAATGATTTTTCATAAAAAATATTCTAACTTTGATTTTAACCATGTTTAACTAATCGAATAATTTTAAAATGATAAAGTTTAATGAATTTTTTATCATCCTAATTTAACTGTATATCTCACATTTACAAAGCAAAAAAGGGGGAAGTATTAAATATTCCTCTTAATGTAAAAATAACTAAACAAAAAAATATATTCTACATAAACTAATTGAAATAGGCGCATGAGAGTGATTTATTTCAAAATATATTTTTAAATTTATTGTATATTAAGTCCTAAAAATATGTTTATATTATACAGATAAGTTAGAATTTATTCTCACGAAATCTAACATACATATTTTAATCTCTATATTAATAATACCCTTAACGGGTAAGCATATTAGCATCATATAATATATATTTTTATCAAACTAAGTTCGGGCAACAAAATCTGTTTGATTCAGTTTATTTCTTTCCATATGTATTTCATATTTACTAAATGTATGTTTGTTGCTGACTCATAACTTATGAAGTCACGATATTAGAGATAGTTAGGGTTGGTTTAATTTAATATTTTAGTTTTTTAAAACAGTTTTAAAACATAATTTTCGAAAAAAAAATAATAAATATTTTTTGAAAATTATTTTGAAGATGTATAAATAAAAAAAATTATTCTCTTTATATTTAATTTTTTAAAATAAAAATAAAAAAAAGTGAAAAATAAAACTATGTTGTTTCTCTTTTTTAATTTTTAAAAATTAAAAAATCAAAATTATTTTTGAAAATTGAAAAAACACTATCCACACAAATTTATTAGTTTTTAAATATTAAATATAAAAAATATTTTATAAAATTATTTGAACAATTTTATAAAATAGAATCTTATTTAAACTTGATCATATCGTTATTATATTAAATAATTTAAATATAATGAAGAATTACCTCTATAAAAATAATTAAATAAAAAAATCTACTAACATTTGTAACTAAAATTTATTTTTAAATGTTACTAAATAATTTTTTTAATAAAGTACCTCATTTAAAAATTTTAAAATAGATATAAATTTATCAATTTGATGATTTTATATATTTAAATCATAATTATTTTATATTAAAATTTGCAAATATAATGATCTTGATTAGTATATCTATACTATTAATAAAGAGAATATCTTTTTTTATGTCTACTTTTCAAAATACCTATTTTACTTTTACACCTACTTTAAAATTAAAAAATAAATTAATTTGTCATAAGAGAAACTTGAACTCATAACCTCTTATTTTCCAAATATATACTTTAACATTGAACCAACTTTATAACTTTAAGCAGAAAATTACATGAAAATATTGATATCCAACATACATAATTGTCCAATTATATCTATGATGTATACTATATGATATTATATTATATATCTATACTATTAATAAAGGAAATATCTCCTATTAATGTCTACTTTTCAAAATACCTATTCTATCCTTACACATATTTTAAAATTAAAATAATATACTAATTTATCAAAAGAGAAACTTGAACCCATAACCTTTTATTTCCTAAACATATAGTTTACCACTAAACCAACCTTATAACTTTAAGCAAAAAATTACATTAAAATATTAATATCTAACATACATAATTGTCCAATTATATCTACAATGTCTAATATATGATATTATATTTATACTTCTATATTGTTAATAAAGGGAATACCCCTTTTTATGTCTACTTTTCAAAATACATTTTTGACGTTTATGCCTATTTTAAAATTAAAAAAATAAACTAATTTGTCATAAAAGGGACTTGAACCCATAATCTCTTATTTCCCAAACATATACTTTACATTAGACCAATCTTATAACTTTAAACAAAATATTACTTTAGAATATTGATATCCAACATATATAATTGTCCAATTATATCTATAATGTATAATATATGATATTATATTATATACTATATCTATACTTCTATACTATTAATAAAGAGAATATCTCATTTTGATGTCTACTTTTCAAAATACCTATTCTACCCCTACACTTATTTTAAAATTAAAAAAATAAACTACTTTGTCATAACAGGAACTTGAACCCATAACCTCTTATTTCCCAACCTTAACTTTAAGCAAAATATTACTTTAAAATATTCATATGTAACATATATAATTGTCCAATTATATCTATAATGTATAATATATGATATTATATTATATACTATATCGATACTTCTATATATATACTATTAATAAAGGCAATACCCCCTTTTGATGTCCACTTTTCAGAATACCTGTTATTAACTTTTTGCTATTAATATATGTTTACATTTTATGATAAATATTTTTAAGAAACATCAAAATATACAGGTGCGACAATATTTTGAGTTCTATTCCAAGTCTCCTCTTTTCATTTTTTCATATTCATTGCATATTTGACATATCCATTGATGATCCGAAATGTTTTTATCATGTTATCATAAACAAAAAATATAAAATTAACAAAATATATTTTAAAACATGTCACATAATAACTTATATTTCAAAATATAAAATTACAAAAAATATTAAAATAGAAATACGAATACACAGGCATGGCAGCGCATGCGTTTTCGCTAGTTATTAATAAAGGCAATAGCCTTTTGATGTCCACTTTTCAAAATACCTATTCTACCATTTTAAAATTAAAAAAAATTAACTAATTTATCATAAGAGGGACTTGAACCCATAACCTCTTATTTTCCAAACATATACTTTATCACTAGACCAATCTTATAATTTTAAACAAAATATTGCTTTAAGATATGAGTTTAATTGGTATATAATGTCAGTATAAAGATCTTTACACTACATTCAATATCACAATCCTTTATTCATGGTAAATTTTTTGACTTTACTTGTTACTACTTTAAAAGTCATATAAATGGAAAGTCATGATAGAATGTCAGTGTAAAAATCTTTTACATTGACAGCGTATACAAATTAAACTCTTAAAATATTGATATCCAACATATAATTGTCCAATTATATCTATAATGTATAATATATGATATTATATTATATATTATCTCTTTTTTTATGTCCACTTTTCAAAATACCTATTATTAACTTATCTCTATTAATATATGCTTACATATGATAAATATTTTTAATAAACATGCAAATACACAGGTGTGACAATATTTTGAGTTATATTCCAACTTTCCTCTTTTCATTTTTTCATATTCATTACATATTTGACATATCCATTGATGATCTCACATGTTTTTATCATAAACAAAAAATATAAAATTAACAAAATATATTTTAAAACATATTACATAACAATTTATATTTCAAAATATAAAATTTTACAAAAAATATTAAAATAGAAATGTAAATACATAGCGCCTGTGTTTTTGCTAGTATAAAATAATGATGCGATTGATTTGAAATTTATTTTGATTTTGATAATTATTTTAATATAATAAATAAGAAAAAACGGCATATGAGCATGATCATATTATTTACAATCTTTTTTAAACTAAAAAATAATACATATTTTTTGTATCATTCGAATTTATCTTAATTTTATTCCTTATTAACATTTAAAAGATAAAAAATAATCATTTATTTCCCTAATCATTTAATATACATTTTTAACAAAGTTATTCGTATTTTTTATATTTTAAACTATTATTATATTACTAATTTATTTATTTTAAAAATATTCCAGTAATATGTATATTTACATTATAGATACAGAACTAAAAGTTTTAAAAAATAACGTTCAAGTTCACTTGTGAAAGGTCAGAATTAAGAAACCCGCAGCACCATCTCTACTAGATTACCGTTCAACTTCAGCAAGCAATCGCCTCTGAATTAAAGGAAAACTCAATAATGGCCGCACTGACGACAATCTCTGCAGCGCTCAGCGTGGTCGATTCCAAGAAGGAGAATCTGAAGAAAGCCTTCGACGATCTCCAATCCCTTTTCTCTCCCCTCCCTCTCACTTGGCCCCAACTCGATTCCCACTTCACCTCTCTCCACCAATCCCTCACCCACCGTTTCCACCAACTCCAATCCCAATCCCAACACCAAACCCTAAACCCACCGCCCCAAACCCCCAAAGACCCTCACTTTTCGTCAAACCCTAACGACCCATCATCGAAAAACGACGAATCTTCACCTGGGGTTTGCCCCCCTAACGACGTCGTTCCTGCCTCGGTTACGCCCAGGAACGAATTGGTCGTCTTTTGCGAGAAAATGGACGGTGTGGGGTTGAGGAATTACGCTAACGATCACTTTCAGGATAGGGACAGGGTTCAGGCAGAGCTTCCCGGCGCGTTGCGGCACGCGGAGGACGCGGGCATGATGGTTCTTGGAGCGTTGGATGGGTTTCATGGAGAGGGTAGTGGTAATGAAGTGAAGGAATCGGAATTGAGGAAGATGAGGAAGACATGCATTGTGTTGTTGAAGCAGTTCAGGGTTGCTGCTCTGAGGGTGAGTGATGATGCCAGGGAGAGGGCCATGAAGTTGGCTTTGGAATGGAAAGAGAGATTGATGGGTGATGATGACAATGTTTTTGGAGCTTTGGGGTTTTTGCATTTGGTTGCTGCATTTGGTTTGGTCTCTGAATTCAGCTTGGATGAGCTTGTTGAGTTTTCAGTTGTGGCCCCCACTAATGAGGAGTTCCCGGAGCTGTGCCGGGCTATTGGACTGACAAAGAGAGTTCCTGGTAAGGATGTTAACCCTTTTTTTTGTTTTCTTTTCTTTTGAGTTGATAGTGCTTGACATTTAAATTGCTCGGAGGATGATTCCGTTGCTGTCTTGTTGGAGTTTAGTATTTTAAAATATTAGGGTATAGTTTGAGAGAGAAATGATAGTTGGATTGGACCTGAGTTATGAGCATATATTCTCACGTATGGTATGGTTATGAGAACCGTTGGTGTTGAATGCTGATAAATAAGGGCAAGAAAGAGATAAGGGAAGAAATGAATGGCAATGAGATTATGAGAGTTATGTACTTGCTCTGTTTGTGCAGTAAGATAACTTGAATTTAAATGCGGATGTTATTTATACCGTTTCTGTTTTGAGGATTCCCCAAAAGAATTGGGGAAGACAGGAAAGAAAACAAAAATATGGTGAAAAAACGTGGCATTTCTTGTAATTAATAGTTAAAACATCAATTAAATTGAAAATAAAAATTAAAAAACAAACTAAATGCAGCCTAAATATATTACTATTATTGTGACTTTGGGAGCAAAGTGATGTTTGTAAATGGGCTTCTTCTCTTGGAGGAGCTAGTAAAATTCCCTTTGGTAAGATTCAACAATTCACTAGAGGGGTGCTAGCAACCCACTCTCCGACACTCTCCTCTTAATACACATTTAACTATTGGTTGAAATTTATTGAAAATTACAAAATTAGGAGAAAGAAATATTAAATGAGTTGTGGGACCATCAAAATTTGTGTTTTTCTATAAATTTTAACCCGTGATAAAGTGTGTTAGAGATAGTATTGTTAGCATTTCTCTAATTCATGTATATTTTGCAAGAGAGATGGAGTGTTCAGTGTACCTTAATTGTAACTTTATGGCATGTTAGACTGTAGAAAATAATAGGATGTTGCTATTTATAATTTAAGTCATATCCTTTTCACTGAAAGCTGTCTAAAACGAACAGTTGGTGCAATTATTTATTTTTTATAATTGATGCAACATTAAGGTTTATATGGATGGATTACTTTTATCCTATTGGCAAGAACATCCTTATCCCATTAGATGCGGTCGGTTGCATGGACCATGCCACATCATTAAGCTCAGTTAAACAACCAAATTCTCAGGAATGTTATTAACCACTGTGAAATTCCTTTTAAAAACCAAAAACCTTTTAACCTGTTGGCATGGAGAAAACAAATCCTCTATGGATGTGACCTTTTCATCATTCCCTCTCACTTGTAACTACTAAGAAATGGTTAATCAATGGAAATTGGAATCTTCCACTTCCAATTTGCAGTGTTAGCAAGATTTAATGTTGATCCGGGGAAGGTTTTTTGTTCACACTATTACTAAAGAACACACTTACTGAGTGACTATTTTAGAACTCAAGTGATGTCAATGAACTCTACTATGTGTAACATGGCATGACTAGGGGGAATCACCCTTATTGATTGAATGTTCCTTCTAGAAAACATTATATTGGGCTCATAAATCAGAGGCTCACCCATCCTTAATTTCAATAGTCACAGCCTGACAGCCCCTCAAGTGTCAAGCTTGAAAGGCCCAAGAGATGTCAATGAACTCTACTATGTGTTACATGGTGTGACAGTGAGTGTGACCAGGGGGAATCACTTATTTATTGAATGCTCCCTCTAGAATACATGTATTGGGCTCATAAATCAGAGCCTCACCTGTCCTTAATTGGATGGTCACAGCCCCTCAGGCCTCAAGCTTGAAAGGCTTGGGTGCTTGCTCGGTTGGTTAATCCACAATCGAACAGTTCATTTTTGTGATTCTCTCCGTGACAAAAACTGATGTGTAATTTGATGTATAAAGAATGAGAGTTGGAAGTCACAATTAAGCATAATTAAAGGGGTAATTTTTTTCCGTGGTATTTACCTCTTAAAGTAAAATTACCATGTTTTGTCTTTATTAAATTTTTGTCTTTCCAAATTGAGTCAGTTATTTTTTTTTTTTTCATTTTATCTCTTAGGTTGTTGTTTATAAGGCAATGCTTGTTTGTTGTTTGCAGATATTGTTCAGAAACTTATAGATAAGGACAAACATATTCCAGCTGTCAAGTATATTCTTGAGTTTAATCTTTCTGATAAGTTTCCACCTGTTCCTATGTTGCGAGCTTGTGTGGAGGAAGCTAAGAAACTTGGTAAAAGACTTACCCAAGAAAGAAAGTCATCGGTAAGTGTGTCTCCTTGATTAAAAACCCAATGCATGGTGCCCTAAATCGTATATTTATTGAGGTATTTTTGCAGAATGAGAGTACAGCTAGAGAAATTAATACATTGAGATCAGTAATCAAGATTATTGAGAATTATAAGCTTGAATCTGAATATCCAGTAGCTAGTCTTGAGCAGCAAATAGAGCAATTAAAGAGGCAGAAGACAAATAATAAACGCACTGCTGCTCCTCATGCAAAACCTCCTCAGCATAAGCAGCAACAGCTGCAAAAGGGAAATATGCAGAAGCAGAAGCTGTCTGGGATCAAGCGTCCTCGACCATTTGCTCCAGTTGGCCCTGCAGCTGTCCTCAAGAATGTCCATAATGTTAATTCAACAATACACCACTACCAGCAACCTCTTGTCCGTCCATCAGGTTTGTTTCTAGAGCATCCAAATCCATACATGAGCTCACCAGCCATGCCATTTGGAAGGGTGGCTCCTACCCCAAATGTTCCTTCTTATCCAGGTCCTTCGGCTGGACCTTATGTTCATGATGGTGGTGTCCCAATGGGCCCCAATGGGAACCCCAGTCTAAGTGGTTCTCATTTAAGCTCATCAGAGCCACATGTGCCAACTGGTGGTTATTATGATAGAGCCTCTACTTATGGTGGTGTTGGTCTGCAACATTATTACCAAGCATCTTATTATCCTAAATAGGTCAGAAAAGTTACTTCTTTTGTCAGTACTGAACTGGAGGATTGATATTCTATCAAAAGCTAGTTTGCAACTTTGCTTCATTAACCATGATTATAGGATAAGTACATTCAGTAATTAAGAATTGTGAGGGAATGTTTAGTGCCACAATTTTTAATTTTTAATTACTTGAATCACTTTGTAATTGTATCTATAAAATTGCTTCTAGGTTAATCAATCATGGATCTTCTCATTCGCACTCTATCTTTGCCATTCCCTAGGGTTTGTTGTTTTTAGTAAGGAATGGGGCATTTATCTGGAATAGAATGTTTACAAAATCTTAGTTTCAAGTGAGAATAACTTATTAAACAAGCCTACTGTTATCCATATCGTTATAAGTGTGTGTGAGATTGTGAGAGAGAGTTTGTGTGTCCAACAAGGGTAATCAAATAAAATCCTACTAGTGCTAGGTGGGTCTGCTACATGGATAGGTCATTTCTGGGTTTTATTAACTATCAAATTTTCAATAAAATCATTTAGAACAACAGTCTTTAGTAAAGGTTTTATCATACAGTCTCAAGTGTTCCACAATTGTAATTTTCTTTTTGTTCCATATCATAAGAGATTTACATTGGCTGTTTGCTGCTGCCTAATACAACCCTGCTCTTTTTTAACCCAGACTTGAGATTGGATATGTGAAATTTGAAGAAAATACTAGTGCTAGGTGGGTCTGCTACATGGATAGGTCATTTCTGGGTTTTATTAACTATCAAATTTTCAATAAAATTATTTAGAACAACAGTCTTTAGTAAAGGTTTTTATCATACAGTCTTAAGTGTTCTACAATTGTAATTTTCTTTTTGTTCCATATCATAAGAGATTTGCATTGGCTGTTTGCTGCTGCCTAATACAACCCTGCTCTTTTTTAACCCAGACTTGAGATTGGATATATGAAATTTGAAGACCAGGAAATTTTATGTCCCAGTTTGAAAATTTGAATGAAGGCTATAATTTTTAGAGGCTTTTATTACTAACATTGTCACGAATATAAATTGCATTTAAGTATATACTATCCCAAAAATCTCACTCTTTTTAATGTGAATAGTTTCAATCCAAAACCATTATCCATTCTCGAGGCTAACATAAGCCTAGGTGAATTGATATTATTGTTCTCAAACCAATGCAATTTACTTTTTTCTAATTGGATGACAAAGGCCAGATGTATCCTTATTGTAACTTTTCCATTAATTATATCTTAGATCTTTTCATGTTCCCATTCATTATCAGTCCTATTTATTACAATACTCTAACAGGATTAATATGTAGTGCAATTTTCTCATTCTTTGGTTTCTTTATTTTCCTGGGATTTGGCCATTCAATTTGAATTCAAAGCCAATTGACATTGTATTCAATTGCATTTGTATTATAATTTTCTATATCTTCTGTTTAATCCACTGCTTTTTGTGATGAAAGGTCCTTGTTGTGTACTATGGTTTGCACTGCATAGACCATGGAGTCTATGGTTTGTAATGTATGGACCATGTCTCATAGTCTATCAACAATTTAATTGCTGGCATCGAACATCACTTTAATGGGTTTCTTCTTGTTGACTAAAACTAATTCAAATTGAAATACTTGAAGCTTTTATAGTAGTGGTAGATCAGTTGATGTTAGTTGTCTTCAATGCTCGGGGATATGTAGCTGGATCACGATATTTATGCTGTGTTTATTATTTTTTTTTGGGGGGGGGGGGAGGGTAAATCACTTTATGCATATGCTTTGGTTTATAATTGCTGAGATCTCTTTTTAGTGAAAAGTAGCTCAAATCGGCACATGTGCGGGTTCCCTTCTGTCATAAATTGATAAACCATGGGAAGTGGCATAAAAATGTAGAAAAAATAAACTAAAAATATCATTCAAGTTGATGAAGCCTGTAAAAGAGATGAACATCAATTATAGAAAATAGAGAAAGTTTTCCTTTCCCATCAGGATTGATAGGAATGATTATTTAAGAAAGTTATATTTGGTAATTACTTCCTATGTGACTGCTACTAGTCCAATGCAGAAGCGATAATCATTTATAGTGCTTCTAACTAGAGGAAGTTACCATTAGCTATGGTAAAAAAGATATGGCTCTAGTTCTACAATACTTAACGAAGGTCAAAGGAGATGTATTGAAGAAATATGTAACTGTCTACCTACGAGGTGATTTTTTACCTATGAAAGAAATATGTATGTATTACTTCTTGTTGTTGTATAGATTGTGCCTCTCACCCTTACAACCTTTTTTGTGTCTGATGGTTTAGTGTATGTCTGGTTATCAGTTTAAAATCACATTCAACAGAAAAACACGCGTTGTGATGCAAAAAAAAGGATAAAAGCTTGTGAATTAACTTCCTTTTTCAACTCTAGTTGAGTTGAATTAGCTGGTTCTCAAACACACCTTTAATAGTACAACCTGCGAGAGACACTGTTTTATGTATGAAAATGTTTATTAAACATTGATTATGACGTATTCTCAATGTTCCACTACAATGGACAATTCATCTATTAAAAAATGAATGGCTTACCACCAAATTGAAGTAATTGGCAATTAATTGCTTCACGACATTGTAAAGTCACTGTTTTACGTATTTGACGTGATTAGACATTGTCCTACAATTAGCTAGACAACTTTTTACAATAAACTATGCATATGTTAAAAATGTATTGGGACCAAGCATGCATTCATTGCGACAATCTTCCTTTACACTCAAATATATAGCAGGATACAATTATGAAAGAAAATGGACTATTACCACTTAAAATGTTTCACTGTCTTAATAATGTATTGTCATGTTAGTGCATCTTATCACATCTAAAACTCATCTTGATTAAAGGGAGAATGCTGAGTCGTTCTAAATTTAATTGTATAAGAAAAGATGGGTTGATATATTCATCGACAACATTATTGAGTTATGAAATTCAGTTTTACCTAACTGGCTGAAGATGATTAATCTATTACAAAAAAATATTAGTATATCTATGATTGTGATTATATTTAAACATTCAAATTCAATTAGTTTATATGTTGGGTATTAGGAGCTTATAGTTTAGTTTACACCAAGTCTAGGTTAGAGTCTTACGTTGTAAGACCCTAATGTGTTCACATATGAGGGAGTCGTGCTTTTAGGAAGAGGTTCCAGTTTTTTTTTTTTTTTTTTTTTTTTTTTTTTTTTTTTTGTAAAAATTTGCTGTGTCAATGATATTCACACATTTTGAGTGGGATTAGTTTCTAATCTAGATGGTTGGATGACACTTGTTTTTTTTTACCTGTGAAAGAAAAATGAAAGATTAGAGCCTATAAATGAAACATGGTAGATAAAAGGGTTATTTTCTTTGAAGTTTACTTAGTTAGAAAGCCTAGATTTCAAGTCATTCAATTGGATTTGATACACCAATATATTTAAGTAAATATAAATAATATATTATAGAAATAAATTATATTGACATCTTGCCTCTCCATTTGTCATTCTTCTTTAATTGTTTGAAATATATTAGACAACATTCTTATTACATTCACATATCTCGTTATTCTAAAAATACCTTACACGATATACCTTTACAAAGATTGCTGTTATAAATGTTAAAAAAAATAAATCATATCTTCAATAAAAAATTGGTTAGTTTATTTTTTTAACTAAATATTATTTGCTCTGTATATTTTAGTTTTCTTTTAGAGAAAGTGTGTATTTTAGTTAAAGACAAATTTACTGATTTTCTATATCAACAAGCAAGCTTTTCACATATTACACTGCATATGTTTAATTAAAATGAAATTTTAAAATAAAAATAAATTAAAGGAAATAGTATATCTTTTTATTATTAATAAGTAATATTTTATTCAATTAAGTAAAATAAAATTTATAAACTCTAGGATGAAATTAGGGGAATGCAATATTAAAATTAAGGCACATTTTTTAATGATATGGTGTGTCAAAATTTAGAATTTAAAATAATGTAAAAAATAAATTTATATTGGTGATGCAAATTGAACACATGTTATACAAATAGACATCTTTTATATCGTTAACAAAATTCCTGAAAGAAAAAAACTTGCAACTTGCTATTGAATTTAGCTAAATAGAAATGCAATATTTAATGCTTTTAGCAGATCATATTTCTTCATAACATGACATAAAATTCCGGCAAAAAAAAAAAAACAACATCGACATGATAATTGATGTTTTTTGTTAGGCTATGATAATTGATCTTACATATTCAGTGCACAGAAGCTTTTAAAACAAGACAAATTGTGGGTAGTGTAGCACTATTATGGTGCACTGGTGATTCATTTAAGTTTATTAAATAGTAACAAAGAAAAGACCAAGGGAGAATGGAGGCAACTCTGAATAAAAATAGAATGCATCATATACAATTGCATTGAATGTGACATATTTTAATATTAGTACAATTCACCAAGGAAGAAACGAGATAACCTCACACTCTATTAAAAAAATGGTAAAGAATTAGAAAAGTAAGCAAAAGTATTCTCTAACCACTTCTCAAGCCGTTGAAGCCCTAGATTTTCGGTTGTTTCCCCCTAATCATAGGCATAAGTACACACACACTTCTTTTTCATTTTCTGTCTCAGGTAATATATAGCTTACCCTTTCCTAGACCTTAAAGCCTATAAACATTATTATATCAGTGGACCAAAAATTATCCACATATTATCTTCTTAACTACTTTTAACAAGCCATTTTCTTCATGATCAATAAATAAGTGATCCAAAAGGGTGATGAGGCCAACATATTAACTTACTCTTTCCAATTTTTTTATGGAAACTGACAACATTCCATTATTTATTGTCACTGAAGGTTGAAGTAATATCCAAATTTGAAATTGAGGGGGTCAAATGATTGCCCCATTTAGACGCAATGAAATTGTAGTCAATGTCTAAACTCCGAAGTCACAAACTTCATTGTTTCTTTCTCAACCCCACCTAAAGGTTCTGAACAATAGAACTTTGTGAACCAGTGTTTTGGTTCAATAATCCATTTTTTTAATCCACTTGCAATTTCACTCGTGTTTGTAACACTAATCACACAAGGGTGTGCCGACGATAATATACCTTGGTTGATTTGATTTATAGTCTAGAGACCAAAGTTCAAATAACATAGACAACAAATATATATATATATATATATATATATATATATATATATATATATATATATATATATATATATATATATATATATATATAACAAAGAGAACAATCATGCATTAAGATCTGATTGGTTGAGCATGACCCTTCTACTCATAAAGATAAAATTATTTGAATCTATCCCTTTGTGGAACAAATTTTGGTGTGGCCTTAACTTCCAACTTGCGGAAAGGGATTTGATTTGCTGTTTCGCAACAATCACTCAAACTCTTCTTGTGTGGTAAAGAGTAACATAGAGTTGGTATACTTGGCACACCACTTTTCCCTTTCAAATCTTACCTAGCCCAACAAAATCACACAATCAAAAGAACATTTTTTTTTTTTTAATTTCTCGACACATAAGAAGAAAAGAGAAAAGAAAAGATAAAGAATCATTTTGTTATGAAATCTTTGTCGAATAGTGAAACCATTCCTTGACAAAATCATCTACCACATTACTTTTTAAAAAGTCTAAAAGTTCAATCCACACAAACCCTTTTTCCTTCTCTCTCCTATCAAACTATCATTACAAAAATCCTACATTCTCATATTTAAACTTATCAGATTTTTATAAGTTTAGTTAATGTTTTTACTTTTTTTTTAAAAAAAATATTTATATTTTATAGCTTTCCACCGCAATTGTATCTTTGAACTAACTATGGAGTAATAAGAGTTTCCTTTTTCTTAAATAAAGTTTTAATTTCTGAAGAAAATTTTATCTTCTTGGATAGATTGTTCAACTCAATTTAAATTAATCATGATTTAACATAACTTTGTCTTAAATGTAAGATAGGAGTTTTGCCAAGCACTAATGAATCGTACCATTTATAAAACTTTTTTTGAAAAATAATCTAAATTTCTACTCTGTTTAATTTTATTTACCTATTTTTAGAAGAAAATTCATTTTTAATGTATCTTTTCATATGAAATTTCAAAATTTATTAATAATTATCCTTTAAGTGTACTCTCGCCTCCTAATTCTTAACTATTTTATATAATTTACCATAAATGAAAAAGTTAACAATAAAAATTACTTATATATATTAAAAATGATTAATTATACATATTTTACTACATTCTTAACATAAATAGAATTTAATTAGTATACCGTGTTAGGTAAAAATTATGTTGACACATTCAATTAGAATTTTTTTTATTTATAATAAATTTGTTGGCTTTACAATTAATTAGTAAGTTTTATGTATATTTTTACAGGTGCATATTAATGTAATATAAATAAATATTTAATCACGTTAAATACTAAAAAGGAGAGTCTCTTACATCATATCATAGAAATTGTCTCTAATTAAAAATAATTATAATTAAACAAATAAAATATCTATATTTTTAGGCTCTATCTTCCAAAATAGACATATAAAAGACAGAAACAGTTTTCTTTCATGATTTTTATTTTACAATCAATTAATAATATAATTAATGCATGTATTTTTTTTAAATCCATAAATTCATATAAGTTGTATTTTTATTTAATATGACTTTGGAATATTTTCATAGCAAATATATTTGTATTTTTTTCAAATTATAAGAAATATATACTCAGTTTTACTTTTTAAAGATATACTAATAGCTAATAATTTTAAAATTCACAAAAAGATTAATAATTTTAATATTCTTAAAAAAATACAGTTATTTTTAAATTAGACGTCAAACTCGTGCATCACATAACTTTTGAAAAATTAAATACAAAGACAACAAAAATAAAAAATAATTAAAAGTAACTTGTGTGACACTATTAAGATGTTAACATACCTTATACATATTATATTATATTATATTATATTATATTATATTATATTATATTATATTATATTATATTATATTATATTATATTATATTATATTATATTATATTATATTATATTATATTATGTTATATTATATTATATTATGTTATGTTATATTATATTATATATATAACATAATTCAATATAATGATTTGTGGTTTGTGATTAAATAATACAATTAATTAATTGCATATTCTTTTTTTATACTAGAAGTGTATTAGAAAAAAATTAAAAATTAAATTATTGAATAATTAATTATAATTAGAATCAAATTTTGTTTGACTAATAATTTATCTTATTTAAATTAATAAAAATAAGTTTATACAATTAAAAAAGTGAAATAAACAAAAGAAAAAAACATAAGATGTTGAAAAATAACGATAAGTTAAAATTTTAAGTATTTCAAATAATTCGTTTCTAAATTTAATTTTTGTTCCAAACCTCCAATTTATTTTGTAAAATAATTAATAATTTAAAAACATTATAATCTTTTATCAATTATACTTTAAAAACCATATTTGTCTTTAAAAAATATTTATAATTTTTTTGAGTTTAATTTCAATGATACGTATTTATTTTTATATGATTTTTAAAGTATTAATTAATAAATTGAATTTACTTTTACAAATGAAATAGTGTGATATTTATATGTGATAAATTTGTTAATTAATAACAAAATTCATATAATGGATGAATTTTGATTGTAGGGTGTAAACAGTTGGATGATCCTTTTTCTCAACCTTTTATGATAAAAAAAGTGTTGGTGGTAATGTTTGTTTCTTGCAATAAATATATGAGAGTTGTAAAAGTGAGATGTGAGATGAGAAGTTGCATAGATAGCAGCAAACAGGAGGAGATTGAAAGAGAAGAGGAATTGCAGAGAAAACGTCTAAAATGACAACCCAATGACCCAACACATTCACAATTCAATTTCAGATCCACACTTCCTTCCAAGTCAACTGCGTCACACTCTCTCTTCATTCTTCATTCTTCACTCTTCACTCTTCACTCTTCACTCTTCACTCTTCACTCTTCACTTTCACCCTTCACTCACACATCAAATGACCCTTTTGTCCCTCCCTCCCTGCCTCCATCTCCTTCCCCTTTGACTCCGCGACTCAGCTCAACTCAACCCTTCTTTTTTCTCTTTCTCTCTCTCACTCACTCACAGACATTTTCTCTCTCTGCACCAAAATGGACGCCGGCGAACCGCTCTCCGACGATCCCAATCGACCCAATTCCGCCGCCGATGCTGCTCCCTCCGCCGCCGGCGCGCGCTACAAGCTCATGTCCCCGGCGAAGCTTCCGATCTCGCGCTCGCCGTGCGTCACGATTCCGCCGGGCCTCAGTCCCACGTCGTTTCTCGAGTCGCCGGTGCTGCTCTCCAACATGAAGGTTAGTTTACTGGTGAATTAATGCCTTCATTTTTGTCTCCATCACTAGGGTTTCTGAATTTTGGGGGTGGGTTCAAGTTTCGGGTTTGATCCGCTAGATTGCTTTGAAATGGAATAATGAGCGAAATGGGTAAGTGAATTCGTTGGCAAAATGTGATTTTTTTTTTTTTGCTTTTTTATTTTTTGTTTTTTTTTTTAGTTGAAGTTGGTCAAATGTGTGTTTAAATGTTTTTACTTGACCTGTGTGAGTTGAAGTCCACCCAGTGTGAGTGGCGTATAAAAAATTTGTTCTTTTCGGTGTGATTTTCAGTAAATGCTTAGGGCATCCAAATGGGGCATGCAGGGCTGTATTATGTTTTGGAAGGAATAATTTTAAAAAATGATGTAATTTAAATGTCGATGAATTGTAGATGCTGTTTGTTTCATGAAAAGTTCGATGTGAGTGAGTGACAGTGAGTTTGCAGATGCTGCTTATTTAATCTGGTGGTTAAGGCTAATTTTGTTTTTCTTATTTCTTATTAATTTAATTTTGGTAATTAGGGTTGGCCCATTTTTGTGTTTTATCTTTTTCTTTTGATAGATTTTATTATATGGGTGGTTTGCGTTGGGACCGTGAGATTCTGATGCTTATCCTTATTGAATTGTGTATTTTCTGCTTTATGCTCAATTGGGTTTGTGTTGGAATATGGCTTTCTCTTAGGATCGCTCAACATTCTCATTTTCTTTTGCATCAATGTTTTCACATACTGAATCTTCCTTTTGTGTCGGTGCTTTCCCTTTTTGTTTTCAACGGTGTTGCATTACAGGTTTTACAATAAATAATTTTCATTTTCCCTATTTATGTATGTGGAACAAAAGAATAAATACATTGCTTAGGATTAGTGGATCCATTTTAGTTCTGTATGGCATGACATGGGAATAGATTGAGGAATGTCAGAAAGATTGTGGGTCAAGATTTTTATTTTTTTGGAAGTACAAAAATACATGAAGATTTTTACTAAATCTTGATGTAATAGTGTGTGGTTGGTCCTATCTTGTGCAGAATGCTGTGCAAGATTGACTTGGGAATGGTTTATATAACTTCCACATGTCATGATGCACTGGGTTATCATGTCGTATATACGCTAAATCATGTGATGCTATCTTGAACAGGACATTATAATTATGAACTTTGTTTTTGCACAATTGTAATTGAGTTTTTCTGCATAAGTAAGTACTGTGTGGTTAACTCAGATGATTGTGTATGTATTTTCTTTCTGTTATTATTGTTATTTATTGTCCACTGGCTATTTTGTATGTATTTTCTCTGTTATTTATTTATTTTTAAGTGCATATATTTATATATTTGATTTTTTATTGTTCTTTCAATTCAGTAATTACTTACTTAGAGGGCTGTACATTATATGTTCCTTTCTCTCATACCTTGCAGGTGGAACCTTCACCGACTACAGGATCCCTTTCTATGCTTCATCTAACAGCACATGGTTCTGTGACTTCTACTGCATCTGCTACATTTCCTGTATCCACTGCATGTTTCAATACCAATACTGTTGATGACAGAAAATCAAGCTTCTTTGAATTTAAACCACACAGTAGATCAAATATGGTAATGAATTAGAAGATTAGATAATTTGACTGCTAGTAAAGCTGATGTATATCAACTAAGGTGATTGAACACATGGACATGACTGTGATGTTTTCTCTTTGATTTTATATGATCATAACCTGTTTACCAAGTTAACAAGATAAGATAATCAGTTCAGTTTATTGCTGTTACTCATCTATTATTCAATTTGTCATTGTGACTCCTTAAGCGTTGTAATCTTTTCACTTTTTGGAGGGTGGAGGTGGGGCCGTGGGGGTCACTGCACAGTGGTTTAAAGTGTTAACTGTTAACAAATTTGACTGTCATGTTTGATGTTTCATGTTTTGACTATTGTTGTGAAGATTACTGATTGCATGTACTTACACAATGCTGTTTGCTTTTTTAAGGTTCCTTCAGACTCAGACAACCATGCAAGTGAAAAACCAAGTCAAATAGAAGGGCAAGGAAAAGCTCAATCATCTTTAGACTCAACACCATTAGTAAAAAATGAGACAGCAGTTCCTTCAAATGAATTAAGTCTATCATCACCAGTTCAAATGGCTAGCTCAGGAGCCAGTGCCCATATTGAAGGTGATTTGGATGAATTGAACCAGAGGAGCAACATTGCAACTGGGCTTCAAGCGTCACAAGTTGACAATAGAGGTAGTGGACTTTCAGTTGCAGCTGAGAGAGTATCTGATGATGGATACAACTGGAGAAAATATGGACAAAAACATGTTAAAGGAAGTGAATTTCCTCGCAGTTATTACAAATGTACACATCCTAACTGTGAGGTTAAGAAACTATTTGAGCGCTCTCATGAAGGGCAAATCATTGAGATAATTTACAAGGGAACACATGATCATCCTAAACCTCAACCAAACCGCCGTTACACTGCTGGAACTATAATGTCTATGCAAGAAGAGAGATCTGATAAAGCTTCTTTGATGAGCCGAGATGGTAATACCTGCCAGATCCTTCTTGCATAGACATTTTATTCCTACTTATTGTAAACCAAATAATGTGACTTTTTTGTTATTCTAATGCTGCAGTTGTAGACAAAGGAACCAATATATGTGGCCAAGGGTCTCACCCAGCTGAGCCTGACAGTACACCAGAGCTTTCGCCCATAGCAACAAATGATGGTGATCTAGAGGGTTCAGGGGTTTTGACAAACCGGAATAATGATGAAGGTGATGATGATGATCCCTTCTCAAAGCGAAGGTTTGGCAATTTTACCCTAAGCTTCATGCTTCTTTCTGCTGTTTATGTCTAATTGTTGATGATCACAAGTTTTTGTTGAGCAGAAAAATGGAACTTGGAAATGCTGACATCACTCCTGTAGTTAAGCCTATCCGGGAGCCACGGGTTGTTGTTCAAACACTGAGTGAGGTTGATATATTGGATGATGGATACCGCTGGCGCAAGTATGGGCAGAAGGTGGTGAGAGGCAATCCTAACCCTAGGTATGTTCTCTAGGTGATGACTCTAGAATATAAGCAAAATTGACGAAATCCAATTTAAATTTGAAAAGTTTTGGCATGTATATTATTAAACTACATTAGTCCTTTCTTTGTTGTAAAGAACTAAAGAAGGGTTAGACAACCTCCAACCTCATTTCACTCACAGGTACAGGAGTGATGTATTATAATATTATTCTTGAACAGGAAAGAGAGTAGTTACTATAATATTTTCTGAAATGGTGTATATTCTAAACTGTAAATCTTCTTAAACAAAGATTTATTCCAAAGAAGTTCCAATATTTCATTCAGGAGATTTTATTGTTCTCTTTTTGACTCATCAAATATAAAATAATTGCAAAGTTACATGGGGTTGTTGGATGTTGATGTCAAGGATATTAATGTTATATACCAGCATGGTATTTATGTTATGTTAAGGAAGGTGATCGTGGATTAGAAAGAAATTGTAATAATGACGAAATACATTATGTTTTTTTTTTATAAGAAAATGTTAGTTGTTAGTGTGTTAGTAGAGGAATTCGAACCCACGACCTCTCCCTACCTTATCGCACCATATATAGACTTTGTCACCAAATCAACCTTATAACTCCAATCAAATACATTATGTTAAAGGAAACAAGTAGATTTTAAGAGCATTTATTGCTAAGAATGTGCAAAGAAATGTCAATGTGAAAGGTTCATGTCACAGTATACTGTTAAATACTTAGATATCAAGAACGTGTGGAGGAATGTGTTGCTGTGCCTATGTTCCCAGAGGAAAATATACCATTGTTAGTATGATCATGATTGTCGACTAGAAGGCAATTTAGGGGACATTAGTTATAAGATTACCTAGTAGTAAAAGTCACTTGAAGGGGGAAGGGAGGAGCTGAGGAGGGGGAGCCTATGGATTTGTTGATGATAAAAAAAAGTAAGACAATTTAGGGGAAAAGTATACGCAATATGATATCCATTGGTTTACATGATCTAGGGCTTTATATTAATTAATGATTGTCAAGATTTTAGAATTTATCTGTTATAAGTTTTTCCTTCTCTGTATACGATCATGTTAGTCAAATATTGTAGTTCTTTGCTAGATCTTTATATTGGAATACTAGCTGTAGTTTTCTCATTGTCTGAAAACCTGCATTCCTCATAAGCATGTGCATCCTTTGCACTTGAAGACTCTGTATTTAGTTCCTTGGTCTACTGAAAAGTGTGAGATACTAACAGAACTTTGACTTTAGAGAACTTTCTGGTGGAAGTGGAAGATGCTTGAAATTCATTTTGTTTACACAAAAGTCAATTTGATGATTTGATCATATTTTCAAATTTCACAAGGATACAATCAATTGGGGTTGACAAGGATCTCTTGTCAGAAAATTGTTGATCAATAGTTTGCTGATTTGTTCATGTGAGACTTTGCCATCTGATTTTGTATCACTGTGGATCTTGATCATTTTATGCTACTCTTGCTGCACTAAATATATATCTTGAAAATACTTTGTTATGATGAGCTATGCTTCACATTCTCTAATATAACTCATGTCTCATAATAGGCAAGTCTAATTAAGAATATCATTAAAGGCTCATTTGTTTAAGCTTAAAATAGTGAAAATTTTGTAAGTTCTTTTTTTCCTTTGGAGAAAAGCACAAACGGACCCTAAATGGCACAAACTAAACTTTTAGAGATGTAGTCTACTGTCTACATCAATTTTACTTGTGTGCTACATGGTTTCCCTAGTTAACATAACAAGTAGTGATTATCTCTAGTCAACTGTCTGGACATCCTGTTAGTTTTTATTAAGGATTGACATGGTTGACCCCAATTTTACAATAAGATCTGTTGTTAATGTTGATGTAATTTTCTGAAGCTGCCTGACACTTGAGGGAAAGTATTTTTATATTGAACTATATTATGTTCTGCCTGTTTTGGTATAACAGTTGTCCTACGACGCTAGGGCTACTCGTTTTGTGCATCTCAAATCTCATACCTTTCTATTTTATGGAAAGATTGTTGATTTGGCTGTCAATACTAGTGTATAATCTTGTATATCCAAATTCCAATTAATATAAACATATGTTGGTCCGTTGGCAACAACTTCTGTGCATGAGGTGCAAATGAAATGTGTGTATAGGGACCTTTATGATGGCTGGTCTCTATGAGCATGACCCTTACGTTTTGGTATTTTACAACAATGTGGTGCTACATAATTTTACGTAAGCTTGTCTCTTATCATGTTCGCTTTATTATTCAGGAGTTATTACAAATGCACAAACACCGGTTGCCCTGTCAGGAAACACGTTGAGAGGGCATCTCATGATCCAAAAGCTGTGATTACCACATATGAGGGGAAACACAATCATGATGTACCGACAGCAAGGAATAGTTGCCATGACATGGCAGGACCAGCAAGTGCAAGTGGACAAACAAGCATTAGGCCAGAAGAAAGTGATACCATCAGCCTTGACCTTGGGATGGGAATTAGCCCTGCTGCTGAAAACGCACCAAACAGTCAAGGGAGATTGATGCTTTCTGAATTTGGGGACAGCCAAACTCACCCCAATACTTCCAATTTCAAGTTTGTTCATACTACAACAGCGCCAGCATACTTTGGTGTTCTAAATAACACCTCTAACCCATATGGTTCCAGAGAAAATCAAAGTGATGGTCCATCTTTAAACCATTCTTCTTATCCTTGCCCTCAGAGCATGGGGAGAATACTAATGGGTCCTTAAATTGTTTGCTCTACACAAAAATAAAATGAAATTCTGATTTGCTTTTTCTTTTTTGGCGGGTAAAGCTGTTAAGGCATAGCTCCTCATTTTCACTTTGGAAATGCTGACAGTTCGTTTATGTTCATATCCTTATGAGAGCTGCTCTTTAGTAGAATTAGTAGTAGCTGTGCCCCTCGAGGTTGACTCTTAAATCTAATTGCTGTTTGTATAATTATATACAGATTCTTCTGTACAAATATGAAGCTTATACCAAAGTTTCAACAAAAACCCTTGGCAAGTGTTTGGATTCAACTATTTATAAGTAGCTACTAGCCTATTCTGATTTTTTTCCCCCATATTATCTCTGTGGTCATGGTAGCCAGAGTTTCTTAGCCATTTTCACCAAGCACAAATACCCCACGGACGACAAAACAAGTTGCTTGGTATTTTTTTTTTATAAGCCAACAAGTTGTTGGGGTATTGTCTTTGAGTATTATTCAAATTCAAAGGAAGACACGATTTAACACTGAAGTTGTACACGTTTGATTTTTCACTGTTTTATGCATACTGGTAGTCCGTAGTATGCATGAAGAGTTTTAAAATTTTGGACTTATTTATATACATAGATATTTAAGATTTAATTTCCCAAATTTATGGGTTTAATAGGTTAATAACTTGTTGGTCTCTGCATATTTTTTTTAAAAAAATATTGGTTGTGTGCATTTTAAATTTGTCTTTGAGATTGTTTATGACACTTAAAAATTGAGAAATCCAAATATTTAAAATGAGATTGTTTGTGTGAGATCAACCATATTAGATTTAAAGTAGGTTAGTGTTAAGAGATTATCTTCTTTTTTTTTTTTTTAATTTTTAAATATAGCAATCCTCTGCCATATGACTAAGCTTTTTACAATACTTGGTAGAAGCCTTTAAAGAATTTCTTCTAAGTTCTAAATGTTGCTTTGCTTTCTCTATTCTAAAGCAACTCAAATAGATTGTTTCCATGAATGGATTAGTTGTTTGAAATGTTCATCCAAAATTTATATTTAGTTTGAAATGGACATCAACCCTATGTAATAGTAATAATGAATTTAAATTCAGATATCGTACTCAAATGATCATATCTAGTTCCAAAAAAATCAATTAACAAGATAAAAGAGTAATCTAAGAATAACAATGTTCTTACTTCCTATTTACTAAACAATGTCATTATTTGTTATTCATTGATCACCAATAAAATATCATGTTTGGTCATTCACATTACACTATAACCCTAACTTGTTATCCAATTTGACTAGACAAGATTTCAAATTAGGATAAGTTTCTTTATTAATCAATTGGAGGTTTGCCCAATAAATTTGGTGAATTCTATTGGAGCGACGATCTACTTGTATTCTAGATCAATTATTCAAATATCAATAGTTATGACTATTCAAATAATTAATCACTGAATAACATTGAATGATAATGCAAAGTACAAAGGGGAAACACAAAGAGTTTATATCACAATCCTAGAAAAAATGGTTTAGTCAAACATGAGTAATGTAAAGTCAAACCACTTCATTGTTAAAAAGAAAGAATTACTGATACGAAATATTATTAGTTGGCTTAATCCAAAACTTCCTTGTTGTTCTTCATTTCCAGCTCACATATCTCACTCTTTGTCAGAGCAAAAGTAAGTCTCCCTTTGTCTCTCATTTTCTGGTATTTATAGAGTTTGAGCTTTTTAACACGGTTGTACTTCTTCAATAATTGTTAAAAAAAAGCTCGATTTTACCCATTTTCTTTCCATTTCTTATGTACCTATCTAAAGTGAGAATAAACACTAAAAAGTTATTTCTGCCAATAAATATGCAATTATTTCCTTACAAACAAAGATAAAAAATACGGGTAAAAAATTGGTTTATCAACCTCCCCACACTTGGACATCACTTACCTTCAAGTAATTTATTTTAGTTGAAGCGAACATTCATTGGATCATTTTACAAAAATGAGTCTTCTCATAGAAATTCTAATTAGACTTTGAGCTAAAGAGAATGCAATTAATTGCCAAGAGAAGGTGTTCATCTCACTACACTCGGGTGTTAAAGGATAAGAGAATTTCAACACTTAAAGATCAATGCAAGCAAAGTTACTTAGGATAATTGTATATTCGTGATGTCAAATAAATTCCCTAAAAACAAGCAATTATGGGGTTTTACATGGATATAATGAAACTAGGGTAGTTGTGTCAAGTGTGAAAAAATATCAAGGGAAAAATGCAAAGGGCTAAAAAATATAAGAAAAAGATTATAGTTAAATTTTTAAGGACCCTAAGATTTTCAAGAAACAACCTCTCTATTTTTAGAACTTTTCAACCACCCTTGAATTGGACATATACTTTTTTTTCTCTCTCTTTCTTTTCATTTCTTTATAACTGTGTGTGTGTATATATATATATATACACACATATATACATACATACATATATATATATATATATATATATATATATATGTTGTTGAAAGAGAGAGAACTAATTTTCTTCTTTTGTGAAATCAACTTTAAATTTCCTTTTTGCCATTAATTTTTCCTTTTTAGAGGTTGTTCCATGGCGATGATAATGTGTCACTCATGAAATATTTGTAAGAGAAAATTAAGTGACAAATAAATACTTTCATAGGCTCAACTTGGGAAACTAAGGGCAATTATGTTCAATTAGGTAGTGACTTGAAAAAAGACCTACAAAATACCCAAAAAATTAGCAAGAAAAGAAATGAATTCATAAGACACGAACTTAACACAATAGTCAAAGACTACCAAACTTAGAGATATTTGCACTTAGAAAAAGAAATCAAGAGGTTGTATGTAATATAACTCACTGGCTCAAACCTCACTATTTTTATGGTTAGTATGATAGAGAACTACACCTTAAGTTATGTTAATTACTCAGTTCCTTTATAAGAAAAAACTCCAAATTTACTCATCATTTTTTTAAATGTGATTCTAAAACCATGAGAATGTTCATTATCAGCTAAAGGAAGTGGAAGGACAATTTACACATTCATATCCAATGTTGGAAGATAAGATATTGTACATTATATAACTCTTGGGTTCCATTTCCACACTTAAAAACTAGAAATGATCCAAATGATGAAAAATAACATAACTAACAAAGGATGTAAGGAAAGAAATGCATAATGCACTAAAAATAAAATAACAAAAAGGATTGCAATGGGAATTAAAAGAAAAACAATAAACTAAAAGGAAACAAAAGAAAAGAAAAATCATAGAATGGATAGAATGATAGGTTGCCTCCTTAAAAGTAGTTATTTAATGTCTTGAGCTTGATGGTTAAGATGCGGGTTGCTAAAGTGGTTTGTCTATGAGGCTAGGACTATTTTCCCAATGTTTCACTTGTTAGTGTGTCTTAAATAGACCTAATTTATTCTTTTTATAATTCACATGGGTGCTTATTGTGGGGTCAATACCTTTCATGTCATGGGTGGGTAAAAACTGGTTTTTCAAAAAAAATCAAACGGAACCAAATTGTTTGAAACAATTCAGTTTTTAAACTTAAAAAACAAACTATTTTATAAAACTAATTCGGAACTGAATTGTTTTTATAAAACTAGTTCTAAACTAGTCCAAAACTAGTTTAAAGCAATCCTAGATTAAATTAATTCCAAACTAATTTTGAACTGATTTTTTTTGTCAGTTCTTTTTTTACAGTGTTGTGAACATGACCACACTAGTGTGGACAACTAGAGAGAGTGTTTTTCTAATAAGCGCATTTCTCACATGATTGTGGCAAGTTTCACAAAGGAGTGAGATACGAAAAAAATAATTTTTTTATAAACCAGTAAATTAAACTATTTATAAAATTGGTTCGATTTGAACCGAATTGGTTTAAAAATAATTTAGTTCGAACCGAACTAGTTTTAAAAATAGTTCAGTTAATTTTTATTAAACTGGTTTGACTCAAAACTAGTTTGGTTCAAAACCAATTCGGTTCAAACTAATTTTTTTTCACACCCCTATAGGTGGTCTACTCAAGGATTTCTTTATCTATCATCGTTATACTCCATGTCTTATCCTTGTCATTCCCTGTGAAACATATGGAACTGATAATTGGCAAAGAGAGGAAGGGGGAGGAGGGTAAAAATAGCAGAGTTCAAGTTGGATAAAGGAAGTTTCATCTTCATAATGGGAGGTTCCTCTTTTGAGGGTTTGAGTTTTGATTCTTGAAGAAACATCAACATTCCTCTTCCATCATTGCTCAACCCCTTATTTGATTCTTTATTACCAAAGACTCTTTTAAGTGGATTATTTTTCCCCTCAGTGGGAGATGAGATTTCAATTAAGCAATCAAATTTACCTTTTGTTGCCTGTAAAAACTTGTAGGTAGCAAAAGGGGTAGACTTTTTCTTTGAGTTGAATATTGAAAAAATGGTTTTTTCTTCCTTCAAACTAAGGGTAACCCTACCTACCTCACTTTAATAACAACATCACAAGTTTTGAGGAAAGGACGTCCTAGTATGATCGAGACATCTTATCCTCTTTCCTATTCATTACCACAAACCAGTTGGAAAAATAAAACTACCCATTTTAACTAAAACATTATCTACTATGCCCTTATGATGGGTTAGAGATCTATCAGTGAGCTGTAGGATGATGTTTGTGGGTTGTGGTTCCCTTATGCCTAATTTTCTAAAAATAGAGTATGACATTAAATTTATGTTTGTTCGTATACAACATAAGCATTTTTCAAAAAATAAGGTTCCTATAGTGCTAAGAAGCATAAAACTCTCAGGATCCTTTAGTTTAGGGAGCAAATTTTTGGAAACTGCAACAGAACATTCCTTAATAAGACCTTTTGTTTGAAAATTATCTAATTTCTTCTTATTAGAGAGAATCTCTTTTAAGAATTTTTCATATTTTGGGATTTGAGCTATGACATCTATAAAAGGAATATTTATATATAATTTCTTAAATATCTTTAAGAATTTAAGAAATTGCTTATCCTGCAGTTGACTTTTTAACCTTTGCGAGAATGAAATTCTTACTTGAAGAGGTGTTAGTACCCCCCTTATCCTTTTCCACATTATGACCCCTTTTAGTAGGGATCTTAGAACACTATGTGCCCTTTGAGATATGATATTCACCAAGGTGGATATTTGTGTTTCTAATGCCTTGATTTTCTCATCATTTTGTGTCTCTCCCTGCTAGATTGGGATGATCTTTCCATCCTTGGATTGTATGTTTTTTAATAAAAATCATATCTAGGCTTTTCTGCTAACATAATTGACATCTTCTTTGACAAAGTGTTAGCCATTTGACAATTTTTTGCTTTGTGACCTTTTTCCCTATAGCCATCACAAGTGGGAGGGAGTGTGGATTATAGTAGTTATATGTGCACCTTCATTAGAGTTTCCATTTGCTTTGTCAGGTGTCAAGTTTTTTGTCTATCTTCAAACTAATAGGTTTAACCTCTACCTAATGGACTCCAACTAGCCTCTTTAGAATTCCTCTATCAACTATTTTGTGGTAGGCTAATGAAGTCAAGTCTACAATTACTTCCCGGGTTGCATCTAGTGATTTCTTCATTATAGTCCCTCCACTGGTCGCATCAACAAATGTTCTATTGGAATCTGACAACTCATGATGAGGGCAAACACTCAACATCTCTGAAAATTTGTCTCATGCTTCAGCAAGGGATTCTTGTTCATATTGGACAAAGTTTGCAATATCCATCTACAGTTGATCATATTTTGCGACACATAAATATTTCTTTAGGAATTTTTAAGAACACTCTTCCCAGGTGCAAATACTATGCTCTGGAAATTACTCCAACCAATCCAATGCTCCGCCATTTAGTGAGAATGAGAAAGCAGCAAGTCTTACTATGTCTTGGGGTACCATCAGGTAGCGAATAATGTCAGTTATTCTCAGGAAGCATTTCAAATGGGCAACAAGATCTTCTAAAGGCAAACCACTAAACTATTTATTCTCAATCACCTTCAACAATGCTAGTTTCAAAAGTGGTTTGCCCGAAGTTAGTGGGTAGGATGTTGCTGGCTATCCCCACCCTAAGGAATAAGTAATATTGTATGGTCTGTTCAAAAACAACATATTCTCCTTCCCCATGATCATTATCAACATGTCTTGCCATTCTTCTCTATCTAGCTTTGTTACTGCAAACAGTTCTTTCAATCTCAAAATTATGCTTTAGGACAGACCTCTGAGACTGAGTGTGCACAAATTATTCACATAGAAAGAAAGGTTAAACCGCAACAACTCAATAAAAAAATATTAAATAAAAAGAGCAAGACAAGAAACAAATAAGATAAAGATGGATAATAAAATAGAGACAAGATAGACTCAAATAACGATAGAAACAAAAAATTAGGGAAGTAACACAAGATAGAAACAAAAAATTAGGGAAGTAACATAAGATAGAAACACAAAATAAAAAAATAGAAAAATAAAATATTACCAAAGTATGTACATAGAAAAAGGGAAATAGAAAGGATTCAACAATAAGCTAGAGATAAGATGAACACGAGATAGACACAAATAAAAAGAGAAACAAAGAATAGGGAAATAAAATAAGATGGAGACATACCAAAAAACCAACAGGATAGAAACCAATAAGATAGAGACAAAATAAACAGGGGAAAAACATACAAAATTACAATATTATCAAAGTAAAAAAAATTGTTCAATTATTTTAAATTAATTTAATTGAGAACTAAACACAATCTAGTCTTGATAACGATGCCAAAAAACTTGATGCGTAAAATATGACCATTTAGGGGTAAGCATAACCTGTGTAGACCTAAGTCAGGTATCGTATCCAAATGGCCAGATCTAGTTGCCAAAAAATCAATTAAGAAGATAAGGAGGCAATCTAAAAGAAACAATGATTTAATATGTGTGTTTGATGGCTTAGACTCACAATAGTAGATTTTAAACCGGAATAAAGTAATGGGTTTATAATTCAATTCCTTAACCTAGGGTTGTAATTTCCACTATAATGTTTTTACCCCTTATTTACCAAGCAATGTCATTCTTTATTATTCATTGATCACCAATAAAGCATTAACTTGTTGTAGTGCATTTGGTCATTCATACTACACTATAATCCTAACTTGTTGTCTAGTTTGGTTAGACAAGATTTTAAATTAACATTGGTTTTTTTATTAATCAATTGAAGGTTTATCCAATTAATTTAATCAATTCTATCAGAGTGACGAACTACTTGCTTCCTAGATCAATTATTCAAATATGAATTATCATGATTATTCAAATAATTAAGATGTAACAAATATAGTAAAGAAACGATGCAAAGTAAAAAAGGGAATCACAAAGAGTTTACATCACATTCCTAGAAAAAAAGGTTTATCTAGACATGAGTAATGTGAAACATCTTCATTGTTAAAAAGAAAGAATTACTCAATCTAAAACTTTCTTGTCGTTACTTGCTTCCCGGTCACAAATCTCACTTTTCGTCCTAGTCAAAGTGAGTCATGTTTTATCTCTCATCTCATCTTCTGGTAAAGTGTTTGAGTTTTTTAACACAACTGTGTTTCTTGAATAATTGTTCTAAAAAAACTCGATTTTACCCCTTTTTTTCTTGTTTCTTAAGTACAAATACTAAAAAAATTATTTCTTTACAAATAAGATAAAAAAATAGGGTAAAATATCGGTTTATCAGCATTCACTTTTGAAATTAAAAATTCAAGCATATCTTAATCTTAAAACTAATTTTATAAAATTAATTTTTCAAATACTTACCTAAACACACTCGAAAGTTCCAGTAATTGAATAAACACATGAATCTGCAGGTTAGGTTTAGTTGCGATAATATAGCACATGTAAAGCCACTGCAAGAACAGCTTTTTCTTCTTTTCCTCAAAGAAAAAGAGTTTGATTGTTTGAATAATTTATGTATATGTAAAAAGTAATGCTTAATGATAACCCCTCGGGTCAAAAAGGTCACAACCATGTCTATTGTCGTTGATTTGTGGGGCAACTTTTTAGACCAAGTGGTACCTGCAGACGATAAGAGTTGGTATCTTGTTTTAGATATGCCTTTGAAAGGAGTAAATATAAATAATAAATGAAGTGTTCTAGGCTTCTAGCTCATATGGCATGTCACATTGTTGTTATAACTAAAAGGCATGAAATGTTGCAGCTAAATGACATTCTTGTATTTAAATCAAATAGTCAAAAGTAGGCACTTGTCCCAGACACAAGTCTGTGATGTTTTGTTTTGTCTCTGAGAAATCCTTGTGCTCCAGGGAGCAACTAATTTGACTAAGCCATTCCTTTCTGATAATATATTTCAATTCACACGCGCTATGTTTCCTAGGAAGCCAGAAACAGACAGCAAAGAAATAGTTAAGTTTCAGAAAAAGGAGATATGATCACAATTCAGACAATTGAGTCAACGGAAAGCTCTGGCTACCGTACAGTCTTTTTAGGCCCAACAACACGGTTTCACAGTATATATTCCTTACCCAACATACATTTGAGACTTCTAAGGCTCACAATATATATAATAGAACCTGCTTTTTCTTTTTGGGGTGACTCACTAGGACTCAAGCTAGAACTAATAAAAACTTCTTTTATTTGAAACTCTTGGCTAAGTTAGAATAACTTCACCTTGTTTTAGATTCTTGTGGTTAAAATATACGTGCATCCACACAATTGGCCAATCAAAACCGTTGCATAAATATCAGACGGCTCATATATATATCATGTTATTAAATCTGACTTAAGATACACATTTAAAATATAAACTTTCTGATCTTCGTCCAACTCTGAATTCTTGAATGCATGAATGCAAGTAATCCATTCAGAAGACAGCAGTTAAGTCCTGATAATACACTATTTGCATCATTAACAGAAAGATCCATAAATACTCATCATCACAAAAGAAAGTTATACATCTTTTCATCCCTCACCTGATTCAGACTCTTGCTGATGTGCCAGAATTTTTGTAGGTGGCACCTCTGTCGTTCTGGAGCTCAAAGACTCACCACATAGAACCGTGAGAGGGAGTGATCACACTGACACCCTTGAACTGGTAAGAAATAGTAGGACTCCCCCATCTACAAAATAGAACACTCACTATAGAACTTTGAGCATCTACACCTCCCGGTATCCTAATCCCCAACTATCTTTTTTGTAAATGTGATATCCTATCCTTTCCAACTACCTAAGGCTAACTAATGGGGTTATCTAATAACATTCCTCAACGTTTCAAGATAGAGTCGTGAAACACGAGTATGGTAGTTATTAGTTATAATAGAATATTAAGAAGAAACAGTTAGTCCTGTGTTGCTATGTAGTTCCTTGTAATTGCAAAACTTTGACAGCGTTCAGCATTGGAGATCCCCATATCAAATGGTTCTAACCCAAAACTTGATGCTGCCAAAGGAAAATATAAAGAAAGCTTATAAATCCAGTCGAGATCCATCTTGTAGAATTAGAATATTTAAGTCAACGGAGATTAGTGTATAAAATTACCTCAAAAGTAAAGAATATAAGGAACAGTAATGGTTTGAGGCATAATCTAAAACTTAGATACGACAATAGGTAGGGTCGGGGCAAGATAGTGTAGAACTTGTCCCGTGTGCTAAAGAAATATACCTGTACTCTGCCAATACTCATGCTGGTAGCAATACTCACTTGATACATATATATTTATATCTGCAACTCGTACTTTAATTATAAATAAAGATAATAAATCAATATTTTTTAAACATAATATAAAAACAAGTCAATATAACATTAAACTTAGCACAAATTATAAAAAAAAAAATCCTAAAATTTAATATGATTATACATAAATCTATGTTTTTTTTACCATACCATTAAATAATGTCGTAAATCTATTAAAATTTATTTTATAAATAACTCAATTTTTATTATAAATTGTATTTTTATCTTATTAAATTTATATAAAATATTTTATAAGTCTTTTTTTATTCTATAATTATATTATTTATTATAAATTATAATGCAAATAATATTATTAGTAATATTTTTACTCAAAATTATAATTATATAGGATTATATAATATAATTATATTCATTAATATTATATATGTATAAGGTGTAAGAAGAATACCCACATAATTTTTGTATACACACTGAAATGTGAGGGTATTTTTGCAGATATGTATAAGGTTTGGATTCATTCATTTTGTCATTCCTAGCAGTGATACCGGTGAATATGAAGGCTTTGACCCAATTCAGTTAGGACAAATGCAATTAACCTTAGAAAATGAAACTGTAGTAAAAACTAAGAAATAACAATTTCATACTCATTGTTTTGCTACAGATTTTATCTAATTATCTTACATGCTTCGCAGTTATAAATTGGCATCATTCTGATCTTCGGTAAGCATTACACATTCTAAAATACATTTCAGAATATAGTCTTTCTTGATATTACTTGCATTGCTGACATAAAGATTAAGGAAGTTCTCATACAAAACAGTAATTTGACTATGAAGTGAGGAGAAATTGTATAATGAAGTTAAGGATGATATATAACCTAACTGGAAGCCTGGAATAACAAAGATGAACTAACGGTTATAGGAATTTCATCTCCAAGCACAAGAAGCAATAAGAACTTGATTCATCCAACCAAGAAATAGTGCACCATCTCTCTCTTCTAGAGTGTAGTGTCCATTGTAGCTCTGCAGAAGATCCTTGATGGAAGAATTAATAACGGAGCTCAATGGATAAGGTGTAAATCCAGCCATTGTGAAGCGCATTCTCCACTTGCTCAGAAGTTCATGACGTTCAACTCTTTCTGCTCCTTCACATGCTATTAAGTTGACAACTTCGCGAGCCAAACAATGCTGCTCCACATTAATCCTCTCTTTGTGGTCCCTTGGAAGAACAGTATCAATTGATTCAAAAATAGTCAAGTAGTAGTTTATTGTCTGAACAAAACGCTGCAAGAATGGAGCATGGTTTGTGTTAAATTCCTGCTCAACCAGAGTAACTACCTTAGGGGACAATTGCTTAGACATTCTCAACAATCGGTCACGATGATTGTGACTGTTCACACTTTCATCTGGCACATGGTGCAGACAAATGGCAAAGTTTACAGCCACAGCTTCACTAGGCCGAAGTTCAAGGTCTTCAAGTTGCACCTCAGAAGAAGGTACTCTTACAGCATTGAACTCAAAAGGTACATGACATGACTGTGCAAGTGCTGATAACCTTTTCCCAACAATATCAAGTCCCCCTCCTCGGGCATAAGATGAAAATGAGTCATCAACGCCAGATATTCTGATCTTCGGGGGCCCTCCAGGACGGCGAGCAAGAGCCTGAATCAGGCTTACCCACTGGGTTCCCTGGCTAATCTGAAAGTCAATTATGTGTACTTCATTTTCATCCTTCAGAGCTTCAGCAATTGCTCCATTTGCTGACATGTACCCAAACTTGAAGTATGGACAAATTTCATAAAGTACATGCATGTATGAAAGTAGTTCATTACCGGTAGGCTCACTACATTTCAAGGATTTGTAGATTGTGCTTCCTGAAGAGGCCATCCTTGCAACAAGAGACTCCAATGTGTATGCTCCCAATCGCTGAATGGGACTGCCTGAAATGGACACCATCTTACGCAACTCTGACATCAGCCATTCAGTTGCCTCCATATCATTCATAGCCATTGCTTTTGCACAAGTATAAAGAATCTCTTTCAAATCCCCTCTGGATGTCATCTCCATCATTTTCTTCCACTTCTCTGCCTCTAACAAAAACGAATCAGGTTCTTCGGGAATTACAGTACCATAGATATCTAGCATGTCTGCATTAGGTCCCAGCATAGCAGTTTCCAGCTCTCTTATCTTATGTGTCAGGTCATCAAGGTCATGTGTCAAGTAAGAATCATCCTCAGGTGAACCACTAACAATTTCAAGAGAATGCTGTGGCCTTAACACATATGAGTTTGATTCTAGCTTTGACAATGGACTATTGTTGGATGAGAAACTGAGAGTGGGTGGAGAATTTTGGCAAGGGAAACTGTTGCTTGTGGAAGCAGATTCAAGGGTGCAATATTGTTCTAAAGTTTGGACAGAAGGGTAGGTTGTTTGGCTGCTGTTATCAGAGGAAGAGTAATTGTCTATGTTGTCACTTGATGGTAAGCAATATGACTCCAAATTTTGCACAGGCTCAACATAGAACCTGCCAGAGCCATAAGAAATTTTATGATTCTGAGATGTTTGCATTGAGAACTAGCCAGTTCTTTGATATACTCGAGCTCCAAGAGATTTTGACACGATCACTGCCGAATTATTGCTTCTACTCTTCAAGCACGGCAATCATTATCCACACTAATTCAATTTCTGCTTGGCAGTAGCAGTGTACTGAAAATCTGAGTTTTCCTGCAGAAGGTTAAGAAAACAACTTAGACATATATGATAGTTAAAAAAGATAACTGAAACTTGAAAAAGGAAAACAAAGGCACAGTCAATTGATACTGATAGAAAAATGTAATGTGGTGGTTTTTTCCTCATGTGTTATTTGTTGAGGTTAGGTTTAAAGGTGTATGGTATTTATTATTCAAATAAAGCTAAACTAGTAACAATTGAAATGAAATTTTTATTAAAGGATTTCTTACATTTCAAAACCAAAAGAGTAAGCTTCTTGGCAACACAATCTATATTTTCCAGATTCATAATATGCTCTTAAAATAAACTGCACACCAGAAGAGACAGTGCATGATTTTCACTTTTTCAGTATCCACATGAACAGAATATTGGAGTTCTCAACTTGCACATTACAGTGCAAATTTACCAGTCTATATGAATATTTAAATTTGTCAGCACCGCAGCCCTTTGATTACTCAAGGCAATCACCAGTCATTTTCTGCTTTTATGCTTTCAAATTTATGTAATAAAAGACATTAAAGGATCACTAAGATAAAACTTTGTACTACATAATGAATTTGGTACACCTGCCAGTTGTAGCAAGACCCTTCTGTTTTTCTTCTTTATTTGTACTTAATGGAAAAAGTAAGAAGATTAAGTTATTCAGAAATGGCTCTCACGTGCTATTCATCTTTTTCAATTGAAGGGATAAACAAAATATTGGCTATACTGTAAAGCACCAAATGACAATTAGAAAATTCACTTATCATTCTGGAATGGACTCAATTATGAGAACATACTCTAAAAACCTTTAAACCTTAAACATTTAACCACCACTTCCCTTGGTTAAAAACTACCACTTGAAAGCATGCATTCAAGTCCATATTCAAACACACTGGAAAAACAAAGGTTATAAGCTTTCCCCCATCAACAATTAAAACAAAGCCACAAAAAGTAATTATAAAAAACAACAACTATAAACCAGAAAGAGGTGAAAACATTTCTCAATGTTAAACACGTCATGACTTTCAACTCCAACAATCCTTTTTCACAAATCAAATCAAAGTAACCAGAGAAAGAAAATTATTTCTTTTTGTGGTACTTGAAAAAAGATGGAGCACCATCTTCATTCAACTAAACAAGCACAAGCAGTTTATGATAGCAAGCACGCAAATCCGGAAAAAGGGATGCGTTCAATAGTTCTGAAGCTCTCTCACCTTAGCAAAAAACCAGATCTGAAACAAGATCACTGAGAACCAGTGATGACCCAGTTGGATTTGCAGCTCAAATTGAATGAGAATTTATCATTCACATACATGTGTCATATAAAGAGGTTTTGTTTGGAATTGGAGATTATATCTTGGAACACATGGCAAGTCATAAAGGTTATTGAGTGCGCTTTGGTTACTTATGAAGTCTGATTTGCGTTTTTGCCATTTTATATGGACGCCAACATAGAAAGTCTCCTCCTTTTTCAAATTACATTTTTGACTCTGACATCGCACTAAATTTACACAGACTTTGGTTACATTAATGTTACATTATCAGAATCCTGTTTAAAAATTAAGCTCTGTTAACTTTTTCTTTATGAATTAGACAATTTGTTTTTATTCACTTCAATTATTCTAGAGTATTTTTGGAATTATAATATTACACTTATTTATATCTATTAATATATTAATAATTAGATAAATGTTTTCAAACGTTTTATAACGAACATGGTGATCGTTACATTGACATTTTAATTAAAGAAAGCTATGATACTCTATCTTTTAAGATAAGAAAGGGAAATCCGTACATTTTTTATTTTTTAATTTTGTAATATATTTCTAAATCATGCTGTAAGATTAATTCTTATTAAAGGCTGCATTAAGTGCTTCTAGCATAAGTTTTGAAATTTGTATCTTTTTTTCAAAGAAAAGTCTGGATTTTCTTTTAGATTTTTTTGAATGGACTTTCTTTTAGATATAAGAACGGGGAAAATCATTTCTTAATTCTTTCTTTTTTTCCAAAAATTAAAAAAAACTACGCATTTTAATATTTAACATGTTTAATTATACGGTTTACATCAGTTTTATGATATTATTTTTACATAATTTCCATTTACGTAATAAAAAAATTTCTAGTATATGTATTTTATTTAAAAAATCATGTGGCATAGAATAACCCAATAAAAAAAATTTCTCCAAATTTATAGTCATGAGAAAATGTTTCTTTAAACCAGGGAGAAATTTCGAAACCAAATCAATGTGTTTTTTTTTTCTACAGCAACCAAACTGATGTGTTACCACTTATATTACAACAAATCAAATGATCAAAAAAATATTACAACAAATCATAGCATATAATTATACGAAGAAAAATCATAACATATAATTTCAGACGTTGTCAAAACATACAGAGTCTCGATTATTTCACATTACTGTTTCTAAATTCCTTTATTTTTTCTTCAACAAATCATCATTGATCCTTCAGTTCTCACTCATCACTCAAGGGTTTATCAATAAAATGAAAATATAAAGAAAACTAAAAAATTAAGAGTAATAGTTCCATGAAATTAACATAATACTCAACAATAATTAAATTCCTAGGTTCTTTTAAAGAAACATGCAGATTAACTGACATAGAATTTTGCAATTTAATTAATAGTTTGGTGAGTTAAATCTTAAATGTGTAATTGTATTGTAAATGCAAATTACACATTTCCTAAAATTAATGTTGTTTTAATCATATTTTTGTGATTGGTTAAAATTTATTAAAAAATACAGATTTATGTGGATTTTATTTGTTGTTAAATAATTTTGTTTCTCCTACTTGTATAGTTTTTAAATAAATTTTAATTATTAATAAAGATTGTTAAGAAAATTTGTTATATCGAAGAAAAGATTAGTCTCTAAATAAACATACTATTTTTTGTGGACTTTTATATATATATATATATACACACGAGGAAAATATTCTAAATTCATATAAATTAAAAAAATTAACTATATCATTTATTTTCATCCATCTCAAGTAACTAATAGAGTTATTTTTAAAATTTATTCATAAAAATTTAATATAATGAATAGAAAGACTCATAAAAAATTAGTTATATTTGTTTATTTCCAAGTAAATTTAACATATAACTTATATACTTGTAAAGAGGAGTACAAATGGAGTACAAATTTAATCCAAAAAGGTGATGGGTTTTATTGATTTAGCTTTTGAAACTTTTTATATCCTAATTAATTCTTTGAATAAAGAAATCATTTATAAGCTATTTTTTTTAATAATGTGACAAGCTAAGCAATCAAGTTTTCTTATTTGGGACATAAATTTAAACCATTTCTATTTTGAAAAAAAACAATCCTGAAAAAATAAAGAATTTAATTAATATACACTTATTTTTACGTTAACAGTTAATAATAACTTTTTTTAAAAGACAATAAATTTAAATTTATTATGAATAAAAAGTACTAACAAGGTAAATCTTAAACAAACTACAAATTAAATCCCAAAAAATAAAATGTGTATACCAATTAATAAGAGAATACCATGAGAAATAAACTTATCTACATAGTTATTGTCCCCACACTAAACACGTGAGAATCTAAAAGATACATGAGTATCTACTATTAATATACTTAATAGTTTTTGGGACAAAATTGTACATTAATATTTTCTCATGCAACAGTTAACAAATTTTGACTTTAAAAGTGATTACAATTGAAAGTCTTAAATTAGAATAAAAAATAGTTAAATTAATTTAGAAGTTCTTTAGACGAGTTATGAGGGTGGGTTGGAGTGACATTGACACGTCATGTCATGGAACTGAATTGTAAACATCGTAATGATGTATGCGCTGGCGTCTCCATCAAACTGGATCCCACGCGCTTTCCGCCTCTTTCTCTTCTTTTATCAATCACCTTTTTAATTCCTATTTTTCTTCCATCCAAATAATTACTATATAATCAAAATATATGTTTAAATATTTTTCAGCATCAATAAATACGTTTTTTTATGAATTCAGATTTATCATTTCAATTTTCATTAAGAAAACGCGTAAGAACTCCGAGACTAATGAATATGTGGTAATGGCATGATGGGGGGGGGAGATGAGGGGATGCAATTGATTACATGGGTGTAACTATTATATCATTCAATGATTTTTAATTAATAATTTAATCAAAAGATCAAAATTCAACATTTTATTTAAATTTTCTCCAAAGCTTTTTGGAGCTGTGGTTGTGGTTGTTACGAATTTTTCTTTCTTTTATTAAATATTATTTTTTTAAAATAAAATTATAAATATTATTAAATATATTTTAGTAATATTGGCATTCATAATATTTGGCAGTAACAAGATATGCCGCCATTTTTCATATAAATTGTATCACCAAATTTATAAAAATTTAAAATTAATAAAAATGTAATCAAATAATTTATATTTTAGTATATATTTTGATAGATATATATTATGCTTATTTTAATATATATAAATAAGGTATAAAATATTTATTTATTTATTTAATCAATTCTTAAATGTTATTAAAAAATTATCAGACTTTTTTTTTTTACTTATAAAACGCTAATTTTTTAAATAATATAATTTTTTTATTAAAAAATAATTATGCAAGTAGAGATTCACGATTTAACCTACTAAACCTGCGAATTTTGTGGTCGAGTTTAAAAAGTCAACATATTTAAATGAGTCCAAAATTGTAGGAATAAGTACCATACGGGTTGTGGGTAACCAATGCACCTAAATTCAAATGTCTATCACTAGCAATAACTATCAATATCGAATACGGTGACCAACAGTCTACCATTAACAGTGGCGAGTGATAATAAGTGACTTCAAGTAGCGAGTTCAACAAAAAATAGAAACAAAATGTCAAAACCAATTTTTATTGTTTTCAAATAAGATATAAATTGTGTTTATTGAAAAAAAAGTACAAATTGTTTTGAAATAATTAAAAAATTAGCCAACAATCATTTTAGTCAAACACATTTTTATTTTTAAAATATATTTAAAAATAAAAAAAAATAGAAAGTTGGCATGAAGCTTACTTAGTTTTACTCAAATTATATGTATGGTGAAAGAAAAGAATGCATCTACTATTTCTAACACCCTATAGGATAGGGTATAAAAACACCTAATGATAAATACGAATGTGCATTTATAAGCAATGTCTTTGAAGAAGTCATAACAAGTAATAATTATGAGATTTTACAATGAGAAATACACTTGTCATTTGGGGACCGAGTCTATTGTTTGGATTAAGTTCTTATATTAATCATGATAAAAAGAAATTAATAAAGTCTCATGGCAATATTAGTTGAGATCCTTTGTGAGATCAAGTTACGTTCATCATTCAAGATTATATCAAATCTTTTAATATTATTTTAGGACTTATATATTTCCCTTAAATTGTGTTATTAATAAATTATTATCTATTAAATATATTTTAAAAGAATATATATCCCAGGTTGAAAAAATATAGCTCAAACTGGTTAAAAAAATATATTAAATATAATTCTTAAATTTAAACATGATAAGTGATAAAAATGTAACAACATTTCTATATTTTCAATTTCATGATATTTTTTTTTATTTAAACGATTATAAGGAAATAATTTATTTTCTTAATATTTTTATTTAAATATATAATTTCTTTTCTTCAATTATTTATTTAACTTAAAAAAATCATACACAAAAAAATCATATATATATATATATATATATATATATATATATATATATATATATACACACGTTATATTTATAATGTCATATATTTCCATTTCATATAAACAAATAGGAAAGATTTTATTTATGTACCGTCTCCTCTTTACTTTTTTTTTTCTACTACAATATTTATAATTGTATAGTTAGTCGGTAATAGGTAAAAAGTAACAATTATTAGTCCTTCAATTACTATGGGTTCCCTATGATCATTTCCAAATACTAAAGTGGAGACACCAGTTTTCCTAAACGTGACTGAGTTTTCAATCACATTAGTGATCTATCTTGTTCTGGAAACACTGCTGAAACTACTACTGAGAAAGGGTTTGGATAATTGGGTATGTCCATCTTTTAAATTTTGCATTTGCATATTTTTTCAAGAAACAAGAAAATAAAAGATTGAGAACAATTATCTTATAAATAATTTAAATAATAAAAGAAATATATATATGTTTATAATAATAATTTTTTTGTTCTTAGAGAAATTTGAATTGTTTTTGTAGTGACTAGTAAGAATAAATGATTTTTTTATCATAATTTTTAAAGAATACAAGAGTATTTCACCTTAAATATTTATTTATTTAAATTTCCATGGTCAAACCTCCAATTATAAATTAATTCAAACCTTATTTAAGATTAAAACTTTTATTATAAATTATATATATATATATATATGAAATAAAAATAACCGTTACATTTAAAATAAAACAGTCAATTAATAGTTTAAAATAACTAATTTAATAAATCAAATAAGATTACATACAGTTAAATAATTATAATTAAATATGACATAAAATAATAATCAATACAAGATTAGAGGCACTTACTAAGTAAGTATTATTAAAATTAACATAAAATAATAAATAAAAAGATATTAGGGACACCTCACTAAATAGTTATAATTAAAAAAAACATAAAACAATGCTAACTAAAAGTGATAAATATTTTCTCCCCTTATCTTAATAATTGAAATACGACAAAAGTTTTTTTTCCCCTCTGAATAGACCTCATTATAACTTTATTACTATCAGATAAGATGTTTCTCTTTGTTTTTAGTTTTCTCCTCTCACATTCATAACCATCACCTATTTATAGACATGTTGAAGTAATATTTATTATTATTTTTTTCCTAACTACTAGTTACTAGGTTCTATAAGTTAGATAGTTTTTTTTTAGTCGTGATTAAGCTTGAATCTAGTACCCTTATCCAAATTTACGTAGACTATGAAGATGATACACAATTGAATCATTACCTTACTATTTATGTATATCATGTTGCTATTTTTTTTATAAAAATTTAAAAATTGGAAAATTTAATATTGAATATATTGTATGTTAATATAAATCAATAAAATAATATAATTTTAAAATTTATAAATAAATTATAAATTTATTTCTATATATTATTTTTTTACTTATACTATACATTCTTAAAACATTCCAAATTAAATATTAAATATTTATATTTAATAATAATACATTATTGTACTAAAAATTTTAAAATATGATATTTCTTTATTTTAATATTGCTAAATGTTTAAAATAACATAATTTTTTTAATATATTACATTTAAAAATATAATTAAATATTTTTATCTCTTTGAACTAAATTGAGTCCGTCAAACAAAAAACATATATAAACTTATTAATTATGTTGTTATTTAAATGAAGATATATAATTATACATGTGAGATAAAAAGACAGAAATAAGTTTAATAATATTATAATTAAATTTAATATTAAAAATGTGATTGTATCAATTTAATCAATGATATCAATAAAGAATGTATTACTTTTGTTTTTTCTAAAAGATAAAATTATTTAATAAACATAAAGATAATTCTTTATCGCAACAAATAATTAGGGTATCAACATATTATAACAATAGAACAAGATAAGTATTCAATCTAATTTCTTCACTTTTAACATCATAAACAAGTAGTTGGTCAGAAATACTTTTAATCTTTTAGTCATTTACTTCTTTAGAAACCTACCAAAACAAGATTCCAATTCAAGAAATTAAACCACTCATAAAAGGACACATATAAATGTTTTCAGTACCCTTTAACCCACAACAAAGATATTTAAGTAAATTGTCGTTTTATATTTGAACACTAGTTTGTTTCTAGTCATTTAAATACCTATAGCGTAGTAAAGATAAACTTAACTAATCAATAATATTTGTATAAGAAAACAATAAAATTAATAATATTAATTAGAAAAAATATTTGTGTTATGCATGTACTATCATAATTGATAGACAAAATTAAACTTGTGTTGCATCACTTGCATGCAAAACGATGATGTGCAGAAAAGAAAAAAAAAATGTTCATACGAGCTAAAAGGTGACAAAATAAAAGATAACGGTTTGCACTTTGCAACCAATGCCTTTGGTTTGAATTGTTTTAAAGCACTTCACAATGAATATATCTTTAGTCGGCAGAGCAGACAGGCAGTCATTTTTGCAGGAACTGTTTATATTATCATTGGCAAATGGCAATCCATCATGACAGCAGTTGCAATATCAACAATATCTTTGACTCTTTGAGCTTCTTTCTATACAAAAATTTCTCATCAATGCAGCATTCCCACATATATCCGTTTCACTACCCAAAAAAAAAAAAACAACAAATATACTTACTACGTTTTATTTAAAAAAAAAAAAATATAGTCAATAATCTAAAATAGACATGTAGTATTAATATCATCAATTCATGGATACTTCGTTATTAAAATTTTCCAACTAACAAAAAAGAATATATTAAAGAAGTGTTAAAATGTATTTTTAGTTGGCTTCTCTATCCAAACACGTGCTGCACAAATGGGGGAAAGGCATTAATCATGGAAGACCGTTTGCAATTGAGGAATGACAACGTCCACTTCAAACAAGCAAGCAAATAAAAAAGTAAAATGAACTAAGTCTTTTATTTTAGCAAACTAAAATTAATTTATGTATAAGCTAATATTTTTTAAGAAGAGTATATATACATATAAGTTAGTATATAGAAAAAATTTAGTTTATGTCTTTTTATTCAGAAATTTAAGCTAATGTAGATTTTCATAGAGAAAATCACATATATAAAAAATATAGAAATAAGAAAAATCTCCTTACAATGCATATTGGTATATTTACAGTATAATAAAAATAATATCCATATTGAGTGTATACAATTATAATTATATAATTTTACTTGTGAATCACTTCTTAAATTTTTGTTGTTTTATTTCTTTTAAACTACTGCATGCCCCCGTTATTCTTACTAGTTGTATATTTTACATTTTAAGCACAACATATAAAATAAAATAAAAAATTTAAAAATAAAAAAATTAAGAGCAAAAAAAAAGAAATTAATTAATAGTGTAAGATTAATAAGGATAGTTACTAAAAGAAAATAGTGAAAGTTTAAAAACTAATCTAAGATAAAATTGGCTAAAAATTTTATATATCAAAATTGGGTTGAATTCTCTTTATGAGTAGTATATATATTCTTAACTTTTTTGCTTTTCCGTCTTCCTCATTTTATATTTAATTTTATTTAATGATCTCTAAAATTTTTCTTTTTTATTTAAAAAATTAAGAAAGACACAGACTTTCCACTAGTATTAATAAAAACCCCCTTATTTAAAAAAAATGCTCTCCTTTGATAAAAAATAAATAAATTTTACTCATAGAGATTAAGTTTAACAATGAATTTCCTATAATGCAACTAATCACATTTCATGTTTTCCTTAGGTTATCTCTAATGTGCATCGTATAGGTAGTATTTTTAAAATTAAAAAATTAGTGAAGAGAAATAAAAAATAAAATTATATGTAACGTAAAAAAGTCGAAAAGATATTACTGTAATTTTATATATTTTATTAATGAAAATATTATCTCTGAATGAAATAGACATAGAAAAATCAAATTAAAAAAAGGAAGTATGTGTAATGCACTAACCATGCGAGCCACAAGTCCAGAGCAAATAGACAACAGAAGTCGCTGTCAACAATACGCGTCGTTGAGAGCGCAAAGAGACAACATAGGAGTTTCGTCCATTGAAATCTAAGAAGGAGCAATTGTCTTCGTCATTTCTTGGTTCTTGCAATGTGTTTCACTGCAAAACAAGAGTCACAAATCCTCTCAAATACTTGCAAATTTAAGAGAGATAAAGACCATGGGATAATATTTGGTAATTACTAATTAGATAACAGCCGGATTTTCCTTCGAGATAATCAACAGTTTTATGCGCCTTTCATATTTACTAATTTGGATTAAATGTTTTTTTTTTTTTTACTTCTAAAACGTATCCAATTTTATCTTGGATGATGAATTGTCTTCCGGTTATTTTTATAAATGAAATGTTAATATAGATTTTTTAAAATAATTTGTTTGCATGAGTCTCTCTTTTTCATCATTCATGCGTTAAAATTGCACTTAAAAATTATGGTTTTGACCTTTAAGGAAAACGAAACAAGTGTTGTGTTTTTCTTCAATTTACATTTTTACGGTTACTAATTACAGTTTTAATCTTTTATAGAGTTCAATTAATATGCATTAAAAAGATAAAGAAAGAATTTTATACTAGTATCTAAATATAATTTTTTATTTATAATAAATTTATTAATTTTAGCAATTAATATTTTAAAATACTTTAAATGTATATCAATTTAACTCTCTTATTTATATTTATATTATATATATATATATATATATATATATATATATATATATATATATATATATATGTGGTTAATGGAACCTTTCGGTCCTATAAATTGTTAGTTTTTAATTTTTCCTGTTAAGGGCAAAAATAAAAAATTAAAAAAAACAAGGATGAAAATAGAAAAATTAAAAAATATATTTATAAAAATGAAAAATATATTTAAATCTTATATTAAAGATTAACTTAACCTATTTTAATTTCTATTTAATTGGAAATGTACTATTTAATGTTCAATCTTAGCAATTATTTTTTATAACCAAACTTTAAAAATGATTAAAGTTCGTGGAAAATGTAACTTTTGATAAATGAAGATATCATTGAATTGTATTATTTAAATGGGTAAAACTTCTGCTGATCATAAGACATGATAAGGGGAGTTTATAAGTCCACAATGAAATAGGTAAAGAAAAGTTACTTAACATACTCCTACCATATCCAACAAGGTTCTATTACGCCTTTCTGATACACCGTTTTGCTGTAGTGTACCTAGCATTGTGTATTGTGCACATATGCCACACTTTTCAAGGAATTTAGCAAATGGACCATGATGTTTGTCCTCTTTCATCATACCTTCCATAATACTCACCACCCCGATCAGATGTGATAATTTTCACCTTTTTGTCTAATTGTCTTTCTACTTCTTCAATGTAAATCTCTAAGACATTTATAGCTAGAGATTTATCATGTAGAAAATAAACATGATCATAACATGAATAATCGTTGATGAAGGTGATAAAGTATTGCTCTTTATTGAAAGAGTTCACATAAAATGTCCACAAATATCGGTGTGTATAATGTCAAGAAGCTAACTATTTCTCGTGGCTCCTTTCTTTGTGTGTTTTGTTTGTTTACCTTTAATACAGTCCACACATACATTCAGATTAGTAAAATCTAAATCTGGAAGGATTTCATTCTTCACTAATGTTTGTAATCTTTCCTTGGAAACATGTCCTAAATGTTTATGCCATAAGTAAGCATAACGTTCTTCCTCTAAATCACGTTTAGTACAAATATTATGATGCAAGATCAAAAGTGTTTCAACAAAAAGATTATCAAGATTTAACTTATATAATCCATTACATAATCTACCACTACCAATTAAATGGATATGTTTATAAAGACTGAAACATTCATTACCAAATTTAATAGGGTATCCATTAACATCAAGTTTAGATAAAGAAACTAAATTCCTAGAAATTACTAGGTACATAAAGAGTTTCAAACAAATCTAAATGATGTCCAGTGTCGAGGATTAAACGATAAGTCTCGACTGCTTCCATTGGAACCTTTACTCTATTTCCCATAAAGACAAAATTTTCATTTGGCTTTGTGGTTCAGGTTGTAAGGAATCTTTGCATCGTATTAGAAACATGAGTTGTACATCCAGAGTCAATCCACCAAGTATTATAAGAAACTTCAGCTAAATTTGATTTGAAACATACATAAGCACTAGGCTTACCTTTCTTTTCGAACCAAGCCTTACATTCTTTCTACAAAAATGACATTTGTTGTCATGATGTTCCTTCTTGTGGATTTGAAAGGAAGAAGCCTCATTGATCTTTAGGAGTCACTTCCCTTTCTTGTCATGTTTCTTGCCAAATTTCTTTCTAGCTCCTTGATGGTTAACATAATTAATGGAATGATTTTTGTTAATTCTTAGGTCTAGTTTCCTCTTGAACTAACATACTATGCAATTCATGCACATTTCATTTATCTTTCATGGTATTATAGTTCATTTGGAAATGACCATACTCAGACGGTAATGAATTCAATATGAATTGCACAAGGAAATTTTCATCCACATTCATTCCCAATGACTTAAGTTTTGTTGCAATGCTTACCATTTTGGCAACATGTTCATGCATAATACAAGAACCATAAAATTTCATGGTGGTTAAAGTACTCATTAATGTCCCGGCAAGAGACTTATCAGCAGTTTGAGAGCGTTTTTCCACAAACTTCATAATTTATTTTGCATTTTCAAATTTAGGAAGAACGGACTTAATGTTATCAGCAATACTCATTCGCATATACATCAGACTCAATCTGATTGACTTTTCCCAATTTTTAAAATGAACTTTCTCTTTCTTTGTGCTTGAATTAGTAATAGCACTTGTTTATCTTCACGAAGAGCCAAATCTAAATCCATTACCCGAAGGTGAAATTGAATTTGCTCACTGTATTTAGAGAAATTAAGTCCATTAAAGGTTAGAACATATGAGAAATGTAAATGCAAAGCAAAAGGTATGGCAAGTAATAAAGATTTAAAATATCAATGTTTTGAGTTATATACTAACATGCTAAATAAATTCAGAACATAACTTCATACATTGCATATTGATGTTCACATTTGGGCAATCCATTAATATATCATACTTGATATAATGATGCAAAAAATGTATACATAATTTGGAAATGATATATGCATTAATTAGAAATACTTATTATCTTTAGATATATAAATATAACTAATAATGCATTTACACTACTAACATTTATGCTCATTCATTATAAGAAGAAATAATCAACCTTTGGGTGATCTTTAACTGTCTTATAATAATGAACTTCAATATACCCATGAATAAAAATAAATAAATAAAATAAAAAATCATAATTTTGCATCCATTATTTTATGAGTAAAAGAAAGAAGTTACTATTAATTTTGGAATTAAACAAACTTAAACATTTGGCTACTTTGGTGACTAACAAATCTATCATACAATTAATTCCAAAATATAAACATTTATTTGACATAAACCTAATTTTAATTTGAAGCTAATTTTCATTTAAGAGTTTGATCACTTTGATGATTAACCAACTTTCTTAATAAAATTTCAAATTAAAATGTATAATTTACTTATGCATCACTTTATTTTGAATTGCATACTCATTTGCGATCATTTTTTTTAATTAAATAATTTTGAAATCACAATCATACTCAAGAAAACATGCATTTCAAATTCAAATTAATTTATAATATAATAATCACATAGATATTTATTATATGAAATATATGCCATTGTCTTTCAAATTTAATATCAATATCTATAAAATTTCCAATTCACAAGAATATATATAGATTGAACGTGCAGATCATCTGGGTATGGATGAGTAAACGTTTTTTTTTATTTCATATTCTTGATGTTCTCATTTTCCAAAAATGCAAGCCCAGAAAATTGTTTTATTTTCTCAATTGATATACAAATCATCAATGCAATAATGTAGTGGAAAATATTATTTCTCAAATTCTCAATGGAAAACATTCATGCAATTATTAAAATTACCATTGATGGAAAACTATAAATTCTAAAACACATGTTTTGATACCACATGTAAAAGTTTTATGCATAATTTGAATGAAATAGGATATTAGAATTCATAGTTTTCACATAGAAGATTAGATAGAAACACTAACTTTAATCCATGATAAGTTGATGACTTTGAATTTTGTAGAATTTGTAAGAAAAATCTTCTCTATCTCTTTTCCGTTTCTTTTCTTTGTTCTCTTCAATTCTTGATGATAATTTTAAGAGACAAACTTTTCTAGGCAAAGATAGAGACTATTCATGTCATTCCATTGTTTCCATCAAACAATATGTCCCTTCATTAAAATATAATAACTCCTTCCCAAAAGTCATATCATTTCCTTCAAAATAATTGAATAATATATTTCCAAAAGTTATATCCTTTCCTTTGACACACATATGAGACATTAATTTCTTACATCTATAACATTTCATCCATACCAGATAACTAAATATATTGTATTAGACTACTTTATAATATTATAATGATGTAAAATTTTATATTAACTAGTTTTAGAAATATTTATATTTTAAGTTGTAGTTTATCAAAATTTAATAAAGAGGCTAACAAACCAAAAAAGTTTCGTAACATGAACTTGTGTAACATGTGTTTGTTGTAGTGTGGAAATTATTAACAGGCTTTAAAAAAAAAATTATCAAAAAATGTTTTTGAATTTAAATTTTTCCTCTCACAAAATTAAAGCTTACTGAAAAAATCAATCTTTATAGACCCTTGTTTTTGAAATGTGCATGTGACCATTCATTGTCGTGCGTTAATTGACCTTAATTTTATTAAGTTGTGTTTAATTGTTTTATCTGCATGTTTAATTGGTTTTAATTTTGTTAACTGCATGATTAAAATCCATTAATCCATCCGATGACTAAATTGACTCTTTGAGACTGGACCAACCATTATATTAACTTATTTAGTTTCTTTCTCCTTGGTTTTGAGTGCGATGAGCATAATTTACTATGAGAGGAATTTTTTGAATAACTATTTTAGAAAAATGCTTAGCACATCTAAGAAAGACTTTACTGTTTTGTAGGACAATTGACAATATATATAACTTTCATGAATCAATATATATCAATTTTTATTTTTGGTATTTGGAAAACTAGATAAAAAACGAGTTGATATAGTTAATAATTAGAAGTTGTTAATCTAATTTATTAAATCATGCTTATTTGATAAAATAAACAAAATAAAAAATAATAAGTTCTAATTACCTTCTATAAAAAGAAATAAAATGAACATGTAATAAATATTGAACACAAAAACACAAATAAAAATAAGTTAGAAACAAACATTTTAAAAAAACTACTTTAAGTACCATTTCCCAAAATGCTAGAAGTTATTAGAAAAAACTTGTTTTTCAAATACTCAAACAAACTTTTTAACTAGTAAATAAAGTTAAAAATTAATTGAAATGTCTTTTTAAATATAACTACTCACTAACATTTTTTCTAAAAGTCCAATTTTTTATATTAAAAAAAAGGAAAACTATGTTTTCGTCCGTATAAAATATTAATTTCATTTTCAATTTTTTTCTGTATTAATTTGGCTCTTTAGATAATATAGTAATATAAAATTTAAATATATTTTCTGTAAACTCGCATTTGTAACTTTGTTAAATAGTAATCTTAGGATGTGACCATCTAAACAATGAGACTATTAATTCTATTAAAGTTGAACTGCTTTTTTACATTAATTTTAACAAAATTTATTATACAATTAAATCATCCAGATTATACAATTAAACACTAATTTATTATCGTTAATAACCAATTAAATTCTGTTTGCTAAAGTAAAGGAACATGTTTCATTGTACAATTAAATCATCCAGCAAATTGATTTAATTACTTTCATAAGCTACATAAAATTACCGTTAAAGTTACAAATTAATGAGAATTCGAATAACAAGTTTTAAAAATTTAAAAGGACAAAATTAATACTTTATATATTTTATAAAAGTCCAGAACATATTGTACCAAAAAGAAAAAGTAAATCTGTGCTTTTTCTCCACTTGTAATAAGAATTGTTTCTTCTGTGGCTCCTCCCCCACTTTTTCAGTAATCACACCTAGCTACATGAATAAATGTACGTGTTGTAATTTGCACACATCAGATCAGAGCCAACACTCTTTTTTTTCCCCCTCCTTCCACGGCACTATTTGCCTATGCTGAATTATGCTGATATGTAATCCACAATCTCCAATTCTAATTGCATACCTTTCAAGTCATACCTAGTTGATTGAAATGGGCACACCCTTTGATTTGCTTAACCTGCTTCAGTGAGACTAAAGTAGTAAAGCCTCCTTTTTTTTCCCTTTGATTGAAATGCTAAGTTAAGTAGGGACAATATTAATTGTTTAGTATTTCATGCAACCACGACGCATAACTTGGCACCATATAGTTAGGCCAGTTTGGTTTGATGGAAAACAGACAACATCTAGGCATTAATTTAATTAGTTAATTTTTACATGCAAATCAAAAAATTTATTTACATTTTATATAGTTTTTTGTCATAATAATATAAGGATTTAAATGTCATACACATATTGAATAAAATAATTTTATATTTTTATTTAATAGCAAAATCATTATTTAGATAATATATAAGATATTTATATAAAAATTAAAATTTTTTTTATTCTAAATAATTGATTGTGATTGAATCATGATATATTTTAAAATAATATTATTTTTTTATTTTACAAACAAGTTTTATAAAAGTAATAGGAGAAAAAAATCAATGTTACATTAATTCAGTTTAATAACTTATATATATATATATATATATATATATATATATATATATATATATATATATATATATATATATATATATATATACCTACCTCATTAATTCAATATGATGATATTTTCTTAATAAGTTTGACGACTTAAATATAATATTATTCAAATGAATAAATAATTACAATATATAATTAGCCTTTAAAAAAAATAAATTACAATATATAATTAATATTTAATCATCTTGCAAAATATTTTTATGCTTAGCATGCTTTTATTATTATTATTATTATTATTATTATTATTATTATTATTATATTGTTTTAAAATAATAAGCTTACTTTAGTACTATACTTCAAAGTACAGGACATCACAGCATTTTTCTAGATGATCATATTGGAAAGATAGAATTTATCTTTTTCAAAGTTTTATGTATGACTTTATTTAATTAACCATTGATATGACTCAACATTCAAAGTTGCCTTTTATTCAATGGTAAAAAGTCAAAAGCATGCATCAAGGAGTATTGTCATTCATGTTACAAAGCGAGAAAGAACTCCGTAAATCAAATATAATTAAATGGGTCTTGTAAAGGCATGCAAAGAATTAAAGTGTGTGGTACTCATGTGATTGTGATCACATCCGTGTGGCCAAAACATGTCCCCCAGATTTGACAAAACCAGTTTATGTAAAGACTACATGGTTTAGTTGAAGTTGAGTTGAAGTTTTCCCTTATTTATTTCACTAATTTGTTGCTTTGTGTTTGTTTTCAACACTCCAAAATGCACGCCATGATTATTTATGTCATATTTGTTAAAATAGAATGACATTGGTTTAACGTCAACAATGCGTCATGCATGGTGCCATGGTTGTCTTGATTGATTTGTGTCTCAAATTTCTTTCTACCTAATTTTTGTGATAAAACTTGTGTTGTAATTTAATACCTACATATATATATAAGTCTAAAATTGTGGCTCTTTTTTCACTTATATTCAAACAACAAAACAAAGGCTTCTTAAATGCAACTAGGAAATTAAGAATGACATCTACATTAATAATTTCAAAATATGCTGATTGGCGATGATATTTTTAAGAAAATAATATAGTTAAAAAATAAGCAAAATGAACCACTTTATATTTGCAACGAGTAACCATCATAGAAGAGCAACACTATCAATATATGGGAATTCGTCTGTAAAGTCTAAACTTTCTGCTCATTTCACATGGACTTTGTCTACACATGACATAACATGAAATATTCCATCTGATAGCTAGGACAGGTCCTGATCATTTAGGAAGACCTTACACCATGCTGAATATATATGTATATAATAAATAAAAGACATTTAGTTGAATAAAATGGAGTCACTCAAATATGGCAGATATTAATATAATGACATGATTTGTAAGAAGAATCATCTATGCTAGCAAATTGACTTGGCAGCGTACGTATGTATGCGTAATGGGTTTGATATCTGCTATTCTTATAAATTATAATATCGTGTAATCCTGACACAAATATAATATTTAAAGTTGAGCAATTAAAAATTAAACATATCTGAAATGAAATATACTTTTTTGTTTAAATTATTTTAATATCAAAATTATAATTGAGTGTACTTAGAGAAAAAAAAGAAAAACTAGTATTTTATAATACTGTCGAAAACAGATGTTGACTTCAACACTGGGAATTTATGCAATGCATACGTGAGAGTCAATTACAAAATGATAAATAAAAGTACCCCACCAAGTTGCAACCTATAGAATGAACTGAACATTTGCATTTGATTTATATGAATTTTACAAATGACAGTTTTTTTTTTTTTCCTTTATGAATGGTTGGATTACACAAGGAAACTTTGAGTTTTGGTCTCAAACAAAACGACCCTTATTTTTAGTGGACATTACTAGTTCAATTTTATTTATTTTTAATTAACCTCTAGTAGTTCATCATATAAGTATGATGGAGACTAGATTCCTTATATGTTAAGTTATTAACTGAATTTTTTTTTCGAAAGGCAAGCATAATAAGTTTTTAACTCAAATGTTATAAGAGAAAATGCAAAATTAAATTAGTAAGTCTTAAGTGATAGATTTTATTCATTATTTTATGAAATTAGAACTAAAGTTTGGTGAAAAATTGACACATGGGGATTTTGTGTACGAGTAAATTAAAAAAATGGAAATTTTGTGTTAAATCTTGACTTTAAAACTTGATTGAAAAATTAGAGACCATGGGATTGGGAGCCGGGATGAAAATTTTCAATTTTGTTTATGGTACGTATTTCACACATATTTATACAAGTTTTTATAGAACCTCAACTTTCCTCTATACAATGCCTTACAATTACTAGCTAGTACCATATAAATGCAGGCTGCTAAAATATTAAAAAAGACATAGTGACTTAGATATGTATATAGTCCTTGAACTTTTCTAGTCCTCAATCAAAGTCAAGGCACAGGTTGATTTTATCATATTAGTAGAAGTGTTAAATATTGCTCTTTAAGGTTACTTGTTAAAGAATTAATGATAAGAAAAAATATTTTATTAAAAAACAAAATTATAATTATTTATAAAGTTGAGTTGCGCCAACAAATGATTCTTCATAAAAATTTAGTTCTTTTAATTTTTAAGAAGTAAACTTAAAATAATAGTTAAAAGGCCCTATTATATGATGATGTGGCATATCAAAAGGACACATACTAGATATATAGAAAGTAATGGGTAATAATAAGTAAAAATGAATAGGGATGGTATATGGATTAGTCTGTCCTTTTATGTCTAACTTGCAAAACTGCATTTTAACAAAGCGGACAAATTTAGTCTGTCAAATGATTTTTTTTTTTTTAAGTTTGTATTCGGTGTGCCAACTTAACAAACCGATTTATAGATTTGAAACATTTAAAAAATAAATAAAAAATATTTTAATTATAAGTTCAAATTTTTTATTAAAAAAATAAAACATTAACAAACCTTTAAAAAAACATTATAATAATATAAAACATTAAATATTTTTAATATTAAAGTCTAATATATCATAATTTAGCATAAATAAATAATTGTCACCACCAAATAAGGGGTTTCAGAGGGATACAACTTAGATGGAGACGACGAGATGTGGCCACAGGGTGGTTAGACATGATGTGATGAGAGGCCTTTGGATAACAAGACATGGTCATAGGCTGGTCGAACAGAACACATTTCTGCAATCTTTTGTCATTGGCTGACGAACAAGACACAGGTTGTCGGATGAGGCACTAAGCATTGTTAAAACTTGGTCTCTTTTGACTAAAGATGTGAAGCATGAGGATTAGGATACGGGCAAACCAATCAAGCCTGAATTGAAAGTTGCACAAAAAAATAATACTTTATTTTATGAGTGTAATTAGTATATTTTGTTATTATAAATATTTTTATATTGACATTCAATCTTAATTTTTTTTTAAAATTTGTTAATTTTATTTATTATTATTTTAAAAATTATATAAATAAAAAACCATGATTAAATGTTTAAAAATCTTTTATACTAACCGTAAACACAAATTAAACTTTGTTTTATTACTTATTATAACTATTAGATTTCTAAAATATGAATTAAGAGAATAAAGAGTAATTCTCTTACAAGTAAATGATTTTTAAAAGAGAAGAGATTATTTACTATAATTAAGAGAGTTATTCCTATTCTCACCTTCATTTATTAAAATATAATAGTTACCGTAAGTAATTAATATAAAAATAATTTATAATTATGATTAAGAATAAGTATTTTCAAGTTATTAAGTAGATTCCTTTTTATTGATAATGTAAAACATTTAAACTCACAACCTTTCATATATATATATATATATATATATATATTAAATTATTAGCTTTATCATTAATATTTTAAAAATCATAAAAATAAATATAATAAGTGAATGTAAATAATAAAAAAAAACTATCATTCTCTTAAAAAATCTGGGTTACTCTTCCTTTTTCATTGAAGAATCAAGCAATATTATTCCTGCTTTGACTTTCCAAATATTTTATATTTTATCTCAAGATAAAAGAAATACCTTCTTAATTTTAATTTTAGTATTTGTTTTACAATAATTTTATAAAACTGTTCTCAGTATTTTAGTATTTAAAAACTAAAAAACTTGTTTGGATAGTGTTTTCTGAAAATAGTTTTGATTTTTTAGTTTTTAAAAACTAAAAAACAAGAACAACTGAAAGTAGTTTTGCTTTTCAATTTTTTATTTTTTGTTTTGAAAACTCAAAATATAATAAGAACATGTTATTTTTTTCTTTTCATTAATAAAATTTTAAAAAATATTAACAAGTTTTTTCATCTTTATATCTTCAAAACAGTCTTCAAATAACATTTGTTAAACAATTTTTTTTTCTCTTTTCTTTCCGAAAACAGTTTTTGAAAACTATTCTTCAAAACTCTTTTTAAAACTAAAAAAAAAATAAAATCAATCAAACTTAATATTTGTCCTCAAGATAAAAAAGGACTATCATTCTCTTTCACAATTTTATCATCCTTTTTCATGGAAGAATCCAAACAATACTGTCCCCGCCTTGACTTTCTAATTATTTTTTGGTTTAAAATTGAGTAGACTTACCGAAGTCAATAAATTTGATTAACTTAGGTTTTTTTAAGTCACCACGGATTATTATAAAATTAGATTCTTATAAACTCTTTTATTTTCGGGTTCAATTCATATAAACTATTAACTAAATATAGTAACAAGCCAAAATTTAGTCAATTTGATCTAACTTTCATAAATTATAAATTATAAAGATTAAAATACAAATACATTTAAATGACTAAAATGAAAAGAACATGAATAGTCCTTAACCATAAAGTTCATTGTAAATGGTAGTCTATATAAATATGGATGCCTATGTTTGGTATTTTTAACAGCATATTAAATTATAAGTTTCACCTTTACCCAAAAAGTTATAAATTTCAGAAAATAAACAGGGCTGTTTAGTTTAACCATTAACTTTTTGGAATTATTTTTAGCTAGTTTTCAAAATTTTCAAAGTATGAAATATTAAAAAGAATCTTTTATTATATATTTATTTTGTTTTCTAAATTTTTCATTTCAAGGCAACAACAGCGTGACAATAGGACACAGAGTAACAAGGTGTAAAAGAATGTAAGAGGTGACTATGGTGACATTGATGGTGAATAAATGACAAAGATAAAAATGAGAAGCGTAGAAGGAGTGTAAGAGACCCAAAATAAATGTGATTAAAAATAAGATTGTGTTCCTAGTTTCTTGCAAAACTATGTTGGATAATTTTCTAATTTCTTGGAAAACCATAACTTTGCTTGTTTTGAAAATTTTTAGTTTTTATTTTCATAGAAAACAAAAAAAAATTCAATATTTTTAAAAATCAAAACTATGTTAAAATTTAATAGCAGTGCTATAATTATAACAAAAATTATATATAAATATATTTTAGTAAATATAGTAGTGAGAAAAATATTTAGCTACAATTTTAAAAAATATTTTACTGAAAATAAAAAATAGAAAAAAACTTATTTTCAGTATTTTTAAAAATCAAAACTATGTAAAAACTTAACCAACAAATGTGATCATAAAAAAATTATATATGTTTTTGAAAAAGGATAAAAATTATATATAAATATATCTTAAATTATATATGTAAATATTTTATAATATTTTTAATAAAATATAAAATTTAACAATTTTACTATTTAAAATAAAAAAATATCAAGTAAAAATAAAATATTTTCTCAATACTCGAAACCTTAAAAATAAAAAAATATTTTAAAAAAAAAGTAATTCAAATCAAACTATCTGTCAGAATCACCACTGTTCCTGTTTCAATTTCTGTGAAAATATTGATTTTTTTTTTTAATTTTGGACTTTTTAAATAAATATTTTCTGAAATTGAAACAAAATAGTAATATGCTTTTAACATTATTTGTAGTTTTCAATGAAAATAAAACAAACAAAAAAAAAAACGAAAATCAATCAGGTCCTGAAAATGAGAAAATAAAATAGTAAGCTTTTAAATTTCTAGATTGTCTTGAGTATTATATACGTATTTGAATGATTTTTAATTGTCAAACTGGAGACTTTGATTTGTCCATTCAAGACTCTGAAAATCTATTTTAACGTTGAAAATGTTGACATATCTGAGCCTTCCTGGAAACTCCAATTTTAATGATGAATATTACATATTGTCACATAAAAGTTAAATGAAAAAAGATATTTAAAGAAATCATCAAAGGATGTGACGTCGGTCAGAATGAAAATTTATATTAGAAAATAGATTTTGGTGACAATTATATTACAAATTTATTACAGAAGAATAATAATAATTTCTGCTCCAAGTCTCTAACTACAATTTTCATGTGGCTTCCACGGACCGGATCTAGTACATAGTATGTTTTAGTTATATATTTTTTTATTAATTATATCTTTAGTATTAGAAGAATTGTTATTGTTGTTTATTAAGAAAAATATTATAATCTTTTTTTAAAAAAAAATTGTCTATGAAATCAAATTTTGAGTTCGAGAGTTTATTTTAAGTGGCAAGGTATTTGCATCTCATGACATTTGTCTTCAGGATATTTACCTTTAATTAAACTTACAAAATTAGATAATTTTAAAAATATTTATTTCACCCTTAAAACGTAAATACTACTTTTATTTTATCATTGATTTTAACATTTTAATGAGAAAAATATTATTAGATTTTTTTTTTCAAAAAAAGTATTAATATTTTATTTTTATTTTTCGAAACTAGACAAGAGTGGACTCCTTCTTTTTCATATCTCCATATGTGATGAAGAATCAGAATTTACGTAGTTCTTGATAAGAATATTTGTATGTTGGAGATTTTCTATTTGATTCTTCTTTAATTTTAATATTTTTGTGTTTATTGTGAATTATTATTACCGCGACCAAATTAGAAATGTATCTAAAGTGATCATGATGATTATTTAATATAACTGTGAAATTAGAAGTGCATTCGAAGTGACAATTATTAAATCATGATAACTTTTAATGCCTAAATAAAAAGTGCATTTGAAGTAACCATAATTAAAACTTTATATTTTATGTTTTATTTTTCAAAATTAATCTTAAAGGATTTTACGTTAATCAAATCAGAAGTGCATTCAAAGTGATCATTGTAAACTTTTTTATAATTTACAATGGTCAAATTAGAAATGCATTCAAAGTGACTATTATTTTTTTAAAATAACTTAATAATAATCATAACAACCAAAATTTTATTAAAAAAAACCAACTTAGAAGTGCTTCTAAAGTAGTTATTTTAACTTTTAGTTTTTGTAATAGTCAAATTAGAAGTGCATCCAAAATTACCATGGTTAAAATAAAAAATTTAAATGACATAACAATAATTATAACAACTAAAAAATTTTATGATATTTAAATTAGAAAAACATATAAAGTTATTATTATTAAATTATATTTTTTTAAATTAATATTATTAGCATTATTATTATTTCTAGATTTAATCGTTATTTTATTACTTGCTATTTCACATATTCGTAACAATAGTTTAACTAGATAAAAATAAAAGTAAATAAAAGAAAATAATAAAACAAATAAAAAAATTACTATTTATACTCACAAAAATCTAGAAATAAAATATTTTTGGCTTAAAGTAAAATAGTAAAATGCATGATTTTGGATACAGTGCGGTTAGTATTTACAAAGGTGTGAATAGTAAAGTGCATGATTTTGGATGCTAGCGCTTAGTAAAAGTAGGAGTGCAAATAGTAAACTTGTAATCTGAGTTAGATGGTGTACTTAGTAAAAAGAAAGGTGCAAATAGAACATGTGATTTGGGTCAGGAGGTGCGCTTAGCGGAAATCAGGGTGCAAATAGGGGACTTATTAAATATAATTTTAAAAAGAAGTTTTTAATTTTTCTGTTTAAAATTATTAATAATGTTTAAGCTTAAATATGGTTATCTCAACCAATTTTATGTTGATTTCATCAAATTTTTACTTTCAGACACTTGGTTTGTCAAGGATAAAAATGTGATTAGCTTTAAAAATATTTTTCGACATTCTAACTCGTCAAAATTGTGTAAAGATATTCCAAAATGTGATTAGCGTGAAAATATTAATTTATATTAAATTTTAATTTCAGACAATTGGTTTCTTAAATTATCAAAAAATGTGATTAACATGAAAATATTTATGAGCATTCAGTCATTCACTCATCAAAGTTGTGTGCAGATATTACAAATGTGATTAGCATGAAAATATTTCAGATAATTGGTTTCTTAAATGATCAAGATGGTATGAAAATATTGATGGACATTATGACTCATCAAAATTGTGTGTGGATATTTTAGAATGTGATTAGCATGAAAATACTAATTTTTATTAAATTTTTACTTTCAGATAATTAGTTTTTTGAATGATCAAAATGTGATTAGCATGAAAATATTGATGCACATTCTAACTCATCAAGATTGTGTATATATGCTACAAAAAGATGTCTCTAGAAGCCTTTGACCTTGCATCTCGGTTTTTTTGGCTTTTGCAATATTCTCTAACTCTTCTGTGCACGGAAGTAAGTGTGACTAGCTTTTTCTCCTTTTGGTATTCTAACTAATTTAGAGAACAAAAATAAAATAAAAAATTTACTGTTTATACAACATAAAACAAAAATTTGATAGGAATTAACACAATTTTTAATATAATAAAATATAAAATATATTTAATTCTAATTATTAAATTTTATACTTTAATAACTAACAGGCTGATCATGATATTTTGATAAATTTATTGAAAACTGTAAATAATATTTTATTTCCAATATAACGTTTGTTAATTAAATATATTTTTAGAAGAAAAAAAAAACATATGCACTCAATTCTATATCTTGTCACGTTATTTTGGGGTCAATGACACTACTGTTCTGGGCATGAAATAGACTTTTTACATTGAAATTAATAACAATTAATTTTTACAACTATCAATATTAATTAATATTAACTAAAAGAAATTGTTACAAGCAATACGACAATAGATGAACTGTGTGTGAGAGATTAAGGGGTTTGTTTAATAACAGTTTTATCCAACTGTTAAGTAATTTAGTGTTGGTTTGATAACGATTTTATAAAACTGTTTTCAGTATTTTAGTTTTTAAAAATTAAAAAACTTGTTTTGATAGTGTTTTCTGAAAACGGTTTTCGAAAACAGTTCTAGTTTTTTAGTTTTTAAAAATTAAAAAACTGAAACAGCTAAAAGTAGTTTTACTTTTCAGTTCTCTGTTTTTGTTTTGAAAACTCAAAATACAATAAGAATATGTTGTTTTTTGCTTTTCATTAATGAAATTCTAATAAACATTAATAAGTTGTTCTATTTTTACATCGTCAAAACAGTTTTAAAATATCACTTGCCAAACAAGTTTTTTTTTTCTTTTCTTTCTGAAAACAGTTTTTAAAAACTATTTTTAAAAACTCTTTTAAAAAACTAAAAAACAAAACTAAACCAATCAAACCCTTAGTATTTAAAAACTAAAAAACTTGTTTGGATAGTATTTTATTTTATTTTTTTTTGAAAAACAAAGATTTTATTCCAAAGAGAAACCAAGAGTTTCTTGAAGTACAAGGATGCAAACACCATACTACTTCATGTCCAATTAGAACATGGGGATTAACCCTTCTCCGCCTAAGGCATATTTAATAAACACTCTCTCGGGTTAGCATACCAATCTGAGAATACACACCCCCTATTAAACCCAAAAGAATATGACAACCATTTCCACGAGATGATCTTAATAGTCATCATAATATCTACTGACTCCACCTGAATTCTATCAAAGACAATCTGATTCCTAGTCATCCAGATTCCCCAACAAGCAGCCAGCCATAAAACATACCTGCACTTCTTTTTTCTCTTTCCAACCACTCATGCTGATGATGATAGAAACAGTTGATGCAGATCCCCCGGAATAGGTCCCTGGATTCCCAGCCAGCTCATTATATTACTCCACACTGATTGAGCTTTGGCACACGTTAAGAACAGGTGAGTCCTGCTTTCCATATTGCTTCTACAGAGAACACATAGAAGCCCTTCTTCTGGAATCTCAACACCTCTCTTCAGCAGATGATCAATGGTGGGTAATCTATCTATCAATAATCTCCATGAAAATGTAATTACCTTTGATGGGAGTCTATCTTCCCACATGCGTCTCAAATGATTCGGTTCCACCTTGAAAAAAGTCGTTGAGTTTTGATGCGAGCTCAGTACCACATAAGCCTCAGCTACTGAGAACACTCCATCCCTACTAGACCTCCAGATCCATCTATCCAAGCTGTCGTCCGCAATTACGACTGGCTGTAGCATAGTTTGTAATTGACTGAGCGGATCTTCTTCCCAAACAAATAGTTCCCTCCTCCATACCCAACTCCACCCCTCAGCTGGTAGCTTTTTGTGGTTAATACTGGTAACTTTATCAGCCGCTAACCCATAAAGCCTGGGGAACTTTAAACTGAGAGGGCCCTCACCAATCCAATTCTGTTCCCAAAACAACGTATCCTTTCTGTTCCCCACTTTTCGCCTGACGTTTTCCACAAACCAGTCTGGTTTCTCTGCTTTCGGCCCATCAATGTCCCATAAATCCCACCACCACTGTGAAGCTGAGGCTAAATTGTGCTGCCTTTGATTAGAATTGTATGTGTGTCCATATCTAGTCTCCAGCAAGCTCACCCATATTGTATTTGGCTCTGATAATAACCTCCACCTCCACTTTGCTAACAGACTCCGATTAAAGTTCCGCAGGCACTTCACTCCGAGACCCCCTTCTTCCTTGGGACGACACACCTGATTCCAGCTAACCCACGCAATTTTGTTCTCCTGGCTAGTCCCTCCCCACAAAAAGGACCGCTGTAGGCCGGTTATGACTTTTAGGACTTTCTTAGGCACCTTGTAAAAGGAGAATATGTATAATGGAAGACTTGACAGTACTGAATTTATCATGACTAACCTTCCTGCGAACGACATTTGATTAGCCCTCCACAATGCCAATTTCTTCTGAAATTGTTCAATGATTGGTGCCCACATTTGTATCCTCCTTGGATTCGCTCCCACCCCCCAAAAACTTAAATGGCGGTGATGAGACAGAACAATTCAAAAGATTTTTTACTGCTCTTGTAAATGAGGCTCCAACATTTAAGCCAAAAAATTGGCTCTTGCTGAAGTTCACCTTTAGCCCCGATGACAGCTCGAACCCCCGGAGTATGACCTTCAAATACCATACTGATTTCAGATCAGCTTCCCCCATCATCAAGACATCATCTGCGTATTGCATGATAGAGAACTTTGCCTCGGCCCCAATATTGAGCTCTTTAAACACCCCTTTCCCTATCGCTGACCTAAACAAACCAACTAGACCTTCAACAACCAGAAGAAACAAAAAAGGAGATAGTGGATCTCCCTGCTTCAATCCTCTCCCCGGCTTAAACTCCTCCGTCGGGCTTCCATTAACTAAAATTGAAACTTGGTTATTCCTCACGATACTGAACATCCACTTTCTCCATGTGCACCCAAACCCTATCCTCACCAACATATAATCCAAAAAGTCCCAATTTACCGAATCAAACGCCTTCTGGAAATCCACCTTAAACAGAAAACATGGTTTCTTTTTCCTTTTCGCCCAATCCACAATTTCATTTGCTACCAGTACTCCATCCAGGATCGATCTGCCTTGCAAAAAAGCTGACTGACACTTTGAGATTAAGTGCCCCATGACTTTCTTCATTCTCAATGCCAACAATTTAGATATAATATTTTGAATGCTTATTTTATGCTTTTTTTTCTTTTTATTAATGACATTTTTATAAATATATACATTTTTTTTATTTTCTCATTTTTAAGACAAATTTTAAATAACACTTATCAAATAAGTTTTTTTGTTCTCTTCTAAAAATAGTTTTTGAAAGCAAATTTCGAAATTTTTTTCAAAAACTAAAACTAAAATCAAACCAATTAAACCCTAATTGCTTGTTTGACAACAGTTTTATAAAACTATTTTAAGTATTTTAGTATTTAAAAAGGTAAAAAATTTGTTTAGTTACTATATTCTAAAAATAGTTTTTGAAAATAATTCAGATTTTTAGTTTTAAAAACTAAAAAATAGAATATCTATAAGTAGTTTTTCATTTTAATTTATATTTTTATTTTGAAAACTCAAAATACAACGATAATATGTTGTTTTTTGCTTTTAAGTAATGACATTTTCATAAATATAAACAGGTTTTTTCATTTTCACAACTTCAAAACAGTTTTCAAATAACACTTACAAAATAAAGTTTTTTTTTCTCTTTGAAAAAGAATTTTTGAAATTATTTTTTAATTTTTTTTTCAAAAATTAAAAAGAAAAACAACCAAAGAAGCCCTAACTTCTAACTTTTATGTTCCAATATACAATTTACAAATTTTTAAACTACTTACAAACAATTGTTGAACTTTATTTCTCACTAAATCTCAAATTATTAGTTAAGGACGAAGGGTGATTGTCACAAAAAAGCTCTTAGAGGGTAATGTTCTACTTACATTGACAATTTACATGTGTAGTATGTATATGTTGTGAGTAATTTGTTTTTTATTACTGTATTGGGAGATGGATCTGGGAGGATTTCTAGGCTTTCTCTAAAAACCTTTGTATGCTAACTTCTAAGGATTGGAAATTATGATATATTATGGAGAACAACAAGAAAAGACAAATTCTAATATTGTTTACGAGAGATATTCATAAACTTATGATAGATTTATCATTTTGATTTAAAATTTCTTCTGAATTATGTTATTTATTTACTAAAAAAAACTTCATGATTTAATTATAGTTATAATAAAAAATAACAAATTTATCATAAATAATAAGTTGTAATTATATTATATTATAAAAACTTTTTACACTACAAGTGTATCACCTAATTTTCAAAAAAAAAAAAAAAAACTAAATAATTTGACAAAATGTCAGTATAATTTACTCTAACTATTAAGAACTGCTGATCCTTAATCCTAAACTAAACGATATTATGATCTAATAAAAAATAATGAAATAAAGAAGATTAAAGGTAGATATTTTGGTGAAACTAAATGATATTATGATCTAATAAAAAATAATGAAATAAAGAAGATTAAAGGTAGATATTTTGGTGAATTATAATAATATTTATATTAATAAAAAGTTTCTTAATGTATGTTCAATAGTTTTGAAATAGAGAAAATAATCAAGCTGATGGTTACTCAGACTGCTAATCTTAGTTTTGAAAGGTTGACCATCTTGTTTGATGTTTTCGGTGAATTATGGTAACAAAACCTCTGATAATATTCTCCTCATGCAAAAATTATTGGTAAATACTAGCAACACATTTTTATTGGCTAAAATTTATTAGAAAAAAAAAATATGAATCATGCTTGTCATTAAAGGTTTATAATTTTTAATAAATTTAACTATAGTGTTTTAGATAAATTGTGTTAGAAAATATGTTATTATTACACTATAATAAGTAGGGATAACAAAAATATCTACGCTTGTGGATATCAACAACATAGGTAAGTTAAATGGATACTCGTCACCCGCGAGTACAAATGTTTTTACCCGCTCTTTAATGAGCACATGTACAGGTAACACAGTATCCGTACCCGCTAAATTAAAATACTACACATTTAATTTAAAGAAGATAATATGTTTGTTAAATGAATCAACTTAAAAATATTAATTGTCAAATTTTATTTTTATCAATGTTATTTTTTTTATAAAAAAATGAACAATTCATAGAATTAGTTTTTATAAAAATGTTGGTAATGTAAAATAAATACTCTATTTATATTAAATATATATATTATCTATTTTTAGATCCAATTAATCTTGTAGAAACTTACTAATATAATTTATTTTTAGATTTTTTAAGAAATAAATTATTTGTTTGATAAATTTCATAGAAAAAATAATATTTTCTTAAAAAGATACATTTTAAGAATATATGTGGGTACCTGAGGGTATTAAAAAAGGCAGTAAGTATTTCTATAACGGGTATCCAATAAATTTTAAGCTGATATAAACATTTTATGGTGGGGTGAGTATCAAGTAATCACTACCCTATCCACCCTCACCCGTTGCAACTAATAATAATAATATGTTAATTAGTTGTATTCTTTCAAATTTGACTGTGTTAAAGAATGTGTTTCTATGTTTCATAGGAGTGTGTTTTAGCATTTTTATGAAGCTAAGAGTTCTCGTTCTTATATGTTCTAAGTCCCTATGAGTTGTTATTCTCTCAATCACTACTTCTTACTAAGGGTACAAGATGAAAAACATCGAACTTGTACACACTGTCCTTTGATGGACTCCCTTCTTTTAGAGATTATAAATGTCCATCAATGCAAACACTTACTATTTTTTGTTTGAGCAAAATGATACCTCAAAGCATCACAATGCTAAGAGAGATCCCAACAAAGTTTACTTAGAATTTACCTAAGAATAATTCATTCACCATTGACCCAATCTCTAACAAGATTGTAACCATTAGATAAATTCTTCTTTTATGTTCACTCCATTGCACTATTTTGTTAAACAACTACTATGTTCTTCTATATCTTTTTCTTTCATGTAAATTTACTATCTGTTAGTGCTATTGCTTTTAAATTCACATACATCTACATTAATAATATTAAACAACTAGCACATCTAATGGTAAATTAGAAATGTTTTTTTATTACAAATATTTAAGAATCTAGAGCAGTAAAGTTTAGTTGCACTCTACTTCTTAGAGTCATTCTTCTCATCATCTTATCATATTTGACAATTGATTTGCTATGTCTTCTTTTGACTTGAATCATTATGATATTTGGTGAACATACAAAATCTTTGATGGCAAGGTCCCAGGTAATTACATAGGTATCCTTGATGAAACAAAGTTTCAAGCTGCAGACTACAGCAAATAAATAAATATATATATATATATATATATATATATATATATATATATATATATATATATATATATATAAACTTTGTCTACATAAATTATGTGTATAACTAGAGTTAACAAATAATTTTGAACATCAAAAAATAAACAAGATATTGAAAGTAGTTTTGTGCTTTCTATTACCATTAAGGCCTTACTAAGAATTCAAGATACTCTGTTTACTAAATCTTGAGTAGCACTCCTAGCATTTAACCATAGCAGTGACATAGAATCAGTCGTCCAAGAGTAAATAAAAAATACCAAAAATTTATAATATCAATTATTATTATAATTATTATACTTGTTCTAAAAGAGTAATTGATTACTCATACTGTCATATTCTAGACATCAAACCTCATCATCTTTCTATGATTAAAAAACAACTATAACCTTCTTACACGTGTCACTTGTTATTGTTAATTTCACCAATTCAGTTGTGAAGAGTGGCTTCCGCTTTTATGTACTCGTGACTTTGACTCTAAACTGGTGAGCTAGTTGAGAAGAGTGATCATTGAAAGGACTGCATGATATGTATCAAACTAGAGATATTGCCTTTGGCCTGGGAGCTATTTAACTGTATATTTCTCTTGTAGTCTTGTGTTGTATGTATTTTTGAAACTACATTACTGCTGAAATTCCACTATCTATTGGAAATGCAAATGGGCTGTCTGGAAGATTCAATCCTTGATTGCTGCATAAAATAAATAATTTTTTGAAATGATAGAGTTAGAAGATTTGAATTGTGGTAAAAAAAATACAGCTGCAAAAAAACATGTTTGGTGTTATATATTATTTTCTTATTTATGGTTAAAGAGTAATCTTATTTTGTGAAAAGTACATGTTGTCATTGTAGACCTTTGTAAGTTGTCACTAAGCCCTATCTCACACAACTGTGCTGTTGAAACTGTCTTCAATTTTTATTTTTATTAGATTTATCACATCTATAACCAGCTAAGTTCATACCAGGTTAAAAATTATATATTATTTTCCTATTTATAGATAAAAAGTAATTAGAGATTTCTTCGTTATTACTGTTACTAGATTGATTTTAGTCATTATTAGAAGGATTTTATGTAATTAATAATAATCCTCTTTGATCATATTGATCATTCATTATAAATAAAGACATTTGTGGTCATCTAAAACACAATTGACATGTTTCGCGACACTATAATATCATCCCCTATGAAGGAGTAAAACAAAAAACAATGTGAAATTTCATCACAAAAATATCATAGGAGACATTTTAATGAAATTTTTTGTAGTTAATAATATTTATTGAAGATTAGGTGGGCTATATAGTGTTATGAATGGAAAAAAAAGTATCAAATAATGATTCATACCTGTCCTCATCATTGTAATTGTTATCTGTATATCTGGCTTTGTCATTCGGAGCATGATTGTGAGATTCTGCAGAGTGGACATTGAAATGATCTGCATATGCAAGAGGGGCAAAGTGAAATGTAGTGAAACTAGTCATGCAAATATAATGAGATGGGCAAAGTGAAATGCAATGAAACTAGTCATGCAAATATACAATCCTTGTTAGTATGTTACTACACACCATCTGAAATTTTTAAAACTGCTGCGTTGAAGCCTAAATGGGGTGTGGTAGAAAAAGATTTTTGGGCCAGTTGCAGCTCTGCAAAACGTCGTCTCTGAAATTCAAGGGCTGCCTCCTCCTGCTGTTCAATGAGAAGCCTCCTAAGAAATCGAGGGTTCCTGCAACCTCTTGGAACTACAAAATTGCGTATTAGTACAAAAACTTCTTCCACAAATGGTAAGACATTGAAACAACAACATATACATTATCATAATCATACATAATCATGCAAGGTACATGACTGGAGGAGAAAAATCTAATTTACAAGAATATCATCCTCACTTGAGTTAGGATCGGTGTCAATGTCTACGTAGTGTGGTGAATGATAAGAAGAGTGTTCGATTCTATCTGAGTGTTTCCTGCAACGAAATTGAAAGCTAAATAAAGAAAACAGCATTCATGTTAAAAAGGGGATAATCCTGTTAAAAAATATTAAGCAGCTACTGAGACTAGATGTAAATACTATTCATAATACTCGTAGCATAGAGAGGTGAGTTTTTAGACATCAAATAATCATCAGTGACCACAAATTTACAAGCTTTATGCTCGAGGCTGATATCTTTGAGGAACTATGATGCTAAACCCAAGACTTGTGTTAGCATTCTCAAGGGACCCTCAACAGGTATCATTATATAAACATGAAAAATATTCTGTCAAGATTAATAATAAGAGTTGTGTTATTCACACAACTCATACAATAGTTTATACAACATTTTTATGTGTCTATTTCCATCATTGCTTTTATTGTATGTCATACTTCTCTCTCATCCCTCTCTCTTAGTCTTAGTATCTGTTCTATGAATTTCTTTACAAATAACATTTCTTTAAAGATAAGTATACTGTAATTTCAAGGGTTTAGGGTTATCGAAAAGAAAGAATAGATGTGAACTTCTCTCCATCATCCCTCTATTTTCTCTCTTAGTCTTAATATTTATTTCTCTACAAATAACATTTCTCTAATGATAAGTATACAATCATTTCAAACTTTCAGCAAAAACAATGAAGTTTCATAGCAACAATTGGATTCCATAAAACTCACAAAAAATGAAGAATTGAAAGGAAAAAACAGACATGGAATTCACCTGAGCATAAGTTTTGGCTTCTCCTTATAAGGTTTAACAAGAACCCTTGATTCACAGACATAATGAGGATTTCCCTTATCCAAAATTACTTTAACAGTTTCAGGATCATCAAACGTTACAAATCCGAACATCCTCCTCTCTTGGCTTGGAATCCTTACATCTTCAACTTTCCCAAAAGTGCTGCACAAGAAAACATGTTAAAGCAATTTGAGTTTTCTCACATAAATAGATTCATTCATTTATAGTCACATTCATTTACCTAAAGTAGTTTGAAACATCACTCTCACTAAAAGTGCTGTCAGCCGGAAATGTAAGATATATTTGACGTGACGCACTAATGTATTTACCATAATCAACCTTCCCATTGAACTTTGGAGCGTCTTCTGCTAGAACAACCGAATGCTGCCCATGAGGCCTAATCAACCATTTCAAAAAGCAAATTGGAGTAAGCAATGTTCAATAATTTTATTACATAAGTATTCATATGAAAATTGACATAATTTCACCTGTCAATTAGCCGAATGCTATTCTTTAACCGTGCAAGAAGCTTTGTCAAACTGTAGCCAGACTTACCATGTCTCTGGCTCTCGGTCAGGTAGCCATCTGCCTGCAGCACCTTTTTATACTTATCATAGTATGCCATTGGAAGGGAAGCAATTGATATAGAACCACCTTTTTTCAGTTTTAGGAGTTCAACAATTTCTGACTCTAATTGTGCTAGTGACCCAGGTGAAATAACTTGATCATCATTATCATTTCCATACATGTGAGAGAATATATCTGGGACGCCTTGTCCATGATAATATCTACAGCTATTTCCATGCTTACAAAAACCTTTGTTGAAATAGTGACAGGTCTTGACTGGAAAATCAAACCTTCTACCAGTCTTTCCACCCAAATTCCCACCCAAATTCCCAGCTGAAGCATCTAGGCCATAGAAATCATTAGCAATCCCAGCAGTCCCGGAATTTACAGTGTCTATATGATTCTCTAAACTGAGCAAAGGGGTCTGCTTCTGAAGTTCTGAGATAGAATCCAAATAATTTATTGCCATAAATTCTGCATTGGTATTGCTATCCCAGTATGGAGACTGAAGCTGAAAGCTTGCGGGTGAAGTAGGAGTGCCAGGAGTGATCACTGAAGTAGGGGAGATTACTGACAAGTGGCAACTTTGTTGAGAGTTAACAGGGAGTGTAATTGGATGAATGGAAGATCTAGCAGCCAACCTTTGAAGCTCGGCTCTGGCCTTGAATGCCACATCTCGAATCAAGTGGTCTGGCAGTGAAGCCAATTTCACCATGTCTTGCTCACCATGGTCTTGTAAGAGGAGATACCCCATGATCTTTGTAGCATGCTCAGGCTCAAATCTCTGAAGTTTATCAAGAACAATCTTTGTGTATTCCGAAAGATCCATAGCTTTTAGTCAATGTAAGAAGTTAAAACAACCTTAACAGAAATGAACACTGTTGAGAAAATAGACAAATTGAGCATAATTTAAAAATAAAAAAAAAAATTAAAGAAAAGGAGTCGTACTGAGAAAAAAATATATCTAATCTAGTAAATGATGCTAATGGACAAAATAAAAAAAAAAAGGAAAAAAAAAACGATCAAGATTCCATGAATCCCATAAAACAAGTGATGTTTTTCGATCAGAAGGTATCTAACTAGTCCATGAATTAGTTGTAAGCAACTATCAACCTATCATGAGATAGAGGAAGCCTTCTAGACAATATAAACATACAATTCTTACTACTCTAGATTTTCCGCAAAAAGAAAGTATTTTTGATGAAGAACATAAATATTTTTTTTTTCCTTAATTCAGAAATCAGCAGGAAGAATATATCGTTTGCAAATAAAAACTTGTTCTAGCATATAAACATTACAAATTTTCATTTACGACTTGTATTGTCTTTAGTATGTTTTGACACAATTCATGATCAATAACCATTCATTTGCAGTTTTTTTTTTGTTTAATGTGATTAATTCTGAAAGGTTAAAAAATAAAATTAAGGTTGAGATTCTTCTGCCTCTCATAGCAGAGAATCCTAACAATAACCCCTGCCCAAAAGAAAAGAGAAAGCATATAAATAATTAATAATTAAAAATCTAGTAAGATTCATACCCATGAAACAAAAGAAGGATATAAACAATCTGGAGGTGCTTCTCAAGCACAGATCTTTTTCTCTCTCCTACAAATCTCAGAGATTCATTTCTCGTTCAGAGAGCCATATCATCATAAACTGAGGAGTGCTTTTGAAAAAGTCTAGAATCCAAATAGATGCAAACATCCAATGGTTTATACTCTCTTTCTCTCTCTGAGCAGTTAAAGCCAGTTACCAACACTCGCACACTAAGCACTAACACTCTCAGTTATGAGACTCATTCACTGTGCTGACTCACTATATTTGGCCTTCTTTATACCCATCTTACAAAACAATATACAGCTGTTAAGTAATCACTGATACCAGGCAAATTATTTTGCTTAATTCTCGAAGTCCATAACTGCTTCTTGAACTATCACAGTTACCAAAACACCCTTGAATTTATTCTTTTAAAGTAGTTAAATAATTGTATATTGTATATAATAAATAAATAATAAAAAAATGATAGATAATATTTCGGAATCACCAATGTGCTAAATTTAGGAGTTGATAATATGCACAGGTCGGCAACATGTGTATGGCACAAATGCAGATTTTTGCTGTGTCTCTATTTAGGGAGAAAAATTAAAATAGAGAAGTAGGGTCCAGTTGAATCAGCACCACTGAGTAGGATCCTTAAGATTTTGAAACTCAGATCTTGTGGGTTGGGGACCATACGAGAAGAAATATATGTTTCATGCAAGTTGGCTAAGGCACAAAAACTTGGTTTGTGGTAGAACATTTCAATTTGTTTGGGAGAGAAAAACACAAACCAAGTACCTGTGCAGTATCTTATCTACCAATTAAAGTTGTATCAATTCAATGTCACAGCCACACTTCACATGATAACTGGTCCATTGTTTCCTATCTTGCTAGATTTAATTGTATTCTCATAAGTGGGTTCATATATTTTTAAGGACCCCACAGCATCCAAGAGACTGTTTGCTTTTGAGTTCTATGGATTAGGATAGACTCAATAAATTACATAAAATATTTTTTGAAGTTTGGTCAAGTTATAAATGCATCTTTTTCTTTTTAATTATTATTTTTGTATTTTGTGAAGAGGTGTTATCCTAATAAATTTTAAAAAAATGTTTATGTAATGTTTGAAATATATAAAAGTGTTATTATAATATTTTTAAATTTAAAGAGATATTAATATAAGAAAATAAAAAAAATAAAATTATTATTAATTTGATAAAATTTTAAGGAATGTTGTTATAACACAGTTGGTTTAATTTTTATTAACAAAACAATTGGTGTAAATTTTTTATAATTAATTATTAATTATTTTATACATTTGATCTTAAACAAAAGGTTATTAGCACTAAATATACAAATATTGTGTTTTAGTGTGATATGAATATAATATTAAATTTGAATTAAACTAAATAAAAAAATTGGATAGTTATTTTAATAAATATTTCTGTTATAAATTGAAAGTGTTTTAGATACTTATAATTTTAATTAAACTAAATCACATTTTCTATTATGAATTAAAAGTATAATACTTTAATTCAAGTCTTTTTTCAAAAATTATAAAATATTATAATAAAAAAATTTAAACATATAAAGTATACACTAGATTCATAATAAATCATTTAAATTGAAATAATGTTATTCTTAAATTGAGATAGATAGGTGGTTAATAAAAAGTTTACATATAAAATTAAAATATGATAGTTGAAGAAGAATGAGAGAGAATTTTTTGGCCAGTAGTAGTAAAGTGTATGAAATGTACCACCCACATTTCAGTTGGTTTTAGAGACATGAAGGGAAGAATGAACGAAATATTTTATTTTTTTTAAATTATTCATTTTTTAAAAGAGAATGAGTGAAGAATGAAAAGAAGAAAAATCCATGCTCACCCATTCTTTTGATGCTTACAAGTTGATTCAATACTAGGCAGTTAATCTTTTTACAATCAATATCCAAAAGTTTCATTCATTCTTGTCTTTGTAGTTAATTCCAAAGACAAGAGACTATGTTATGCGCTAGAAATGTTTATTAAATAACCTTAGTAGAAATCTTTCATTCCTAATTAAATTTTGTCATTATCATTATAATACATATAACAACTGCATAGTTATACAAGAAAAAACTATATCAACTTGGAACAACATGTAGAGGTGTACTGAGATAGAAAATACTTCAAACGATTTCCCACAAAAATGTCACACAATACGCAATAGTATTTGATTAAATTTTTTAGAGGGAAAAGGAAAAAGCAAAAGTCCTCCTCACCTAACTTTAGTTTCCATAAATATTTTATTGTATGTTTAATTAATATATCTTTGCAATAATGTTTTGCAACAAACTTTGTGAACATAATTTAACCCCCTTCTTGAAATTTTGCATATTACAATATCTTTATCCATAAATATTTTGTTAAATTTTTAACAAATATTTCAATCGATAAACGTGTGTATTAACAATTCTATGCAAATTTTTTTTTGTTGATTTTTCTATTTTTGTCTAATTCAAAACAATTTAAAATTTAGTTGATTTTTAATAAACACAGAACTGAATTCCCAATTGAACTAGTTGAATAGACTTATTAGTCTGATTTTTAAAATTTTGAGTTTTGATTAGTTTTGGATAAAGTGAATTGAAAATAAGGTAGATTGAGCTAAGTGAGTTTATTTTTAAAAATAATTATCTAAATGAGTTTGTTTAAAAAAAAAATTCAGAATTGCAATTTTAGTGTTACGTGAATTATATGCTTATGTGATGTCCAAGATGACAAAAAATCTCCCCTAAAACAGAACTTCTCAATTGTGGTTTGATGATAGTCAAAAATCACTTCTTGAAACCATGCGAAGGTCAGAATAGATATACTAAAGCTGTAAATGCGAGTTGCAGTTTGTTTTGTATTTCGATAAAATTACAATTCTGAGTTGCATTTTGACTGATAGTGCACTTTGTTTGTCTAGTGGTTAACCAGGAACAGATTTTCATTACATTAAAATTGCAATTACCAGTTACGATTTCACTTTTTTTTTTTTTTTTTTTCAAGTAAGGCTGGGGTTACATGCCATGGTTAACTAGGAGTTTTTGTTTTTTTCAAGTAAGGCTGAGGTTACATGCCATGGTTAACTAGGAGCACATTCTCATTGCATTAAAATTGTAACTGCAAGTTACTGTTTCACTCTTTTTTTTTCAAGTAAGGCTGGGGTTACATGTCAAGGTTTCCTGGTGAGATAAACTACCACCTCTACATAAAAGCCAAAACAAATGATTTCCCAGGAACTTTTGTTGGCATGAATTTGAAAAACCATATAAACTAGCTTCAATATGCATCGAAGTAGTTTACCAGGAACTTTTGTTGCAAGCAAAGCATTATACAAAAAGCCCATTCCAACCGTTGAATTATTGATGAATGCCATAGGCATGCACAAAGTTAAAGTAGCAATGCAGAATAAGGACAATCGAATAGCCATTACTTACACCGACAAAATGAAAGAATTAATGTTATAATTTATAAAGTTATTTTTCTGTGGTAGAAAACTTTTCTTTTCCACCCCAAATTTTCGTGGTAGTTTAATGAAAGAAACAAAGTTATTTTAATGAAAAAAGAAAACGTAAAATCGCAACTAATAATTGCGATTTTAGTACAATGGAAATTCGTATCCTAGTTAATCACTGATAAACAAAGTGTATTGGTCTAAAACCAGTCAAAACACAGATCGGAGTTGCGATTTTATTGAAATATAATCGCTACTTGTATTTGCAGCTTTAATAAATCTATTCTGACTTTTGTGTAGTCTCAAGGAGGTGGTTTGTAACCATTATCCACAATTCGGAATTGCAGTTTTAGGAGAGGTTTTTTATCACCTTAGGACGCCATATAAACACACAATTGATGTTATACTAAAATTGTAATTTTGAATTGTGGTTTGACTAAGTTAAACTACAAAACAAATTCATTCAGTGAATTTATTTTAAAATAGACTATTTAAATAATCATTTTTAAAAATAGACTCAATTAAGTCAAATAACATAGAATAAGTTTCAAGCTAGTAACTCTAACAATCAAAACACTTTCTCTTTATTTTTTTATTATTTAAATGTTTTCTCTTCTACTTTTAATTGAAAACTATGAATTCACCTTACCATAATGCCACATTAGAGAATCCATTTTGAGCATAAGCTCTCCTATCAACTTAGAGATTCTAATTTAGTGTATATAAATAGTTATAAAAGATTGTATATAATAATAAATACATTATAGAGTTTTTAATAAAAAACACATTACAAACTAGAACCAAAACATTTGGATCTGTTGGTGAAGTGATCTAAAATATGCCTTCCAAAACATATGGATTTTTTGGTGAAGTAATTAACTATTCTCTACCTTTGGTGATGGATGTGAAGAATTTAAAAGTTTGTTTTGCGGACAATACGAGGAAGAAGGTGGGAAATGGATACGATACTAAGTTTTGGTTTCATAGTTGGGCAGCCTAGAAATCTCTTGCAAATGTTGTTTTCAGTAGCTATAAATATGGATGCATGTGGTTAATCATGTTCTTAATAGGCACTGACATTCGATAATGGATTTGCTTTCGTGACGGTGGGAAGAGAACTACTTTCTCACTAGATATGATTTTTATAATAACTTTTTCTTTTATGTGTATGTACTCTATGTTTTATGTTTTATTTGTGTGAAATAAATAGAAAGAGAAATTAAATTTAAGTTTTTTTCAGCTAATAAATTAATTAAGAAAAAATTAATTGTATTTATTAAGCGATTATTATGTGGTTGAACTCATAGTAATGTAAGAGGGTAACATAATTATTATTTCTTTGATTCAATGTGTTTTTATTGAATTTTGGAAAGTTTTCATAAATTTGTTTAGGAGGGAGTACAAATAGCAAACAGAACTTACTAAGTACATCCACGATCTTCTTTCTTCTTCTCCTTCATTCTTTCTTTCTACCTACTCCAAGTTTTCTTTTTCCTCACCGTATCTCTTTTTCTCTCTTGCACCACCAATTTTCTTCTTCTTGCATGGTTGTGATTCATTAGCGAAATCTGAAGAAATCTCTTTCATTTCTCTTGATCTTGAGTGTTTGTCCTTATAGGTACGTCTGATAATAATTCTTCGAATTTATTTTTGTTCATTTTCGATCCTATTGTTCTCTTTGAAAAGAGAATTCCTTTAAAATCCCGATTTCTTAGTTTCTCATTTGATTTGGGATTTTTAGTAGGTTTGTAGTGATCCTTGCGAGTGATTTCCTTGGTTCAGAAAACTTAAGCTATGAGGTTATGTTTGGCAAAACTAGCTGAAAAACTAACTGAAGGTTGAAAAGCTAGCTGAAAACTGAAAAATTAGTTAAAAGCTAGCTGAAAGTTAAAACACTAGTTGTAAATGTTTAGTAGAACTACTTGATCAATTAGCTGAAAGTTGTAAAATGACAAATAAGGACACTGTTAATCATTAGATCAACAATGAGGTATTTAAAATAATAATAACATATTTTAATAATATCAATAATTATATATTTAAATTATAAATTATTATAATTATATGTTTAAATTATAAATTTCTATAATAACATATTTAAATTATAATTACATATTTAAATTATAAATTTATCTAATTACATATTTAAATAATAAATGACTATAATTAATATTTAAAATTATAATTTCTATAATTAAATATATAAATTTTAAATTTCATATTTAAATTATAATTTTCTATAATTATTATACATTTATGTTATAAATTATTATAATTACATTAATGAAGGAAAGATAAATAAAGGAGAGAGAAGGTATAATGTGATGAGAGAGAATTAGTAGGACAATGCATTAATTATTGAAGGGTAAACATGTAAAAATAAAATCAGCTAGTTTCTAAAAATAAGAGATCTTTTGGATAAGTTACTTGAAGAGTGTTTAATTTGTCATTTTAGCTAGTTGAAAGTTGAAAAACTAGCTAAAATGCTTTTAGTTTTGTTTGGATAAAATTTAGGAGTTTTTTTAGGAGTTACTAGTTTTGTAAAAAAAACTATTTTAAGTATATTTTCCAAAAGATCTTCTATTTTTAACTATTTTATTTTTACATGTTTCCCCTTCAGAAATTAATGGATTGTCCCCACTAATTGTCTTTTATCATATTATACATCCTTTCTCTCCTTTATTAATTTAATTATAATAATTTATAATTTAAATATATAATTATAGAAAATTATAACTTAAATATGCAATTTAAAATTTATATATTTAATTATATAAATTATAATTTAAATATTAATTATAGTAATTTATTATTTAAATATGTAATTACATAAATTTATAATTTAAATATGTAATTAATTTATATCATTAAAATATATTATCATTATTTTAAATACCTAATTGTTGATCTAATGATTAATTATGTCCTTATTTGTCATTTTACAACTTTCATTTGATTGATAAGCTAGTTTTACTAAACACTTACAACTAATTTTTCAGCTTTCAGTTTACTTTTCAGCTTTTAACTAGCATTTCAGCTTTTAGCTACCTTTTAGTTTTCAACTAACTTTTCAATTTTCAGCTAACTTTTTAACTAGTTTTGGCAAACACACCCTTGGAGTAGCTTTTTAAAAAAGCTAGTAGCTTCTAAAAAAGCTCCTAGATTTTTGCTATCCAAATGGAGGTAAAAGCATTCCAACTAGTTGAAATGAAAAACCAAATACACTCTTAAAAAGGGAAAAATAGGTAAGAAAGACTTTAACTTTAAACTTTAACCTATGAAAACCAGTTTTGGTTATTGTGAACTAAATTGATTTTGAAGGAATGATTTGTTGATTATGATTTGAGTGATATGTAAAATTGGTTAGTAAAATTGATGATTGGAGACTTGCTTTTATAAATGAGAAGAAATTAGTGTTTCATTGTTGATTTTGGTGTTACCTATGATTGTATTGTAATGCATGTTGTTGTGATGCATGATGATGATATGTTGTATTGAAATTTGATGAATATGGACAGTTACATGAGGTAACTTAGCCTTGGATGATGTACATATATATATATATACACACACACACAAAATTAAGGTTAATGCAATCTTAGTACAAATACGTGAGTGGGGGTACATAGGTGATTTACATTGCGATCCTAGTACTAGATATGCAAGTAGAGGTACATGAGGGATATACTCAGATAACAGTTGTTTGTCACATAGATCAAGTAGATACTAGATAACAATGAAGTGGTTGTCAGATGAGTATGCAAGACTTAATTAATTTCCAGAATGGGTTACATAGATGTTAAAAACTAATTGTGAGAAGTCATTAGGCCACCTTGGTATCCAAGCTAAATAAGTATTTACAGAAAACGTATGTTAGCTGTTTGTGAGTACTAATGTTTTTAGGGAATAAAAGTGTGAATGTTTTATACTAGTAGCTTGTCCGAACTGAGTCCAGAAACCCTTGCCCAGACTTGTAAAAAAATTTTCAATTTTTTTTTACAAATCCGGAACCCCCTATTTGGACTGAGTCTGAAAACCCCTGTTTGGACTTATAAAAAAAAATTGAAATTTTTTTTTTTACAAATCCGAACACCCCTATCCGGACTTGTAAAAAAATTTGCAAATTTTTTTACAAGTCCGGACACCCCTTTCCGGACTGTCCAAAAACCCCTGTCCGGACTAGTAAAAAAATTTGAAATTTTTTTTACTAGGATTAAATTTTTTTTACCTAAGGTATTTGAAACTATTCTTACCTTTATAGAGGTGTATGGAGAAATTATGGAGGTGCAGAGAGAAATTCTCGTAGTACAAGTAGGAATGACAAGTCGGGGTGGACACAGGTAATGGTTACTCGCCACCCGACTCGCTACAAAAACCTGTCACCTGCTAAAAACCTATCGGGTACCTGCTATAAAAATACTTGCGGGTTTTTTTAATATCCGCGGGTACCCATGGATATTTTAAAAAAAAATATTTTAAAATTAAATATTTTTTATAAGAAGTTTTATCAAATAAATAATTTATTTTTTGCAAAATCTAGAAATAAAATTATACTAGTTTCTAAAAGATTAATTAGATCTAAAAGTAGATTAATATAATATATTATAAGAAAATATTTAATACAAATAAAATCTTTATTTTATATTATCGATATTTTTATAATAAATAATTTTATTAACTATGAAGTTTTCATAAAAAAATAAGATTGATATAAATGAATTTTGATAATTAATATTTTAAATTGATTTATTTTTCAAAAATATTATCTTTTTTAACTTATATATATATATATATATATATATATATATATATATTATTTTAGTTTAGCGGGTAGCGATTACTTACGGGTACGAGTATTATAATATCCATACCTGCATCTGTTAAGGAGCGAGTAGAAAAAAACTCGTACCCGTGAGTAACAGATACCATTTATACTATATGTGCATATATTTTTGCGGGTTTTATTCACAGGTATTTGCGGGCGCGAATTTTTTTATTATCCCTAAGTACAAGTAAAGCAATTGTGGGACTTGTCAAGGTACAACTTTCAGAAGAGAGTCTCCAACTTTGTTCCTAGAACTTTGGGGGGATGAAGTCGTTTCAACTCTAGCTTCCACTTTCCTTTTCATGTGAGTAGAGTCTATCAGAAGAAGGTATTTTAAGCATGTGCCGAACAAAACAACTTAATGTTGTGCTTTTGTTGACTCGACTTTTACAGCAAAGCAGACCAGGAATTCTTAGTCTTTTGAGGAGCAAATGGGGAATTATATTCACTACTTCTTATGCTGAGTCTCATTCGACGCATGGTCGGTATCGCACCTCAAGAAGGCCAACTTCATTACTTACAAATCAAATTTGAGAGCCCTTGGCTTGGCGTGGCAAGTCAATCCTTTCTCTTAGTGAACCTTGACTGATCTTTATATTATAAATATTATGAGTACATGTGCCGCTTTGAGTGCAATGGGAGCAGTTGATTAGGCAGGCCTTTGGCTGCTTTTCGGATTCGTTTTGCTTAGATAGATTATGAATTCTATTTCTGAGGAAAAGACTCTTAGTGCTCAATGAATGGCTAGGAGTTCCCGAGTTGGACAGTGTCATTAGAGAGATGCTACGAGACAAAAAGTCTCCAACTTGACATTACGTGTACTTGTCCAGAATAACCTTTATCTTGACCGTTGGTGTAGTTGTAACCCACATCGAAGATGAAGGAGAAAATCTCATTCCAGAATCAAGTCTCTACCATAAGAGCAAAAAAGGAAATTAACAAAACCTACTTATAATATAAATAACATTAATATAATTATTGAGATAGGTGGAATAAATCTTGTTAAAAGGAAAATGCACCTTATATGTGATCAGTGACTTAAAAATTCTGTATGTCATCATCGTTTTAAAATGAGGGTATGCTTTATAATGAAGCATTGGGTGATGGTGTATGCCACGAAACCACGAGCAGATTGTGAACATATGACCAAGAGAAGAGACATGTTATAGACATATATTGATGATCCCATCCATGCCCCATTGTTTCCAACACGACCATTCTCGTTTAATGTTTATCTTTATGTGGAAGAAACTTCCCTCACCCCCCAATCATATTTCCGTTACATGCATGGTAATTTTGTTTATCACTTTCTAGTTATACACAATGTGTTTTAATACATGCACTAGTTTATAGTTTACTTATTTAATTGTAGTTGAATCGATTATTAAATCAGTTTTAGAAAATAAATTTTTTATTATTAATATAAAACAATAATTATACTAAAATATTGAATAAATTATAAGAAATAAATATAAAAAAAATATCGATCAAAAGAATATCATCATATTTAAAAAATTAAAACTTAAAAGTGTCATATATCATAATATTTTATAAGTAATGGCATACAACAAAAAAATTAATATAAATGGTAAAGGTAATTATTTAATGAAAAAAAATTGTACTAAATACACTATATAGAATGGACAAACTTAATCCTCATTTTCATTAAATATGAAATTAAGGGAGATGACATAGAAAAAAAGTAAATATATTTAGAAAGATCCTAAAATATTAAAAAAATACCTTTAAAAAAATCAAATATGTGATTAGTTAAACTGGTTATATTGGTTATTTTAGTTTAGGGTCAGTTTAATGTGTTATATATGAGTTTTAATTCATGACCAATTTATTGTTGATTATGATTTGATAAAGGAGAGTATTTTTGAAATTTCTCCGAATACCTCCATATATTTTCAAAAGATAAAAATGTCTTTAGGTTAAAATTTATAACACCGAGAAACACACCTTTGCATCTCCATCCTGCGTATTCGATCTCCATCTTGTGTCTCTAAATCTGAATTTGAAAAGATTATGCATGTTTATCCCAATCCATTATGTTCATTGAAAATTGCAATCCAAATTTATGGCAATGTTAATCTAGATTCAATATTTCATGGTGCTTCAAGCTTGAAATTAGGCATTTATGATTTATGCAGTTTAATAGTTTGAATATGTCAATCTAGATGAACTAAAATTGTGTAGGAAACGAGTCCATAATGGGTAATTTGGAGTCTCTGTTGAACTAGTATACACTGAGTTCGGAATCGACAATCCAAAGTTTTTTTCTCTAATTCGAAGTCACAATCTTTAAGCGTCCGAGTTAGCTAATCCAAGTTTTTTTAACAATTTCAAATTATCTAATTCGGATACATTAAGATTTCTTTTTGGAACCAAATTAATTAGCCTAAAATTTTTTAACAAAGATTCATAACCTAAAATTAAGTAACCTAAAATTCGGATAAAATTATAAATTTCATTAGACATACACCACCTATAAATTCAGTTACAAAAAAATTAACTTTATAAACCATCATTACTAACTAATTAAATTTTTATTTTCTTTTTATTATTTTATGAAATTATTTTTATATTATACTATTTATTTTAATTTTAATTAATATTTTATCACGAAAAAGTTAATAAAAATTTAATTATTTTTAAAAATTTAAAATTATAATTACATAATAATATAGATATTTAAAAACCAAAAGTTTTATTTATATAATAAAACCCATATAATTATGTCATTCAATATTTACCAACTAGTTCAACTTATCTGCAGGGGAAGATATGAGCTAGGAGCTTATTAGTTAAAAAAAAGTTAAGCTAGTCTATCTCTTACGGAAAAAAAAGTAAAAACTTACGTTTAATATAATTATTACTAAATCTGTTAAATTTATGACTGACTAGCGAAAACACAGACACGCCGCGCTTATGTATTTGTATTTCTATTTTAATATATTATAATAATTATAGGATTCTAATTTAATATTTTTTGTAAATTTTTATATTTTGAAATATAAATTGTTATACGACATGTTTTAAAATATATTATTAATTTTATATTTTTTATTTATGATAATATGATAAAAATATGTTTGATCATCAATGAATATTTCAAATATGCAATGAATATGAAAAAATGGGAAGATGAGAGTTTTAATAGAACTCAAAATATTGTCGCACCTGTGTATTTACATATTTATTAAAAATATTTATTATGAAATGTACATATATATTAATAAGGAGAAATTATATTTGTGAAAGGGGATCAGTCATAAAATGTTTAAAAGGTAAAATAGTCATAAAATGTGGACACTAAAATGTCATATTCTCATTATATAATATATAGTATATAATATAATATCATATATTATACGGTGCAGATATAATTGGACAATTATGTATGTTGGATATTAATATTTTAAAGTAATTTTTTGCTTAAAGTTATAAGGTTGGTCTAATAGTAAAATATATGTTTGTGAAATTAGAGGTTATGGGTTCAAGTCTCCTTTATCACAAATTAATTTATTTTTTTAATTTTAAAATAGTGTAAGGGTAGAATAGGTATTTTGAAAAGTGACATCAAAAGGGGATATTTCCTTTATTAATAGTAAAAATAGGTGTAAGGGTAGAATAAGTATTTTGAAAGTGGACATCAAAAGGAGGTATTCCTTCTATTAATAGTATAGATACAATATATAATATGATATCATATATTATACATTATACATATAATTAAACAATTATGTATGTTGGATATCAATATTTTAAAGTAATTTCTTACTTAAAGTTATAAGGTTGGTCTAGTAATAAAGTATATGTTTGTGAAATTAGAGGTTATGGGTTGAAGTTCCTCTTATGACAAATTAATTTATTTTTTTTTACTTTTAAAATAGGTGTAAGGGTAGAATAGGTACTTTGAAAAGTGACATCAAAAGGGGGTATTTCCTTTATTAATAGTAAAAATAGTTTAAGGATAGAATATGTATTTTGAAAAGTGGACATCAAAAGAGGGTATTCCCTTTATTAATAGTATATAATATAATATAATATCATATGTTATACATTATAAATATAATTGGACAATTATGTATGTTGGATATCAATATTTTAAAGTAATTTTTTGCTTAAAGTTATAAGGTTGATCTAGTAGTAAAATATATGTTTGGGAAATTAGAGATTATGGGTTTAAGTCCTTCTTATGACAAATTAATTTATTTTTTTTAATTTTAAAATAGGTGTAAGGGTAGAATAGGTATTTTGAAAAGTGGATATTAAAAGGAGGTATTCCCTTTATTAATAGTATAAAAGTATATATATAGTATATAATATAATATAATATAATATATTATACATTATAGACATAATTGAACAATTATATATGTTGTATATAAATATTTTAAAGTAATTTTTTGCTTAAAGTTGTAAGGTTGGTCTAGTAGTAAAGTATATGTTTGGGAAATTAGATGTTATGGGTTTAAGTCCTTTTTATGACAAATTAATTTATTTTTTTAATTTTAAAACAAGTGTAAGGGTAGAATAAGTATTTTGAAAAATGAACATTAAAAGGAGGTATTCCCTTTATTAATAGTATAAAAATATAGATATAGTATATAATATAATATCATATATTATACAGTATAAACATAATTAGACAATTATGTATGTTGGATATCAATATTTTTAAATAATTTTTTTATTAAAGTTATAAGGTTGATCTAGTGGTAAAATATATATTTAAGAAATTATAAGTTATGGGTTCAAGTACCTCTTATAACAAATTAATTTATATATTTAATTTAAAATAGGTGTAAAAGTAGAATATGTATTTTTTAAAAATGGACATTTTCTTTATTAATAATAAAAATAGATAAATTTTAAAAAAAAAATCTCTTTATTAATAATATAATAAAGACAAAAGAATAAAACCAGTTTACCACCGGGATATGTTTATGTTCTGATGATCTCATTAGTTTACAGTTACAGAAACTTGTAGAGTTTAATTTCCAAGTTACAGCTTACAGGTACCATTGATTTTTCTTTTTCTCCTTTTGTTGAGCAGATAGATCAATGGTTTACAATTGACAATGCAAGTTGAATCAAAACCACCGACCCTCTCCGGCTTCCGCTGCCTGTGGCGGTGCTCCACCTGAGTTTTCGTTACTCTTTTTTTGGTTCCACAAAGTTTTAGTTTTTCAGAGGTATCATTTCAGATTCACTTCCTTTTCTTCAAATTCGGCCACTTCATCCAAAAGGGTATTTCCCATTTCGTGTTTTTCACGTCTGTTTATTGCTTTCTATACATTCCTAGTATTATATTTATAGGGTATTTTACATCATAGTTTTGATTTTTAATTTTTTCTCATTGAATTATTAGGATTGGATTATCTGAAACAAATCACTCGAGATTGAATTAGAGCTATGAACCCTGTTGATTGGGAACAGGAACTGAAAAAGTATGAGGATGTTATAGCTTCAGGTACAAAGTGTATGAAAATAAAAGCCATGGTGATGCTGGCACGGTCCTCTAAGCATGCCCCTGAGCATGTTTTAGCTCGCACCATACCCATTCTGACTGAGATTCTTGGTCGCAATGTTTCAAATGATTCTGCCTCTTCACTTCAAGAGGCTGCTGCTTATTGCTTGAAGTGCATTGCTTGCAGGGGTGATGGTGGCTTGGCCGTTAAAATCGGTCAACATGGAGCCACTCATTCTTTGATGAGGTTGTTGCCTCAATCTGATGGGAGGATGCAGAAGGTCCTGATAAAATGTATGCTGGTTATTGTAAGTTTTTGCAATGCAAGTAGGACAGTTGTTGCCAGCAACAGTGGGGTGGAAATGATCATTGGTTTGTTGAGTTCTTGCACCAATGATACTAGACAGTATTTGTTGGAGATTTTGAGTGCGTTGGCAATGAGGAGGGATATTAGGAAGGCTCTCACTAGACTAAGGGCTCTTCATTATGTTGTGGAGGCTGCTGGTTTTGGTAGCATGGTGTCTAGGGAAAGGGCTTGTCAAGCAATTGGGTTGCTTGGAGTCACAAGACAGGCTAGACGCACGCTTGTTGAGTTGGGAGCGATACCGGTGCTTGTGGCGTTGTTTCGTGAAGGAGATCACACTGCAAAGCTTGTAGCTGGTAATTCTCTTGGTGTGATATCTGCTCATGTTGATTATATTAGGCCAGTGGCTCAAGCTGGGGCTATCCCTCTTTATGCGGAACTTCTTGAAGGGCCTGATCCTTCTGGGAGGGAGATAGCTGAGGATGTGTTTTGCATATTGGCTGTAGCAGAGGCTAATGCAGTTGAAATTGCAGGGCACTTGGTGAGGATTCTGAGAGAAGGTGATGATGAAGCTAAGGCTTCTGCAGCTGATGTGATGTGGGATTTGTCTGGTTACAAGCACTCAATGTCTGTAGTCCAGGATTCAGGTGCAATTCCTATTCTTGTTGAGCTTTTGGGGAGTGGAAGTGAAGATGTAAAGGTGAATGTTTCTGGGGCATTTGCTCAACTAAGCTATGATGGAATAGATAGAATGGTGCTTGCTGAGGCAGGGGCAATTCCGATTCTCGTTGACTTGATGAATGATGCTGATGAGGTTGAGGAACTAAGGGATAATGCTGCAGAGGCTCTTGTCAATTTTTATGTAGATCCGTTATATCATGATAGAGTTTCTGATGCGGTTAATGTTCCTTTGTTCAGAAATATGCAGAATAGATTAATTCATATTCGTGCTTCGAATGAGCACATGGCTAGATCCTTGAGAAGAATGAGTGTTGAGCAACTCACTTGGAACTCAGATCTTGAATAATAATTTAAGGGTATGTTTTGATCTCAAAGCCTTTGCAAAAAAGGCTTCACTAAGTATTATCAGTTTTTCATCCTAGCATGGATGTTGTGATAAGAATTGGGAGAAGGGGTATGGCTCCCCTCACCTTAATAGGGAGAGAACACTTGATATCTTGGCTGTATATTTCAAGCAGTTCATATACACAAATTAAAATGAGTAGATAAGCTAGTTATAGGAAAGTAACTGAATTTGTTTGACTTAGTTGCCAAATGTCACCCATTTCTGTCATTAGCAATGTTATTCCTTGTAAATCAGAAACAATCATTCCCATTCTAAAAAATTCATATAAGAAACAATGAAAACATAAAATGAAAATACAAAAAGTTTCCTCAATGTTAGCATAAAAGGCCGTAGCAAGCTTCTACAACTCAACTGTTCTTAAAAGTTAAAACTCTTTTTAGCATGGAGCTTGTCTTTAATGCAAGATTCTAGCATATATTTTTAATGCTCAATGCATATGGTTATTTATTTTGATGAGTTTTTTACTAAATTTATTTTAATGTTTGTGCTTTAACTTTGAAGACTACAAATGGACGATCAATTACTTATTAAGAGTTATGGTCCTTTTGGACCTAATCTTCAACGAACATTATTCGAGAAGAAAATGAAATAAACTAACGTGTTACTTCGTCAAAAACACTTAAAAACTTAATAAACTTATATACTTGCTTTAAAACTGTTTTAACTTTTAACTATCAGGTTTTATAATTTAAAAGTTCTCATAAGCTAAAAAATAATCTAAATTGAGCTTACGTATCAGTAATCAACCTCGATTCTTTTTGTTTCTTCCCCCTTCCCAAGTAGATATTGGCCATGAACCTGAAACTCTTTTTAGGTTGCCAGTTACACCTGGTATAATGATAAAGTTCGTGTGTTTAAAATGTCTAACTGCTAATTAAAATTTTTCCACGTAGAACTTATTATTTGATTGTTAAAACAACACTAAAATCAATTGGAGAGTGAAGTGCTTTAATATGTGTTTTCTTTTTCTATTTTGACGTCACTTGTAAATTATAATTTAAAACAATGAGTACTGAGTACAAAATCAGTCAAGACATACCAATGTCATTGCGTAGTTTGGTATAGAGTCTATATAGACTGTTGAACCAAATTGGAAAACAGTTCTCCCAAAACAAATTGGAAAATAGTTCATCTAATCTGAACGATTTTGTAGATTAGTGCAGAAAATAGTTTGATTGTTTAATTGCTGCCTTAGTCTTGTAAGGTAGGAGGGTAGAACACACTACATGAAGTGCAATGGTGGCCAGACACCAGCAAATTTGTATAACCACAAAAAAAAAAAAAAAAAAATCTGATTTGAGGCTAATTTCAAATCAGTTTCAATTTAATTTCCAAAACCAGAATTTGACCTCCTTTTGTATTCTGCGACTGGTTGAGCAAGAGATGAAGATTTGCTCTTGAGCAGTTTCTTGGGTGAGTCAAATTCCTCAATCAACCGTGCCCGGTCAATGTAAAGAGAAATCATATTCAAATTTATCATGACAAAATGAAAGTGAAAACTTCATAAAGAAAGCAAATAAGTGATGTTGAATGTTTGGATTTGATTATCCTGGGACTGGGAAAAATAATCACTTCATCAAAAGAAAAAAGTCATTATTTCTTCTAAATAAGAGTAAACACATAAGATGAAAGAGACAGGGTGATGCTTACCTTCATTTAAAAATAGAACCATGTCACTATCGATGATTGAAGTTCTCCTATGAGCAACTGTAATGACTGTGGATTCCAAAAGATAATGTTTAACTGTTTGCTGAATAATATTATCTGTGGCTGTATCAACAGACGCAGTAGCTTCATCAGGCACCAAGATCTTGCTTTTCTGGAGTAGAACACGTCCAAGGCAGACCAATTGCCTTTGACCCATACTCCAATTTTCTCCATTCTCGGTGACTGCGAAAAGCCACAGTGATAAGAAACACATTCTTGCTACATTTAAACATATACTTGTAATTGTAACACCTGCTATGCTACATTAATGTTCAAAGTTTTGAGAAGTCACACCTATGGAGTCAACTTTCCCTTCTTTTTTCCTTACTTCATCTCCAAGTTGGCACATATCTAGAACCTGGAAAATCTCTTAAAAGAAATTAGTTTGTATATCTTGCACTAAAAAGACAAGTTCTTCATTGTGTCAAACGAAACCAAATTACCTCCCAAATCTGTTCATCCGTGTACTCTTCCAGTGGATCCAAGTTGGTTCTTACACTCCCTTCAAACATTGTTGGATCTTGAGGAATAATACTTAGTCTAGACCGCAAGTCATGAATTCTGAGCAAAGAGATGTTAATGTTATCTATCAGTATTTGTCCTGCAACAGGTTCAATAAGTCCGAAAAGTGTTTGCACAAGAGTTGATTTTCCACTTCCCGTTCTTCCCACAATACCAGTTTTTGCTCCAGCAGTAAAAGTGCAAGTTAGACCTCGTAGAACAATAGGCAAGTGAGGAGCATATCAAACCTGCACCACACACTTGAAAGTTGAAACCAGAAAATTGTAACTGTAGCCTTCAATTCAGAATGGAACACATGAATACTCTTTGAAATGCACCTGTAAATCCTGGATATGAACCTCTCCAAATGATGGCCAAGAATAATCCTGTTGGTTGTCTTCTATTACAAGAGGAGCTTCACTTGGGAGGGATGTGTACTGGACCATTCTTTCAACAGATAATTTTTTTCTCCAATATTGCAAATAAACCAGATGACTTTTGTTGGTACAGCATTTAGAGTAGGTCCATATGTCACAGCCAATCCCGTAATGCCTTGAAAAAGAAAAATTGGAAAGGAAAAACAAATGAAGTTTTGTGCTTAGGCCTTAGTGTCGGAAAGAGCAAACTATGACTAGTGAAATTATCTGCTTTGATCTGCTCACCAGTAGTAGTCATTGTATTTGGAAAAGATATAAGGAAAACCAAACAGAAGGCAAATATGATAATAGATAAAATATCCAATCTGAAATTTAGCCATTCAATAGCAGTAGCACTGTATAGTTTGGGCTGGTAATATCTGTCTGTGAATTTCATATTTATGTCAATAAATCTTGATTCTTGAACAAAACATCTTATGGTTGTTGATCCTGAAATTGTTTCACAAAAATGTTGTATAACTGGAGCTTGGCATGTACCAACTAATCGTGCCAATCCTCATTCCTCTTGCTGATGCAGAATAGTATCGCTGTATTTATTAAACCACGCTATTAGCATATATAATGATATTTTTCGCACAACAATACCAGCCAGATTCATATTTTCTTTTTTTGTTCCCCTTAAAACTTGAGAAACGTGATTAAATTAAGTGCATTTTAAATACTTAATCAATAAGGAAAACATTTGGAGATATCTACTGTTAGGTGTTTTCAAATAATATAGATTAGACATTATCCATAAAACTACCTGGTACCATATGCATGCTGCCATCAAAGGAGTCAATACTATAAACACCTGCAAGCAGCTTGAGACATCACGACAACATTTCCCAAGAGTTGAACCATATTGAGGGTAATAGCCCATAATATATTTGCAATGTGCATATCTAGTGCACTTTGATCCGTTGATGCCTACCACAAAAAGCAACACTAAGATTTAGACAACAATTACATTCAATATGATCATTTCGAGAAAAATAGAGAAATTAAACTTTCAAATACAATGCACTAAAACATATATCAGGTAAAGAAGTTGTCTCTTCAAATTAAACCAATGAAGAATTATTTACATATTATGACCTACCCTATTGAGGATTCGACCACTTGGGGTGGCATAAAAAAAGGATATAGGTGCATTTTATTGAAAAGCACAGTGGCTGCCTTGTATTCAGCTATCACAGCAAGAAATGCTCTGGCAAAGGTGAAAATGAAACTTCCAATTTCCAAAGCAACATAGACAACCATAAGTGTAAAGATTCCAATATCAGGTTCTGTAGTTGCTGAAATAGGAGTTGCCACAGTCATCCAATAATTGCTTGCAATCTGAGAAACCACAGTGAGAGTTTGTGAAAGTAATATGAAGGGTACAAGCGCTCCTCCATAAGCTGTTATGATGTATTTCCAGTAGACATTAAATCCAACTCGACCCTTTTCTCGTTCTTTTTCTTGAACAAGTTGTCCTTTGGGCTTAACTGTGTTGTTTGATTTATCATTTTGATCATACAAGTCCCCCACATTTTGCTCAAGTTCAGAATCTCTTAATGAATTAGTGTCCTCCTTTGTGGTACTTGATGTTTTAAATGTTGGCCTTCTCTCTAGGGATATAATTGAGGACAAAGCTGCTCCGTGTGCACCTACAAGGTCCATAAAATCAGTACCTGACCTGAGAATGTCACTGTATTTTCCCGATTGAGTTAACCTTCCTTCTCTCATGATTTCAATAAATTGTAATCAAGATAAAAATACAGAGACAGTACTAAATTGGCCGAAAGCTGATGTTTGAATTCTTGAGCATGAAATCTGTGAATCACTCTCCAATATTAGATCAGCGTCAGGTAAGAAGTCTACTTGATGAGTTATATATATCACAGTTTTTTATTTTAAAAGTCCAAGCAAACACTCCTGAAGCAATGTAGTGTAAATGGGAAAATTAGATTACAGCCTGTCCATCCAAATGTACAACAAAACTATAGTAATTACGTATGACATATATTGTCTATTACAAAACTCAGTTGATTTTAGACGCATATATAAGAATGCATTACAGTTAAACTGAATAGATTTTAGAATGTTGAGAAAGATTTAAACAGTGAAAACAGTGGTTTAGAAAAATAGTACCTTAAAAGAGATAAGATCCTGTATGAGCATCAACACCACTGAAGGGATCATCAAAGAGATATATCTCAGCATCTTGGTATAGAACACGAGCTATTTACACTCTTTGCTTCTGTCTACCACTCAAATTGATCCCTTTTTCTCCAATAATGGTCTGATCACCGAATGGTAGAACATCAAGGTCTTATGTCAAGGAACATGCTTCTAGCACCTTATCATACTTTTCCCTGTCCATCGTTTTACCAAATAATATGTTGTCTTCTATCTTGCCACTCTGTATCCACGGTGATTGAGAAACATAAGCCTTTGTTCCACATATCTTCAGGGCCCCAGGTATCTTTGGTACTTCCCCAATTAAACAAGAAAGTAAACTAGTCTTGCCTGATCCAACAGTACCACAGACAGCTATCCTCATACCATGAAAAACAGTGAGATTTATGTTTTTTAATGTTGTATTAGGTGAAGATAAATCACAAGAGAAATTGATCTACCAATTCAATAGCCTTATCAGAATAACCCCATGGAAGGTTCTCTACTACATAACTCTGCAACTCATCTAGACAAAGAAATGATGCAATCCTATCAATAGAAACTTTAGTTTGTGCAATCATTGAAATTGTCTCAGGAAGACTGTAAATGGGCATCTGAAGAATTCCGAAAGTTGCAAGTGCAGATAAGACCTTCCCTGATGCAAGTGGGATTCACAAAAGAACACAAGCCCCAAATGTAACCACAGCAATAAAAGTTGGGGCGTTTTGGAAGAGAAATCTAATAATTGCTGTACCAGCAAGAAATTTCCTTAGCCATATCTCCTCAGTCTTCCTGAGCTTAATAATCTTTCATCTCCCATGCTTGCAGTTTTAAGATTCTCATATTGTTCAGAATCTAAGACGTAACCTTCATTCTTTTATCTTTAAACTCCATTACCTTGCCTTGGAATTTTTCTTGCAATCATGAGATAGGAAGGTTTAGCAACATCACAATTACAGTGGCAGCAAGAGCAGCTACAGAAGCAACCACTACACTTCTATATAGAATTAACAGGGCCGAAGCAACTTGCAGAACACATCCGTGGTCGATGCATGTACGAACAAAATTCACCAATCCCTTCAGCATCAACTGTTATTAAGTTGATGATTTCCCCAGTGCTACGAACCTCTTTTGATCGACATGAAAGTGACAAACCTCTAGCATACATCATTGCCACCAACTTTGATTGCATCCTGACTCCAACCTGCTGGAACCTAAACATCCTGTGCCTCTGTGAAACACACTCCAAAAGCTTTGCAGCGACAAATACTGCAGCCAAAACATACCCTTACATACCCTTCATTTTTAAACTTGGGTTCCCCATTGAGGTATTGAACAAGGATGTCAATAAGAAAGGATCCAACATTAGAAGCACATGTGAATAGGAAGGCAAATAAACCTGATAAAAGGATTCCTTGCCATGTCGACAAGAATAACACCTTCACTAGCTTAAGAGTGATCACATTCCTAATACCACCACACTCTAGCTCAAGTTTGTTTCAAAAAGTTGGAAAATTCCCGATTGCGTTGTCATCAGTAGCAAGAAGTGGGAGGTCCTCATGGTCTAAAGTCTTCTCATTGCCTAGGTTTATCAGTGGACTGATCCATGAGAAAGTAGGAAGGCTAAAAAATGTAGCATTTGAATAAAGTGTTAAGTTGCCAACTTGCCATTTCCGCTAGTGTTACGAGGATCAGAATTATAGCTAACAGCAGAGTTGCTATTCAAAGGGGGCAAGCTTAGCCATATTATATTGTTAACAGAACATCCAACATAACATAGAAATAAACCTGTAATAGAGGAACCTATATCACAAACAAGGTATATAATTGGCAAGCAAACACGATTTTCACAAGGTATATAATTGGCAAGCAAACACGCTTTTCACATACTGCTAAAGTTATTGTTTGGACTTATGTAGTAGAGCTTATAAAAGAAAGTTTTTTCAAAAATTTACTATAAAAAGCACCTTTAAATGAAGTTTAATTAGTGTTTGGATGATATGTAAGAGCTTATATAGAAGAATTTATAGAAAAAATGGTGTTTGAACAAAATTATATAATTTCTTTAATATTAGTAAAATTATTTAAAACAATGTTGTTTTTATTTTCAAATTTAAAACATTAATGTTAAATTTTAACAAAAAAGAACATTTTCTCTTTAGAAACAGAAAACTAATGATGGATGACGGGCGATTGGTATTTGTGGTAGAAGTTAGAGGTGGCGTTCGGTGACTTCTGGTAGGGGTGACCGATGACCTCAGAGGTAGTAGAGGTGACGTTCGATAAACGCCGGTCGAAGGTGACAGTTGATGATCGTTGGCCAGAGATGACAGTTGATGATCATCAATTGGGGTTGGCAGCCAGTAACTGCTTGTCAAAGGTGGTGATCAATGGTAACAAGTGATAAGCTTAAATAAAAAAACAGAAACTCATAACCACTCGACCGGGGCTAATTGAAAAGTTTTAAAAATTAACTTTTCCATAAGTTATTCTTAGAGCTTTCAAAGAAATAAAAAAATATTAAAGGTTATGTATCCAAATATTAATTTTAAATGAAATAGAATTTATAGAAGTAGAAAGCTCCTAATAAAGTTTTAAACCTGTGTCCAAATAGACTCTAAGTCAATAGCAAGGCAAGTACAAGAAACAAAGGTTTATTTTTATCAAATTACACCTAATTTCATTGTTTTCATTTTCTTACATTAACCTTCCATTTTAAAAACATACTAACACCTCAATATGTTTGACTTCCTCTCAAACTTTTCTAACACCTAGTGCAAAAAAAATGATTAAAAAAATATTAGAGAATGTTTCTAATTATATACTACACTTAAAGAGGTATTATTATAATTTCCTCATGTATATAAGCACAAACAATGCTACAAACAACTTGAGAGCCAAATCGGTAACTGTGACAAGCTTCTCTGAACCATCATGTTTATACAACTAAAAGTAACTTTGGAAGCGTAGCACAAGGTTGAACACACAAATAACTAAGGCACAAACCCGATTGTGTTGGTAGTATATGAAACCAGTATTATGGAATTGATTTCTTTAATTCCCTTTTTCTCTATGGTCCACAAACATTTCATTCCATACCCAAGACACAACAAGCACAGGTAACAAGACTAGGTGGAGAAGCAGATATCCCACGTTTGAAAATGGTTTGGAGGAGAAAATGGTGGATCACCGAAGAAGAGTAGTGAGGGAAGACTAAGAACATGATAGAACTAAATTTTCAGTAAATTTTTTTACTATGTAATATTCTTTCTATTCTAGAACTGTAGTTATTAAAGACTTATACACATTTATTAAGAAAAAATGAATTAGTATATTTATAAAAAATCTCTTCATATGTTAGACTTTATATTATTAGAACCACGGTTGATAACTAATATAAAAAATATCTTCATATGATGAACTTTATAATAAATTAATGGTATAATTAAAAAATTATAAATTTATGAATAAGAATATAATAAAAGATTTATAAACTTTGCCTTCAATTTCTAAAATAACTATAATTTCATAATAAAACTAAAATGTTAAAACAATTGTAGTTTTAGAAAGGAGAGTGGAATATTAGTAACCAGTTATCCATAAAATTGTTTTTAAAAAATTACAGGGTTTGTAAGGAAAAATATTTTTTTATTTGAAGTGAAAATAATTGTTATTGAATATTGTTAAGTTAAATATTTTATTGTCCAGTGTTTCATTACAACATGGAAAAAAATTGTCTTCATAATGTTCGGTGTCATTTCTTTCTTCTTTTTTTTTACCAGGTTTTTTGTTACTATCTATCTTCATAACATCTGTTTGGAGTCATTTCTTCTTTTTGTTTTTGAACGGAGTCCTTTCTATTAGTAACTTAGAGCTTGATGAGGTTTATATATATATTCTAATGTCTCCTAACATTGGGTGTGATGACATGACTCGTGACTTGGAATTAATATCGTTTGCCATTACTCTAATTTAGTGATCAGTTCTCATGGTTTTCGTGAAATGAGATTTCTCTTCTAGTTTTTGTATATTTAGTTATTTCTATTCAAAAGGATATGCGGTGTTGCAATATACGAAGCGAGATGAGTTTTAGTTTTTTGAAATAGAGACTGTGTACAAACTTTATGGTATTTAGTATCATAATTGGAATTGTTAGAACTGCAGCTTCCTAATAGCCAACTTTCAGAATACAATATAAATATTATATCATTTAGCTGCATACACTTTTATAGGAGAGGTGACATTCTTGTGGGTAATTCTTTAAGTAGAAAAATCTTTATAACATATCTCACACTTGTGTACTCATGAACATATCCATGTGAGAAACCGAGTAGAAAAACCTTTTTTCATGCTGACCACACCTCTATACCAATGGCCTCGTACCTGTTAAAAATGCACTGAAAAAAAAAAAAAACTGACATCACTTACATCTCAGTAATAGTGTCCACTATCCTGTGGAAAAGATGTTGAGTACAAATAACTTCTTAATCTATATCGAACATGCTTATTGACAATTATTTTGACATTCATGAAATTAATAACCAGTTTTACCATGGGATGTCTATTTGCTATCTTTTAAGTTGCAAAGGCCTTAACTTAACATACTTTGTGGTGCCTCTTTCTCTTTCATTGTAATCATAGGTAATAGAGTTTATCAAGTCTTGATACAGCCACATAGGTAATGTTATTACCAAAATATACCTGGGTGTGAATAGTTACGAATCTTTCAAGATACATTAGACTGAGTTGAAGAAGTATCTGAATATCTTCTGGAACGGATCACAAAGGGAGAGAGCTTGTAAAAGAGGACCCCGACGCTCAAATTAATAGATGAGCAAAAAAGGAAGACAGAGAGGGAGAGAGATAGGTCAAAGTGAGATATGTTTTTTCCTAAATGAGTAATTGACACGTACCTCTTACCTTGTATTTATAGTAAAAAATGCAGTTATTACCTGACGGTCAATACTTTTTTACCGTGAGTGTATTTCTTTTACCCAATGGGCCCGACTTTTATCCAGCAGGTATTTGGTAGGCCCTGCTTTGCTTTACAGGGAGTGGAGCTAATTGATGATTATGCTGATTTTATCCCCGAGTTTTAACTTAATTGATTGTTTATTTGTTTTGAAGGACTTCGGATTTCGGTTTGGCCGAAATCCCTTGTAGTTCATTTCTTTTCTTGTTTATGTTTACATTATATTTCAGATTTTGAATATGCCGAAATCCAAATTCTATTTTCTGGAATCTGTCTTCCTATCATTCTTTTGTTTATATATGTACTTTGGTTTTCAGTTATGCCGAGATCCGAAGTTTTTTCGGAGAATTCCTTTTAACAATGTGGTGGTTTATGTGCTTCGATTTTTTACTGTGCCGAAATCCGAAATGTGTTCATAGTTTTTAGGTGTACCTTTATGATTATAGAGGTAAAGTTCTTTCTTTCTAGATTAGAGAGGAGAACAAAATGTAGAAACTTAATTTAAGAACTTTAGCTTTCAAGACTTCATAGCTTCAAATTATTTGGTTGCATGACTTTTGACATTTTAGACCCAATCTCTCTTTTCATTGACATATCTTCTATGTTATGATAAACACTTTTCGTCCTCAAAATATGTGAAGCTAGAAGTATGGCTAACGGTAGTTATAATTGTTTTAAATTCTCATTCAGGAGTTCCCAAGTTTAATCGTACAGTTATTTGAAGTTCAAATACGAAAACATGATAATGTCTAATGGTGTGAATGCCAAGGTAAAGTGGCACTGCTTGCAAATAATGTAATATAATGGGATTTTTAATATTTGTTAACTTGGATTTAAAAAATACATTGAATTATATTTCTTAAAGAAATTTTCCTTCTGTGAACAATTGATAATTAATTTCTTAAGTTGTTATTACTTCTGATTACATGTTCTATTATGTAATTTTGTAGCTTCTTAGATGTCGTGACATATTGTTAATGTCACGATCTCAAATTCAAGGTGGTGACAGGTATATAGACTAATATCTTTAATCTAATAAGCCTAACAAGAATGGATCAAAATATAACAAACACATTTCTAAATTTAATATACTATTAATATTCTACAGAAATTTTGACAGAGTCTCCTCTGTATTTTGGACATTCCAAAATTTACAAAAAAAATCTGCTAACAATATAATACACTAGCCATAGTTTCCAACAACATCAAAATACAATACCTAAACATAAACCCTATAACTAAACTTTCTATAGCTGCAGAAAATGAAAATTGTTCCAAAATAATATCAAACAACTAACATGAAGGGGGCATATAAAAAAGAAATAACAATAGACCAGAAACAAATGAGGATGTCAGCAGTCTGGGTAGCTATTTGAGAATCTGAATGAAAAACAATAAGAAGAAGGTAACTCACAAAGACTTGGTGAGAGCCTAACAACCACCATGAGCCAAAAAGAAAACATACTAATGCACGAATTGTTCTATAAAAACATTTCTCTATATAAAACTTACTAAATCACCAAGTTCACTAAATCCCACAACCACATGCAACTTATACCAAACATAAAAATGTTACATTTAGCATATTCAAACAATAACAAATTTATCATATACATATATATTAAATAAGTAAATTTTTAAATGAAATACGTTATTGTTATGGGATCACTCATGATAGAACCAAGAGACAACTCTATTCCGTTGATAGCCCTCTTTTCCAAGAGTGATCTTTCTCTTAGGGTGGCTTAATCTAACGGATAGTCCTCTCCTCTTGGAATTCTATCACGTCTCCATATCACATCATTGGGGGCAGCTTTATCTCGTTGATAGTCCTCTTAACAAAGTGACATCTCCATCTAACGGATGACTCTCTCCACCCGAAATTATACAACTAGGTGCACCTAGGCTGTTATCATTCGCTAACAATATATGAGGTTCTAACATAGATCCCTCATAATATAATTACCAAATTTATTCTATTCATTCCAAAATAAATCTCCAATTTCATCAAATATAATCAATTTAAATTATAAGGCGTTCAACCTTTGAAGTAAATTTTTATAGAGAATAAAATCAAATAAAGAGTATGTTTCCCAAACTTATTAAGTAAACGATATTAAAATATGATAAGATAAATTAAAATAATTATAAAACTATTAAAATAGGCCACAATGACCATTAAACCACTCACAACTATGGAGAGTCAACCAAACCACTTCCCAACAACTTCAGGAGTACTATGCGGGGTAGAAATCAACAGATCTGAGCACCAACAAAGAGTTCCAACATTTAGAAATTTGTTTGGAGCTCTACCTATTTATGGGTAACCATAAAAATTCCTAAAACTAGTGCTCCACACCCTAAAAATAATTCTACTCGAAGCTAACATTTGTAAATAACCTATTTTTTATGTTATGAGTTTACCTTAAAGAGCCAAAACAAGCAAATTTTACAGTGTGAGTACTCTTCTTCTTCCTCAGAGAGGAACATAGGTTAAGAGAGGGAGAATAAGTGTTTAGATAAAAAATTGGGGGGAGTTTTTTTTTAAATGAAATCGGGCGTTTCAATATTCCCCTTTTAGATAAAATTTGTCCTTGAATTTGAAACTAATACTAACCTTAAGATTCGAACAACTGAGGATATTTTTCATACATGATAGATTTAGGTTCCCAAGTCATCTCTTTACCCAATGAGTCTCGCCACAAAACCTTGACTGAAACAACATCCTTAGAATGCAAGCATTTCACTTGCTTATCAACTATGGCTAGTGGTTGCTCTGTGTAAGATAAATTCTCATCTAATTTCACATCTTCATGACAAACCATGTGAGAAGGATCATAAAGGTATTTACAAAGCATAGAAATATGAAACACTGGATGAACTGTTGAAAGATCTGGGGGAAGAGCCAAACGATAGGCAACAGGTCCAACCTTCTCCAAAATCTCAAAAGGTCCAATAAATCTTGGGCTTAGCTTTCCCTTCCTGCCAAACCTTAACACACCTTTCATAGGAGAAATCTGTAGGAACATGTGGTCCTTTACTGTGAACTCTAAAAGGCGTCGCCTCTTATTAGAATAATACTTTTTTCTACTCTGTGCTGTAACCAACTGATCACGAATAATCTTTACTTTTTCAATTGCATCTTGTGCTAGTTCTGGGCCTACAAGTTTAACCTCCCCAACTTCAAACCAATGTATGGGCAATCTACATCACCTGCCATACAAAGCCTTAAATGGTGTCATCTGAGTGCTAGATTGGTAACTATTATAGGCAAACTCCATCAAGGGTAAATATTGAGCCCAACTCCCTCTAAGGTCTAAAACACAAGCACGAAGCATATCTGTTGAACTCTAGCAAGTGTACCAAAATCAATTGTAGTATAATAGTTTTATAAGTAAGAGTGTTGATCACACGAGGAACGATTTCAATTAAAATTCAAAGTTATAATGCTCACTAAGTATATATACATAGTAATGGATTTAGTCAAGCTGAAATGTAGTAAGATAAATTAAAGCACATAATAAGAGTAACATGCTAATAGTGATAAAGATAATTCACTGGGAGAAACTGGGATTGAATTTCATCTATCTCACTCATCTGTATTCTGGATAAATAAATAGATATAACATTAAAAACAATTGATATTGATGCAACATACAAAAATCATTTATACTGATCCCTCAAGTATAAAATTCATAAGAAAAATCTCTTAATATCGATTCCTCAAATATTTAACAAATTAACCAGCATTACAATAAGATGTTATAAAGCAATTGTTATATTGAAATCTATTCCTAGTAATACAACATATCGAGTAATTTCGTTCAGAGCATATTTTTAGAAATACTTTCTAATTAATTTTAAAAATCAAATTCAAGAATCTATTAATCAGATAAAATCAAGCGTTAAAAACAAAATGAAATACCAATATCAAATGAAAACGGAATTACTATATATAAATATCACCAAAATACATCCGAGTTTGAATCGATTACATTCAATCCCAAAAAGAAGATTAGCTACTCATGGTAGCCATAACACAATCAGGAATGGAGAAGAATTGAAGAAAACAGCTTCCGCAACTCTTCGTTCTAGATCTCTGCTCGAGGTCCTCTGTTTTTTTGCCCGTAAACTCGTGCTTTCCTCATCATTTCTCGTTCTGGACCTTTTATAAGTTATTTCTCGCTTGAGTGAGATTTAGCTTGAGCGAGATCATTTTTGCTTGAGCAAGAATTGTCCCGAGAGCAATGCTGTTTCAAGGGAATTCTAGCTCAAGTGAGAAATATCTCGCTTAAGAGAGATAACCTTTCTTCAAGTTGAAGTACTCTTCTCGGTTGATAAATCTCTTGATAAATCTCACTCAAACGAGAAATCACTAGCTTGAGCGAGAAAGTGGCAGATTCTCTTTTTTTTCATTTTTTTGTAATTCTTTCAATCCTTTCATTCTTCCATCTTTGATTACCTGAAAAATGATACAAAAAATGGGATCAAATACCTTCATTTATATCAAGACTCGAAAACAAACATTTGGATTCAATAATTCTTAAATTCGGGACAATTAGCATATAATGAATATAATTAAGATCATAAAGTGTCAAAATTGTATATGAAAATTTAATAACAATTGACATTTATCAATATCCTCCAAGCTTTGTATAGTCCTCTTAAATTGACCATCAGTTTAAGGATGGAAAGTTGTACTGAGATTCAAACGAGTTTCCAAAGTAGCTTGAAAAGACTTCCAAAACTGAGTAGTAAACTGAGCCCCCCGATATGAATAATAGAAACCGGTACACCATGCAAAGAGACAATCTCATCTAAGTAAAGCTTAGCATATTCGGCTGCGATATAAGTTATCTTCATATGTAAGAAATGTGCAGATTTAGTTAATCTATCTATAATCACCCATACTGAGTCATAACCTTTCAAGGTTCGAGGCAAACTGGTCACAAAGTCCATAGCAATACCTTCCTACTTCCACTAAGGCATCTCAATGGATTGCAATAGTTTTACTGGCTTCTGATGCTCCGCCTTTACTTGCTGACACACCAAGCACTTAGAAAAAATTTCACAACATCTTTCTTCATCTTTTCCCACCAATATAGTTCTCGCAAATCATGATACATCTTGGTAGAACCTGGATGTATCATATAAGAAGAATAATGAGCCCCTTTTAAGATATTTATCCTCAAATCACTCACATCAGGTACACATAATCAAGATCCAAGCCTCAAAACACCATCATAATCCATGGAAAACTCTGAAACTTTACTCGTTTTCACCTCTTCTATCTTCCTTACCAAGTGTAGGTCTTGCCCTTGAGCCCCTTTTATATCATCCAACAATGTAGAATGGATATGCACATGAGTTAATAGTGAACTTAAATGAGAAACATCAAGGTGAACTTCACTCTCAACAAGTTCTTGAAATTCTCTGACTATAGGTCTCTTTACCTCTATTAAGTGGGCAAGACTACCCATGGATTTCCTGCTCAAGGCATCAACAACAACATTTGCCTTACCTGGATGATACAAGATTGTACAGTCATAATCCTTAAAAAATTTCCATCCACCTTCTCTGTCTCAAGTTCAAATCCCTTTGTTGAAAGATATACTTCAGGCTCTTGTGATCAGTATAGATTTCACAAGTTTCACCACAAAGATAGTGCCTCCAAATTTTTAGTGCAAAAACCACCGCTGCCATCTCCAAATCATGTGTGGATAATTTTGTACATGCCTCTTGAGTTTCCTAGATGCATAGACAATGACGTTCCCACTTTGCATAAGTACACAACCAAGGCCTACTCTGGAAGCATCCCAATAAACTGCATAACCTTCACCACTAATGGGTAAAGCCAAAACTAGTGCTGAAGTCAAACAATCCTTTAATTTCTGAAAGCTTTCATCACAATCATCAGTCCATTGAAACTCCACTTTATTTTTAGTTAGCCTAGTCAACGGTGATGCGAGTTTACTAATATCCTTAACAAAACAACAATAATAGCCGGCTAAGCCAAGGAAACTGCTAATCTCTTTCACTATAGTAGGTCTTGGGCAATTTTGCACTACTTTTAGCTTTCTTGGATCGACACTTATCCTATCCTTAGACACAATATGCCCTAAGAAAGCCACACTATCTAACCAAAATTCACATTTAGTGAATTTAGCATACAAGTGTTTCTCTCTTAAGGTTTATAAAACAACCTTAGATGTTGCTCATGCTCTCATGAATCCTTGGAATAAACTAATATGTCATCAATGAACACAATTACAAAATTATCTAAGAACGGTTTAAAAACTTTATCCATCAGATCCATAAAAGCTACTGAGGCATTAGTAAGTCCAAAAGACATTATTAAGAATTCATAATGTCCATACGGGTGCCAAAAGTTGTCTTTGGGATGTCTTCCTTTTTTATCTTCAACTGATGATACCCGGATGTCAAATCGATTTTTGAAAAGCATTGAGCTCCCTGGAGTTGGTCAAATAACTCATAAATGCGAGGCAAAGGATATTTATTCTTTATTGTCACCTTATTCAATTGTCTGTAATTTATACATAATCGCATAGATCAATCTTTTTTCCTTACAACAGTAGGGGCATTCCCCAAGGAGAAGAACTTGCACGAATAAAGCCTTTGTCAAGAAGATCTCGTAACTTCTCCCTTAACTCCTTAAGTTCTACTGGAGCCATCCGATAAGAAGGTATAGAGATTGACTGAGTGCCATAAGTCAAGTCAATAGAGAACTCTATTTCCCTGTCAGGCGGTAAGCCCGGAAGCTCCTTATGGAAGAGTTCAGGAAACTCAGACACTATTGGGACTTCTTCCAATTTCACCTTATCTGTTTGAATATCCGTGACCAAAGCTAAATACCCTTGGCAACCTTTCCTCAAAAGTCTGCTAGTGCCTAAAATTGAAATTAAATTATATGGTACCTAATCTCGACCTCCCTAAAATGAGAAAGTTGATTCCCTAGTCATTTCAAATTTGACTACTTTGTTACGACAATCCAAGGTAGCATTGTGAGAAGCTAACCAATCCATGCCTAAGATCACATCAAAATCTACCATATCTAAAGCTATTGGGTATGTAATCAATTTTTTGCCCTCGATAGATACCACACATGACTTATAACACAATTAGCTAAAAAAATTTCTCCAACCAAAGTAGTCACAACTAAGGTTTCATTCAAAGAAGAAGAACATTTGCCAAGTTGAGAAGCAAATGACAAGGATATAAAAGAATGTGTAGCTCTAGGATCAAACAAAACATGTGCATCTTGAGAACAAATAGAAACTATACTTGTAACCACCACATTAGATTTTTAAGCATCCTGGCAAGCATAGCAAAAACCCAAGCCTGACCTCTCCCAGACTGTGCTTGACCTCTACCACTCTGTTGAGCCGCTTCAGAACCTTGACCTGAAGAACGCCCAAATGGCCTAATAGGAGTAGAAAAAGTATGAGGAGCTGTTGGTGCTGATGCATGATTAGATGATGACTGGGTCACAACCATTGGACAATCTCTCTTAATATAACCTGTCTGGCCACATTGATAACATGTCCTATTATCACCAAAATAAGCCCCAGTATGAAGTCTTTCACAAGTAGGACAAGGAGTAGAAGTAATTTCAGAATGTTGCTATCGAAAAGTGGTCCGTGAAGATCTCCCTTAATCTGATCTACGACTTTGCACTAAGCCAAGGGACTGTACACTAGGACCACCCCTTTGATACTCTTTGTTTCACTTGATAACCAGGCATGAACCCCACACCAATACTAGGGTGACTACTTTGTGATCCCTCAATCTGTTGTTTCTTGTGAGAATCTCAACCACTGCTTCCTTTCTCCTTTTGTTGTTCAAGTTGTAATGCTAGACTCAAAACCTCAGCAAAAGTAGAACAGTTAGACCCAACCATAGATTTGAAGATGTACTCCTTCAACCCTCTAATAAATCTCTTAACACATATATCCTCTATGATAGAATAAGGAGCATGCCTTAAAAGTTGAGTAAAACAGACACTGTACTCTGATACTAACATACCCTTAATCTGCTCTAGATGCTCAAACTTATAAGTCAACCCATCTTTAACACTCTCAGAAAGAAAATGAGCCATGAATAATCAAGAAAACTCACTCCAAGCCAATGGAGGTGATCCAAGTTATCTCCCACATGTCACTATATCGAACTAATCATAGGCCACACCTTCTAACTAGAAAGATGCCAACCCCACAACCTTGATACCTAAGCAACCTAATGCCCTTCAAAGTCTCTCTAGCTCATCAATAAACCATTGTGGGTCTTCACTTACATTAGACCCAGAAAACATAGGAGGTTTGAGCTTCATGAACTTTGCCAAAGTAACCTCAATACCTCTTGTCGTACCACCTAGCTGTAGACTCAACTACCTATTGTAACCCTTGCAAACCAGCTGTAATCTCTGTCATCCCTGGATTACCTCGCCTTACTCTAAGAACCTCAACATTGGCTGCTTCTGAAGCCAATCTATGCCTATCGACATTAGCACCTGTCTACCTCGATTATGACCTCAACCACGAACCCTTTGAAAAGGGTGATACGATTGGGCAACAAACTCATGAGAATATTCCCTTCTAGTAGGAATCCTAGTCTTTAGTGGCTTTCTCACCTAAGAAAAAGATTATGTATCAATAACGAGCAAGAGTGTAGGGATCATAAGGAAGCAATAACGGAACTGGGCAACACTTTATACAACAAGACTTTCGACCTTCATAAGGTATATAATAGCTTCTTACAAGTACGTTGTGCCCAGGTCCACAATCACTTGTACAAATCTATTATCACTTTATATTTGCAGCTACTAGGACCTACTGTCAAAGCTTTGATACCAACTTTGCCATGACCCCAAATTCAAGGTCGTGACTGACACACAGATTAAATTTTTAGCCTAGCAAGCCTAACAGGAATAAATCAAAATATAGCAAACACATTTCCAAATTTAACATAATATTAAGATTACATAGAAATTTTGACAAAGTCTTCTCTATATTTTGGACATCCCAAAATTTACAGAAAAGACCTGTTAACAATATAATGCACCAACCAGAGTTTTCAACAACATCAAAATATAACACCTAACATAAACTCCATAACTAGACTTCCTATAGTTGCAGAAAGTGCAAATTGTTCCAAAATAACATCACACAACCACCAACACAAATAAGGCATACGCAAAGCAAAAATAACAATAGAGTTGAAACAAATGAGAATGTTAGCAGCCTGCTACTCAACTGTTTAAGAATCTGAATGAAAAACAATATGAAAAAGGTAAGTCACAAAGACTTCTCAATATAAAACTTACTAAATCACCAAGTTCACTAAATCCCACAACCATAGGTAACTTATACCAAACATAAAAATGTTACATTTAGCATATTCAAACAATAACAAATTTATCATATACATATATATTAAATAAGCAAATTTTGAAATGAAATATGTTACTATAAAACGTAAATAAAGTGAAATGTAAATACCATAAGATCACTCATGATAGAACTAAGAGACAATTCTATCTCGTTGATAACCCTCTCTTCCAAAAGTGGCCTCTTTCTTGGGGCAGCTTCATCTAACGAATAACCCCCTCCTCTCAGAATCCTATCACATCTCCATATCATATTACCGGGGGCAATTTCATCTTGTTGATAACCCTCTCTATAAAGTGGCAGCTTTATATAATGGATATCCCTCTCCACCTGGAATTATACAACTAGGTGTACCTAGATCGTTATCATCCATTAACGACATACAAAGTTCTAACATGGATCATGATAATATAATTACCAAATTTATTCTATTCATTCCAAAATAAATCTCCAATTTCATTAAACATAATCAATTTAAATTATAAGGCGCTCAACCTTTGAAGTAAATTTTTATAGAGAATAAAACCAAATAAAGAGTATGTTTCCTAAACCTATTAAGTAGACAATATTAAAATATAATAAGATAAACTAAAATAATAATTATAAAACTATTAAAATAAGCTACAATGACTGTTAAACCACTCACAACTATGGAGAGTCAACCAAACTACTTCCCAACAACTTCAAGAGGACTATGCAAGGTAGAAATCAACATATTTGAGTACCAACAAAGAGTTCCAACATTTATAAATTTGTTTGAATCTCTACCTATTTATGAGTAACCATAAAAATCCCTAAAACTAGTGCTCCACACCCTAAAAATAATTCTATTTGAAACTAGCACCTGCAAATAACCTATTCTTTAGGTTACGAATTATGAGTTTACCTTAGAGAGACAAAACGAGCAACTTTTACAGTGTGGGTACTCTTCTTCTCAGAGCACTATCCCTAATACTAAAAGTTACCAAACTTAGTTTCGGAAAGAAAAAAAGAATGAGTAGGAGTTTTGAGTTTCATTACCTTTCACTAGGTAAGAGATTTGAGAGTAAATAAAACCCCCAAAGGATTGAGAGAGAAAGGAAGTGAAGATGAAGAAGGAGGTGAGAGGACAAATGAAGGAGAGAAAGAAGAATAGGGTGAAAAAGACAGGAGCGGAGGTTAAGAGAGGTTGAATGAGTGTTTAGATAAAAAATTGGAGGGAGATTTTTTCTTAAATGAAACCGGGCATTTTAGCTAACCACAAGAAGGAAGAGCCTTTTTGTTTACTAGTGATACTACATAAATTTACTCATACATATTAGACTTTGGATAAATTTTAGGGTTTTTAAGATTAGAAATAGAATTTAAGCTTTCTTTAAAACAGTTTTTAGAGTTACGATAACTAGTTGATAACTATTTCCTTTGATATTGGTGTTTTACTTTTAGAACATTTTTGTTTGTATAAATATATGTTTGAAAACAATTACAATGTTATACATGACGTATTTTAGATTATATAATATTAATTGAATTTATGAAAAGTTGCATAAATAAAGAAAATATTTATATTTAAAAAAACTACTTTTTATAAAACAATTGTTCTAAAAAATTTTCCTAAAACCAGATAGTTTTTGGAAATTGAAGTTTAAAAATCTCTTTCTAAAATGGTTGGTTATTCAAAAACAGTTTTAAAGAAACTTTTAAAACGGTTGTTCAAAACCGTTTTAAAAGGTAAAATCTTACAACATAAACTTTTAGGCCAAGTCAAAAACTGTTTTTAAAAGCCTAAAATAATCGTTTTAAAAAATTCTAGTTGTGTACACTCAATAAATTGAGAGTTTTGTTATGGTTTGTATGTCCCTTCTGACTAATTTTAAACTAATTATCATTAAATTATTATTCTTATGGTCCTATGCTTTTGGTTATCTATTTTAAAATGTTATTTTACTTTGCACTTAAAATTCCTAAACTTTCTATTATTAATATACTCATGTGCTGCTATTGACTAAATATATATTTTGATATTTTAAATGACTTATTGTAATATCAAAAGTATTAGGCCACCAATTACACTGTTAGTTGTTAATTGATAATTGATTTTTATGAGAATGATTATTAATTTATATAAATACATTGTGAAGTTTCCACCATGATTTATATTGATTTTAAAAAGAAATATTGTATTTCATATTTTCATTCTTGAAGACAACCATGTAAATCAATTGCAAAAAAAAAAAAAATCATTGTCTTTTCCTAAACTAAAACATATTACTAATAAATCTTGTCCATAAAATTGACTCTTGACAATATTATAATTACAATTTATTTTGTTTATAAAAACCACATTATCATTCATGAAAGACAATCTTATTTTAGATAATAAATTTGTAGAAAAAAAAAATTCTTAGACACATTGGGATTTAGATTCAGTGACTTTGGAGTTGGAAACTTTCTCTTATTTTAAACTATTAGATTAATCAAATGGTCTAAATTTTTTACTTATTATAAAAAAATTTAATATAATTATTATAATAATTTAGAATAAATTAAAGTCACCAAAATTATCCAACCTCAAAATTAATGCCCGATACCATGAGTGACATTAATCTCTAAATAAATGAGTTGGAGATACATACTTATAGTCTTCGGTCTAGGACAATAAATCATCTTAATTTAAATTTATTTTAATTTAGTTAGAATCTACACAATAAACATATTCAATTAATATTCATATAATTATTGTTGGTTAGTAATAGAAGTCATTTATTGATTTTCTTGATTCATATGTAAAAATCTTTTACACCATGTGCAAGATTGGTGTTTAACCCAATAGTTAGAAGCAACCCACATGTGATTTTGGATTTATAAAAAAAATAAGTTTAATCAATATATTAAATTATTTTATTAAATATTTTTACAAAAAAATATTTTCAAATTACTTAATAATATATGAAATTAAATTAGTTTAATTTTAATGAAAAAAGCTCAAATATAATTCAAAAGAGATCGTCCCATGCTATACCATTATGAATGACATCTTTTATAATTATTTAACACATTTAAATTTCAATGAATCAGACACACAATAACACATAATTTTTTATTAAAAAATAATATAAATAATTTTATTCAATAATATTATTTTTTCATAAATATATAATACATATGTCAAAATTAATTTAAAAAAAATATTTATAAATTAATTACAAAATAATATTATAAATTCAAATAGTTTTACTTTTTTTTAATGAAAGTATGTTATAAGTATTATTTATGAGAGATAATATTTTTTTATATAATTGTAGGTAAAATTATTATTGACATCAAACTTTATTTTATGAGTTATTGACACAGTTGTATTTAAAAAATCCAATTAATTCTTTTAAGAAAACTAAATTTGCATGAGTATTCAACACAAGTTATTTTAAATATTAATAATTTTTATTTAAAGATTAACCCTATCAGTGTGGCTATGCTAAAAAAAATAAATATCAATATTATTTGAGTTTTATTTTTGTCGTATAAACTTTCAAATTATGATTCTTTCTCACTTTTTTTATTCTCAAAATTGGATTATATATGACAAATGATATAATTAATTTCAACTTTTTAACATAGTCAAGAAATTAGATCGAACTAACTTGGTGGGACCGGAAACCCGATGAATTACAGTTAAGTTTGATTTACAGATCGTTCATGTTATCAGACCGACTGAATCAAACCGAGTTGAAACGGTAGGTTTTAGTAAAAAACAAGAAACTAGTTAAATCATACTGATTTACTATTTTTTCTTTTATTTTATTTTTAGCGTTTTGAAACAATGTTGTTTTGGTGGATCAAAGAAAATTATGTCATTTTGATTATCTATCACTTGTGGATAAGAAGTTAGATCTAGAGAACAAATATTTAATCATAATTTAAATCTAAAATTGATAGTTTAGAATAATTAAATTATAGTATTTAAATGCTGATGACTTATGAACATATTTAAGAAATTGTGTCATTGAGTTATTGCTTATGAACTTTGTTTTTGAACTTTACTTCAATCATTATTTTCCATATTGGTACTTTATGTTTATAACAATGTGCTATTAACGTTGAATTTTGAAATATAAAGTTATGTTAAGTATATTATTTTTAATTTTTATTAATATAGATTAATTCAATCGACTCAATTAGTTATAATCCAGTCCAACCATTTAAACTATCAAACTCCTATCTTGAACGATTTAATTATCAGTTTATTTTTAAGAACACTAGTTTTAATATGAATCACAAGTATCATCTACGAAAAATAATTTTTACTTGACACTATTATTTCTGAAACATTATGGGTAAAAAAGTTATTATTTCAAATGTTTAACAATATTTTATAATATTTGTTTTTACGTTGAAATTCCAAAATTATTGTTAATATGGAATACTATAAAATAATTTAAATAATTTCATAGAAAATTCTTTATTGATATTTCTATCATATAGTTAAAATTTTTAACTAAAAAATTTATTTAAATATAATTAATTAGTATATTTATACAACTAATGTATTGAATCTTAAGTTTAATAATTACAAATACCAAAATTTTCTTTGATAATTTAATTAATAATTTTTTGTCTTGACTCGAAGCAATGTTAGACTACTCAACGCTCTCAACTTTTACTATTTAAAATAATTAATTAAAAATATTTAATTTAATTTTAAATTGAGACACGGATATCCTGACAGGGATACTTTACTGATTTTCCTAAAAGACATGCATGATCACAGGTCACAGCTTACGTTAGATGGTGAACTGAACTTTGTGTTGGTGTTGGTGTGATTTAGTTATACTAAATCAGTATAACTATCTTTGTTTTGTTCCTTTCGATTCCAATTCATGTGCTTTGACTCACCTTTAAAGGTCACACTTCACTTTCGGACTTCTCCATTTGTTTGGGTTGCCTTCAACCTTTAGGACTTTGTTTAACTTGTTTTTTTTATTAGTTTCAATAACATGGAACTGGAATAAAATAATTATTATTGGGTAAACAGGGTTGATTAATCCATTTGAATCACTTTTACACAATAATTATTTGGATAATATAATTTTACACAATAAAAACCTATTAGTAAGACCTACACCTCAAAATGCGTAATACACAATTAGGAATTATGTTTTCATTCATTAAACAATACCGTTATCATTCATTAAAAATAGCATTGTAAATCCTATCTAACATGTTAAAATCACAGTTTAGTTAAACAATTTTACATGACTAATTTTTTTTTAAAATGAAAACAATTTAAAGAATGACATGACAGTCAAACAGCTAAACCAACTTAGTGCTCAATCCATGGTAAATAATTTTATAAAAAAACCTATTTTGATAAATCATTTGTAGAAATAACACATCCGTCACTCCACTGGTAAATAGCTGCACTCCTATGTTATCTTCTCAAAATAATATTTCCGGAAATAAAAAGATAGTATGTAAAAATAAATGTCCCTTGCTCCCTTATAAATCACTTCAAAATAAAACTTATTAATTTAAAGTGCATTTTTATAAGGATTTTATATGGTATTTGTAAGGGTATTTTTATGACAGAACCATGTCACCATGAATTTAGGACACAGCACGAAGTGTAATGGTGAGCAAATATACCATCATTAACAACATATGTAGTTCGAGGCTAATTTCAATTCAGTTTTAATTTAATTTCCAAAACCAGAGTTTGACCTCCTTGTGTACTCTGCAACTAGTTGAGCTAGCGATGAAGATTTGTTCTTAAGCAGTTTCTTCGGTGAATCATATTCTTCAATCAACCCTAACAATATCAAGAAAAATTATACCCGCGTTTATAATGAGAAAAGGAAGAAAAGTGACACATAAAGAAAAGAAAAAAGAAAATGTAATGTTGCATGTTAGGATTTGATATCCAGGGACTGAAAAAATAGGCATTTTTTTTCAAACCTTTCTCAGAAGTTAACAAAAAAATATTATTTCTTCAAAATAAGAAAAAACATGCAAGAAAGACATGAAGTGATGCTTACCTTGATTTAAGAACAGAACCATGTCACTATGGATGATTGAAGTTATCCTATGAGCAATGGTAATGACTGTGCATTCTGAAAAATGTTGCTTAACAGTTTGCTGAATAATATTATCTGTTGCTGTATCAACTGATGCAGTAGCTTCATCAAGCACTAATATCTTGCTTTTCTTAAGTAGAACGCGGCCAAGGCAGACCAACTGCCTTTGACCCATACTCCAATTTTCTCCATTCTCAGTAACTGTAAACTCATAGTGTTAAGTAACACATTATTACTACATGTAGATAAAAATTAAATTGAAACATATGCTCCATCAGTATTCAAAGTTTTCTTGAAGTCTCACCTATGGAATCGAGTTTCTCTTCTTTTTTCCTCACTTCATCTCCAAGTTGGCACATATCTAGAGCCTGGAATATTTCATAAAAGAAATTAATATGTATAGCTTGTACTAAAGAGACAAGTTCGTCACAATGTCAAACAAAACCAAATTACCTCCCAAATCTGTTCATCTGTGTACTCTTCCAGCGGGTCTAGGTTGGTTCTTACAGTCCCTTCAAACATTGTTGGATCTTGAGGAATAATGCTAAGTCTGGACCGAAAATCATGAATTCCTATAAAAAATATGTTAATGCTATCTATCAATATTTGTCCAGCAACAGGTTCAATAAGTCGGAAAAGTGTTTGCACTAGAGTTGTTTTTCCACTTCCTGTTCTTCCCACAATGCCAGTTTTTGTGCCAGCAGTAAAAGTACACGTAAGGCCTCTCAAAACAATAGGCAAGTGAGGTGCATATCGAACCTGCATAATATAATTCCTGATTATATATGATTATATACCATATAAAAACCAGGGTAGACTTGTACCCAAGAAAATATACTTGTGGCTTTCAATTCAGAATGGATGAAATGAACAACCTTTGAAATGTACCTGTAAATCCTGGATATGAATCTCTCCCAATAATGGCCAAGAATAATCGGGTTGGTTTTCTTTTATCACAAGAGGAGCTTCACTTGGAAGGGATGTGTACTGGAGTATTCTTTCAACAGATATAATTTTGTTCTCCACATTGCAAATAAACCAGATTATCATAGCTTGTATATTATTTAGATTGAGTGCATATGTCACAGCCAATCCCGCAATGCCTTGAAAAAACAAAATTGAAGTCAAAAGGAATGAAGTTTTATAGTCATAAGGATTAAAGCATGACTAGTAAATGTATGTAGTCTGCAGTGCTCACCTGGATCAGTTATTGAATTTGGAAGAGATATCAAGAAAACCAAACAGAAGGCAAATGTAAGAGTGGATAAAATATCCAATCTGAAATTCAGCCATTCCATCACTGTAGCACTGTATAATTTGGGCTGCGAATATCTGTCTATCAATTTCATATTTATGTTATTAAATCTTGATTCTTGCTCAAAACATCTTATGGTTGTTGATCCAGATATTGTTTCAGAAAAATGTTGTATAACTGGAGCTTCACATGTACCAACTAATCGTGCCAATTCCCTTGCTGATGCAGAATAGTATCGCTGCATTTATTGAAACACTCTGTTAGCTTATATAATGATATAGTTTGAATTTTCATATTTTTGTTTTTCCTTTCTCTTAAGTTATGAGAAATGTGATAAAATATTGTGCATTTTAAATATATCATCAATGAGTAAACCTGAGCCTTCACACATTGAGTAGGAGGAATGGAACTAGGGAAGTCAAAATCATATTCATTTGGTGACATGTGCTGTTAGTGTTGTCAAATAATATAGACTAGATATCTATAAAGCTACCTGATACCATATGCATGCTGCCATGACTGGAATCAATACTATAAAAACCTGCCATACAGCTTGAGACATTACAACAATATTTCCCAAGAGTTGAACTAGATGTAGCATAACTGCCCAGAGTATGTTTGAAATGCTCAGATCTAGTGCACTTTGGTCTGTTGAAGCCTGCAACAAACAGAAAAACTATGATTTAGGCCAAAAAATAGAGAAATCAAATTTCCAAAACAATGCACCCTGCCAGGATCAGGTAACTAAGTTGTCTCTTCAAGTTAAACCAATGAAGAATTGTCAATATATTATGACATACCCTATTAAGGATTCGTCCACTTGGGGTGGCATCAAAAAATGATATTGGTGCCCGAAAAATGCCCAAATGCATTTTATTGAAGAGCATAGTGGCTGTCTTGTATCCAGCTATAACAGTAAGAAATGCCCTGGCAAAGGTGAAAATGGAACTTGCAATTGCCAATGCAACATAAACAACCATAAGTGTAAAGCTTCCAATATCAGGTTCTGCAGTTACTGAAACAGTAGTTGCCACAGTCATCCAATAATTGCTTGCAATTTGAAAACCTACAGTAAGTATCTGTGAAAGTAATATGAAGGGTACAAGAGCTCCTCCATAAGCTGTTGTGATGTATTTCCAGTAGACATTAAACCCAACTCTACCCTTTTCCCGTTCTTCCTCTTGAACAAGTTGTCCTTTGGGATCAACTGTGTCATCCAACCTATCATTTTGATCATATTTGATTTCCTGATTTTGCTCAAGTTCAAAATCACTTAATGGATTTGTATGCCCCTTGGTGGAAGTTGTTCTTTTAAATGTTGGTCGCCTCTCGAATGACTTAATTGAAGACAGAGCTGCTCTGTGTGCATCTACAAGTTCCATAAAATCAGTACCTGACCCGAGAATGTCATCGTACTTTCCTGATTGAGTTATCCTTCCTTCTCTCATGACCTAAATAAATTGTAAGCAAGAGAAAGATACTGAGACAATGCTAAATTTAATAATTGCTGAACTATATCACAGTTTATTAAATTTATGAAACTTACAAATCAAATGAACAAATGCTGAACTATATCATCGTTTATTAATAAATTGTCGTATGAAATTTATGAATCACTCACCAATACTAGATCAGCATCAGGTAAGAATTCTACTTGATGAGTTACGTATATCACAGTTTTTGACTCTAAAACGCCAAGCAAGCACTCCTGAAAGTTTAGTGAAAATGGAAAATCAAACAACAGCCTATCCACTCAAATGTATAAAATACTAGCTTAACTATGCTTGAACTATATCACCTATTACAGAAAAATAAAGAACCAACTATGAGAGAAATGTTAGCAACACATTCAATAATATATTTGTTTGAACACATCTTTTATTATTAGTTGAAATTTATCAAAAAATACAAATTTGTGACGGTTCCACTTATCATTTAACAAGTCTTTCTCCTAATTTTATAGTTTTCAATAAATTATAACCAATAATAGAATATGTTAAGAGGAGTGATTTGCCAGTACTCCTCATTCTATGAAGTTACTACATAAGTATACAATATACAGTTGTAAAAACAGTACAGTTTAGATAAAACCTTAAAGAGATGGGATCCCGTATGAGCATCCAGGGCACTGAATGGATCATCAAACAGATATATATCAGCATCTTGGTATAAAGCACGGGCTATTTGCACTCTTTGCTTCTGTCCTCCACTCAAATTAATTCCCTTCTCTCCAATAATGGTCTGATCACCAAATGGTAGAATCTCAAGGTCTTTTATCAAAGAACATGCTTCCAGCACCTTCTCATACTTTTCCCGGTCCATCTCTTTACCAAATAATATGTTGTCTTCTATCTTGCCACTCTGTATCCATGGTGATTGAGAAACATAAGCCTTTGTTCCACATATCTTCAGGGTCCCAGATATCTTTGGTACTTCCCCTATTATACAAGAAAGTAAACTGGACTTGCCTGATCCAACAGTACCACATACAGCAACCTTCATACCATGAAAAACTGTGAGATTTATGTTTTCCAATGTTGGATTAGGGGAAGATAAATCCCAAGAGAAATTCCCATCTATTAATTCAATTGCCTTGTCAGAACTACCCCATGGAAGCTTCTCCACTACATCAGTTTGCAACTCATCAAGACAAAGAAATGATGCAATCCTTTCAAGGGAAACCTTAGTTTGTGCAATCATTGAAATCGTGTCAGGAAGACCATAGATAGGCATTTGAAGCATTCTGAATGTTGCAAGTGCAGATAAGACCTTCCCTGATTCCAGAGGGGTGCCTATAAGAACACAAGTACCAAAAGTAACCACAGCAATAAAAGTTGGGCCATTATAGAACAGAAATCTAACAATTGCCGTGCCAACTACATATTTCTTTAGCCATATCTCTTCAGTCTTCCTAAGCTGAATTATCTTTGATAAGAACTTCATTTCCCATGCTTGCAGTTTTAGAATCCTCATATTCTTGAGAATCTCTGACGTAGCCTTCATTCTTTTATCTTTGAACTCCATTAATTTGTCTTGGTACTTTATTTGCGATGATGCCACAGGAAAGTTTAGCAACATCACAATTACAGTGGCAGCAAGAGAAGCTATAGAAGCAACCCCTACACTTCTGTAGAGAATTAACAGGGCCAAACCAACTTGCAAAACACACATCCATGGTTGATGCATGTACCAACAAAACTCACCAATCCTTTGACCATCAACTGTCATTAAGTTGATGAGTTCACCAGTGCTACGAACCTCCTTTGATTGACATGAAAGAGTCAAACCTTTAGCATAGATCATGGCCACCAACTTTGATTGTATTCTTACCCCAACCTGTTGGTACCTAAACGTCCCATGCCTCTCTGAAAGACACTCCACAAGCTTTGCAGCAACAAATGCCGCAACCAAAATGTATCCTTCATTTTTATACTTGTGTTCCCCGTTGAGGTATTGAACAAGGATATCAATAAGAAAGGGTCCAACAAACGTAGCACATGCGGATAGGAATTCAAATAAACCTGATAGAAGTATCCCTTGCCATGTTGACATGAATAACACCTTCACCAGCTTAGCAGTGGTGACATTCCTAACACTACCACACTCAGACTCAAGTTTGTTTCTAAATGTTGGAAAAATCCTGTAGACACTGTCATCAGTAGCAAGATGTGGGAGGTCCTCATGCTCTAAAGTCTTCTCATTCCCTCGAGTTATTAATGGACTCATCCATGAGAAAGTAAGAATGCTGAAAAGTCCAGCATTTGAATAATGGGTTGAGTTTTCATCTCTTCTAGTATTACTGGGATCAGAATTATTGCACACACTGGAGTCACCATTCAAAAGGGCCTTCTCAAGAGGGCCAAGCTTACCCATAATCTTAACAGAACATGCAACATAACATAGAAATAAACCCGTAATAGAGGAACCTATGTCAGAAACAAGATACATAGTCGGCAAGAAAACATGCTTTTTATAGACTGCAAAGTCTATAACAAGGCAACAACAAGAAACAAAGGCATAGACCCACCACCAAATTCTCAAGAAACATGGGAAACTCTGATCCTGTGCCTTGGAGTTTCTAGAATATAAATAAGCACAAACAGAACCCCAAACAACTGTTTTGAGTGCCAAATCAGAAAAAGTGACAAGCTCCTCTGAACCGTTATGTTTATACAAGTAAAAGTAGCTTAGTAAGCACAATACAAGATTGAACACACAAATAAATAAGCTACAAACAAGACTGTATTTGTAGTTCAAGAAACCAGAATTATAGATTCCATTTCTTCCACTGTTTTCTGTATGGTCCGCATGCACTTTCTTCCATATCCAAGACACAAGAAGCACAAGTAACAAGACTAAGTGTAGTGAAGCAGACACCCCACGTGTAAAAATGGGTTGGAGGAGAAAATCAGTCACACGGTGCATCATGGAGAAGATACTCAAGTTAGAAGAGTAAGAACATGAGACCTTTGTGCAAAAGAAACAAATTAAACAAAGCAAAAGCTTCACTTTGGGTGAATATTTTATGGGTGGAGAGTACACTATATATCATATATGGTTGACTAGTTGACTTTGCTTCAAAGTTGGAGTTCTTTAAAAATAAAGGTGGCCGGCCAGTGAGTGTGAAAGAGAGAGATCAGTGGAACTTTGGGAACGAGTATGTTAAGGTAGATATGACGCTTTTTTATTTTTAAGGTGGGAACTTTGGAAGATGATGGAGTTGAGTGGTTGATATTATACTAAGATTTTCTGTGACACCGAGCGGCTTCAGAACGTGTCATCTTTGGAGAGAGAGCTGAAGTTTAAAATAGGTAATTTAAAAGTTCTCTATGAAGCATAGATTGAAATACGTAATTTAAAATTACCATAAAAATTTTAAGCATTTACAACGTAAAATAGTACCTTAAAATCATTATTGTAAAATTTTAACAAGAAATTAATGTATTTCCTCATTAAACAATCCTCTCCAAAAAAAAATTACCGCCTTAAAAAAGAAATATTATCATGTAGTTATTACAATAATAATAAGAATAATTCACTTTATCTTTTTTAAAATTTTGATTTTGAATTGACAATATCTTTTAGATTATAAATTGTAATATTGATTCAAGAATAATTTTAAGATAATACAATAGTTGAATCTTACTTTATAGATTTTCTTTCCATTTTTATCTAACTCTTTAATATATAATTATTATCTATAACCTTAACACTTTAATTATATTTCTTTTGGTGAACACTTTAATTATACATTTCTAAAGAAGACCAATTTTTTTTTCTAAACTCATGGTTTTTTTTCTTCCATAAAGCATACATTTTAACTTTTAAAAATTTCTTTCTATGGTTTAAATTTTCTTTTCAACATAAATATTAACTATATATAAATTTTTTCAGCAACTTATAATAACTATATTCATTTCATTGCTATAAAAGATACTTAGTATATTTTTAAAAGCAAAATAAAAACTTCCAATTAAAGTTCTCTATAAAGCATGGATTAAATTTTTTTTGCAAAATTTAAAACACTTTATCCAATAAAAAATACCATATCCTATAAATCATGCTATCATGGATATGACGAAGTGAAAAAGTAAAAGTGAAAGATTTACGATTGTTGATTAAAATATTTTCTACCAACTATTTTTAAAGTTGTACTTTATAAAAACAAAAAATACTTAAAAATTGCATTAATTTCATATCATATTTCATTTTATTATACTTAATTTTATTATGTTTTTTTAGTAACCATATTATATATTGAATGGTTTCCTCATGTAAAAAACATGACTAAATTTCATCGGGAAACTTGAATGATACAATGGGAGTATTCACATTTCTCCCCTAAACATTATTTGTTTTATACACAAAGTTCCATTATTAGGACGCAAAAAATCTTAGACCACTTATTAAGAAACATTACTAAGAACACAAACTCCTACCCGTTTAATCAATCTTGGTCCTAATTTTATTTTATTAAATAAGTGTTAAATAATATATAAATAAGTGTTAACTTCATTTAACTAGAAATGTGATTGAGAGGGGAGAATCACGACCAACTAGACTAATTGGCAAATAGTAATAACAAAATGGGTTCGAATATCTACAAAAATATTTTCATACATGACAAGTAATTACCTATAAATTAGGTCTAACTACAAAATGAGTTTGAACTCTAAAAAATTATATGGATATGAGTACTAAAGTACCCAACGATATATAAATATAATATTAATTAATATAACTGTATTATATAGTACTACGTAATTATAATTTTCAATAAAATACATTTCAAGAAATGTTATTTGTATTATAATATATAATAAATAATATAATTATAGAATAAACAAAGACATATAATATATTTTATAAAAATTTAATAAAGTAAAAACATAATTTACAAGAAAAAATTAAGTTATTTTTAAATAACTCTTAATAAACTTCTGAAATTATTTGATATCATAAAAAAATATAGGTTTATCTATAATCATATAAAATTTTAATGAATATTTTATAATTTATTTTATATTTAACGTTGGACTTGTTTTTTCTTATTATATTTATTTATGTATAAAATACTTACAAGTATAGATGTATAAGTATCTAATAAATACGAAAAATGAAATAAAAATTGTTAGACATGTATGAGTTTAGGCACGGATAATTTTTCAAAATGAGGACTATATTTTTATTACCATATAAAAACTAGGATAGACTTGAAAGTTGAAACCAGGAAATTGTAACTGTAGCCTTCAATTCAGAATGGAACACATGGATAATCATTGAAATGCACATGTAAATCCCGGATATGAACCTCTCCAAATGATGGCCAAGAATAATCCGGTTGGTTGTTTTCTATTACAATAGGAGCTTCACTTGGGAGGGATGTGTGCTGGACCATTCTTTCAACAGATATAATTTTGTTCTCCATATTGCAAATAAACCAGATTACTTTTGTTTGTACAGCATTTAGCGTTAAGTCCATATGTCACAGTCAATCTCCCAATGCCTTGAAAAGAAAATTGTAAAGAAAAAAATAATGAAGTTTTGTGCATAGACGTTAGTGTCATACAGACTGAAGTATGAAATTGTATATTTTGTTATTAATTTTTCCAATTTTATAAATGAAGATTTTGAAAGTAAAATTGAAAAAAAAAAGGTCAATAGGATACAAATTATTCCTGTAGTAATGAATTAGAATTATTGAACTAAATTATATATAGAATGGTATTTGATTTCGATAAAATTAGACCCGTTAACACTCTTATCTCTCTATTACATGTTACTATGCACATGCAAATTATTCAATAAATTATCTCGTAGACTTTTGTTCTTCAATTTTATATGGAAACAACTTGATTGTACTTCAATTAATATAAAAATTGGTTTTTATTGCAAAAATTCAATAAACATCGAGTGCAAAGATTCATGCCTACATATTCAATAGTGATTAATAGTTTATATCATTTCCCCCGCTACATCATGTACTCCTTCCTCCTTTCTATGCTCCGACCTCACGTGAACTTCAAGCTCAAGTTGCAACGCCTATCCGAGAACTACCTTGGCGTGCCCCCTCCCGAAGACCACTTCGACATAGGTTTAGTAACTGAAAGCCCATCTCTATAAAAAAGAGGCAACTAGGTATAGAATTCTCACAAAAACAATGTATAAAGAGGTAACCATAAGTAACCAAATCTCTCTACAAGTACACTATTCTATTCACACTTACTCTCTCACTCTTATTCTGACATTGACTTGGGTGTCAGAATCCTTTTTACAATTACCCACTTGTCATTTCGAAGCCCCAGTATAGAAGACTTGAATGACCACAGATTCTACTAAACTCTAGTAAGAACATTTGGTGTCGTTTGTGGGGACGTAAAAATTCCTACACCCCCAATAATATATGGTACAACCCAGAAATAACCCGTCTCAATCTGCCATGAACGAATAAAATATCATGCAAGAATTTAGGAACTAGATTAAGGGCTTGGCTCAAGAACACGAGGCCGACCTCCGCACCCTGAGAGAGGAGAATTGATGAAGGGTTTTTCTTGTCTTTCATTTTACTTAGCAAACGGATTAAGTTTCATTGTAGAAAATTGAGTGGTGCCCACTGGGATTTGTGATAGTAATGAATTCTACTGATGTGGTATGATTAAATTTATCATGAGCAAAGTGCATGTGAGTAAATTGGTATTAAATGAGAACACTAGTATAGATATGAAATTTACTCTGAGATAAACGATCAGATTTAATGTACTTTCTAATCTAACATCCCTTTTGAATATTTATGATATGATTTTATCAATTCCCTCGTTAATTAATTTAGTTTGATCCCTCAAAACTAAATCCTAAGATACTAGCTTCTCATTATGATTCCTCAATGAGTCAAAGTTAGTATCCAACATTCATCCGCATAAACTTGAGAAATATCAGCTAACAGTATCAAATATATTCCTAGAACTCTAAACTATTAGGTGTTTGAATCAGATCGAGTTTCCAAAAATGTTTTCCAACAAGATTCGAAAACCTTAAATCATAAAATGGTTGATCAGACCAAATTAAGTAATGAACACAGAATCAAACACAACCGATGAAATAGGAATCATATATATATATATATATATATATATATATATATATATATATATATATCAAGAGAGAATAGATTAGGAGTTACATTGAGTCTAATCAAAAGAGTTTAGCCTCTCATGGAAAGAGCCATTACAATCCATAACAGAAGAGAAAGAGATTACAAATAAGATAAGAAGAGAGAGCTTTCTTTTCTTTCGAACTTCTTTTTTTTTCTTTCTTCCCTTCTGTGTTCTTCTGCTCCCCCTTTTCTTTCTTTCTCACACCTTTTAAATCAACCAATTAGTGTGACAGGGCATCAAGAAAGAGAAGGATCTGCTCAGCGCCTTATAATCCGCTGAGCGGATTGGAGAGCCCTTCAAGGTGAAGAAAGCTAATCCATTGGGCGCACGTATAATGCGTCGAGCGGATTTAGGTGGATATGAGCTTGTGCTTGCGACCCTGAATCCGTTGGGCGCCTCAAAATGGGTTGAGCGGATTTGCCCATGTGAGCTTCATTTCTTTTCCTTAAGTCCTGCATCAAAGAAATGTATACAAAATGAATTCTGAGTTGTACATTTTGTTAAGGAACCCAAAAATTCTTACATTTTCATCAATTTGATATTTTGAAGAAAATTACAAGATAGAATGTCACAAAATTGAGTCATGAAATGCTTAATTGTTAATGTAATTCATCCTAATTTAGACACTTAACAACTCCCCCCAACTTAAGACTTTGTTTGTCCTCGAACAAAAGGTAGAAAAATAAACACAAAAAGTAATTGGACTCCTAAGACATTAAGGTTTAATCCATGTAAACATGATTCTCTAGAATTCAAGAGATGAGAGTACCTACTTCAATTCCTTGGTCAAATGGTACCCACTAATTAACTTTTTATTTTGAAAAAAAAAACACTTTCAAGCATGTAATCACTCAAAATCCATTACTTTTCAATCAAGAGCACCTTTTCCTCACAAAGTGTTTCACTCATTACATTAAATTACTGGTGAGTGTTTCTCTCTTAATTCAGTCACTGAACAACTTGGATTGGTCTTGTTACCCATCTCTTTTCTGATTCACAATGATAAGCTAGGCATGGATCACTAAGGTCTTTTAAGAAGGTTGTAATGGGGCCAGGCTGCGAGAAAACTTGGTTTTTCTGTGAATTCAAGGGTCCAACTGGCAAAAGAGCACTTGAGGATTTTGCATTCTCAACAAACCCTTCTACCTTCCCTACAACTTCCTTCTCAACATATAATTTCCTTATGTATTTACACATAGAAATTATCAACCTTGCTGTTTTGTTTTTTTTTTATTTGATATTTTATATATATATATATATATATATATATATATATATTGGAAATTCAACACAAATATTTACATATAATTGTCAACATTATAAACAAACCTTCCACCTCCCAACTTGTCTAATCCATCAATTTTCATGAAACACTCCATTGCCAATTAGGGTTAAGGAATAGGATTTAATTGTTTTACCTTTTTGGGTTTAAGGGGATTTAAAAGAAAAGTTTTGCTTAAGGCCCAAAATGGCTAAAGAGGGGAATTAATTGTTCAATGGTAAGATTTTTAGCTCTAGCTCACAATAAAGGAACAAATGCCTTGATCTTATCCATGCTTTACTTAAATTATGATCCATAAGAGACTCAAACAAGACCAGCAAGATTTGAACAATGCTGACTCTCAAGATTTGATTAAGTGTTTGGCCCATTACCAGCTTGGTTAGGTGCTCCTAATATCAGACAACTTTAAAATTGTTCACACTTGCTTGATTATGTTTTAAATTCAACATTCCAGGTTAAAAGAGTTCATCCACTTGAATCCAAAACTTTTTCATCAACACTTCCTCTATGAGAATTCTTTTCAGATCATGTTTCAGAAGGTTCAAGAATAGTTTTGCTTTAATTCCCAAAAAATTTGTTTTGTTTTTGTTTTTGTGTTGTTATTATGTATATGTATGTATATATCTATATGTGCATATACTAGTGAGTCATACTTACTGTAACCTCTACCACTAGAACACATACTAATAAAACATAGAACACTTTATATAACACTTAACAAGTTCACACAATAATATAAACACCTAAATAAATAACACAATACCAAACCAAAGTACTGAATTTAAAATACTGGAAACCAAAAGACTGAAATTAAAACTAAGCATAAAGAAACTAAAACTGAAACAAACAACTCAAACACATTCAGTTTTCTCTTCATTCTTCTTACTCCTCCTCATTTGCTTCCTTTTCATCAATTGCTTCACCAATTTCTTCATCAGTTACCTCATCACTAGTTTTCCTGCTCAGCTGAAGCCTGCTCCCCCTGTGGAAAGATAGGCATATCCCCAGGCCATTGAATATAAGCATCAAAGGTGTCAAGATAGGTAGCACAATTGCCTTCTAATTCAAAATTTTGCAAATGTGAAACCTTAAGACATGAAAACTTGAATCATACCACCATAAATAACAATATTCAGGAAGGTAATGAATCTTTTGCATGTTCAAGAGAGATAGAAGGACAACACTTGTAGCATTTAACAATGAACATCAATAAAGATCTTACCTTGATGGTTGATGAAGTCAGATGAGTGAAGCAACAAATATAAGTAAGTTGTGTACGTGGTTAGAGTGAAGAGTGAATGTGAGTGGGAGTGATAGACGTGATAAGAGGGAGGGGAAGTTAGGTTTTGGGGGTATTTGTGAGTTAAGGAGCTGGAATGTGAAAGAGAGGAAAAAAACTAAAAGGGTTCTTTGAAATTTGCAGTTTTTAAAACTGCCCCTTTTTAGTTTCGCACTCATCCGCTCAGCGCATGTTCATCTGCTCAGCAAAATTGCTGCCGCAAGCAATACTGATGTAGAGCTGAAATGCACTAAGCTAAATAAAATTCGTTGAGCGGATTCAGTACCATGGCCCTTTTCAAAATTTGGCTCAACCCATGAAAGAATGGTTTGGCTATTTAATGCAGCAGAATTCTTAAGTTTTTTTTCTGATATAATCCACTCAGCCCATGAATCCCCTGTTTTTCAAAAATTTATAAGTTTTCTTCCCAGGGAAGAATCCACTTAGCGCATAAAAATTCGTTGGGCAGATTTGCTACTGCAAGCAATTTCAAAGTTTCAAAACAAGGGGTTGGGCACATTTTGGATCTGCTAAGCAAATTTGGAACCTAATGTTTTCCTCTACGAGCTTTTGATGCATTACTTTGCTTGGCTCCTTAACCTTATATGCAATAAGCTTGCCCCTTTTTTTTCTCACACAAGAAATAGGATGTTAACCTTACCAAACAATGACTCACATATAGACTCTACTACAAAAACATGTTATACTCTACTCAAAATGTAGAATTACTTTTTTCAAAACATGAATTGCTTACTCAACCATATAAACAACTATCATCTCATATTAGATGTAGACAAGCACCAACACAACACAAATTACAAACTACCTATTATTTTCAAACATTAAACATAACATTCAAATACACAACAACACAAACATGCTAATTTAGTGTCTTTAGCTTGACATTTTCTCATGATCAAGGTTCTCTAAGATGTGTGATGGTGGTGAGCCTTTCAACCTCGCCACCCAAATATGGCTTAAACCTTGGACCATTCACCATCCATGTCCTTCCAGTAACAGCATCCTCAAGTTCAACTACTCCATATGGTTTAACTGATTTAATTAAAAACAGACCTAACCACTTGGATTTCAATTTACCCAGAAACAATTTAAGTCTAGAATTGAAAAATAACACTAATTATCTGGGTTGGAAATTTCTCTTCACAAGATTCTTGTCATGATAGGCTTTTACCTTACTCTTGTATAACTTGTTATTCTTATAGGCCTGTAGTCTCAGCTCCTCCAACTCATGCAATTGAACCTTTCTCTTCCCACTGGCTGACTTCATATCATAATTCAGGGCCTTCAAAGCCCAAAATGCCTTATGTTCCAATTCAATAGGCAGGTGACAAGCTTTTCCATACACTAATTGGAATGGAGTTAACCCAATGGAAGTCTTGAATGTTATTCTATATGCCCATAGTGTATCATCAAGTTTCATTACCCAATCTTTTCTTGAGCTTGCCACGGTTTTCTCCAGGATCTTCTTCAATTCTCTATTGGATACTTTTGCCTAGCCATTTGTTTAGGGATGATACGGTGTAGCCACCCTATGCCTTACCCCATAGTGTTCAAGAACTTTCTGCAACTGAGCATTACAAAAATGGGATCCACCATCACTTATAAGTACTCTGGGAGCACCAAACCTGCAAAACACATTTTTCTTTGGAAATCTTATAACGGTCTTGGCATTAGTTTTTTGAGTGGTGCTTGCTTCGACCCACTTTGACACATAATCCACAGCCACTAAGATGTATTCATTTGAGTATGAGGATGGAAGTGGGCCAACAAATTCAATTCCCCAACAATCAAATACTTCAACTTCAAGAATGCTTTGCAAGGGTAACTCATGTCTTTTTGAGATTCCTCCTGTCCTCTGACATTTGTCACAACTCTTGTAGTGTTCATGTGCATTCTTAAACAAAGAAGGCCAATAGAAACCAAATTGGAGAACCTTTGCAGTTGTTTTTTCTCCATTGTAATGGCCATCATATGGAGTGTTATGGCAGTGCCACAGAATATCCTTGCACTCATTTCCAGCCATACACCACCTGAGCAACCCATCAGTTCCAATTTTGAATAAATAGGGATCATCCCATACATAGAAATTTGAATCCTTCAAGAACTTTTTCCTTTGTTGCCAGTTGTATTCCTCAAGAATAACTCCTGCAGCCTTGTAGTTTTCCATGTCAGCAAACCATGGTCTCTCACTTATTGCAAACAACTTCTCATCAGGAAATTCTTTTAGGATCTCATTTTCCTGACTAGTCACCTGTTTATTAACAAGCCTTGATAGGTGGTCAGCTACATGATTCTCACAACTTTTCTTATCCTTTATCTCCAAGTCAAATTCTTGTAATAGAAGAATCCACCGGATTAACCTGGCTTTGGAATCTACTTTGGTCAACAAATACTTGATAGCAGCATGGTCAATATAAACAGTAATCTTTGAGCCAATAAGGTAAGAACGAAATTTTTCCAATGCATATACTACAGCAAGTAATTCTTTCTCAGTAGTTGCATAGTTAATTTGATTTTCATTCAACATTTTACTTGCATAGTGTATGATATGAAAAATTGTGTTTTTCCTCTGGCCTAAAACAGCTCTTACTGCATAATCACTAGCATCGCACATGAGCTCAAAATCATACTTCCAATCAAATGTTGTGATTATGGGAGCTGAAACAAGCTTATTTTTCAGCATATCAAAAGCTTGCAAACAATTTTCATCAAAATAAAATTTAATATTGTTTAGAAGAAGATTACGTAGAGGTTTAACTATCTTGGAGAAATCTTTAATGAACCTTCTATAAAAGCATGCATGCCCCAAGAAGCTTCTGATTCCCTTGAAATTTACTAGTGGTGGGAGCTTGGCAATTACCTCAACCTTGGCAGGATCAACCTCAATTCCTTTTGCTGAAATCTTGTGACCTAGTACAATACCTTCAGTTACCATGAAATGACATTTTTCCCAATTGAGTACCAGGTTTGTTTCCACACACCGCTTTAGTACGGTGTAAAGATTTCTCAAGTAATTATCAAATGAGGATCCAAATACTGAGAAGTCATCCATGAAAACTTCAATGCATTTTTTAGTCAATTCAGCAAAAATAGCTAATATGCATCTCTAAAATATAGCTAGTGTATTGTATAATCCAAATGTCATCCTTCTGTAAGCAAAGACACCAAAGGGACATGTGAAAGTAGTCCTTTCCTAGTCATAGGGATCCACAGCTATCTGGTTATATCAGGAGTAACCATCCAGGAAGCAATAATATGTGTGTCCAACCAACCTTTCCAGCATCTGGTCCATAAATGGCAAAGGAAAATGATCCTTTCTGGTGGCTTGATTGAGCTTTCTATAATCAATACACATTCTCCACCCCGTGACTATTCTGGTAGGTATTAATTCATTCTTATCATTCCTACAACTGCCATACCCCCTTTTTTAGGAACTACCTAGACCGGGCTGACCCAAACACTATCTGATATAGCATATATCATACTTGCCTCCAACAACTTGATTACTTCTTTTCTAACCATACTTCCTTCATAGTTGGATTAAGGCACCTCTATGGTTGAGCTACTGGTTTATAGTCCTATTCCATCAAAATCTTGTGCATACAGTATGAAGGGCTGATTCCTTTTAGATCAAATAAAGTTTATCCAATAGCACCTGAATTACTCTTGAGCACCCCAATCAACTTTTGTTCCTCCTCTTCATTTAAAGAACTACTGATAATAACAGGCTTACCACCATCTTTTTCTAAAAACACATACTTCAAGTGTGATGGTAACTATTTTAATTCCTGTTTCAAAATATCTGAGCTTTCTTCCTTCTTCAACTCTTCCTTAGGCACATCCAAAGGAATTTTGTTTAGATTTGTCCAACTCCTTTAAGCATTTCTGAATTTCTTGATCATTATCAACATCAACTTTATTTACACAACCAACCAATGCTTTTTCCAATGAATTAGCTTTACTACAACTTCCTTGGGCCTCCATATAAATCTCATCTAATACATCAATTCTGAAACATTCTTTCTTGTCACTAGGATGCTTCATGGCTTCAAAAACATCAAAATTTACCTCATCATCTTGAACTCGAACCTTCAGATTTCCATCATCTAAATCAATAATCACCCTTGCAGTTTTCATAAAAGGTCAACCAAGAATCAAAGGAACATATGAATCCTCTTCCATGTCCATAACCACGAAGTCTAGTAGAAACATGAACTTATCAACTTTCACCAAGAGATCCTCCACAATCCCGTGAGGATATTTAACAGAGAGGTCAGCTAATTGCAATGTCATTCTTACCTCCACATCACCAATCCTCCTAAGCATGGAAAAAGGCATAAGATTGATACTAGCTTCCAAATCTAGCAATGTTTTCCCACTAACAATTGTCCAATATTAACTAGTAACGTGAAACTCCCTAGATCCCTAGATTTCTGAGGAAGGGATCTCTGTATAATTGCAGTACAACCTGCTTCCAATTCCATAGTCTCTGCCTCACTTAACCTTCTTTTCTTTGTTAGGAGCTCTTTTATAAACTTAGCATATGTGGGCATCTGCTCCGTGGCCTCTGTGAAGGGTATATTGATCTGGAGTCTCTTGAGAATGTTAACGAATGTAGCAAATTGATGTTCCTTGTCTCTTTTGGATGGAGCATGTGGATATGAAAAGTTTTTAATTGGAGGGGCTTTAGCAACTTCCTTTCCTTTCTTATTATTCTCCCTCTCAACTCCATTTGATTCTTCAAATTTTTTCTATTCTTTTTCTCTATTTACATCTACCTTTACATTTTTATTTAGTTCCATTTGTGGCTCTTCTTCAACTACTGATTCCTCAACCTTCCATTTCAAGTCATCCCCAATTCCTTTGCCAATCACAATTCTTTTCCTTGTAGTAGTTGACTTGCAATGCTCCCTAGGATTAACCTGTGTGTTGCTGAGAATTTTTGCTCTTGTTGCTCAACTAATTGTTTGGCCAATCTAAACCTCCAAATTCCTTATAGAAGCTTTAGTATTCTTCTTATTTGTAGTGGAAACTTGGATAAATTGGGTCAAAGCATCCTCCATCTTTGTCAACCTATCAGGATAATAAGGTTGTTGAGTCTGGTAAGGTCTAAGATGAGGTTGTTGTCTTTTTGAAGGACCTGCATCCTGTTTCCATCCTCCATATTGATTCTGATTATTTCTCCACCCTTGATTTTGATTATAATTTGTCTGATAGTTACCCTGCCTATCGGCATTGTTTAAGTAACTCATTTCCTCCTCATGTTCAGCTTCAACCTCAACACAATAACCATTTGGATTATCTCTTGCACAAAAATCACATTTCATAACCTAATGTTGTTATTGAGAACGTGGTGATCCAACTTGCATCTAGGTCATCTGTTTCTTCAAATCCTCTATCTGTTGGGAAAGAAGTTTATTCTGAGCAAGGATGGCACTCTGGGTATCTAACTCCAAGATTCCTCTCTTTGGTGGGGGTGGTTGCTTCTATCATGATGGGCCTGGAAATCACTAGCTGCTAAAGCATCAATTATAGTAATAGCTTCCTCAGAATCCTTCATTATCATAGAACCACCAATAGAAGCATCTAGTAGCATCTTGGTTTATGGTCTAAGCCCATTACAGAACATCATCAAACCCATGATTTGGGCATTTTCTTAAAAGGGACTTATATCTTTCGCATGCTTCACACAGTGACTCATATGTTCCTTGTGCAAATTTGGCTATAGCTGATTTGGCACCAACATATCTAGAAGGAGGGAAAAATATGGTCAAGAACTTCCTTTCAATATCTTCTCATCTAGTCAAGCTCTGATTTAGATGTGTCTGCAAGCATGTTCTAGCTTTTCTTGTTAAAGAAAAAGGAAATTAATCAGAGGTAAACTGCTTCCTCATCTTCACTAAGAACACCCATAGTACCATACAACTCATAGAAAGTGAAGAGATGGTCTTCATGATCCATTCCTGCAAACTAGTTAGAAGTAATTAAAGATAACGAAGTAGGTTTCATTTCCAATCCCTTCTCTGGTTTCACAATGCTGGAAAAATGCCTGGTCCCCAGTTGTTGTGAATATTCTCCCAAGAGCCTTGGTCATACAGGCTGACAACACCCTTTCGTCGATGGAATCCTCGACACCCCCATTTCGTGAGGCTGGAAACTCTTAACAATCAAGACCTACGATGGCTCAACAAATCCCGACGACTATTTAGAGGTATTCCTTACCCAAGTAAATATTTACTCTAACGATGTTCGTATTTTGTCCAGGATGTTTCTAACATCTATTGTAGGTACCGCTCTCAACTGGTGGTCATGTCTCCCTCCACACTCAATTGATTCATTCGACACCCTGGTGGTAATGAAATATCATCTAGCCCTCAGTGTGTGGTAGGTTGACCTACAATAGAAAACACAAGTCAACACAGGCCAAGACAAAAACAAAGCAACAATAGGAAAAAATACCTACTCGTATCCTGCTTACGAGCACCCATCACATTGGAAGGTCTCGAGGTAATCGATGTAGGTGGCGTTCGAGCGGCATCGGGGGTATTAACAGTTGTCCCACCCAGCACAACAGCAACAAATCATCAACAACCGGTGACTTGGTGCACACTTCAGCTCAACCACTCAGGCCCTGCTTTCTTTGCATCTCCTCGACTCCTCTTGGACCATGGGAAAGGGGCAAGACCTCACCCTTCATTATATCTACAAATGCATTGACAACCTTCTTCTTCTCGGCGACTGATACATTAGCCTTCATAGCCTTGAAATCAAAACCCTTCATTATTCCTGAAATTTAAACAGCTAGATCAAAACCACAAAATAATAGGCAAACTCTAAAATGTAGAATAGAAAGAAATGAAGACATTCATTACTTAGCGAATTATCTATATCGACAGCATACTCAAGGTTCAGCACAACTTTTATGTCTATATGACGAGGGAATTGGGAGATTATAGCTATATCATGTTGATCCTTTTTAGACAATAGGTGCTTAACTCAAGATTTGAAGCGACGAGGTTGCTCTTGCCAGTAAAGTGAAAACTGAGGAGTTACACCATCCTCCTTGGAAAACAAATCTTTATGGTCCTCGTAAGAAGTGTTGGAACGCACCTTGAAGAAGCTAAACTTATAACTCTTCCAAGACATATTCAACAACGTAAAGAGCATGTTGTACTAACACCCAGTCATCAATATCCATTCGATATGAAGGTCTTTAACCCCTTTCACCCAGTAGAAGTATAGGAATTTATTAATGGTAGGAACAATACCCAACAGGCCACATAAGATCTCGAACCCCTTGAATAAAACCCCAACTGTTGGGATAAAGCTGGGAAGATACCACATTAAGTTCCAAAAAAACCCCACACTGGAAATCAGAGAATGGCAAGGTGACCTTGGCATGACGAAACAACACGGCGCTAACATAAGTAAATGGTGCCTCCCCTCTTTTGACAGTAAAGTAAAGACGTTCTCAGCATCGCAGGACTCCATGTCCACCCAGTCAGGCCGATCAAGATCTTTGCATATAATCACCCCACTCTGTAGCTTGTGGAGCTCTTCCCAAGAAGTGAACAATGAGGGGCAGATACCTACCATCTTCGACACCCACTCAAACCCCAACCTTATGATCGAAGGCAACACACACTTCTCATTCCTCTTTGGGTTCTTCCTTTTCTTTTTCCTTTCCACCTGGGCAACCTCCTCAACCTCCTCCTCGGCCTCCACCTTGGGCATTACCTCCCCAACCTCCTGTACCTCTTCCTAATGGCACACCGCAACAACCCCCTTAACCCTCCCTTCCTCATCACTATCCTCTTCCACCTACAACAATCGACGACACTTCTGACCACCACAAGAAGCAATGCTCTTAGGAATAGGATCCCCCACCAAAACGCCCTTAGGAGTTTCCACCTCCTCCACATAGGAAAATGAAACATCCACCATGAGTGGCACCCGTGACTCTACCTCCTCCGAACCGTCCCATCTGGCATTCGTATTCTCCTCTATTGTGCGATACAGCTCCCTTATGAGTCAGGTGAACTCCTCATCATCAGGGAGTCCCAACGAGTTCATCGGTGATGATGCGTCACTCAACCCAGGCACCTCCCTTCAACCAAGGTCCTACGGTGGTACCCAGACAAACCCTCACTATCACTTCCTAGACAATCGAAACCCTCCCCAATACCAAACATCCTACAACACTAAGAAACAAAAGCAAGAAAGTGAACAAGCTTGCCAGGAACAAGCGTACAAACTCCAACAAACACAAGATGCACAAATCTCGCAAACATAAAGAACCTACAACCACAATAGCACCAGAAGCAAACACACTTGAAAGAGCAAGACCAAAATTCGAAACGATAACAGGAAAACCAACAGACATTTTATAACTTCCCACACACGAAAAACCCAAACGTCACCTCATGAAACCCTTCTAGCCAATCACACAACGACACATGTATGCCTCACCACCTACTCCCACCAACCCCTCCCCCCTCTTCGCTTTGACTAAGCATGGAAATAGGGTAGGGCGAGGATGTGTATGACATTCTTATCCTCATCCCTGTCCCCATACTCGACGAGTATGAGATTTATGTCTCTATCCCCATCCTCATCGGGTATTGGGTATACCCGTACCTGTTCCATACCTGCAAAAAAAATTATAATAATATTTTAGTAGAAAATAATTTATTTGAATAAAATGATATTAATTCAAAAGTTATCTAATAAATGTCAAACCTTCCTTTTTTTAAGATAAATGAATATTTAGTCATTAAAATAAGAGTACGGTAAGGCAGGTACGGAGTGGGTATGTATATCCTCATCTCCATCCTCATTCTCATCCCTATCCCCGACTTAATAAATCGGGTATTCCCCATACCCGTACCCTTGCCCAGTCAAACTAGGGATTCCCTGTCAACTTTAGGGCGGGTTTGGGAATTACCCACGAGTACGGGTTTATTTGTCATCCCTAGCTTTGACCTTACGTCGACTACATCAAGTCGATACACCTCCCCGAGAACCACCTAGCACGCCCCCTCTTGAAGACCACCTCAGACCACCTTGGCACAAGCCCAGCAACTAAAAGCCCATCTTCATGAAAAGGGTAATGAGGTACAAAATTCTCACGAAAACAATATATAAAGAGGTAGTCAAACCCCTCCATAGGTACATTATTTTATTCACACTTACTCTCTTACTCTTATTCTGATATTGACTTAGACGTCAGACTTCCTTTTACAGCTGTCACTTCAGAGCCCCGATGCCCAAGACTTGAAAAGACCATAGGTTCTGCTAAACTCCGATAAGAATACATCATATCAATCCTTCCTAACGATTCTTGATTCAAGAGTGTTTTTCCAAACAAAAATCAAATTAATAGTTTATGTAATTAGGATGGTCAAGCCTAATCCATATAGTAAAAAGAAGAAAGGAACAATAACAAATTAAAATTAGCAGAGAAATTTTATTATATGATAAACATGCCTAGTTATACAAACCTCCGAAAACTAAGAATTAGCTCCTCATGGATTTCTATAAAGGAGGATTGTCTAAGTTTAATGTGAATGTTAAGTTTTCAAAGCATCTACTTCCTTTTGATCTCTCTAAGAATTCACAAACTTATTAACTAAAAAATGAGATACCCTCTTTCTAATTAGAAACTCCATTTATGCACAAAACAACGCACCGAGGTAGGTAGGATCGCTCAAACTTGAGCTGTTACAGAGGGAAAATAATAGAAATTAGAACTAGCCTACGCTCAAGTAGGCGTGTAGTCTCGTTTAGCATAGAGAAGTCTCTTCCATTGTGCATGACTCACTTGGGTGAGCACAGTGGAATGAAAATTCAACAAATAGGGAGATCGACTTTAGTGTGTAACATGACCTCTTCTTATGCTCCTTTGACTTTTTTGTTATTTAGTTGCTCTTCCTGGAGAACTAGACATGTTCCTGTATACACATTTCTTCCAAGAAAACACCTATACCATGCAGAAAGCAAAATCTAAACTATCTTCTATATTAAACTTCAATTTTAATATAAAGGTGAGGTCTTTTTAAGGTTCAAAAACATAAATGGTATAAACAATTCCATATTTTATATATTTCTACATGAATAATTGCAAATATCACTTGACAATAACAATTGAAACCATGCCATGCAAGAAGTAGTTGACATAGGTCATGACGAATCGACGAAGAATACGCACCATGATCACTGGTTCGATTTGTTGACATCACAATGAAAAATTCTTCTCATCAAGCTTTTCAATAATTTAATGTGAGAAAGTGGCTGGAGTAGCCACCGGAATGGAGAAGGAGAGCAAACACTATCAGGATTTGTGGTGGAAGCCATGAAAAATGGATCGAGCTTTGATTATGAAGTAGAAAGAAACTGTATTGATGCAAAGGCACTGAGCTTTGTTACAGAGAGAGCTATTTATAATTCAGAGCTCAGTGCAAGTTAGTTATAACTAACTAACCAAGGCAGTTGCACTAAGGATAAACCAACTGCAGTTAATACAAGCAAACAGAAAACAACATATTTACAGTAAGAGCATACACTTAAAAATAGCAATAACTTTTGCTTCAAAATTTTTGGGTAAGCTGATCAACATATTTTCTACTCCATTGTCTTCTATAACTTCAGCATGCAACCTCATTTGATTCACTAAATGGAAAGCTTTGAAGTGTATTCCTTGATAAACTCATTCGCCTTCATTTCAAACTGTCTTTTGAGAGTCAATAGTTTGATAGACCTTACCCTTTCATCACCTCTATACCTATCATTCAATTCATCTCATATCGACTTGGCTGTTTCCATATGCACGATGCTGGTAATTAAACACCTCTTCTGCCAAAGCCGGATGCAAAAATGAAACAACTTTCTCCCTATTCAAAATCTCCTCATGTTGCTTCATTTGAGCTATTGTAGGATTAGCTCTCGAGAGTGGAACTTGTTTATACATGATCTCATTTTGACAACCCGTGATAATTTTCTTTAGAAAATTGAGGAATAGAAAATGCAACATTTCTCCCTGTAGCCATGAACTCTCACTAGTGTTTAATATCTCTTTTCAATTTTTCAGACCCACAATCCTTTAAGAACACTGCTCTAGATACCACTATTAAAATGACAACATCTAATATTATAAAACAACAAAAACAAAACCATAAACACCATGATCAAAGGAGAAGAAGATTAGAGTGCAGAGATTTTGCTTTTTTGCATACATAGTCCTATTTGAGTAAAAATACATCATAAATAATGGCCTATCATAATACCCATACATTATTATACTCGTAGCTCGGCAGTAGGCATGCATACAGTCATTTAGTGGGCTATATTTTCTAAAATAAGACAAACGCAATCCCACTAATAAAAAAAATATTGCTTACTGACATAAGTTAACATGCTGAAAACAAATAACCACAATGACAGCAGTAAATAGTAAATTAGAAAAGTTAGTTTTACATCATATTAATTTTAACATATCAATCAATTAGTTTCACATTTGTTTGCTGAAACCTTGAAACCTGATAAAAGCTCGAGATGGATGATGCCCCTTATATTGTTTCCGCTAAGTGTTGAATATAGGAACTTTGCATGGAAACGTGGTTTTAAAAAGCACTCTGTGACAGCGATTTTGTTCACAACATCAAGGCTTTCGGGTTCACTGCAACCGCAATTATGGCTACATCAACTGCACTTGCTAGCAATTCCCCGTGATATCAAAGATAGCAACTAAACCGCAACCAGGATCCAATTTCTAACCTTGACCAGAACTAATCGATTTGACATAGGTTCAAAATATATACATTTTAAAGTCAAATAGTTATTCAAACACTCGTGTAAAAACCTCACGTAATGGCATTCCATACTTAATATGTCAAAAACACACATTTCGAAGCATGTTTTTCTAAAGCAAAAATTATTCACATCCATGGAACCTGCGTTTGGATGGATTTAGAAACAGAGGCTTAGATCTTCAACATTGCCGTAATATGCGTCATAGTTCACAAAGTATGCATGATCTATTTGAGCATAAGTAATATGTGACTTAGGGTGAGTCTCATATACAGGTCTTGGTAAGACAAATATAAAGTGTAACCACCAAAATATCTACAGGAAAGTAGGACACTAGACAAAGTGTAAGGGTGACCAAATATACCAGTATTAAGAACATATTACATATGTGGTTCGAGGCTAATTTCAAATTCAGTTTCAATTTAATTTCCAAAACCAGAGTTTGACCTGCTTGTGTACTCTGCAACTAGTTGAGCTAGAGATGATGATTTGTTCTTGAGCAGTTGTTTCGGTGAATCATATTCCTCAATCAACCCTACAGGATCAATATTAAGAAAAATTATATGCACATTCAAAATGAGAAACGGAAGAAAAGTGACAAATAAAGAAAGAAGAAAATAAGTGATGTTGCACGTTTGGATTTGATATCCAGGGGTTGAGAAAAAAAGCAATTTTTCTTTCTAAAGCTTTCTCTGGAAGTTGACAAAAAAAGATATTATTTCTTTAAAATAAGACAAATCATGCAAGAAGAAAGACAAATTTGATGCTTACCTTGATTTAAAACCAGAACCATGTCACTATGGATAATTGAAGTTATCCTATGAGCAATAGTAATGACGGTGCATTCTGAAAAATGTTGCTGAACAATTTGCTGAATAGTATTATCTGTTGCTGTATCAACTGATGCAGTAGCTTCATCAAGCACTAATATCTTGCTTTTCTTAAGTAGAACACGGCCAAGGCAGACCAACTGCCTTTGACCCACACTCCAATTTTCTCCATTCTCAGTAACTGCGTAAACCAGTAATGTATAACACAATATTACTACATTTAGACGTAAATTAAATTGAACATATGCTACATCAATGCCCAAAGTTTTCAGAAATCAGACCTACTGAGTCTAGTTTCTCTTCTTTTTTCCTTACTTCATCTCCAAGTTGGCACATATCTAGAGCCTGGAATATTTCATAAAAGAAACTAATATGTATAAGCTGCACTAAAGAGACAGGTTCATCATGATGTCAAACAAATAAAACCAAATTACCTCCCAAATCTGTTCATCGGGGTACTCTTCCAGTGGGTCCAGGTTGGTTCTTACAGTCCCTTCAAACATTGTTGGATCTTGAGGAATAATGCTAATTCTAGACCGCAAATCGTGAATTCCAATCAAAGATATGTTAATTCTATCTATCAATATTTTTCCAGCAACAGGTTCAATAAGTCGGAAAAGTGCTTGCACTAGAGTTGTTTTTCCACTTCCTGTTCTTCCCACAATGCCAGTTTTTGTGCCAGCAGTAAAAGTGCATGTAAGACCTCGTAAAACAATAGGCAAGTGAGGAGCATATCGAACCTGCATTACACACTTCCTCATTGTAGTTATATACCATATAAAAAATCAGGATAGACTTGTAACCAAGAAAATATATTTGTGGCTTTCAATTCAGAATGGAACAAATGAAATATCCTTTGAAATGTACCTGTAAATCCCGGATATGAACCTCTCCATGTGATGGCCAAGAAGAATCGGGTTGATTTTCTTTTATCACAAGAGGAGCTTCACTTGGAAGGGAAGTGTACTGGAGTATTCTTTCAACAGATATAATTTCGTTCTCCACATTGCAAAGAAACCAGATTATACTAGATTGTAAATCGTTTAGATTAAGTGCATATGTCACAGCCAATCCCGCAATGCCTTGAAGAAAACAAAATTGAAGTAAAAGACGAATGAAGTTTTAGTGTCAAAAAGATTACAGTATGACTTGTAAATTTTGAAGTACTCACCTGGAGTAGTTATTGAATTTGGAAAAGATATCAAGAAAACCAAACAGAAGGCAAATGTGAGAGTGGATAAAATATCCAATCTGAAATTCAGCCATTCCATAGCAATAGCACTGTATAATTTGGGTTGGGAATATTTATCAATCAATTTCATATTTATGTCATTAAATCGAGACTCTTGCTCAAAACTTCTTATGGTAGTTGATCCAGAAATTGTTTCAGAAAAATGTTGTATAACTGGAGCTTCACATGTACCAACTAATCGTGCCAATTCCCTTGCTGATGCAGAATAGTATTGCTGCATTTATTGAAAAATTTTGTTACCTTATACAATGATAAAGTTTGCACAATAATATCAGATTCATATTTTTCTCTGGGTTTAATTAGTATTGAGCGACAGTGTAAAAAAGTTATACACGTTTAATCACAACTCTTCGTTTGTAGCTTTTAAAGTATTAATTGGTAAAGTTGTGATTGATTGCTAGTGTAAAACATTTTACACTAACAGTACACAATCCTTTTTCTTTTTCTCTTTCTCTCCATTAGTTGGCAAAATCATATTCATTTGGTAACATCTACCGTTAGTGTTGTCAAATAATATAGGTTAGACATTCATAAAGCTACCTGATACCATATGCATGCTGCCATGACTGGAATCAATACTATAAACACCTGCCATACAGCTTGAGACATTACAACAATATTTCCCAAGAGTGTAACTAGATAGAGCGTAATTTCCCACAGTAGGTTTGGAATGCTCAAATCTAGTGCACTTTGGTCTGTTGAAGCCTGCAAAAAGGAAAACTAAGATTTAGGCAAAATATAGAGAAATCATACTACCAAAACAATGCACTAGACAATGATCAGGTAAATAAGTTGTCTTCAAATTAAACCAATGAAGGATTGTTAATATATTATAACATACCCTGTTAAGGATTCGTCCACTTGGGGTGGCGTCAAAAAATGATATCGGTGCTCGAAAAACGCACAAATGCATTTTATTGAAGAGCATGGTGGCTGTCTTGAATCCAGCTATACTAGCAAGCAATGCCCTGGCCAGGGTGAAAAAGGAACTTCCAATTGCTAAAGAAACATAGACAACCATAAGTGTAAAACTTCCTGTATAAGGTTCTGCAGTTACTGAAACAGGAGTTGCCAAAGTCATCCAATAATTGCTTGCAATTTCAAACCCCACAGTGAGTATCTGTGAAAGTAATATGAAGGGTACAAGAGCTCCTCCATAAGCTGTTGTGATGTATTTCCAGTAGACATTAAACCCAACTCTACCCTTTTCTCGTTCTTCCTCTTGAACAAGTTGTCCTTTGGGCTCAACTGTGTCATCTAGCATATCATTTTGATCATAAATGTTTTCCTCAATTTGCTCAGGTTCAAAATCACTTAATGGAGTTGTGTTCTCCTTGGTTGAACTTGTTCTTTTAAATGTTGGTCTTCTCTCTAATGACTTAATTCTGGACAGAGCTGCTCGGTGTGCATCTACAAGTTCCATAAAATCAGACCCTGCCCCAAGAATATCATTGTACTTTCCTGATTGACTTATCTTTCCTTCTCTCATTACCTAAATAAATTGTAAGAAATAGAAAGATACTAAGACAAAACTAAATTGAACAAACGTTTATTTCTGAATTTGTTAGTATGAAATTTATGAATCACTCACCAATACTAGATCAGCGTCAGGTAGGAATTCTACTTGATGAGTTATGTATATCACACTTTTTGACTTTAAAACGCCAAGTAAGCACTCCTGAAAGTGTAGGTTAACTGGGAAATCAGACAACAGCCAGTCCACCCAAATACATGACAAAAGTAGCATAACTATTTTTTAACTATAGCACATTAATACCTATTACGAAAAAAAGAAGAATCCAATTCAGTGGGAGAAATGCTACCAATACATTTTTTTTTATCACACTTTTTATAATTGGTTGAAATTTATTAAAAAAATTGTATGGATCTCATTTGTCATTAAAAGGACTCTCTCTCTCCTAATATTTTGGTTTGTAATAAATAATAACCATTAATAGAGTGTACTAAGAGTGTGGAAGGGAGTTCAGTGCTAGCACTCCTCATTATGTGAAGCTACATCTGCACACAATATACTGTTAGAAAACGGTGGAGTTTAGATAAATTAGTACCTTAAAGAGATGGGATCCCGTATGAGCATCCAGGGCACTGAATGGATCATCAAACAGATATATATCAGCATCTTGGTATAAAGCACGGGCTATTTGCACTCTTTGCTTCTGTCCTCCACTCAAATTAATTCCCTTCTCTCCAATAATGGTCTGATCACCAAATGGTAGAATCTCAAGGTCTTTTATCAAGGAACATGCTTCCAGCACCTTCTCATACTTTTCCCGGTCCATCTCTTTACCAAATAATATGTTGTCTTCTATCTTGCCACTCTGTATCCATGGTGATTGAGAAACATAAGCCTTTGTTCCACATATCTTCAGGGTCCCAGATATCTTTGGTACTTCCCCTATTATACAAGAAAGTAAACTGGACTTGCCTGATCCAACAGTACCACATACAGCAACCTTCATACCATGAAAAACTGTGAGATTTATGTTTTCCAATGTTGGATTAGGGGAAGATAAATCCCAAGAGAAATTCCCATCTATTAATTCAATTGCCTTGTCAGAACTACCCCATGGAAGCTTCTCTACTACATCAGTTTGCAACTCATCAAGACAAAGAAATGATGCAATCCTTTCAAGGGAAACCTTAGTTTGTGCAATCATTGAAATCGTGTCAGGAAGACCAAAGATAGGCATTTCAAGAATTCTGAATGTTGCAAGTGCGGATAAGACCTTCCCTGACTCAAGTGGGATGCCTATAAGAACACAAGTACCAAAAGTAACCACAGCAATAAAGGTTGGGCCATTCTCGAAAAGAAATGTAACAATTGCTGTACCTACTACATATTTCTTTAGCCATATCTCCTCAGTTTTCCTAAGCTGGATTATCTTTGATAAGAACTTCATCTCCCATGCTTGTAGTTTTAGAATTCTCATATTCTTCAGAATCTCTGACGTAGCATTCATTCTTTCATCTTTGAACTCCATTAATTTGTCTTGGTACTTTTCTTGCAATGATGCCACAGGAAGGTTTAGCAACATCACAATTACAGTGGCAGCAAGAGCAGCTATACAAGCAAGCCCTACACTTCTATAGAGAACTAACAGGGCCAAAGCAACTTGCAGAACACACATCCATGGTTGATGCATGTGCCAACAAAATTCACCAATCCTTTCAGCATCAACAGTCATTAAGTTGATGATTTTGCCCGTGCTGTGAACCTCTTTTGATTGGTTTGACAGAGTCAAACCTTTAGCATAGATCATCGCCACCAACTCTGATTGCACCCTTACCCCAACCTGCTGGAACCTAAACATCCCTTGCCTCTCTGAAACACACTCCACGAGCTTTGCAGCAACAAATGCCGCAACCAAAATATATCCTTCATTTTTAAACTTGTGTTCCCCATTGAGGTATTGAACAAGGCTGTCTATAAGAAAGGGCCCAACATAAGAAGAACATGAGCATATGAATTCAAACAAACCTGATAAAAGGATCCCTTGCCATGCTGACAAGAATAACACCTTCAGCAGCTTAACAGTGGTCACATTCCTAACACTACCACACTCTGACTCAAGTTTGTTTCTAAAAATTGGAAAAATCCCATAGACACTGTCAGCAGTAGCAAGAAGTGGGAGGTCCTCGTGGTCTAAAGTCTTCTGATTGCCTAGGGTTATTAATGGACTGATCCATGAGAAAGTAAGAATGCTGAAAAATCCAGCATTGGAGTAAAGGGTTAAATTGCGATTTCCTCTAGTCTTACGGGGATCAGAATTGTTACTTATCTGAGAATCACTATTCAGAAGGGGCTCTTCAAGAGGGGCAAGCTTAGCCATATTATTAACAGAATATCCAGCATAACATAGAAATAAACCCGTAACAGAAGAACCTATGTCAGAAACAAGGTATATAATTGGCAAGGAAACATGCTTTTCACAGTCTACTAAGTCAATAGCAAGGCAAGAACAAGAAACAAAGGCATAGACCTACCACCAAATTCTCAACAAAAACGGGAAATTGTGATCTTGTTCCTTGGAATTCCTAAAATGTAGATAAGCACAAACAACCCCCAAACAACTGTTTTGAGTGCCAAATCAGAAACTGTGACAAGCTCCTCTGAACCACGAAGTTTGTACAAGTAAAAGTAACTGAGTAAGCATAACACAAGGTTGAACACACAAATAAATAAGCTACAAACTAGACCATGTTTGTAGTACAGGAAACCAGAATTATGGATTTCATTTCTTCCACTCTTTTCTGTATGGTCTACGTGAACTTTCTTCCATACCCAAGACACAAGAAGCAGAAGTAACAACACACACAACAAGCAGACACCCCACGTGTGAAAATTGGTTGGAGGAGAAAATGAATCCCACAGTGCATCATGGAAGAAGACAAAAGAGTAAGTACGTGATACCTTTGTTTAAAAAAGCAAAATCAAGCAAAAGCTTCACTTTGGGTTTAGGTAGATATTTCCTCTGGTCTTACGGCTATTGCTATGCTGATGGCAGCCATTGCGCGTGAAATAAAACCATATTATAGTTGTATAATTCTTTATACATATTTTATTTACAAGATTATACAGATTTTATCTATTTTTTAAACTTTTGCATCACTACTATAGAGAAAAATTATTACTATATAATTTATAAAGAAACCAATATGTAAAACAACTTTTAATAGTTTATAAAAACACTGAAAAATTAAAATTCTATTATGTTACATAGTTTTGTTGCACATGTATGATGTTGAGTTGCAGAACGTTGCATGATTTTAGATCACACGACATGACGCACTTTGGGGGCCAGAATTTAAAAGTTAGAGTCTTTAACCATAAATGTGGCTGGTAAGTGACAGTGAAAGAGAGAGAAATTAGTTGAAATTTGGAAACTTTTAGAAAATTGGTGACTTCATTTTCATTTATGAGTGTATCCTCCTCTTCGGCCAAAAAGCTTATGAGAAGCGTGGCTAGATAAAACAAGTGAACCATATATTAACACGTCAATGCTGAAGTTCTATTATCAAGTCTCGTTATTGTTATTGTTATTTTTATTTTTATTTTTATTTTTATTTTTAATTTTTTCCTATCATGCTGAAAGTGAACACACGCTAACATCTTTGAACAAAACTTCCTCAATTTCAAGTATTTGGATAAAAGAATATGAAACTATGCATCTTTTCTTGTTTATTTAAAAAAGTAAGAGAAAATTATTTATTTCTAAAGGTACATATTTTAATTTAAGATTAATGAAAAATATTAAAAAAATAATTTGATTTTCAAACGTTTAGAAAATTAATGTTCCGATACCATCTTTAAAATATGATAACAGATTGGGATTATTATTGTTCTGTACAAAATAATGAAAATAATTAATCGAGAAATTAATAAAAGAAATGTAAAGATACGAGGTTAGGAATGTAAAGATTGCAGCAAAGTGATTCAACATGCTTGAAAAGGAAATTATTATAAATATAAAGATTAGACCACCTGTGATAGTAAAAGAAGTATAAAAAGTTTAGTAAAATCAAATAAAATTTATCAAATAATTTAATGTCTGTCTTTTTTATTCTCCTTTTCTTTTAAAAATTGAACCAAAAAATTTGTTTTTCAAAAATCTCTTTCCTTTTCTCTTCTTTATTACTCTCGAATCAAATAGAGTGTAAAAATCTAAAAATTAAATTAGTTTTTAATTGTTTTCATTAGTTTTAAATTATAAAAAAGAATATCTTTAGAAATCAATACTTTTTTTATTTCTCTTTTAAATATAAAAAAAAATGCATAATTCTTTTTATTCAAGTACTTGTGCTTTATTCTTAGTCATTACACACCCACACCTCCACACACAAAGAGTATGCAATAAAATATAACAAAAAATACTTCAACGCACTACTATCTAAAATAATTATCTTCACCAAAAAAAAATCTAAAACAGTTTATGCAAATTTGTTTGTAAAAAAAATGAAGAGTGGCCCTTAAAATATGTTAAATGATTGATAGATTTTTTAAAAATATTTTTTAACGTGTTAATTTTTAATTTTTTAACATTATGCATATTAGTTTTTAAAACACTTTAGTTAGTAAGTGTTTAAAAGATTATCTAAAATATTTTAAAAACTAATTTGCATAATAATATAATTATTAAGAAACTAATCTGTATAAAAATTTCATTTAGAGATGTGTCTCTAAATTTTTACGACAGAAATGATAGTTTACTCTAAGAAAAACATTTTCTACCTAATCCTTGAATTACATTTTTATTCTATTACTAAATATATTCTTCAAAGCACGGGCTAAAAGTCTCGCCGGTTAAGAAACCATCGATGGAGAACATTTTCATTTGGCATCTCTACTTTTCTTTTGTCACCTCTCATCATAATATAATATTGAATTTTTAAGATTACATTTTGTTATGAGTTTAATTGGTATATATTATCAGTGTAAAAGACCTTTGCACTGACATTCAATAATGACTTTTCATTTATGTGAATTTTAAAGAAGTAATGAGTAAATTCAATAAATTTAACGTGAATGAAAGGTTGTGATTGAATGTCAGTGACAGTATATACCAATTAAACTTTTTTGTTATTTATACAAAATTAAAAGCATGTTTAGGATTGATCATTCTGGAAGTCACATTCACTACTCTACTCCAGACAGCTTGAATCAAAACACATTAGCTATATATTTGGTAACAGCTGGTGACAATTACAATTGCAATGTGTTACGAGAAGAGGTTATGGAAAGATAAAATAGGAATTTTTAAAAATTATTAAACAAAATAAATGGAAAGTGATAAAAAAATAGGAGTGCTTAAAGAAAATGTCCTGATCCATCCATTGAATCAAACAAGGTATGTAACTAAAATCTATCATCCTCTCCATTGAATCAAACACAGTCAAAGAAAAAGGATTTGAATATATCAAATTAGGAGGGACAACATATTGACATATTAAATATTTATATTTTTTTCCAAATTGAGAGATATAAACCCCTTAGAGCATTTCCAACAATAGAGGCTTGCAAAATTGCTTCAACCAAGCATTCAGTTCTTCAAGCAACTCTTCCTTGGAGCAGTCTTACATGACATTCAAAGTTGCTTAAAAAAATTGAGTTGCTTGAACAAGTACTTGATGCTTAAAATAAAATAATATTATTTTACAACTAAAAAAAGATGGAAGAGGAAATGAAGATGGGAGGGAAGGGGGCACGGTGATAGGTGGCGGCGAAGGGGTCGAGGAAGAGGAAGAAGAAAAGGAGAAGGGAAGGAAGGTAGAGTGGTGGTGGGCAACAACAGAAAGGGCACAGAAGGGGAAGAAGAAGGAGAGAATAGAAGGAATGAGGAAGAAGAAAGAAAGGGTGAGTGCAAGAGGAAAATAAAAGAAAGAGAAGGGAAGGAAGGGGAAAGAAGAAAGAATTGAAAAATATTGTACAATGAGATCAAATTTTATCGTTGGGAAGGGAAACTTGAAAAAAGAATTACCATATATTGTCAATATGTTACCATTAGAAAAGGATAAAAATTGAAAAAAAAATGTTACCATTGCAACCACAAGTATAAATATTAGTACAATGAGACCAATTTTTTTGTCCACTCTCAATCTCCAGTTCTATTTCTCCCATTTTCAATCAAATATTGTTTTGATTAGTGCAATATGGATCCCAACAAGTATAATTATCACTATCAGTATTATTATAATTTTTTTGCAAAACCAACCACCTCGTACCGGTGATAATTCTCAAAATCCCCAAAGTTTTATGTATCCACCAACATTTCCAATAAAATTCAACATGTGGTATAAGCCTCCATCATCGAATGAAAATTGTCCTAGGATTTAAATTCTCATAAACCATAATTCCTTATGTTTCCACCACCTCCTACATCTCAAACATGAGTACTATGGCTCCTTCAATAAACATGAACCCTCCCAATAGCAAACTAGAATCACCTATCAGACTCAATATTATTCAACTTGATAGGATCGGTGAAAATACGTCGTAGAAAAAATCTTGTGTGCCATTTATAGTCTCAAAGGATATAATTTTCATTCAATCCTGGTTAAATGTTCAAAGCATACAATTGTTGGAGTTGGTCAATCATTAAATCAATATGGGAGTGAATCAAAGAAGCATACATCAACAATGAGGACCACGATTGATTAACAACTAGAACCATCACTCAATTAAAGTCTTGATGGAGCAAAATTCACCCTACAATTCAAAAATTTATCGGTTGCTACAAATAAGCAGGGAATCAAAGGAAAAATAGATAGGGAGAGAATGATGTTATGACTTTCATAGATAGGATTTTCATGGAAGATTTAAAAGGTAAAAAAATTGAATTTAGGCATGCTTGGATGTTGCTAAGGGATGAACTGAAATAACATGCAAAATTTAAGAAAAAATATTTAAAAAGGAGCAAGGTATTTATGTCAAGTTCATACTCATCATTCTCTAACCCAAAGACACCCAATGAAGTTGAAGAATATGAGACAACTTCGTTAGTATATCGACAAATAGGACAAAAAATAGCAAAGAGAAAGATAAAAGGAAAAGGACATGCAACTGCTTCGACCAATATTAATCCGTCTGGAACAGAAGTTGCAATGAAATTTAAAAATGACAACCATGCAAAACTTATGGACTTAAAGGAGGCACAGGAAAGGCATTTGCAGGAACAAGAAAGGAGTTTGGAGTATAAAATCATAATGAAGGACACAATTGACATGTCTAAGGAGAAACTTCAGTGCCACAAAAAATATTGTGTCTATCCTAAGCAAAAACATGAATTTTAAAAGTTGTATTAGTTATTTAAGTTTAGTTGTTTTGTTTTAGCCATTAGAAACTAGTCGTTGTAAAAGTAACAGTTGGAAACTAGCTATTAGAAACTATTTGTTGTAAAAGTAACCATTGAAAACTACTCGTTATGAATCATGTTATATATTTGTTTAATGTTTTCTCACTCTCACGTCTTCTTTTAAGATTACTTAATATTATTCTATCACTCAAACACTTCAATTATCTACAGAATGGAGTTTAACACTGACTTGGACACATTATTAATTGGATCAAGTCATAGATAAGGAACTTGAAGACAACACTCGATGAAGAAGTGATTAGGTTGATACTTTAATCACAAGGAGGCAACAACATTGGTAGTCATTCATAAAGAAGAAGGAACGTTCATCGTAATTGTGAGGAAGATCATGATTGATTGTTCAATGACTATTTCTCTGACAATATGATGTATACAAAGACTTAATGCTTGTTTGATAATAGTTTTATAAAACTGTTTTCAGTATTTTAGTTTTTAATAACTAAAAAACTTGTTTGGGTAGTGTTTTCTTAAAACAATTTTAGAAAATAGTTCTGATTTTTTAGTTTTAAAAACTAAAAAACTGGAACAACTCAAAGTAGTTGTGTTTTTCAGTTTTCTATTTTTGTTTTGAAAATTCAAAATACAATCAGAATATGTTGTTTTTTACTTTTCATTAATGAATTTTTAATAAAAATGAACAAGTTTTTCCACTTTTACATTTTCAAAATAGTTTTTAAATAACAATTACCAAACAAGTTTTTCTTTTCTTTTCTTCCCGAAAACAGTTTTTGAAAACTATTCTTAAGAACTCTTTTCAAAAACTAAAAAACAAAACCAAACCAATTAAACCCTTAGTTACGAAGAAGGTTTCGTATGGAAAGGCATGTGTTTTTAAGAATTGTAATGACTCTGACCAATCATGATGAGTACTTCCGAATAAGGATGGATGCAACATGTAGAAGAGGTCTATCACCATTACAGAAGTGCATTGTTGCTCTTCGTATATTAGCTTATGGCTCACCTGTTGATGATAGTAAATGAGTACCTAAGGAAACCCAATAACAAAGACATAGAACAACTTCTACAAATGGGAGCATCACATGGCTTTCCAGATATGCTAGGTTCAATTGATTGTACCTAATGGAAATGGAAAAATTGTCCTATTGTGTGAAAAGGTCAATTTTGTCGAGGTGATTATGTTGACCCGACAGTCATTCTTGAAGTAGTTGCATCACAAAATTTGTGGATTTGGCATACATTTTTTGGTACTGTAGAGTCAAACAATGACATTACTGTGTTAAATGCATCTAATGTGTTTAGTGAAGTTATGTCGGGTCATGCACTTCACCATCAACGAAACCCAATATGATATAGAATACTATCTAGCGGATGACATTTATTCAGAATTTGTCACATTTGTGAAGACCATTTCAATGTCACAAGCAGAAAAAAGAAAATTATTCGCACAACAACAAGAATCAATGATAAAGGATGTAGAACATGTATTTGGAATGCTTCAATCACGATTCGCAATTATTCGTGGTATGACACATTTTTAGGATACTTATACAATGAAGAATAATTTATGCATGTATCATATTGCATAATATAATCGTCGAGGACAAAGGATAAAGGACACAATTATTCGTGGTCTGACACATTTTTAAGATACTTATACAATGAAATGTCAACATCAGACATATCTTTGGGTGTTCATCCCATTTTCAAGTCTACATACTTTGAAAAGAAAGTAACGATTCAAAACAAAGACACACAACCAACTTCAGGCGGATTTGGTCGAGCATATTTGGAAACGATTTGGAGTAAAGAATAATGAAAATTAATTTAATATAAAATATTGTATTTTTTATTGTCATATATTTTTTTTCAATGTTATTGTTTTTAATTTTATATTAGTATGTATTTTGATTGTTACATATAAATGTAATTGTTATTATTTTAAAATTAAAATATTATTAAATATTATGAATATAAATTTAAATTAACAAAAATTGTTTAGTTGATCTATAATTATTAATATTTTAATAAGTAATAAAACTAAAAAATAAATTTATAACTTTAAAGTATTATAATAAAGCCAAAATTAAAAAATATAAAATTGTAAGTTTTTTGAAATTTTTCAAAACTTCTTCTATTAAAGTAAAATTGCTTAACTATGATATTCCAAAATAGTGACACTGATTATTAGATATTTGTGAACAATTAGATTCGCAAGTCATTTTCCTTAAAATGATGTATTTATCATATATTCCTATCTTCCAACATTTAAGACAAATTAGGGTTCTTTAAAAAAAAAAAAAAAGACCAATTAGGGTTAGTCACGTCAGAATGTTGAAAATGTTTTTGGACTTTGGTGCTGCCCAGAAACTATTTTCTGCAATCAAATGAATTTTCGATAAGTGTGAGTGTGACTATTTATGAACTTTGTTGAAAATGTTTCGAGTCTTTTGACACACTAGTCACTTTCTAAATGTAGGACCTCACCATTTCTTTGAGTTCCCTTCAACATTTATCAAGTACTTCAAAAAAATAAAGTTTAACGATTAAAAATTATATTTTATAATTATTTTAGCACTTGTATTAGAATTTGTGAGAAATTCGAAGTAGTGACACATAAAACAACTAATTGTATCTTTAATCTTTATTTTTATTTTTGTTTCTCACTTATATCTCCCTTCTTCTAAATGCAATACTTCTAATAGATTGAGATATAGTTTTTACTCAATCGATCTGAAATTTTGGAATAATTATATTTTCACCAGGATATGATCCAAGTCTTAACCGGGCATAAAATTTCGAACTCCCTTTGAGAAAACAATATTCAAAACTACTTAGGGTTTATTTGATTGAAAAAAATATTTTCCGCTTATATTATCTTACAAATAATTATAAAACATTATAATATTTTATATACCTATTTCATTTTAAATTTATAAAAAGAGTTTCATTGTTTTCACTATTTTTATACACTTTTTTTAAAAGGAAAAACAAGTTTATATATCTATATCTGTGACAAGAAAAACACAAACATGTATAGTAGTTATTTGTCTTATATATACTTAGTCATCACCTAAGTGGTTGCATTTAGGGTAGATCTCAACCGTTATTAAAAGTTCCTTCACAATCTACTCATGTGCAAGTCGATTTGATAATCGTCCATTTCATATCTCTTAGTCCAATAATTATCTGGGGTTACAGGTCGGGTTAAGACCTACTAGACATAGATTGGGTCAGGTTGAGATCTACTAGACATAGACAAGGTCGAGTTGAGACATTTGGTCCACAAACCCCTCATCCTTGAGATCGAAGTAACGAAGAAGTTGGTAAGTAAAAGTAGGGTTTTCTCACCTAGTGTTCTCGACTTCGGGTGATATGATAGGTTCCAAGATCATGTTACTCCTTAATAATAAGTTGTCATCTTAATGGCTCAAGGTCATGCCAACTATAATAAGAATATTAATTGTGTACTACATGGAAGAAGTCAGTTATCTTTTAACTGAGCGAAATAGTGGAGATCGATGGTGATGTCAAATCGAGTTTAAATGCTATACACAACCTTTTTTTCGCAAGATGTCTTTTTTTTGGTATTCCTTGTTTGTATTTTTTGTCCATGTAACATGATGATCATACCTAACATGTAGTGAGCTTATTTTGTGGGCAAGTTTCAATGCCAATATGTTGAAAGGCTTTTACCCGATCGTCACTTCTTGATTGATGTGGTTGACTAATGTCGTTTTTATACTTGATCAACTTTGTGCATGCGAATCTTATGGATTTGATGCAATTTGTCCTGGTATCTAGTCTGATCTACCTAAGGAGGTAATTTCTCCCTCCTTTTATCTCTATTTTGGAGGCGATTAGCCTAGGTGGGGTCGAATAGTCCACTAAGAGATTGTAGTCCTTGAGGTCGTAACTATCATGATCTCCTACTTGAGATTGTAACTGCCATGATCTCCTCCCAAATGATTCTAAGGATGTTTTTATATTCTTTTTCTAAGACTTTAGAAATTTCGAGGTGTTGCCATGAGATAGACTGACATCCTAAATGTAATATTGATTCTGATTCATTACGATAGATAGGACACAAATTACCATCTAATAGAGTGATATTCCGTTTAAAGGTGATTATGATCAATGTTCATATAAATAATATGTTTATGTCTCATAGAAAATTATTATGATCAAGGTTTTAAATTTTACAAATAAGACTAAATTATTTTGTTAAAAAATGTACAATCATACTTCCTAACAAATTAACATTATAACTTTTAAACTAATAGTAAATTATTAAATTTAATTTTTAATATTTTTCATAAATGTTATTTTATTATAAGTTCTACTTTTCTTACCTCAATGTTGATCAATTAAAGTGTTTGTTGATGATTACAGATAAACTTATTTTTTGAGATGTGTTAAGCATTGTTCAAAAAGCCTATAGGAGGGATATACTAAAAATTCTCCCACGAATATACCAGGAACCTCTTGCATATTGTATAATGGCTGCAAAACTAGAAATGAAGTATAGCCCCAAAAACGAAGAGAGAAAAAGGGAGAGAGAGTTGTGCTTGATATTTCTAGGAATGGGAACCGTATGCACTATATATAGTGTCTTAGTTACATACAACCGTAAGGTAGCAGTTGGAAAAATAAATAATAATTAAATAAAATTAATAGTAGCAACTACATATTAATTTAATTTAATTACGCAACAATAATGTAATAAAAATAGACTAACAATCGTAATAGTTTTAGATGGAATTAAAAGCAGCATTCTAGATATGCTCCTGAGAGAAAATTTAAATAAATTCAAAAAGAATTTTTGCTAAATTTTCACAAAGCCTATTAATTGCATGTGCAAAGGTGCAAATTGATGGATTTGCATTACATGAGGCCCATGAAGCCCAAGATCATCTATGTGAGACTTTTCTTATTTGTTAATTTCTTTACAGTTTTGTTTTACTAGTTTGTACATATATTGTTTTTCAAATAGCTCGTCTAGGCAATATGTGATTTTGTTTTTTTTGTAATATATACAAAGTTTTTCACAACAATCACCCACATATTAAAAAGGCAAAAAAAAGTGAAAATAAGAAGAAATTCACAGGTTCCCACATGAGATCTAATTAGTGTATTAGGTTATTTGAACCAAAAACAGTTGGTATAGTGGTCTACTAATCAAAATACATCTCCTACAATCATTGTTATCGTTATGTTGTGCTTTGAGGTCATGCACATGCTTGATATTCATGAATGCTCTAAAGATTTGTCAAAATGTCAAGCAGGCACTCCCACTTGACACTCATATGGGTGAATTCATCAAGGTATGTTACAAATCATACTTGACCCATAAGAAATATAAAATTCATTAGTGGTAGCAGAACTAACAATTTACTTATTGCTACCCTAATAAAACTTCATGAAATCTCCAATTACAAATGTTGGCACTTTACTTATTGCTACCCATAACAATTCATGAAATCTCCAATTATAAATGTTGGGTCACCATCTTTATTAGTTTTCAAATTATTTAAGTTTCATTTCTCTCAATGTTTATAACATTGTTTCCTTCTAGGGGTTTTGTTTAAAAGTTTAACTAGTATACCCTGTAGAGAAGTTTACCCTGATGTTCAATCACAACTATTTTTTTTTACATGATTTTTAAAGTATTAATTGATAGAATCAATAAAATTACTATAAATAAAAGATTGTGATGAAATATCAGTGTAAAATTTTTTACATTTTACATTGACGGTGCATACTAATTAAACTTTTTTACTTAACAATAAAATTAAAAATACGATAGCTATTTAACCTCATTTTTTGATAAAAAAAAACAAATAATTTATTCTTATAAATTTTTTATATATAAGCATCATAACTTTTATCATAATTCACTTCAGCTCTCTACCGTGAGAGGACGTTCATAAACCACTAAAAGAAAAACTTGCCTAACAGTAACAACTTCATCATCTTCCAAAGTTTCCTACCATCAAGAATGGAATTCGCCACTTTTCTAAGTTCCTGTCCACTTCAACATACACACTCCCAAAAGTCAACAAGTCAACCATACTCGAACTGAAGCTTCTTCCTGGGTTTTGTTTCCTTTGAAGCAAGGTTACCATGTTCTTACACTTCTCTCACTATCCTCTTCCTGATGCACCATGCGACTGATTTTCTCCTGCAACCCATTTTCACACGTGGGGTATCTGCTTCCCTCCATCTATTCTTGTTACTTGTGCTTTTTGTGTCTTGGCTACTGAAAAAAGTGTAACTGGACAATAGAGAAAAAAGTGAGAGAAATAGATTCCATAATACCGGTTTCTTGTACTACAAACACGTTCTGGTTTGTAGCCTAGTTATTTGTTTGTTCAACCTTGTTTTGTGCTACTAAGCTACTTTTACTTGTATAAACATGATGGTTCAGAGGAGCTAGTAACACTTTCTGATTTCGCTATCAAAACAGTTGTTTGGGGTGCTGTTTGTGCTTATTTTCATTCTACAAACTCCGAGGCACATGATCCAAGTTTCCCCACTTTGTTGAGAATTTGGTGGTGGATCTATGCTTTTGTTTCTTGTTGCTGCCTTGTTTTTTATTTTGTACTACATGAGAATCATGTTTCCTTGCCAGTTATGTACCTTGTTTCTGATATAGGCTCCTCTGTTACGAGTTTATTTCTATGTTATATGGGATGTTCTGTTAACAATATGGCTAAGCTTGCCCCTCTTGAAGAGCCCCTTTTGAATTGTGATTCTAATGTAAGCAATAATTTTGGTCCCTGTAAGACTAGAGGAAATGGAAATTTAACCCGTTATTCAAATGCTGGATTTTTCAGCATTCTTACTTTCTCATGGATGAGTCCGTTAATAACTCGAGGCAATGAGAAGACTTTAGAGCATGAGGACCTTCCACTTCTGGCTGCTGATGACAGTGCCTATGGGATTTTTCCAACTTTTAGAAACAAACTCGAGTCAGAGTGTGGTAGTGTTACGAATGTCACTACTCTTAAGCTGGTGAAGGTGTTATTCTTGACGACATGGCAAGGGATCCTTTTATCTGGTTTATTCGCATTTCTATACACATGTGCTACTTATGTTGGGCCCTTTCTTATTGATATCTTTGTTCAATACATTAATGAGGGTGACAAGTTTAAAAATGAAGGTTATGTTTTGGTTATGGCATTTGTTGCTGCAAAGCTTGTGGAATGTCTTTCACAGAGGCACTGGATGTTTAGGTTCCAGCAGGTTGGGATAAGGATGCAATCAGAGTTGGTGGCAATGATCTATGCTAAAGGTTTGACTCTTTCATGTCAATCTAAGGAGGTCCGAAGCACTGGGGAAATCATCAACTTAATGACTGTTGATGCTGAAAGGATTGGTGAATTTTGTTGGTACATGCATGATCCATGGATGTGTGTTTTGCATGTTTCTTTGGCCTTGTTAATTCTCTATAGAAGTGTAGGGTTTGCTTCAATAGCTACTCTTGCTGCCACTGTAATTGTGATGTTGCTAAACTTCCCTCTTTCATCATTACAAGAAAAGTTCCAAGGCAAGGTAATGGAGTTCAAAGATAAAAGAATGAAGGCCACGTCTGAGATTCTGAACAATATGAGGATTCTAAAACTGCAAGCGTGGGAGATGAAGTTCTTATCAAAGATTATTCAGCTTAGGAAGACTGAGGAGATATGGCTAAAGAAATTTCTAGTTGGTACGGCAATGATTAGATTTCTATTCAATAACGCCCCAACTTTTATTGCTGTGGTTACATTTGGTGCTTGTGTTCTTATGGGAATCCCACTACAATCAGGGAAGGTATTATCTGCACTTGCAACATTCAGAATTCTTCAAATGCCCATCTACATTCTTCCTGACACAATCTCAATGATTGCACAAGCTAAAGTTTCCCTAGATAGGATTGCATCATTTCTTTGTCTAGAAGAGTTGAAGACTGATGTTGTAGAGAAGCTTCCATGGGGTAGTTCTGATAAGGCAGTTGAATTAGTAAATGGGAATTTCTCTTGGGATTTATCTTCCCCTAATCCAACATTGAAAAACATAAATCTCAAAGTTTTACATGGTATGAGGGTTGCTGTATGTGGTATTGTTGGATCAGGCAAGTCCAGTTTACTTTCTTGTATAATAGGGGAAGTACCAAAGATATCTGGGACCCTGAAGATATGTGGAACAAAGGCTTATGTTTCTCAATCACCATGGATACAGAGTGGCAAGATAGAAGACAACATATTATTTGGTAAAGAGATGGACAGGGAGAAGTATGAGAAGGTGCTAGAAGCATGTTCCTTGACAAAAGACCTTGAAGTTCTACCATTTGGTGATCAGACGATTATTGGAGAGAAGGGGATAAATTTGAGTGGTGGACAGAAGCAAAGAGTGCAAATAGCCCGTGCTCTATACCAAGATTCTGATATATATCTGTTTGATGATCCCTTCAGTGCTGTGGATGCTCACACTGGATCCCATCTCTTTAAGGTACTATTTTGTCTAAACTCCACTGTTTTGCTACTGTATATTGTGTATAGCCTCAGAATTGGATTCTTCTTTCTTCTATAATAGGCAATACATGTCATACATAATTACTATAGTTTTGTTATGCTTTTGGATGTACAAGATGTTATCTAATTTTCCTTTTATACTACATTGTTTCAGGAGTGCTTGCTTGGCCTTTTAAAATCAAAAACTGTGATATATATAACTCATCAAGTAGAGTTCTTACCTGACGCTGATCTAATATTGGTGAGTGATTCATAGATTTCATGCTTAAGAATCCAAACATCAGCATTCGGTCAACTTACTATTCTCTCGGTATTTTTGTTTTGCTTACAATTTATTTAGGTCATGAGAGAAGGAAGGATAACTCAATCAGGAAAATACAATGACATTCTCAGGTCAGGCACTGAGTTTATGGAACTTGTAGGTGCACACAAAGCAGCTTTATCTTCAATCAAGTCCTTTGAGAGAAGGCCAACATTTAAAACATCTAGTATCACCAAGGAGGACACAAATTCAGTAAGTGATTTTGTACTTGAGCAAAATGTGGAAAACATATATGATCAAAATGATAAGTCAGATGATACAATTGAGCCCAAAGGACAACTTGTTCAAGAAGAAGAACGGGAAAAGGGTAGAGTTGGGTTCAAAGTCTACTGGAAATACATCACAACTGCTTATGGAGGAGCTCTTCTACCATTCATACTACTTGCAACAATACTCACTGTAGCTTTGCAGATTGCAAGTAATTATTGGATGACTGTGGCAACTCCTGTTTCTGCAACAGCAGAACCTGATATTGGAAGCTTTACACTTATGATTGTCTATGTTGCTTTAGCAATTGGAAGTTCCATTTTCACCTTTGCTAGAGCATTTCTTGCTGTGTTAGCTGGATACAAGACTGCCACTGTGCTCTTCAATAAAATGCATTTATGCATTTTTCGAGCACCAATATCATTCTTTGATGCCACGCCAAGTGGGCGAATCCTTAATAGAGTATGTCATAATATTTTGATAATTCTTCATTGGTTTAGTTTGAAAAGACTCCTTATTTGTCTGATATATGGCTTATTGAATTGTCTTGAAAGTTTGATTTCTCTATTTGCTTTTTTCAAATGATCATATTGAATGTAATTGTTGTCTAAATTTTACTTTTACTTTTTCTTGCAGGCTTCAACAGACCAGAGTGCACTAGATATGAACATTCCAAATATAGTGTGGGCAATTGCCCTTAATTTGGTTCAACTCTTGGGAAATGTTGTTGTGATGTCTCAAGCTGCATGGCAGGTGCTTATAGTATTGATTCCTATCATGGCAGCTTGCATATGGTACCAGGTAGCTTTATGGATAATGTCTAACCTATATTATATTATTGTTTAACAACACTAATAGCAGATATCTATATATGAATATGATTTGACTTTTGTTCCTCCTATTTTATTTTTCAAGAGGCATGTTTCCTAATTAATTAGTATTTAAAGTGTACTTAAATTTTAATATTTTGTCACATTTCTCAAAAGTTTTGAGAGGATGAAAATTATGGGGACCGAATTAGGAGCAGTTATGTAGAAAGTAACTGCTGGTATATAATTAGAAACTACAGTACAGGTAGTTATGTATTAGGAATATGTATCAGATATTAGGCTGTGTCTAGTTATTTTCAGTTTGTGGAAAAAATACTCTCTGTGCAAGACTTTTGTCTCTGGAACCGCAAGTGCAGTGCTGTATCTGTGTAAAAAGAGACTTTTGTCTCTAGAACTGTAAACGTATTGTTGAATCATGTTTAACTTAAGATTTTATTACTATATCGTGTTCTATCAAGATAACAGAAGAATAAGAATCTCGCTGATATTATCACGCTAACAATATCACTATATATGCTAACAAAGTGCTTCAATAAATGCAGCGATACTGTTCTGCATCTGCATGGGAGTTGGCACGATTAGTAGGTACATGCCAAGCTCCAGTTATACAACATTTTTCTGAAACAATTTCTGGATCAACAACCATAAGAAGTTTTGAGCAAGAATCAAGATTTAATAACATAAATATGAAATTGATAGACAGATATTCGCAGCCCAAATTATACAGTGCTACTGCAATTGAATGGCTGAATTTCAGATTGGATATTTTATCCACTGTCACATTTGCCTTCTGTTTGGTTTTCTTGATCTCTTTTCCTAATTCAATGACTTCTCCTGGTGAGTACTGGAAACCATGTACATTCACTAGTCCTACTTTACACCTTATGAAACCAATCATAAAACTTAATTCCTTTCCTTTTTTACTTCAATTTTTTTTTTTCTCAAGGCATCGCGGGATTGGCTGTCACATATGGACTTAATCTAAATACTCTACAGTTTAATATAATCTGGTTCCTTTGCAATTTGGAGAACAAAATTATATCTGTTGAAAGAATATTTCAGTACACATCCCTTCCAAGTGAAGCTCCTCTTGTGATAAAAGACTACCAACCAGATTATTCTTGGCCATCATTTGGAGAGGTTCACATTCGGGATTTACAGGTACATTTAAAAGGTTATTCATTTTTCCATTTTGAGCTGAAGGCTACAATTATATTTTCTGTTACAAATATATCCTGGTTTAAATGGTATATACCCCTAATGAGAAAATGTATGATGCAGGTTCGATATGCTCCTCACTTGCCTCTTGTTTTACGAGGTCTTACTTGCATTTTTACTGCTGGAGCAAAAACTGGTATTGTGGGAAGAACAGGAAGTGGAAAATCAACCCTTGTGCAAACACTTTTCCGACTTATTGATCCTGTTGCTGGACAGATATTGATAGATAGCATTAACATTTCTTTTATTGGACTTCATGATTTGCGGTCCAGACTAAGCATTATTCCTCAAGATCCAACAATGTTTGAAGGGACCATAAGAACCAACCTGGACCCACTTGAAGAGTACACAGATGAACAGATTTGGGAGGTAATCTGGTTTTGTTGACACTATAAAGAACTTAACTATTCAGTGCTAGTTATTCATATTAATTTCTTTTAAGAAGTATTTCAGGCTCTAGATTTGTGCCAACTTGGAGATGAGGTAAGGAAAAAAGAAGGGAAGCTGGACTCCATAGGTTTGACTTCTCAAAACTTTGAACAGACATATATGTGTTACAGGTCACAATCATATTTCTAAATGTAACAAGAGTGTATTACTTATCATTATTAGTTTTTTGCAGTTACTCAGAATGGAGAAAATTGGAGTATGGGTCAAAGGCAGTTGGTCTGCCTTGGTCGTGTTCTTCTTAAGAAATGCAAGATCTTGGTGCTTGACGAAGCTACAGCATCAGTAGATACAGCCACGGATAATATTATTCAGCAAACTGTTAAGCAACATTTTTCAGAATGCACAGTCATTACCATTGCTCATAGGATAACTTCAATCATTGACAGTGACATGGTTCTGTTTTTAAGTCAAGGTAAGCCTCACTTGATACATTTCTTCTTGATTGTTTGGTCTTGCTTTAAAGAAATAATCACTTTTTTTGGTTATCTTCTGAAGAAAGCTTTTAAATAAAAAGTGATTATTTCTCCCAGTCCTAGGACAATCAAATCCATAAATGTAACATGACTTATTTTCTTTGTTTGCTATCCTTTTTCTTTCTAATTTTTCTCATGATAAACGTATGTGAATATGATTTCTCTTCATATTGATCTTGCAGGGTTGATTGAGGAATATGATTCACCAAAGAAACTGCTTAAGAACAAATCTTCATCTCTAGCTCAACTAGTTGCAGAATACACAAGAAGGTCAAACTCTGGTTTTGGAAATTAAAATTGAAACAGAATTGAAATTGGCCTCCAAAGTCTAACCAGATATATATGTCTGGTCACATTACACTTCATGTAGTGCCCTACCTTGCTGGGCTTCGACAGAGTTTTTAGTGGTTACACGTTATATTAACCTTGCTGACACTTGTATATGTCTCAGTCTACATCATATTGCTTGTATGCATACTTTGCAATTTGTGATGGAGAGTATTTTCAAGGTTAACGATCTGGGTGCAATCTTAGAGCCTGTTTGTAAATTCATCCAAATTAATACGATTTATAAACGTATCTTAAAGTAAGGCTTGTAACTTAGTCCACATAAGAATGAAACAAATAAAATATTTCATATGAAGACAATCATGCTAAACGAAACAGAAAGGCTAAATAAGACTGAAGTTCAAATTGACTGAATATGATAGTACTCAACCAATCATTACTAACGTGTACAACAGAAAGAGGGGAGTTGTAGGGTATCAACCTCTCATGAATTAAAATTAGATCAAATTAATTGTATTCTTAATTAACTATCTCAAATAAGTTAGGACAGAGGGAAGAGTAAATAAACAGGCTTGGAATCATCTCAGCTGTCAAGGATTGTCACTGATATAAGTTCTGAACTCCATCAGATAGCTAGATTTGACAGGGTCGTGTTTAGAAATTTTGAGGCCCAAACAAATTTTTATTTTTTTATTGAATTTAAGAAAAATTTAAAATTACTTAATGTAATATTAATCATCAAATATTTATCAAGTAATATTATTGTTATCAAATACTAATATTTTAACAAAAAATATTTTATTAATTTGTGCTACATTGTATCTCATGATTGTATAAGTCCCCAATTTTGTAAAATTTATAATTTTCATTCACCTATTATAAAAAAAGGGATGTGTCCCTCAATTCCGTAAAATTCACAATTTTGATTATTTCATGAAACTAAAACTGTTGATCGTTATTAAATTAACCTTAAATGTGACTTGAATTAAACAAATAATATCATGTTACTGGACTAAATTTAAATCATATCACTCTTAGGAGAACTAAATGTCACTATTTTAAAATAGGGAAACCAAAATTAAGGATTTTGAAAAATAAACACGTTTAGTTCCTTTATTTTCTAATTAACCTAATTATTTTAAAATAGAGAGACGAAAATTCTAATTCTTTATTTTCTAATTTAGCCTAATTATTTTAAAATAGAGAGACAAAAATTCTAAATTTTAAAAAATAGAGGGACTAAAATTGTATTTAAACTATTTAAATGCATACTAAATAAATGATTTGGTATCTTCTATTATTTGAAGGTATGCATAGTTAATTCTATTTTCTAATTATTTATCGATTTAAGCTTTTAAATCATTATATACCTTATAATTAGCATATTATGTAGTATGTGGTTTAATGTAAATGAGCTTGTTGTGAATATGACTATGTATTAAATTATTTTAGTTAGCCCTTTCTTTCATGATGAACTATTAGCTTTATTCTTACATTTTGTATTTGTGGACCGCCAAGAAGAGAGTAAGGCGGTCAACCTTTTTCAAATATATAACAAGGGTTCTCACATTGTAATGTGGTTATAAATGCCTTGGCTAAACCCATTAATGGTCAAGGAGAAATTTCAACTTTGAAGTCTTGGTTAATTGAATATTGGTCAAACTAAGACGCCTTTTCAGGACAAAGTTGTGATGGAGTACCAACCTCCAAAGCGAACAATATCTCGAGTATGGTAATCTTAATGATCTTTCGAAACTGATGGTAGGAACATTGATGCTCACTATGCAGCCTAGCTCACACTCACTCTCACGCCCCTTAGCCACGAACATTGGGACTAACAATACACCTAAAACTCTACATCACTTAAGAATTGAGGTTGAGGATCATTGATATACACCCTCTTTCCTTAACCAACTAAGACACCTTTTCATGCCAAAACCGTAACAAAATCACGAAGCTCAAAATATTATTAGAATTAAACTAAAATTGTTTTATCTTTCTTGGTATTAAGACACACAACATGCTTAAATTTAGAGAAAATTAGAACAATATTTTCTAAAATTTTATATAATTATGCAAGTATTCTTTTTATTTTTTAATCATTAGTTTCACTTCTTCTGTCAAAGTGTGAGTTCTATAAGAGTTGTAGTGTACTAGTGTAATTTTTTAAGCTTAAGAAAAGCTATTATAGAAAAATAAATATATATTAAAAATCTGAAAATCAGAACTTTCATAATTTAATATTATTATCACAAAAATTCGTAAATTAAATGTATAATATATATATATATATATATATATATATATATATATATGCTTAAAAGATAAATAAATAAAGTTTCTCAAAATGGATGTGAAAGGTTTCATCAACCCATCAGAGGAGGTTGGTGAATGGTATGACTGATGAATAATCGCTAACTAGTGAATAAGGCTATGATTAATGAAGCTTTAAAAAAAACAAAAGGTCGGAAGAAAAAATAGAATGAAAAATTCTTAAACTTTGTATGTAACACCATCGAAATCAATATAGAAAGCACCACCATTGCTTGAGAGAAAGAGAGAAAGCAAGGGTCGGAATGGTTGTTATTATGTTAAATGGTTTCTAGTTTTCTGATTTCTACCTTCTCATTCTTACTTATGAAAAGATAAACTTGTATTAGAAAAGAAGTGTTTAACTTAGGATTTGTTTAGGGTGTGTATGACAAAACTAGCATAAAATTTAATGGAAAGCTAAAAGTTAGCTGAAAGCTAGAAAACTAGCTAAAAGAGAAAAAAACTAGTTGAAAGTTAAAAAACTAGCTAAAAGCTGAAAAACTAGTCGTAAGTGTTTGACAAAACTAACTGAAAGTTATAAAATAACAAATAAGGATGTCATTAATCATTAAATTAACAATGAGGCATTTAAAATAATTATAATATATTTTAATAATATAAATTAATTATATATTTAAATTATAAATTATTATAATTATACATTTAAATTATAAATTTCTATAATAATATATTTAAATTACAATTACCTATTTAAATTATAAATTTATGTAATTACATATTTAAATAATAAATTACTATAATTAATATTAAATCATAATTTCTATAATTAAGTATATAAATTTTAAATTACATATTTAAATTATAAATTTCTGTGGTTATTTATTTATATTATAAAGTACTATAATCACCTTAATTAAGGAAAGAGGTTCTATGATATGATAAGAGAGAATTAGTTGGGGACAATAGATTAATTAATTAAGAATAAACATGTAAAAATAAAATCAACTGAAAATAGATTTTTGGAAAAACTACTTGGAGTAAATTGTTTTTTAAAAACTAGTAACTCCAAAAACAGTTCTTAGATTTTGGCTATCTAAAATGGGCTGAAATCATTTCAACTACCATTTTAACTAACTTTTAGCTAGGTAAAAGTTGAAAAACTAGTTGTAAGTGTTTGGTAAAACTAGAAGAATCATTAATCATTAAATCAAATAATATAACTTATTTTAATAATATAAATTTATTTTATATTTAAATTATAAATTATTATAATTATATATTTAAATTGTAAATTTATATAATAACATTTAAATTATAGTTACAAATTTAAATTACAAATTTATGTAATTACATATCTAAATAATAAATATAATTAATATTTAAATTATAATTTTCTAATTAAATATATAAATTTTTAATTATATGTTTAAATTATGATTTTTCTATAATTATATATTTATATTATAAATAATTATAATTACATTAAGAACTTAAAGAGATAATATAATATGATGAAAGAGAATTAATCAGATACAATATATTAATTAACAAAAGTTAAACATGTCAAAATAAAAATCAGCTAATCGAAATCACAAACAAAACCTTCTTAATAAGAAAATCCCATCTCGCCCCATTGGTTTTCAATAAAAAATAAAAATCCTTATGCAAACACCTCAAGTTCCAATGCAAACTCAGCAAAAATGACTGCAACGGGTGCTTCCAACACAAAGTAAAGGAGTAACCGTTGGCTACTCTACTCGCAGATCGGCAATAAAGAGACTCTAAGGTGGGTTTATATTGGTTTGGGTCAACCCAAGTTAAACTTTAGAGATTTTTATTTTATATCTACCCCTTTCTTATTTAATATTTATCCACTTAAATAATTTTTAAAAAATTTAAAAGTACTCTTTAACCTAATTATCTATCCTAACACCTACAATAATAAATTAATTTTATCTCTTTGAACAGCTATTCTAATAAATTAAACACACTCACTCACATTTCAAAATAAGATAACTTATTCTATAAAATAAGTTTTTCAAATTAAAAAAATTATTTAACTATTTACATCATCTTTATGAAATTTATATTTTAATAATATAATTTATTTATAACATAATTTTTTAAAATTTTATATTTTAAAATATAAAACTTATTAAAAAATCTTTTCTTAAATTTTTTGCTACGATGACTTTGAGTCTAATTACATGACGTTAATTACTCTAATTAACTTGAGTCTAATTATCTAATTGCATTACGTTACTTACTCTAATTACTTTACATTTAATTATTCTAATTACACTACTTTAATTACTTTGATTATTATTAATATTATTATTATTATAATTACACGGATGTTAATTACTCTAATTATTATTATTTCTGTTATAATTAAATTGAGACTAACAATATTTATGAGTAATTTAATTTAGACGAATAACATTTATGAATAATAATTATTTTTTGGTCTTTTTCCTCCCTGGTTATGCAAAAAAAAAAAATCAAATTTTATAAATATTGTAATATATTATTATTTTTTTTATTTATAATATAAATTTTTAACATTCATAAGTAATTTAATTTTTTGTTATAATTAAATTGAGATTAATAACATTTATGACTAATAAATTTTTTTTTCAGGTTTTTTTCTTCTCCGACGATATACCGCCAGAGAAAAAAAAAATTGCAAATTTTTTTACTCTTGGGCATTGCACTGTCGGAGAAGTAAAAAATTTGCAAATTTTTTTCTTCTCCGACAGTGCATTGTCGGAGAAGGAAAAAAATTTGCAATTTTTTTTACTCTTTGGCATTGCCCTGCCAGAAAGTAAAAAATAAAAGATATAGTGGTATTTTTCCCACCGATAGGTGAGAAATGAAAAATAAGTAGATGTTAAATAAAAAATCCAAACTTTATTGTTCATAAGGCCCAATAACTCACAATGACCCAATGCGCCCATAATGGATGGCAGCAGCCGGTGCTAAAGAGTTATAACCCTGTTTTGGAGCCATCAAACCGTGATTTCATAACAATGCACTGAAGTAATATTTTGAAAAGGTTAATTTAAGAGTATATTAATATATCCAAATGACAAAACATTTGTCATTCGAAACACAATTACATTAAAGATAAATCAACCTCGATGAGTGACTGGTTCACTTAGTAACTTAGTCTCATCCTCTTCTTGACTTTCCTTTGCTGTAGATGGGTGGCATGGACTGACGATTCATGTTTTCTATCAATTCTCGTATCAATGCATTGTTATGCTCAATAAGCCTCTCAGTATTTGCAACTTTAGCTTCCAGTTCATCTCTTTCATTTTTAACTTCTTCGACCTCTTTTCTCAATTCATCAAACTCAAGCTTTTTAACCCATTCCATTGATGAAGATGGGTCAGGATAGCAAGCCCTACCTGCATCTACTGGAGACTTCATTCCAAGCCCGTATACTTTTCCTCTCTTCGATCTAGCTACATCACACCACACATCTAACTCGCTTGGTGCTGGTTTTCCTTGCACCAATGCTTTTTTGGTCAAATGTTTCATTGTGAGCATAAATGTTTCCTATCATCACCACCAATATAATAAGCCTAATGAGTGTTTCATATCAAACCAAAATAAAATAAAACAATTACGTGATTATGTGCTTGTTAGATTCGCGTCTGCAAACTTAATTTTATCATGATCCTTGCTTTTATAATAGCATTTCCATCCTTGAATTTATATGGAACATGGTGTAGAGCAAATTGGAATGAAATCCAAACATGCACTATTAGGGTGAGACTTTGAGAGTTTATTACATTTAATTGTTGTGATCTCCTATCCACCCATGTCTTGTCCTTACGTTGGTGAAGTCGACGAAACAACTCCAATGGAGTAGGAGTGGTTCCGGTCTCTTTCATCTAACATAGAATAAGTAATACAAGTTAAGAACTTCTAGAGTTTTATGTTAAAGAGATAATCAAACTAAATAATATAAGCAATAAAATAAATTATATAAAGTGACAACTTAACCATATTAGCTCTATGCTGAGATGCAGAAATGGAGCCACAAGTGTGAGATGCTGCAAAATTAGAAGCACGATTTGCTTTTGCTTGGGCACTCTTCTTTTTGAATCCTTCAGAACTCCAATGCTCGCACAATCTCTCCCAGACATCATCTTTAATCCAATTTGGCTTACACATTGTGATTCGACCCTTATTTAGCCTATTTGTCAACAATATAGAACCTCGCATTTCAAAATTCTTTTTTGCCCAATTGTAATCTGGTGGATTAATAGAAAATTTCATCTATATATAGAAGCAAACAAGTTAGCAGAAAGTAGACTAAATATACATATCCAAATTAAATGTAATAATCAACATAAGAAACTTAACCAAAAACTCTTTGAACCACGAGTCTCTTGTGCTAAATGGTATCTTCTTCCATGATGGCCAAGGATCAGTGTAGTTACTCTGGATGATATCCCCAATTCCAGCAGCAGCAGGGCGTGAAGGTAAGAATCTGCGAACATAACATGTACATGGTCACATTTTTTTATAGGCAAAATATTATTATTAGTATGTTATAAAATAAAAGTCAAATAAGTAACAAAATAGAACAGCATACCCCCGTCCATCAAGGTATAGAGTTGGCTTGCCATCATTGGTATTTGTCTCTAACGGAACAGATGACCTAAAGGTGCGTTCTTCATCTGAATGTTCCTGGTGTGAACTACATGGTGAGTGTACCCCTTGCATTGAAGGTGGTATCACATCAGATGTCCTAGAAGGTGGGTCAGAAGTACATGGTGAGCGTCCTGCATCTGAATTTGTTGGTTGTGAAGTACATGGTGTATCCCCTTGTATTGAAGGTGTAGGTGTAACGTCAGCTGTCCAAGCCGGAGGATCAGAATGACGAGATACTGTATGTGATGTAGCAGATTGTGGATTTTGAGAGTTCATTTGTTGTAGACGTCTACTATGTTGTCTGGTTCCATAACTCGTAGATGCTTTTTCTTTATTCTGATCTTTCTCTGCTTGTGCCATTTGCAACTAACAAAATTAACAACATGGACTACATTGAGAACATTATTACAAGATAAAAGTTCATTATGAATTGTTTGTTTACAAAAACTGGTTGAAAATTAAACTTGATGCAAATGATCCATTCAAATGACTCAGCTCTTCGGTCAAGAATAATCACCCGAAAGACCTAGAAGGAATACATAGGCACATAGAACATGGAATTAAGCAAAAAGTTACTATATCATGTAATATCACAAAGCTATCTTTACCAAGCTATCTAATTTCATTGATATATGTCCTGATACGAGATTTCATGTCATAGAATCTCTTAATAACCTTCTAAAAGCCAAGGTATGAATCAAATCATAAACAAGTAGAATTCAATAGTTCAGAACAACTATAGTGGTAACAGCTACAGCGCCATACAACTTCAATTTTCAAATTTGAAACTAAACTCCCGACTTAATAACAAGCCACAATTCTTTCATATTAATATGCATAACCTAAGTGAAATCGCTTTTATATTCTACCTGAAAACCAGAATCATGATTCCCCTAACCCCAAACTTTCAAACCATTTTATATCCTATTTAACTCAAATTTTTAAAACTACTAGTATGTAAAGGCAGTAAATCAGCTTCTACTTCCTATATAATTAAAATTAATCAGAGGTTTGTTTGGTGTAGTTCCATAAAACAAAAATAAAGGCTCTAAAAGTAGACTTGGAGTGCTACACTTTAAATTGAAACCACGTAGTTCATTTTAAAAACCAAAGATTTCACAAAAATAAGTTGCTGTGATTTTTAGTCCACTCATACACTATAATTATGCGATTAAAATCCGGCCACTAACATCCTAGAATTAGCCATGTGGTGATCAAAATTCAAAAGTTTGAGTTGAAAATGAGTGAAGCCCAGCCCGGGTTGAATCAAAATTCATCTTAAACCACACACTTTTAATGCATATATTAAAACATAAAGATCAATTACAATAAAATACAAATAAAATTATACAGAGATGCATGCACCCCACCAATATCATATGGGCAGAGGCAGATTTAGAAAGCTAATATATAGGGGACTAAAATTTCTTTTTCTACTTCTTTTGTAAATACGTACATAATATTTAATAATAAATCATATTTAAAAATATTTACTAATTTAGACAAAATTAAAACCATTTTTTTTAATGATAACAATGTTAATTACTGTAATACAACAAATATAGTTAATTTTATACAATTTTACATTAGTTATAGATTTATAGTCTTAATCATTTAAATAAAATAAAAAATTAACTAATTTTACACAATTGTCAGCTAACTAAGCATAATAACAGTAATTACTATCATAACTATATACATAATTAATTTTAGATAATTTTACGCTATATAATTTTAAAATATGCATATATACACAAAATACTGAGGCAGCAGGAATCCACCCGTCATATGGGAGCTTGTTCCTTGCAAGCATGGGAAATCAATGAAGAAAAGTATTCAGACTCAACAAAACAGGTATCAAACTGTTGACGATAAGCATTACGTGATACTACATACAAGTAATACAAAGAGCAAGGTTGTCAATAGTGACACAATAGCACCAGACCTGCTATGTGTCGTTGCATGGTTTGTGCCACGTCTTGTTTTGCTATTGTGGCCACTATCCCAGTGCTGCAGAGCAGGAGCAATGGAGCAGCAGAAGTTACGCTACACTGATATTTTGCCAAAATCCCAAAAATACCATCATTTTAGCATCGCTCGTGAAGGTGTTTTGGGAATTTAACAGAATTTTTAATTTCTAAAAGAAAAAAATCCAGATTTGGTAACTTTCATTCTACTTTCTCACACACAAAGTCATCTCTGATTCTCTGCCCTAGATCTATTTTTTAACTTCTTCGACAATCCTCCCCTTTTTACCTGGCAAATTTTTTTCTTTTTTTATCATCTTTAATGGCATAACAGCTCCAACAACCCACTCTCGGCCATAGCACTCTTTTCTTCCTGCAGGTTTCATCACTTGTTCTTATACTGAACTTTCTTTTCTACTCCTTTTTTCTTGTTTCTTTCACTCCTGTAGCCGGCAGGTTTCTTTTTTCGTTCTCGATTTTCTATTTTCTTCCCTATACTCTGTTTTTTACTTTTTCTTCATTGCTACCCAGCTGCTGGAAGCAGCTGTATTCTTGACTTTTGTTGCTCTCAACTTCATGTTTTTAGGTACAATCAGTTTTTATTATTAATGATGACTAAAACAAAAAATGAGTAATTTTTTTCGTTTTTGAGCATATATAAATATAGAGAATTAATTACTTAATATTTGTAAAAAATATTAGAACAAAAACCATCCAGCTTTCTGCCATCCAGCTTTCTGCTATCCGCTTTCCCATTTTTGGGGTTCACTCTACCATCAGAGACTGATAATATGAAGGACAACATTAAAGAACATAATTTTTGACAGATTCCCAAAAACATCAGGTAAAAATTTGTAAAGAACATAGAATCAACAAGCAACCCAAAAATGATGAAACAAACACAAAATCTAGTTCACCACGCAAAAAGATAACGAAGCAAAATCCCATTAAAGTTAGTCATAAACAAAGTCTTTCAAAACAATTCATATGTCGTTGCATAATGATTTTTAGGCTAGTAACAGCAAGATTTGCATTGCTTTTTTACAATTCAACTTGAGCTATCTATCTCCAAAAGAAAACTGAGGAAGTTTGCTAGCTAAGAGTTACGGGGCTTGCAAAGCCAACATTCCTATAGCATACAGAATAACATAGAGACTATGAAATGCATTTCCACAAAACTGATACTCAAACCAGTCACTAAAAAAATAAAATGTGGAATAACAGTAATGATAGTGATTAAAAACTACAAACTTAAGGTCATGATAACTGTGAAGAGAGAAGCCCCAGATGAATGAAATCCACTGAATGGAGAATAAAAGCCAAAAGGCATTACCTGGCCCTTAGTTGATTTTCTGCTTGCATTACTCTTCAATCGAGCCATATCTAAAGAGCTAACTACTTCTTCTATGCTTCCCTCAATGCGGCGTTCTGCTTCTGAGAAATCACGTTTGACTTGGGAACCAACAACCTCACTACCTTTCTACACCGCCAAATTAAAAGGGGGAAAAAGCATAAAGACACACACGTCATAGGCAAAAATGAGAGAAAAACAAAAGAAGCCATTAGCGGTACTTACACATTGGAGAGATTGGAGCACGGTGTTGCTACTCGGCGAGAACGGGATCCTTAGGGTTGAGAAAGAGAGAACGAGAGGGCAATTCCTTCGCTTATTTGCGTTTGGGATATCAAGGGAACCAACACCATATTGCTTTGGGAATTTCAATCACTCGGAATCCCAAGAGACCATGATATGAATCTAATTAATGTGTATCTTTTTTTTTAATTCTTAACATTTTCTTTTAAAAATCATGATATTATGTTCTATGTTTTAAAATTATTGAATTTTTTAATTGAAAAATGTTGACTATCTTGACAATAAAATTATTTATTAATTTTTTTATTTAAATATAATATAATTCATTAAATTTTTTTTTATTGTACAAATTAGTTTTGTTCCTAGCTTGACAATAGGGTTTATTGACTAGCTTCCTTTGTTACCTCTTAAACTTGAATACCCATGTGTGGTTGTCCGGACAGGGATGGTACCTACAAAAGACACTTCGATACTCAAGTTAGAGTGGTATTCGGTTTAGAGTGTCAGATAATGAATATTTTCAAATCTTACTTTACCTTTGGTACTGTTATCTATTTATAGAGATAGATTGAGCTTTTTGTCTATTGGGTCTTGTTTAAGCAGTCTGGATTTAGGTAATGTAACTTTAACTAGGTTTATGGCTAGTAATTAAGATTTGTGTTAATTAAATTTGACTCGTCGCAGGCCAAGCACAGTATTCGGCCATGGCCATGTGTCGAGGTCAAAGTCTCTGTAAGTAGTTGTCGAGGTCTTGGGTCAAGGCCGAAGCGTGTCTATCCTGTTCACTTACCCCCAGTTTCGATCGCAACGCAGTAAAGACCGAAGGTTACAAGAAAGAGACAGGAAAACCAAAAAAAGAAAAGTGGAATATAAAGGGTCTTGGTCAAGGTGGAAGCCTTGTGGTGCCCAATGTGAAAGTGCCAGAAACCAAAAGGCGAGAGATCTAGGTGTCGTTGATGAAGCTATGAAGGTGAGGATCTGAGGAGTCACTGAATCTGAGTCGTTGATCTGGAAAGGCTTGGATGATCGCGATCTTTCGTTTCACTGGGTTTTTCAGGCTATATATAAAGGGTGATCCTCAGCCACTCTTCACCAGATTTTCTACCCTCTGAGCCGAGATCTCCGAATTTGATCTATTAACTCATTTGCAAAAGAAATCCGATAAGGTACGTCGTTTTGAAAAATGTCTTCATCTTCCTTTACTAATTTTGTTCCTTCTTCTTCTTCCTCTTCTTGGGATGACGCCTCGGACCCAACCGAAGTCACCCCTTCTCAAGAAGGTAGCAATATTTGTTCTGCTACCCATCCTCTCTGTGTCCCCGTTGCGATAACCGAAGTCGGGTTTGGGTTCGCTCTTCTTGAGGGGCCTTCAAATCTGGAGGCCCCTGGTCGTAAGGCAGTGGGAAACCCTAAAAGGGAGTCTCCCCCTATTAAAGACCCCGAGTACAATTGGGTTAACGAGGAGGTCGCTGCCTACTACTCTTGCTACAATACGAAGAAAGTTCTATTGGCATTCGTAAGGAGCGTGGAGTTGTGCCCCTTTGAAAATGCCGAAGATTTCCCCTTCTTCATTCGCCATTGCCAAAATGGCAGTTTCGACACACCTGATTTTGTTTATCGTCATAGGGGCGCCGAGGACAAGTTCGACTAATTTTACGTCCACAATTGTATGTTTTGTGACCTCGCAGTTCAACTTCCCTTCGATGACTTCACCATAGGATTTCTCCACATTCTTAACATCGCTCCCTCGCAATTACATCCGAACGCCTAGCCATATCTCCAGGCGTTCAGAGCCTTGTGTTTATTTACACATGTTAAGGCTAGTCCCGGTCTGTTCCTGTGTCACTTTACTACTCGTCCCCACGAGAAGTGTAAGTGGGTGTCCCTATACCAAACCCTAAAAATCCTCTTCTTCAACTATACACCACCTCTTATAAAAGTTTCAAGACTGGATTTTTCAAACTCTTAGTTGATCCAGAGACCGGTCTGAAGCCTTTTTGTGACCGAGATGGGGATAAGTTGTTCCCTTTTTACTAGCAGCGAGCGCCGAGGAGGTATGATTCCTATCCTGCGGAATTGCTCACGACCAAGAAAGTGGCAAGAGCTGCCTTTCTGGATTCGCTTCCTCGGCACCCCCCTCTTAGGAAATTGATAAAGTTGTTCCATTCTCCCACACCCTTCAAGGACTTAGAGAGTGAGTAACCGAACACAATGTTCACCTTGTTAATGTTTTTTGTCTGTTTATTTGTCGTGTATGTATTTTGGTCTAATGGGTGTGTTGTTTTATGCAGGTATAATCATAGACGGGGGAGGAAATGTGATGGACTTCTAGAAGAGCAGGCACATCTTAGCCGACCTGTCTTCGGATGACGAAGAAGAGATCCCCTAAGAGGTTTCTGAGTAGGATCCTCCTGCTGACACCATCCCTCTTTCCCTTGAAGGATCCAAAGGAAAGTCCAAACTTAAGGGGAAGGACATCAAGAAGGGGAGTGACAAGGAGAAGAGGAAAACTCGGGAAGGGAAGAAGTCTTCAAGTCCAAGAAACCCAGGACCGAAGATCCCTCTCCCAATTTTGTTGTCCCCGCCGCAGTAGTCACTTCATCTTTTTTCCATGAAGATTTTGATCCCCTCGCCGTCATGTGCCAAGTTGGGGAAAATTTATCTAAGGCGGGCCAGAGCCACATGATCAACACTGATTCCACCCTCCACTGGGTCCATTACTGCAAGCTTTTGGCATGCATGCAAGCTTTGGGTCGCCATATGTTCACCACCGAGACTACAAAATTGCGACAACAGCTGAAGCGTTCAGAGGAATCACTAAAAACAGCTACTAAGGTTGTGGACTCCCTGAATGTCGAGGTTGCTGAGCTGAAAGAGAAGAACACCTTGATGGTCTCAGTCGAAGAGCACGATGCGGCTCTGAAAGAAAAGGATATAAGGGTCGAGGAGACGCTGAAGATGTACAAGGAAGCTGACGCCGCCCGCGAACAAAGTGAGAAGACTTATGAGTCGCTAAGTCATGACCTCAAAGCGGCCAAAAATGGTTTCTTGAAATACAAGAAGCAAGCGATGAAAGACATATGTTCGAAGCACGAGGCCGGGTTTCATCATGCTGAGCTGAAAGAGAAGAACACCTCGATGGTCTCAGTCGAAGAGCACGATGCGGCTCTGAAAAAAAAGGATATAAGGGTCGAGGAGACGCTGAAGATGTACAAGGAAGCTGACGCCGCCCGCGAACAAAGTGAGAAGACTTATGAGTCGCTAAGTCGTGACCTCAAAGCGGCCAAAAATGGTTTCTTGAAATACAAGAAGCAAGCGATGAAAGACATATGTTCGAAGCACGAGGTCGGGTTTCATCATGCTGAGCTGAAAGAGAAGAACACCTCGATGGTCTCAGTCGAAGAGCATGATGTGGCTTTGAAAGAAAAGGATATGAGGGTCGAGGAGGCACTGAAGATGTACAAGGAAGTTGACGCCGCTCGCGAGCAAAGTGAGAAGACTTGCGAGTCCCTAAGTCGTGACCTCAAAGCGGCCAAAAATGGTTTCTTGAAATATAAGAAGCAAGCTATGAAAGACACATGCGTGGAGCACGAGGCCGGGTTTCGTCATGCTGTGCGCCAGGCCTACCAGTTCGGCTCTTTCCCTTGAGACTTTAAGTTTGATTCCAATTGGGACTTTTACGGCGGGGAGTTCAAGCATTTTGATGACGTGTCAGATGATCTGCCTCCAGACGCCCATGCCTTATGTATGACGGCTGCTTCCTTTCGCACTAAACGCGTCAGCATAGAGGATGAAGATGTCGAAGATGCTGAGGAGGTGAATGGAGGGAATGTAGGCACATAGGTTGGGGAGTGTAAGTGTAGGGAGTTTTTTTATGTATTTTTTGTATAGGCCGAGGTGTGGGCCTTTCAAATTTTTGTGATGTAGGCCTGCCAAACATTGTATTTACAGGCACACTTTGTATTTGATCCATGATGAATGAAACTTCCTTTTATTTCCGCTTTATCCTCTTGTATGTCTTAGTCAAAGCTTCAGATTTTCTTAAACAATTTTCGTACGTCCCGTTTGTTTGTTGGAAAAGTCTTATTCGAATCACGCGTACTTTGATACGGTAAAGTTATTTAGTGTTGCTTGGACCGAGCTTTGTGGCGAGTTAACAAGGCACTTAGGTCGTAAGTGTTTCCTGCACCGAACTCTGTGTCAAGTTGGTAGAACGCTTTAATCATGAGTGTTGCTTGGACCAAACTTTATGTCGAATTGGCAAGGCACTTTAATCGTGAATGCTGCCTGGACCGAACTCTATGTTGAGTTGGAAGGGTACTTTAATCATGAGTGTTGCTTGGACCGAACTCTGTATTGAGTTGGAAGGACACTTTAATCATGAGTGTTGCTTGAACCAAACTATGTGTCGAGTTGGCAAGGCACTTTAATTATACAAGGTTCTTCCTGGAACGAAAAGTAGTAAAAGTGATGGGACGAATGGTCATGTTATTAGATTGAACTCAAGCTCGTTAAAAACCTCCCTAGCCAAAACCCTCCTTAGGGATAAAAAACCAGGTGAGGAAAAGAGTGTTTGTATTACATTGTACTAGCTGTAATAATTCTTTAAGTGAGTGGAGTTCCACGTCCTCGGGATGAGTTTTCCAGATAGTTTTTCTAGCTTATAAGCGCCATTGCTGAGACTTTGGTGGATCCAAAATGGTTCATCCCAATTGGGAGCCAGCTTTCCTTCCTTCCTGTCTCTCCTAGCATCCCCAGTTGTTCTCCATACTAAGTCACCTTGTAAGAATTCACGTACCCTTACCCTACTATTGAACCTTTTGGTCATCCTTTATTTGCATACTTCAACAACTATCAATGCCTTGTCCCACTCTTCGTCTATGCAATCCAACATGGCTAACATAGCTTCTTGGTTACGTTGCTCATTGAAGTGGGTTCTTCAGAATGATTGTTCTCTGATTTCAACTGGAATCATGGCATCTGTTCTGTATGCAAGTCTAAAGGGTGTTTCTTTCGTAGAGGACTAAGGAGTGCATTGGTACGCCCAGAGGATCTCAAGGATCATTTCAACCCACTCCTCATTTGCCCCGATCATCCTTTTCTTCAACTCTCCTAAGATCACCTTGTTAGCAGCCTCGACCTGCCCATCAGACTGTGGATGTTCTAGCGAAGTTACCCTATGTTTAATATGTAGGCCCTCTAGAAAGGGGTTCAATATTTTGTTCGTGAACTGCAGTCTGTTGTCTGTGATGATGGCATGGAAGATCCCGAATCTGGTGACTATGTTTTTCCACAAGAATTTCTGGACGTTTTGTGCCGAGATGGTGGCCAAAGGTTTTGCCTTAATCCATTTCGTGAAGTAGTCAACGACCAAGAGTAAGAATTTCACCTGCCCTTTTGCCATGGGAAAAGGACCAAGAATGTTCATGCCCTACATACAAAATGGCCACAGAGCAGTTATTGGTATGAGGTCGTCTGCTGGTTGATGAATGAGGTTGTCATGCCTTTGGCATTGTACACACCTTTTGACAAAAGTCGAACAGTCTTGTTGGAGGGTAGGCCAGTAATATCTTGCCCTTAGTACTTTTACGGCTAAAGTTTTTCCCCTTGTGTGCATACCACAGATGTCGAGATGTGTCTCTTTGAGCACGTAATCAGCTTCCTTGGCGGCGATGCATTTTAGCAAAGGAGTTGAGAATCCTCTCTTGTATAAGTCATTTGCGATCATGGTAAATCTAACCGCTTTCATTCTTATTGCCTTGGCTTCAGTTAGGTCTGCAGGCACCTTTCCTTGTGTTATGTAATTTGTGATTTCCTGTCGCCAGTGTTTAATGGCTGAGATGACACACACTTTTATGCTCGGTGACACAAGCTTTTGTTGGATGATTGTTTTCAACTGTCCTAGTTTCTTGGTATTGGCCAATCTGGCCAGCTGATCTGCCCTTTCATTTTGTTCCTGTGGTATGTGAGTTACCTTGACTTTATCAAACTTGGGCAGCATTTCCTTGTAGGCATAGTAGTATTATAGCAATCTGGGCTCATTGACCTGAAAAGTGTTATTGACCTGCTGGGCCACTATCTTGGAATCTGTCAAACATTTCACTGTTCTTGCTCCCAACTCTTTGGCTAACTTCAGGTCAGCTAACAAGACTTCATATTCTGCTTGGTTATTGGAGGCCCTGAAGTCGAAACATAGTGATTGTTCAATAGTAAGCCTGTTTGGTCCCTCGATGATTGCCCCACTCCGCTTTCATTGTTCCCTGCTGATCCATTTACATGGATGGTCCATAAGGCAGGTAGGTCGCCCTCTACCTTGGTCAGGAGATGGAGCTCGTTCAAGAAATTGGCCAAGAACTAGGACTTTATAGGGCCTCTAGGTTCGTACTAGATGTCAAACTCAGAGAACTCCATGGATCATGCCACCATCCTTCTTGCTAGCTCTGGCTTTCTTAAGACCCTCATGATGGGGCAGTCTATCTGGACAACTTTGAAGATACGGTCTCAAACGCCTAGCTATCCTTACCAGAGCCAAAGCCGTTTTTTCCACAACTTGGTACCTAACTTCGGCATCCCGTAGAATATGACTGGTGAAGTACACGGGGTATTAACTCCCCTCAACTTTCTGGATTATGATGACACTTATAGCCGAAGGGGAGACGGAGAGATACACTACCAGTGTTGCCAAGGTTGCTTGACCAACACTAGAGGGGTGGCCAAGGTCCTTTTTAGGGTAGAAAATGCCTCCTCACATTCTTCAGTCTATTTGAATGGTTGCGCCTTTCGAAGTAGCATTATGATGGGCTTGGTTCTCTCATCCATGCAAGGTAAGAATCGAGATAAGGCCGTTAATCTGCCCATCAGGCGTTGTACTTCTTTCTGGTTAGTTGGGCTTCTCATCTCGAGGATGGCCGAACATTTTTCAGGGTTGGCTTCTATCCCTCTTCTCGTGATCATGAATCCCAGAAATTTACCCCCTTACACCCCAAAGACACATGTTTCCAGATTTAATCTCATTGAATGCCTCCTTAGGATATGGAAGACTTCTTGCAGGTCTTGCACATGCCCTGCAACCTTTTCAGACTTGACTACCATGTCGTCCATGTATACTTTCATATTCCTCCCTATCTATTGGTGAAAGACTTTATCCATGAGCCTCTGATAAGTTGCCACAACGTTTTTTAGGCCGAAAGGCATAACTCTGTAACAGTATGTGGCTTCTTTTGTGATGAACGTCGTCTTCTCCTCATCCAGGGGTGCATTCGAATTTGATTATATCTGTAGAAAGCATCTAGAAAACTAATAGTGGCATGCCCTGAAGCCCCATCTATCAATTTGTCAATGTTGGGCAAAGGGTATGCGTCCTTAGGGCATGTTTTGTTAAGATCCGTGTAGTCAGTATACATCCTCTACTTTCCATTATGCTTCTTCACCATGATCACATTTTCCAACCATGTGGTGTACTTAACTTCCCTTATGAATTCTACTGCTATGAGCTTGTTGACCTCTTCCTTGGCGGCTTTCAACCTTTCGGCCCCTATCTTTCGTCTCCTTTGGGCCACCGGTTTAGCCAGAGGACATACTACTAATTTATGGGATAAGAAGTAGGGGTCGAATTTGGGCATGTTGGCGGGCGTCCAAGCAAACAGGTCAGCATTCTCTTGTATTATTGCGGTAATCTCCTTTTGGTTCTTTTCAGGAAGGGAGGAGCCAAGATAAGTGACCTGGGTGATTGCTTTTCCAATTCTGATGGGTTGAATCTCCCCTGTGGGTTCAACTTTCTCTGCCTTGTTAGATCTAGGGTCGAGGTCCAAACTCGTAGGGTTACAGTGTGTGAGCATGTTGACAACACAAATCACTTGCTTTTCCTCCCATGGTTGAATATTGAGACTGGCCAAGTAACATTCTCTGGCAACTCTTTGTTTAGCGTGAACGGTAATGATTTTTCCTTCTTTGGATGGAAATTTCATGGTTAGAAGGGGTGTAAATACCACGGCTCCCAATTTGTTAAGGGAGGGTCTCCCGAGTAGTATATTGTAAGAGGTGTTCTCTTGAACAATGTACCTAATGTTTGTGGTACGGTTCTACCTGTTCTCGGTTACAAAGCTGGTATATAGGTCAACACAACCTCTAGTCGCCACTCTTTCCCCAGCGAAATCAATGAGTGGTTTGTTATAAGGCATCAGTTGTTCAGACGATATGTCGAGTTTTTGGAACGTATTCTAGTAAAGCACATCGGTCGAGCTCCCTTGATCTATTAGGGTCGTCTTGATAATACAATTGGATATTTCGATGCTTATGACCACGGGATCATCCTGCACGGGGTCTAAAACCAGAAAGTCCATATCCGTAAAAGTGATACTTGGCATTCGGGGCCTGAGGTGAGGAGTCATTAAGTTTACAGATCGCAAGGTTTGCATATGCCTTTTCCGTAAAGATGAGGTAGCTCCTCCGCCAGCAAACCCTCCTGCTATGGTATTGATCACCTTCTTTGGGGGACCAGGTTGGTGAGTCGTCCTTCTCTCCTGGGATCTGCTTCAGTCTCTGCCCCTATTCTTATACCTCCTATGATGATAACACTCACGTGGCTCCTCTCGACGCTCCTGGTCTTGTTTCCTCTGGTAAGTTCTGGTGGTGGGGACATTAGAGCGATAACTTAGCTGGTAAACGCAGTTTTTCAAATGCCCCTGCTAGATGAAGTCCTCAATCTTGTCTCTTAATGTCGAACACTCTTCGATGGAGTGCCCTTTGTTTTGATGGTACCAACAGTGTTTAGAGGCGTCTACCCATGGAGGGGTGTTAACCCTTCTCGGCATAACCAAAAGGTCAACCAACAACGCTTGTTCTAGCACTTTCGATCATGAGATGTTGAGGGGGGTGTAATGATTGTGTCTCAGACTTCTGGGTGGCCTATCATTGAATTGCTCATTTCTCTTACCTTTGTCTTCTCTCTCCCCCTCCTTTGGTCGTGAACTGGGGATGATCCCTTGTCCCTTTTTTGAAACGCCTGCAATTCTTCAATTTCAATAAAGAAAACAACTTGGCTTCTCATTTCCTCCATACTCCTCGAGGGAACGTGAATCATGCTTCTAGCGAAGTCTCCTAGCTACAAATTGGTCAATAATGTGTGAAAGGTGACTTCTGGCTGTAAGTTTTTAATGTTTAACACGACTTTTCCGAAGTGGTTTATGAACGACCTGAGGGGTTCCCCTTTCTCCTACCTTACGATTGTCAGCGCTTGAGAGGTGAATTGATGGGGTTGGGACGTGGCGAATTGATTTCCAAACTTGGCAGCTAGGGTCTGAAAGCTATCGACCGAGCTTGGGGGAAGTTGAATAAACCAATTCAAAGTTTATCCCTGAAGGGACATCAGATATATTTTATATAAGGCAGTTTGGTCCTTTGTATAGATTCCCACCTGGGTCATGAAAGCTGCCAAGTAACTGTCGGGGTCCGTGGTCCCATCATATTTTTTGAGGGAAACGTGCTTCCAACTTTCGGACAGTGGAGTTTCCATTATTTTAGGTGTGAATGGGTGGTGAGGTCTAACCACAGAGGGTGCCACCTTGTCCTGCCGAGGTATATGGCTTGAAGAACCCGGCTGGGTACTACTGGTCTATGATTGTGATGAGGTTGGGATTCGACAGAAGTTGCTGATAAGCCCTAAGGGTGTCGGCTTCTTATGGGGGCTGTCGATTCTCACCCATGTGATTCATCTCTTGCATGGTCTGAACTGTCATCTCTTGCCTAATGTCTCCCCTTGATCTCGATTGTTTCTGGCCGCAACTCTGCCATTTTTTCTCTTAGTAGCCTGATGACTTCTGCCAGACTAGACTCGTTCACCACCTCGGGATTACTTGTTGTGGTTCTGGTCCTTGCTCCCTCGTTGGTTTGGTTCCTGGGTCCTCCTTTGTTTCTTCTAGTTCTCGCCATGGTCAATCAGTAGTTGTTGGTGGGGTTTGACGTTTTACTTTGGCCCATGGTGGGCGCCAAAATGTTCCTAGAAGATGGTTTATGGGTGCTTCCTTTGTTACCACTCAAACTTGAATACCCGCGTGTGGGTGCCTGGACAGGAGTGATACCTGCAAAAGACACTCTGACCCTCAAGTTAGGGTAGTATTCAGTTTAGAGTGCCAGATAATGAATATTTTCCAATTCTACTTTACCTTTGGTACTGTTACCTATTTATAGGATGAACTGAGCCTTTGTCTATTAGGTCTTGCTTAATCAGTCTGGATTTAGGTAATATGACCTTAACTGAGTTTGTGGCTAGTAATTAAGATTTATGTTAATTAAACTTGATTTGTCGCAGGCCAAGTGTCCCTGGCCGAGCACAGTATTCGGCCCTAGCCATGTGTTGAGGCCGAAGTCTTTGTAAGTAGTTGCCGAGGTCTTCGGCCAAGGCCGAAATATGTCTATCATGTTCAATTTTTAAATTATAAAATTAGAATTCGTCACTTCATTAAATTATTATTATGTGTTAGTTCACACTTGTCACTTAAAAAATAGAGATATCATACTTGAGCATAGGTGAGTTTAATGGCTTGATTGATTTGCTTTTGTTTGTTAGTTTTATAAAAGAGTTTTCAAGAATAGTTTTCAAAAATTGTTTTCAAGAAGAAAAAAAAACTTGTTTGGTAAGTATTATTTGAAAATTGTTTGAAGATGTAAAAAGTGCAAAAACTTGTTCATATTTATTAAAATTTCATTCATGAAAAACATAAAACAACATATCCTAATTGTATTTTGAGTTTTCAAAACAAAAATAGAAAACTGAAAAGCAAAATTACTTTCAGTTGTTCCTATTTTTTTAGTTTTTAATATTTAAAAAACAAAAACTATTTTTTAAATCTGTTTTCAAAAAACACTACCTGAGTTTTTTAGTGCTTGTTTGACAACAATTTTATAGAACTGGTTTCAGTATTTTAGTGTTTGTTTGACAATAGTTTTATAAAACTGTTTTCAGTATTTTATAATTTAAAAACTAAAAAACTCGTTTGGATAGTGTTTTCTAAAAACAGTTTTTGAAAATAGTTCTTGTACTAAAAAACAGGTAAAAGTATTTTGCTTTTCAGTTTTCTATCTTTCTTTTTAAAAATTCAAAATGCAATCATAATATGTTGTCTTATGCTTTTCATTAATAAAATATTAATAAATATGAACAAATTTTTCCATTTATATATCTTTAGAACAGTTTTCAAATAATACTTATCAAACAAGTTTTTTTTTTCTTTCCGAAAACAGTTTTTGAAAACTATTCTTAAAAATTCTTTTCAAAAACTAAAAAACAAAACCAAATCAATCAAACCATTAATGCTTGTTTGACAACAGTTTTATAAAACTATTTTCAGTATTTTAGTATTTAAATACTAAAAAACTCATATGAGTAGTGTTTTCTGAAAACAGTTTTCAAAAACAGTTCTACATTCTTAGTTTTTAAAAACTAAAAAATAGAAACAACTGAAAGTAGTTTTACTTTTCGGTTTCCTATTTTTGTTTTGAAAACTCAAAATACAATTAGAGTATATTATTTTGTTGCTTTTCATTAATGAAATTTTAATAAATATAAACAAGTTTTTCTATTTTTTATCTTCAAAACAGTTTTCAAATAACACTTACCAAACAAGTTTTTTTTTCTTTTCTTTCCGAAAACAGTTTTTAAAAATTATTCTTGAAAACTCTTTTAAAAAACTAAAATACAAAATCAAATCAATCAAGTCCTTAATTTTTAAATACTAAAATACTGAAAACAGGTTTATAAAATTGTTGTCAAACAAACACTAATTTTTATTCTCATCCCTGGAATTTTAATACTCATTTTCATTCTATCAGCTATTTTTATGTTTACTTGTTTAAGTATATTGTGTGTAATTGGTCATATTATTTTTAGAATTTTAATCTATTTATTATTAAATTATTAATATTATTTTGATTTAAAAATATATAAAGAATAATAAATAACAATAAATTAAAATAGAAATATAAGAATAAGTTTTTTATTAAATATAAAAATTAAGTTTGTTATATAATTATTAAGATTATAATAGGTAGGTACATATATCGATATAAGACAACTAGTTAAATACACATAGAACTACCCCGTTTTAAAAAAATTGAATAATATTCATATTGGGATTGTCTTAAAAATTTTTAGTGCCTAAGTGAAAACTAAAAAATGTATCCTATATAATAAAGACATGTTCTATTATTTGAACCATAAAATTATAAAAAATTAAAACTATTGTATCATGTTGTAGTTAAATATTTATTGAATTAAATTAGAAACATTGGAGAGTCAGAGTTGGGAGAGAGAAATAAAGTAGAGAGAGAAGAGAAGTTTAAAAATAAATTAATGAAGAGAGAGAATGCTCATTTTTACCATAAATGTTGGATGATATCAGTGAAAGAAGAAAAAATAAAAAAAGTTTAATTGGTATACACCGTATAAAAATAATTTTTTATTTACGTGATTTTTAAAATAATAATGAGTAAAGTCAACAAATTTACCATGAACGGTTCTAATTGAATGACAGTATAAAAATCTTTAAAGTCAAATAAAGATTGGATGCAAACAAATAGTATAACACTACCCTTCTTCACTAACAACAAAACCTTGTTTTTTAATAATTAATGATATAATCAATTATGTCTATAATCCTTATTTTTTTAATTACAAAATATGTAAAACAATTGACACAAAATTATTCTGTATTTAATCAGGGATTTTGAGTTTTCATTCACAATAGTCTCACAAAATTTAATATGATTGTCTCCAATATATACTAAAAATAATAATTATTCAAAAGACATAATGGATCATATCCATGTTTTTAATTAAAAAATAATTTTTCAAAAGGCATAAGTCATAGTCAATTATATCCCTTCTTTCTTTTCTTTTTTTTTTTAATATATCCCTTGTTTCTATATTTCTTTAAATTGTGTGGATGGAAAAAATAGAAATTTGGTAAATAATTTATCTTGATTTTTTATTTTCTTACCAAATAAATTATTTTAATTCAAATCATTCATTCATTTTCATATTTCTTCCATGTATATTGTATGAAAAAAAAAAGTTTTTACTCTCTTTCATCTCTTTTCTTTCTTTTTTGTGACAAGTTGATTGATTAATACTAGATGTCTATAAAAAAATATCATTATAACCCTTCATTTATAATAAGGTGGTTAATTTATTAAATTTATTATAGTAAATCAATTAATATTTTAAAAATTATATAAATAAAAAATTTTGATTGAACATAACTGTAAAACTAAAACTATTTTACTGTGCATCTAATTAAACTTGTAAGAAATATATTCTAATTAAGGTTTTTTGAAAATTAATTTCAAGGTTATAATAAGCTAAAACCAATGTATTATATTCATACGTTTATTTTATAGGAATTGTGGTTTCCTTGAAAATACGCTATCATTATGAAACTATAACCAGTGATTTTACTTGCAATCCAGGGGAACTTTACATAAAGTTAAAAACAATCTTTTAAAAATAATAATTTTAATAACTCAAATCCTAAACACCGCAATAAATAAAAAATAACTATTAAATATCAATGTAAAAATTTTGTATACTAATATATACAGATTTACCTCATAATGGAGAAAATCAAATAACAATATATAAAAGATAGACACTATAGACTAAAATAAGTAATATAAATTGTTAGAAATCAATACATGCTGCACTAATCGAAAAAAGTTGAGAAGGTATGAATTATTCAGAAACAAAAATCTCACTTTACCCTTTGGTGTTAGACTAATTTTTTTATGGTTGTCTTTGAGAAACTTATGTCATTCTCAGTGCACCAGATAGCACTCATCTTTCTTCTTATATGCTTTGTCCGCCACCATTAAGATTACATTTATATATTTAGCTACCTTCATGATATAAACCTTGTATATAATTGTGGTTGGATATTAATTAATTATTTTTTATTATTATTTTGTAATTTAAAATATGTTATTTATGATATTTAAATATGATTATAATAAGATCGATTTTGTAATGAGTTATCATAAAAAACTCATTTGGGTCTTTCTCTATCCTGAAAGATTATAAATTTGTTATTACATTAAACAAATTAATTAATACACATATTCTCTATAATAAATCCTTACAAGTTGGATAGTAAAACCCTCACAAGAGCTCCAAAGAGTATGTGTTTATGAAGAGCAAATAGAGCTCTAATTCAATATATACAAAATGCCCATGATTTTGTATCTATTGATCTAATGTTCATTTTATTTTCATAATATAATATATATATATATACACACACGAAGTGCATATTATTATTATTATTATTATTATTATTATATATAAAAGATGTTTAAGTCATATATTCTTTAAAGAGTTTAATGTGTTAGAAAATTTACAATAGCTCACGTATCATATTCAAACAGCTAATCTAGATCTTTTAATGTGTAAAACTTTTTATACTACCAATATATGAGTCATTTTTTTCTTTAAATAATAAATATATAATTAATATAAAAAAATAAAAATATCATTTAAAAATGTAAGATATATTACAAACACATGACTTTATAAGTTGAATACTAGCGAAACTAGACCCGCAATTACGTGGACCTATCTATGTGTTTGAAATAGCTAGGGTAAAATAGAGTTGGTAGCGATAGTCGCACCTCTTAGAAATTTTCTAGAAAGTTGAGATTGATGCGGCTAGAGGAAGATAGATTATTAGTGCCTGTCACATCGATGTGAATTTTTCCAAAGGGTTGTGGTTGACACGGTTGAAGGGAAACAAAATCTATAGTGTCATACACTCCTTTATGGTCTTTTCCCATGAGGTTTTGGTTGACTCGACACGAGGAAGCCACACATGTGAGACCTTTTTTCCTTTTGGTTGACGATTTGACGTGATTAGAGAGAGACAACATCAGTAATGTGAACCACACCTGTGTGACCTTTTCCACACGATTATAGTTGACACGATTAGAGGAACACGAAAATAAGTAAGACCTACACTTGTGTAGCATTTCAATGGTCAATTAATCTTATTAGGATCTATATTAGAAACATATGATAATATGTGTTGGCAGTATATTATTAATAGATTATAGACTAATATTGGAATAGAGGGAATAAACTGTGTATCCAAGGATGCAACTCTAATATTATGTAGCATTAACATTTTAATGATGATGATTATTTAGTTTTGTTTTAGATTCCCAAATTATTCAATGCATTAAATGACAAGTTAAACTTATTTGAAGTAATCGTTAGTTTATAGGGATGAAAATTGTATTGGTGTTTCATTTTCTATTTCAATCAATAAATAAGAGTCATATCATTTAATGATTTTTTTTATATTTTATATAACTCATTAAATAATATGATGTATTTATTAATTGATTGAAATACCGAATAATTTTATAGTCTTTTTATGCATTAATTAATTTAAACTAGATCCATATTTTATTTAGTAATAATCTCATGAATGATTATGACTATTAAGTTCTCTAATTTAGTAGTCTGAAATTGGTAATTGATAATTATAAATTTGGCAACATTCATTTTCATCTTAGAATATACTTCATCTGAATAACCAATCAATGTGATATCAATATATGTGCTTTATTTATGTGAACAGTTTGCGAAATTTGCCAACCTATCAAATTATTTGCAGGAGAAGATTCTCACTAATTCATTAGTATCTATCAAAATTATTATTGTTTAAAATACATTGTTTAAAGTAGTTGAGATAAGCATAATTTTTATAAGAAGAAGTTTGATGTGATGGAATACAAAAGTTATTGAAAAATAAATGGACATAAAATATAAGTAGACATAAAATCAGTAGATGTTTTTAATGATAAGCATAAAATAAGTAGATATTCTCTAATATTATGCTACCACCAATTAATATTATGACATTCCTACAATATTGGTTGTAGTATAAAATAAGTAGATAAATGAACTGGAAAAAATATTCTTAGTTAATATAAAACTAATTTTTTTAAAAAAATGTAGTTATTCTCTAACTAATTTTTAGTAGTATTTTTCTTTAACTACAAAAATATTAGTAGATAATTCATAATTAATTAGTTTAAAAAAACTACTAAATTTTTAGTAGTTAAAATTCATAATAAATCTTTAAAATTACAGTGTGTCATTAGCTTTAGTAAGTCCTCTCATTCATTCATATCAATAATGATTGGTAAAATATATATTTATGATACCAACTAGAATCACAATATAAGATTTCATTGACATTACCTTAGTTGTGAATTCAAGCAACTTGAGATTTATTATCATCTAATTTTATCATAATATAAGATCTATCACTAGCTACGTTGGACTAATGCAACTTAAAGTCCACTGTCAATCATTTTTCTTGATCACAACATAAGGTTCATGATTCGTGAAAATATAACCACTTAAAATCAATCTCATCTTACATAGTACTAATAGTAGACCTAGAGGTCTGAATATCATACCCAAAGGAACAATTATGTTTTCAAAACAATCAAATTAGAATAAGCTAAATGGGTTCTTAAAAAGGTTCCAAATTATAGTTAATAATAAAATTAAAGTAAATAAAAAATATGTGAATAGGTTGTTAGTTTATCATTTTAAGAACCATTATGTCATCATTTCATATTATCTTTACTCCTAACCTCTAGTTCATTAAAGTCTTGTTTAACTTATCTGATTACTAATCATGCCTCTTAAAAAGTATTTAATAAGTGGTAGTGGTTTGAAAATCCTTTTTCACTTGAGGGTTTGTCTAAGGTTTGAGTAAAAAAAGTTTTAACCACGAGAGGTTTAATAATGGTTTATTAATCAAATTAGGAGTTCGCATGTATTTACAAAATTCAATTACTAAATAAAAACAGTTGATAACCATCCATTAATCAATCAACTATCATTATCATTGGAATATCTAGTCTAACAACTATAAAGCACACAATAGTAATTTAATCAAATATATAAACAAAATGTAATGAATAAGGAGAATTGGGTTCACAAATAGTCCTACATTGTAACTATAGCCTAAATGAATGTCTATATGGTAGAACTATAAACATATTACATGTCTTAATATGTATGTATGTATATAGGCCTAGAGAGAAAAAAAGAGAGACAAGAAAAATAAAGAGTAAAAATAGGTAGAGTGAGAAATGGAACAAAAAGAAAATCCAATTTTTTAAGGTTTTTTTATATAAAATAAAATGTTAGGCTCCATTCGGGATGGTTCTGAGTTTCTGGTTTTTGGTTTTGAAATATATTTTGAAAATAGAAACATATTCGGCAAAAATGATTTTGTTTTAGTTTTTTACTTATTTTCAAAATAATTTTCACTCAATTTTAAAAATAATAAAATTTGGTTTTCAGATTTCTGTTTCTATTTTTATTTAAGCTCATTATTTGACGTCATTTGTCATCATTGACAATCGCCTCTGATCACCATTTGACGTCATTTGGAAAATCTAGAAATAAAATTATACTAGTTTCTACAAGATTAATTAGATCTAAAAGTAGATTAATATAATATCTTGTAAGAAAATATTTAATACAAATAAAATCTTTATTTTATATTATCGGTATTTTTATAATAAATAATTTTATTAACTATCAATTTTTTATAAAAAAATAAGATTCATATCAATGAATTTTGATAATTAATATTTTAATTTGATTTATTTTCCAAATTTTTTTAACTTATATATATATATATATATATATATTATTTTAGTTTAGCGGGTACCAGCGGATACGGGTACTATGATACTCGTACCTGTGTCCGTTAAGGAACGGGTAGAAAAAAATCCGTACCCATTTATACTATCCGTGTGAATATTTTTGCGGGTATTATCTATGGGTATGTGTGGGCGCGAATTTTTTTGTCATCCCTAACCACCACCTTCGATCGCCAGTCATCTATCACCACCTTCGATCGGCATCGACCAACCGTCACCTTCAACGACTGTTTCAATGACTACCTCCAACTAGTGTTTTGTTTAAGATTTGAAAACAATGTTTTAAATTTGAAAACAAAAACAATATTGCTTTTAAAATTTTGAAAACTTAAAACCAAAACTAATTTTTATTTTTATAAATTTCAAAACTAAAAACAAAAAATCACTCTTAACGAGGCCTTAATTTCTTAATTTTTTTTTCAATTGTTTATTTAATGCAATTTATCATTTTAATAAAACCAAAGAAATAAATTAAATATAGTGGCATAATGGATATTTTATTGTATCAATATCCAAGGACAAAATGAGAAACACCTAACAAGTTGTTTATGTTTTTCGTCCTTTTACACTACTTTTTTGTCCTTTTATTCTATCAGTTTCCTTTCTCTCTGCTCTCACTCTATCGAGGTAGTCTCCTATATCATTTTCTACTTCTTTTTTTTTTTTTTTTCACTTCATTTTATGTTGTTTCTCTAACCAATAGACAAACTATGCTATTCTTCTTTTCTCATTGGTGAAAAACTTTAATCTTTATAATCAAGAAACCTTTAGCATTGCTGGAGAGTTGTGCATAAAAAACAAAAAAAATAGATGAAAAAAGGTGAGGTGGGTAAAGGGGAAATGGTGACTCAAACTTATTATATTGTGAATTTTGTTTTAGTCTATATTATATTTTTATTTTTTTTCTAATAAATTTTTTATTTTGTTTTTTATTTCTAAACCTCTTTAGAGACATCACTTTAAAAGTTTTTAAAAATGGTTTACATAACACTTTAGGGAAAAAAAATAAAAATTTATTAGAGATCAAATAAAAAAATTTATTAAAAAAAAATAAAATTCATTAACTTATGAAGTACAAAAACATATTTAAGGAATCAATTTGGCTTTAGTAATGAAAAGCCTCATGATCTAGTAAAAAACATGTGTTTATGTATGTGAGAGGGATTGTTTGGAATAGTTGATTTGGTAAAGGAACATGATTTGTGTGGATAGATGAGTAAAATGGATGGTTTAGAGAATGCTCTGGTATAAGAATAATAGTTACCTAATGTGGATGAAAAGGGGAACCTATAGGACCAAGGAAATGAAAAAGTAAAAATAAATAAATTAGGATTTAGTTTTATAGTCATTCCGTTTTTGCCTTTGGGTGTTGATACATTAATGATCAATTCTACCGGTATTTAATTAATATGTTTTGTTTCCTCTATTTATTAAAATGACAAATTTCACTAAATATATATTTTTATAGATTTTTTTTTGAGAAAAAAAGAATTTAAGCATATTATTTTTTATAAAAAAATAAAAATGACATTAAAAATAGTATTTTTTTTTCTCATTCTCACTCTATCTATTTTCACTCTTTAGATCTCTTTTCTCTCTGCTCTCCTTTTGTTCTTTCTCTCTTTCTATCCCATTCTTTTGTGGTCATTTTATTGTAAATTAAAGAAATCAAATAGTTAAATAAGTTTCAAGGTATAATTTAACTTAACTATCTTTTAAAAAATGAATATATCAATTTTCATCACTAATAAACAAAAATAAATATGTATTTAAGTCTCTGTATATATATAAAGATTATGTATAAAGTTTTTTTTTTCTTTTCTTCTATTGAGTTCTTACCATAACTTGATTTTGTATGTTGTTCATATGAGAAGAAATTTCCACGCTCCATAGCCTTCAAAAGCACATGACAAGTTTTTCTTTCTTATAAAAACTATAAAAATAACTCAAATTTTAAAGTTGAATTCTTAAATATAACACTTTGTATCTAAAATATCCAAGTACAAAATTTATAGTTGGTGAAGAACTTAAAAGAAGTCGGAGCCCAAGTACACAAAGATTCTCCTGAGTATTATCTTTCGTTAAGTTTTAGTGATTAATGTAATATATCTAATATTACATTCTCTCCTAATATTTTTTTGGTTTAATTTATTATTAAAGCAAACAAGACAACTTTTTTTTTATTGTTTTTGTGTGAGCTTTTATTATTATTAGCTAGATACCATTTATTGAAAGTATGGGCGTAATGTTACTCATTAATCTAAATATTTATTTAATTTATCTTAAAAAATAGTAAATCATTATGATTTTTGTAACCAGTGTTATAAAGGTATTTTTTTTTATTGAAATGATATGAGAATGCATTTTTTACAAATTCCTTTTTTTTTTTTACTTTTACTTCTTTAAATTATGATTTTTCTATTTCTAAATTTGAAGAAACAATTAATTAAGATACCAAAATACGCTATGTTTAGATTTGAAATTTTTTTTATGTAGATATATATTCATAAAATTAATTTAATAAATGCTAAATACACATATAAAAAGAAAAAAATATAATATTTTGAAGAAATAATTTAACACAATTAAATTTAATATACAAATCAATGAAGAAATCAAATTACTTTTCCTTTTATATGTGCATTTAACATCAAATTAGTTTTATGAATACTACATAAAAAAATGAACAAACCTAAAGATAACAAAATTTGGGACGTTGAATAATCTTTTCTTCAAATACAGAAACAGAAAAATCACAATTTGAAGAAGTAAAAGTAAAAACAAATGTTATCTGTAAAATTGTGTTTTTGTATCCTTTTCAATAAAAAAAATGTTTCCTTTTAGTCCTTTAACCACTACCTATAACGGTACAGGATGATAAAACTCACAATTATTTACTTTTTAAAAATGTTTATATTAAAATAAGTGAAATTATATCAATACTTTCAATAAATATTATCTAATAATTATAAAAGCTGCCAAAAAAAAGCAACAATAAAAGTTCTCTACTTTATTTGCTTTAATAATATATTTGAACAATAAAATATATTTAATATTTTATATACATTACAGTAATTACTAAATCTTAAAGCAAGTTCTATGTATCTCATTATTGTGTACTTGGACTCTAACGTTCTCGTGAGTTTTCCACCACCTATAAATTTCATACTGAACTTTGGTACAAAGTGTCATCTCAAGAATTCAACTTCAAAATTGAGTTATTTTATAGCCTTAGCGGAAGAAAATGTTCTCTTGTGTTTTTTAAGGTTAAGGGACGTGAAAATTCCTATTCTTTCACTATGAGCAACATGCAAAATCAAGTTATGGTCAGAACTCAATAGAAGAAATAAAATATCTAAAAAATTACTAGTTTAAAAGACGAGTTAAAAAGAAATTATTTTCCTTTATTTCTTTCTATGTTGAGTCAACACTTTACTAGACTCTATTTGATATATAAAACAATTGTTGCACTTGATAAATAAAATATCACATAATAAAACAAAATTCAAGAGTTTTGTTACTAATTAAACCACAGTAAAATGTTGAAAAGAAAGTGTACAAAAATATTTTGATAGAAATGTGACACAAGGTGTAAAAGACTCACTACCAAAGAAAGATAATAAATACACCCCTCCAGTAAATTTTGAAAAATGATATATTGATAAATTCTTTAATGTTTATTTTTGCACTTAATTATATTATTATTCCATAAAAAAGATATAACCTAAAATTTTGTTTGGTGACTCAGCTTGATTGTGTTGTACTATTATTTCTTCAATATTGTAATATGTCGAAGACAAATGTACGTACCTTTAATTCCTTATTTTATATTTCATAGTGTTGTAATACACCTTTAGCTTATCTGCCAGCAGCAAATGCAAATGAACCCTTTAGACTTACATGTTCTACTCATGAAATTTCAATTACTAAGCTAATAATTGTAGCTTCAATATCATTATATTATTCTTCTGCTAATACAAAATTAATTAGCAAAATGGGAAAAAAGAGTAGAGAAAATGAGGTCCCACTTCGTTAAACAATAGAACTTCATATTGTAGAAATCACGAGATGATGTCAAACTTAAATCAATATAAAAGCTAAGAAAAAAAAAGGTGAAATACCTGGAGATTTACAATGTCAACTTTACCCCCTACCAAAGTGCCTTCAGATCAAGTTGCACACTACTAGATTCATTCGTAAACTACATTGAGATTTTGATTCATATATATATATATTCCCTTAATGACTTGAAATATGCTTATAGATTTATATTTTAAGTTGGTTAGATATGTATCTATAGCATAATCTAGCTATTAATTGGCGATAGATAAAACAAACACAGATCCATCACACTAAATTCTACTATGCTGTATTACCCGTCCAAAGTAGTAGCATACTTATTGAACTTAACAACACACACGCCACATTTATTAATTAGGATTCTACATAAAACTAGTTTAAAGAGTACTCACGTTGAAGGACTATTTGTTTTGAAAGAGAAGCAAAACATGTAGGTAACTTCTATTGATGAGTCTAATGTAACATGTCAAATTATAAATACATTCAAGAATTACTTGAATAGAAAAGATTTTGCCACACTTAAGTTTAAGACATAAATCAATCCCAGAAAGCCAGTTTGAATGGTAAAGATTAGGGACATGCATTAAGGAATCACACAAATTATTTGCAATATTTATAAGGAAAAGGAGCCACGTTATTACCTATTCCCAAGCATTGATTACACTATATCTTCTTATTTGCGATGCTTCTTATTACTTGAACTCATCTCCTTTGGAGGCGGTGCATCCTGTACAAAAATGTTGTAATTTTGGTACACATTTGTACTAATATTAATCAACAAAATATATTAGTCTGAGACTTGTAATGGTACTGTTATTATAAGGACTTATTTGCATCGTGCTAGTATCTAAGGACATGCATGCAAGCCTATAGTTGAGGGAACAAAATCAAGAAAGAAAGAAAAATGTGAAAGAGATTGAGTCTTAGAAAACTTTTTGAAGAATAGATATATTTATAAAGAAAAAATACTAATAAAGTTGAGACCAAGTCAAAAAAATTATATATTTTTTATTAATATTCTGGGGTCAAGTCAAAATAATAAAATAAGATTTGGTCAAAATAAATATGTATTTTTATTAACAATAAATTAATTTAAAATATATTTTAAAATTAATTAATAAAGTTATCCAATCAAAATATGGTGATACTGTCCTTTAAAGTCTCAAGATATAATTTCTAATATAGTATGTTTTGGATTTTTTTTTCTTCCAATGTTTACATGAAAAAGAAAATGTGATTTTAATTGAAAAACAAATGAAACTAGTTTCCCATATAATAATAAAACACCTTAATTAATTATTCTAAATTTCCTTTTTTTTAAATTTATTTTCTAAAAACGATTTTTCTTTTATTTTCATTGACTTTTTTCTTCTACTTCTTTCATTAAAGGGCAATTTGACAAAGTATAATATTTATATTTGTTATTATTAAAAATCAATGTATATGTTTTTTTAACAGTCAGATCACTTGATCTTCCTTCACCAATTGTGAAAAATGACCTCTTAATCATCTAATTTTTATTTTTAATTAATACAAATTTTACCAAAAATTTTAACGCTTCAGTTTTTTTTTTTTTTTTTTTTAAGAATTGAGTGCTTCAGTTAAAAATGTAGCTTGAAATATACACATACTATGAAAAATTACTTTTAATTATTTAATAAATGAAATTTTAGTTTTCCATCTAATCAAAGACCTTTTCTTAGAATATATTTTCCGAATCCATTCTCCCTTTCCCTCATAATTAACTTTTTTCTTTATTTTTTTATTAAAGGACAAAAACAACGAACTAACGATAATTTTTAAATTAATTAATTGTTATCCTTAGTTAACCAGAAAATTAGTTCACATTTAATGCTTTCTTTGGATACTATAGATTAAAACTTTCACACATATGATAAAGTTATTTTCACGGCAAAACAAATGACACTTAATTTAGTTTTCAATCTAGTAACACAATTTGGTTTATATTTCCTTATTCTCCAATTTTCTTTAAAAAGAATTCTTTTTATACTCTCGTAGATATTTTCTTTTATTATAAGGTAATTTTTTGAAAATGATTTCAAATATTTCTTTTAAAAAAAGTTAGCTCTCTTGAAAACATAAGCATTTAAAATATAAATATTTCAAATCATGTGTCAAAGAATATCAATGAGAGTATAAAAAGAATATTTATATTTTGAAAATATATTAAATATTCCTTTTGTGTTCATATATTTTTTGGCTAGCTTAATTATCAGCAAATCTAAGTTCTCCGTATTTATATGTAAGCTTTTGATAGAAAATCATAGACTAATATGAACATAATATTTAATTTTCATCGTCAAAATTTAGGGGTACTATACTTCTTCTATCTTAACAAATCCAAAACAAAAATTTTAAAATATCAAGATTTAACACAACGAAAACAATTTTAAGGACGTAATGTAAAATTAAATAATTTATTAACAACTTGAAACTTATTTTAAATAGTTACATGAATTAATTCCAACACACATTATCAGTTAATTTTTACAATCTAACTACAAAGACTTAAAAGATAAAGTATTTTTTCTATTGAATACCTAATGAAGAGGGGAAAAAATATGTATCATCTATGAATTTTTGAGATTCAAAAGTTATTTAAAATATGCATGCACACAAAATCATGTAATTATATGTTTTATTCCTTTTAAATGATTACTTATGGTCGATGAAAACCTACTTATTGGCAATTGTAACTCTGAGTTTGGTAAGGTCCTTGTCGAACTTAGAGATGAGATAACACTCTTGTTCTCTCCCCCATTTTTTAGTTATAGTTAGCTATCTTAACATGTATTACACTTTAGAGTTTTGATATAATTAATTACAAGATTGTACTTATTATTATAAGGTACAAACTTATATTGAGAGCTATCAAAATAGACTTGACCTACGAATCTACAAGATGGGTCATAGTGGACTCTAGAGAAGGAGATCTAAATAGAAACAAACATTTTTGTTAAATGCATTTGGCCTAGGTTGGATTTAATAAAAGTATATAATAATAATACTAATATATTGTTAAAAAATATATGAAATTATAATAAGGCCTTAAAGTTGTTAACATATGTGATAAATTTATTTTTTAACTGTATTTTTGTGGTCATATTTAATATATGTGAGTAAAGAAAGAATGCATATCTATTAAAAAGACTCACTGATTGGTATATATATGTTTCGCCTTAGGCAAATACTTTAGAAATTGGAAGAAAAAAATAGAAATACTATTTGATGAAAAATGCTAAAATAGGACAATTGTGCTCATTTTAGTACACCCGTGTTACAGAGGAACTTACTCCTTTTGTTATAAATTAAAGCAAAAATAGAAAGCAGTGGGGTTTGACTTTGGCTCTGAACAAGGAATAAACCTATGGACTGAAAGTGGGGAATAATGGAAGAGCAGGGAACTGAGAGAGAAACACATTGCATCAAATATGTAATTCCTTATTATTTCCATATTATGTAGTGTATTATTTCTAGGATGTTTACTTTAGTTTATCCATGGCTAACTTATCTCTTTCCTAGGTTGTGATGTAAATTGCTTTGAAATCCCCTATTTACTATGTAATGAAATTCAGTGATTAAATTTTCCATTATTTTACTTAACAAAATTAGTTACTTTGATTTCTTAGTCATTTAGATATATTGAATCATGAAATGATTGGGTATATTATGATACAAATGAACAAATTTATTAAGCAAACTTCCAATCAACTAATGAACTTAATCAACCTTTTTGCAAACCAATCCTGACTATTAATAGAATTCATGTATAATCAATTGAAAAAAACATTTAGAGTTAAAATGTTTGTGTATGTATGAACAACCTACAACAACTTTGGTAGGTATTGATAATCATTGAATGGTAAAAGTTGAATCGCTTGGTAAATAGGCGTAGAATATTGCAATTGAAACGACAACTCTAGGCTTTTAGTCTTGAACCCAAATCTTGTTACTCATTATTTATTTGCACTCCACTCCTTATTTGAAGACCAAACAAACACTCGCTAAACCTATCAATTACCTATATTTTTTTTTTACTATTTGAATTAAATTAAGAGAGAATTACTTTTAATCCTTTGGTATAATATTTAGGCTTAGGACCATTGTAATTATTGCGCAATGTATGTTTGCCATTGTAACTATTTGGGTATAATATTTGTGTTTTCTATTATATATAGATTTCAAATAATTTATATAAGAAATAAATAATAAGTTATATAAAATGAGGTATTAATAAATAACAAATTAAAAATAATAAAACACAATCATAAAATTAAGAAAAAGAAGCTACATTCGTGGCCAACTTGATACAAGCAGACATTTATTTCTTAGAGAAAAAATTAACAATCAAAATTACTATTTTGATATTTTAATAAAAAAAATTGAATTTTGATTTTTTTAATAGTTCATTTTGGCCTAGTAGCGCAATAAGGGCTAAACATGGCTTAAAACATACAGTCTGAATAAAATATGGGTCTTTGTACCATCTGTGCAAGCAACAATGTGATTTTCTTCCATGATATCCATTAATTTTTTACAATAACATTGACCTTAACAAGAATTTATAAGCAACATGCGGACCTCTTCTAAAAAAAATAGTCAACCTTTATGAGTGCGTTAACTAAAGTAGTTATTGACATATTTTTTGCACCATTTAAATTTTTTTTAAAAAAATTGATGTTAAAGAAGCATATAATCATTCAACTCAAAGACATGATCATGCTAAAGAAACAATATTGTGAGTGTGGAGTTTTTTAAGCATTCCAGTATCTTTGTCTCACATCATAGTATCTTGTGTCTATATTAACATCAACCACTATGTGTTCATTAATGAGTTTACTCTCTAAAAAACATAATTTGGCTAGTGGAATTCTTTGGGCTACGTCAACATAATGTCTCATAAGTGGCCCTTAATTGGTGTCAAATCCAGCAACACGTCAAGCATCTAATAATTGAAAATATACTTGGATTAGAAATGAAATGGATTGAAAATAGTCACAACAAACAATTACATGTTTTTACTGTAGACATGTGGGCAACTTTATACAACTAATTGCCTAAATTTAAATTATTAAGTGATGAGTACAAAATACACATACAAGTCAAGCAAACAATACACAATAGTAATAGTAAATCTTAAGTCTAGGTATCGTACCCATGAGATTAGAATATGAGATACTAAGAATTAAAAATTCTAATATTTTCTTAGGTAGTAAACTAGAGAGTATTTGAAGTGCAAAAAAAAAAAATTAAGGTAAAGAAAATAAAAATAATGGACTAGACGAGGTTTTGAATTTGGAATGTTAAAGTCATGTTTTCTTATGTAATTTACCACCCTCATTAGTTGATTACCAACTCGCTCCTCTGAAATAATCAATTCCTCATGATCAAGCAAGACTATCTTAACTTTCTAATGGATATCTCTATTTGGTTATGTAGAAATCTAATACTAATTAGGGTTAAGAAAGAGAAAAGAAGTTGAAAGTTCGATCATACACATACATTAAAAGCTATAAAACTTCTTTTTGTCATACAATGAATTTTAACCTATTGTTTTACAATGTGTCTATTAACCAATTTGGGGTAGTCCCTTAATCAATACACATTAACTCTGACATAAAAAAATTGATTATACATCTAATGAATTATTAAAATAATAAAATGATATAATCTTGAAAAAAAAATATGCAACAATTAATTAAAAAATAAATAGAGGGAATTCCATATAGAGATACATCATAATCCAAAAATATTACAAGAAAAAAAAAATAAAGAATGGCAAGAGAACCTCATAGACAAAGTCCCTTATTATGACTAACCTCTACCAATTTTGCTCCTCATCCTTGAGTCTGCTTTAATTAAACTGAGGTTAAACCCTCAAATACTAATACAAGGACAAAACTTAAAACTAAATAAAAGAATCTTAAAAAAAAAAAAGAAGTCCCCTTGAAAAACCTAACTTTTTGCTTCATATATAACTCCAATGCGATTGTACTCATTTTTAGGTCCATAGGCCTTGAAATGTAGGCTAAGCATGACGTGTTAAAATAAACAAACCAATGCTCATTTTATAGAAACACAAAAATTAACTTTTATTAGTTATTTTTCACATCATTTCAATATAAAGACATTAATTAACCTATAATAACGTACAAAGTTAGATAATCATAATATTAAAATATAACAAAAGACATAAAATTCAACCTAAAATATCATGAAAAAATAACTAATTTGGATTTATCACTATGCTTCGTTGGCTAACCGCAATCTGACCTATCTAATCACATATTTAGAGGCTACTTTCTCTAAACTTGACAAACTTATGTTCAAATCGATGTAAACATGTTATGTATTATGTGAAAATAGAAAAAATTACCTCGCTTTAAAATGTACCAATGCTAGAAGAGTGCAAAAGTATATTGAACGTTGACATTTACCCATTGTTTGTAAATATTGCATTAGCTTGACATTGTTAAATTTAGTTGATTGCTATGTGACAAATGCAATAAACATGATCAATATTTGGTGGTTGCCAGAAAGAAGATACTTCATGAACTGTTGATATAATTGGGATGACGGTCTCATTTTAGGCGTATCCCTTTTTTTTGTGTGTGTTACATGTTGCCTAATTTTTGCCAAGAACAAAAACTAGTCAAATAATGTTTCTCCTTTGACAATTGCAAATGCAAACAAAAGAATACAACTATTTTTTTTTTGTGCTGTTGTAATTAACAAGGTGCATTTATATGGTTTTGCACTGCGTCAACTGCATGTTTAAATGTCCAAAATGCATGCTTAAATTATTTGAAGTGATTGTTGACAATGATGTCAACGCAATTGTCTGTAGTTTCAATTTCATATTAGATCTAGGACATTCCTTATCATCCACTTGAACAACCTAGTAAAGGAATCTTCTGATTATTCCTAATCACCAAATACCTTAGCTAAAGCTTTTTGTTTTGCAAGTCAAGCCTTGCAGTATGAGATTGTATAAATTAAGTCATTACAAATTCTTTTTTGAATTATTGATATCATTTCAAATCATGTCTAAAAAATTACAATACGTTTTTTATGCAGTTATTTAAGTACTAAAAAATTATATACACAGTTGTGAAAAAAATACAAAGGATGTGACTGCTTATAATATCAATCGTAAGCTTTTCGTAATCTTGTGTAAATGTAACATGTAGTTGCATTTTGTTATGATCCATTTATTTTACCTTTGGTATAGTATGACTCTCATCCTCCAATGACAACCGTTTGCATAATTTGAAAACACTATTATATATAAACACTATATAACATAGTAATCTACAAATATTATACGCCAAGAAAGTATTATGAATCTGATAGACTAATAGTTTAAAAAAAAGATCTAGCCATGATAGACTAATAGAAACACAAATAAATGCGCATAATAAAGTCACAGTTGTTATTGTTATGGAATAAAGTAGAGGTGTGAGGAAACTCTTTTGAAGGAGTCGTAATTAATTTTATCTTTTTCGATTGGAAATTAAAAATTAAAAAGGCTCATTTATTACTTTATGTTAACTTTACTTTTTGTTTTTTATAGATAAAAATTAAAGTAATTGATTTTATTTTTATACATACAATTTTTTAAATCCATTATACTTTATGTGCTAAAGAGTAAAAAAGTAAAATAAATACAGAAATAAGGAGTAAAATAAATTTAAAGTTATACATATAAAAAGCAAATGAGTTTGTTTACCTGTAAGTAAAAGATAAAATTAGTAATTGTATAAATATTAAATCAGTAATTTTTCCTTTCGTTTTCCATTTCAAAGAAAGGTATTTTTTCATTAGGTTACACATTTTATTTCTTCTCTACTCTTCTCAGTCAACATAAATTTGTTTTTCTCTCACTTTGTCATTTTATTTTATATTCTCTCTATTCTTGTTCAATCAAATTAGTAAATTAAGTATAAAACATATCTCTATCAATGTATACAAGTTTTTTTTTTTTTTTAAATTTCCTTCTATTGAGTTCTTACCAAAACTTGATTTCACATGTTGATCATGGTGAAAGAAGGAATTTTCACATTTCTTAGTCTTCAAAAACACATGACAAGTTTTTCTTCCTTAAAGACCGTAAAAATAACTCAATTATTTAAAGTTGAATTTTTGAATATGACATCTTGCATCCAAATCCCCGTACGAAACTTATAGGTGGTGAAAAACTCAAGACAACATCAAGGTCAGCACAAGTAGAAAAGTTTAAAGCAAATTATATATAAAAAAAGATGTTATAATTATCTATAGGTCTTTTTTTCAATATAAATAGTATTTTTTTCAATATATGAAACCTTTTTCTTAATAAAATTTATTAATAAATAACTTTTTATTGATAGACCTTGAGTTGATCCTGAAAAATATTAGGATCCAAGTACATATGAACGAGATAAATGGACATTGGTTTACTTAAGCGTCACCTCATAAATTTTAGTGATTAATGTAATATATTTAATATTAAATATATTTTCTCTCCTAATATTTTTTCTTAAATTTATTATTAAAGAAAATAAAAAAGATAGCTTTTTTTGCTTCCTTTTTTTAAGATTATTATTATTATGATATTATTATTATTATTATTATTATTATTATTATTATTATATAATCTTTATTCAAAGTATTCACATAATTTCACTTTTTTAGGGAGATATAATTTCACTTATTAATCTGAATATTTTACTAATTTATTAAAAAAATAATTATATTTACTAACTAGTGCATTGGTTAAAAAACTAAAAGGAGAAAATTTTATTAAAAAAAGTGAGAATGCATTTTTAAATATTTTTATTATTTTTTACTTTTAATTATTTAAATTATGATTTCCATATTTAAGTAAACAATTAATTAACATACCAAATTTTTCTATGTCTAAATTTGTAAATTTTTTATGAAGATATATTCGTAAAATAATTTAATGTTAAATACACATATAAAAAGAAATAATTTTATTATATTTTGAAGAAATAATTTAACAGATTTAAAGTAATACATAAATAAAAGAAGAAATCAAATTACTTTCTTGAAAATAACTATTTTTTAAGTAAAGATTAATTAACTTACTTTAAATATGTTAAATTATTTCTTCAAAACATAATAAAAACTTTTCATTTTAAATTTACATTTAACATTAAATTAATTTCAATTAATTCATCTACATAAAATCATCTAACATAGTAAAACTTGGTATGTTAATTAATTGTTTATTCAATGTAGAAACAGAGAAATCCCTTTTTAAAGAAGTAAAAGTAAAAAAACTGAATTAATTGCTATATGTAAAAATACATTCTCTTATAATTTTTTATTAAAATAATCTCCTTTTAGCTCTTTGATGTCTTCAGGACACTGGTTAGTAAACGTCATATTATTTACTTTTAAATATAAATTAATGAAAATAATTAGTAAAATATGAATACTTTCAATAAACATTATCTAATAATAATAAAAGCTTGAAAACAGCAAACAAAAAAAGTTCTCTAGCTAGTATTGTTTTCTTTAATAATAAATCTACACAAAAAAATATTGGGAGAGAAAATACATTTAATATTAGATATATTAGATTAATTAATCACTAAAATTTACAAGACGACCCTTAAGTAAATCATGTTTTATGTATCTTATTACTATATACTTGGCTCCAACTTAACTATTATAAGTTATCAACTAACTCTAAATTTCCTACTTGAGCATGGATACAAAGTGTTATATTCAAGAATTCAACTTCAAAATTTGAGTTATATTTATAGCCTTTAAGAAGAAAAAGTTGCCTTATACTTTTGAAGGTTAAGGGTGTGAAAATTCCTTTTTTTACTATTATTAACATGCAAAATCAAGAAAGAACTTAGTAGAAGAAAAATTTTCTTAAAAATTTCTAGTCTAAAAGAAAAAATAATAACGGATCTAGAACTCTAAGTCAGGAAAATGACCAAATTGAAAAGCAAAAAAGAAAATTAAAAAAATCATATAAAAAGCAACACATATTGAGAAAAAAAGATATAATTGAAATTTTAGATTAAATATTTAAATAAAAACTGATAAATACATAAACTAAATAACAAATTAAAAATAATTAGTTCAAGTATATACCATTAAAGAATAAAATATAGACATTGAGAATACTGGATTCAAATTAATATATAAAATTAAGTGATGAAAATTTTAAAAATATAAAAATTAAGAGTAGAAAATTCAAATATATAAAATTAGACCAAATATTGATATTAAATATTTAATTAGATGTAATTTTTTTTTTCAAACGGGGGGAGTGCAAAATATGTATCCTGCCACACACCAAAGCATATAGGAAAAAAATATCTCTTCCTTTATAATTTGATTCTCTATTAACCAGCATTTTATCAATTCCGTCTTATTTTATTTTTCCTAGTGCCTAGCGAGAACTCTCTAAAATCCAAACCTTAAGCATATGTGCTAGCTAATGTAACAGTTAACCCTAATTAGACCCAATGACAACCCACTTTTGTCATAAGAGAGAATTGACTACATATTACAAACTTACATATTCTACTCATGAAATTTCAATTACTAATCTAATAATTGGAGCTTCAATAACATTATGGTTTTCATAAAGCGAAGCAATAAATTTACTTTTTTTCTTCCAATAATAAAAATTTAAAGCAAAATTAGAAAAAAAGAGAGTAGAGAAAACGAGGTCTCCACTTCTTAAAACAACAAAGAACTTCATTCTAAAAGTTTAAGTTACCATGGATGGTGTCTATGAAAAAAATAGGGTGACATACCTGGAGCTTTAAAACGACAACTTTACCCCTCATCAAAGTACCTTTAGATGCAAGTTGCACACTAGATTCATTTGTAAACTACATTGAGGTTTTGGCTCATATTGATATATATATATATATATATTCCCTTCAAAGACATGAAATATTATACTTACAGACTTATTTTTTAAGTTGGTTAAATGTATTTCTAGCGTAATCTAGCCATTAAGTGGTGATAAATCAAACCACACAAATGCATCACAATATATTCTATTATGGTGTAAAATTATCATTCAAAGTAGTAAAATACATATTCAGCATAACAGATGGGATTATACATATATACTATGTTAATTAAAAGCGATTCAAGTTGAAGACTTATTAAGCAAAATTTGTAAAAAAACAAATCATCTTGTAAGTTATAAGAGGACTGACTTTTTAATAAATAATGCAGATGTTATAATTTATAAGGACGATTGTTGCATCCTTGTAAGCCAACAACTTGACGTATATTATATGTTCAATTTGTAGAAAAATCAACAAAAATTGTAGTTGTTAAAGATAGTCTCTCTTTAAGATATTAGTTACGAAATAAATTTTATATGGTATAATTAAAAAAAATTAGGAATGATGACCACAATTATAAACTAACCTTTTATTATGCATAACGCTTATATATAATGTTGCTAGAGATAAAGAGTTATTCTATTGTTATCCATTTAATAATAAAAAATTAAGATCTTACAAGTGTGGACAAACAAGGGAAGAGAGAAATTGGCATCGTGATAGCATAATACTAATAGAAACAATAATAAACAAAACTTTTGCAATTATATGGAAAAAGAGCCACGTTATTATTACCTGTTCTATGAATAACGTTATATACCTTCTTCTTTGTGACGCTTCTTAGTTGAACTCGTCTCCTTTGGAAATAAATCATCTTGTACAAATTGTTGTTGTAGTTGTCCATAATCAGATCTTTTGATCAATTACACTAACCCACAAAAAACTTGAGTGATCAATATCATAGATCATAATTTGTTTTCCTACATATGAGATCAAATAATCACAGATAAAATTAGTTCAAGACGTGTATTAACATTTAGCACTATCTTTAAGGACTTATTACACGGTGTTAGTTACTAAGGATATAAAAAATTCAATAGAAAAAAAGGGAAGAGATTGATTCTTAGAAAACATTTTGAAGAATGGCTATTTATAAAGAAAAAGATATTGAAAAGTTGAGACCAAGTCAAAAAATTATATATTTTATTGATAGGGTGAGGTCAAGTCAAAATAATAAAATTGGACTTGGTCAAATAAATATTTATTTTTTCTTAGCACTAAACTAATTTAAAATTTATTAATAAAGTTAATTATCTTTTAAAATATCAAATCAAAATATAGAAGGTGATAAAGTAGGTATGATATCAAGGTAGAACATGCGTGAGTTTGGTTTTTTTCATCGAGGTAGAACATCAAGCAAATTCTGTATAAAAAGAACAGGTATGAAATGTTAATCTACATCTTGGTCTTTTTGGGTCGGGTATACACACGAGTAGTCAATTATATTATTTTTATAATTTAAATTTACATATTTATTATTAAATAAATTATATATTAAGTTATTAACTATATTTTAATTTAAAAAGTGTATAAAGAAAAATAAATAAGATTATAAATTAAAATTTAAGAATTAAATTTTTAATTAAATATATAACTTTAAACTTATTATATGATTATTAAAATTATAAAAGATAGGTAAGAATTCAGGTATGAGATGAGAGTTCAAGTACGAGATAGGTAATTGCATACCCATACTCGGTTAATTACATCTTTGTACCCAATGAAAGAAAGAAAGTAATATCTCTAAAAATGGGGAAAGGTTTGGAAGGATGCACATAAGTATAAATATTTTTGTCATAGATAAAGTCTTTTGAAGTCTTGAGACATATAACTTCTAATAGTATATATGTTTTCTATTTTTTCTTCAAATGTTTATATGACAAGAAAAATTGATTTTAATTGTAAAACAAACTAAATTTTCTTTTCCCATATAACGAAATACCTTATTCTATATTTTCTTTTTTTCTAATAATTTATTTTCTAAAACCATTCTTTATTTTTGTTGAATTTTTTTTCCTTCTTCATTGAAGCACAATTTGATAAAGTATATTATTATTATTATTATCAAAAATAAATTTCAGATGATTTTTTAATAGTCAACTCATAAATTTAATGCATTAGTTAAATAAAAAAGTATCCTGAAATACACACATGCTATGAAAAAATAATATAATTTTAATTATTTAATAAATGAGATTTTAGTTTTCCATCTAACTAACCAAACATCTTTTCTATATTTTCTTTTTCTATAACTAGTACATTATGCAAGTCTACGCATGGATTATTTGTTAATGTATAAATATTTTTTTGGAAAAGTTATTAACGTAAACACACAGAAAATTTTCACCTATAAGATTTTACTAAAATGCTGCTAAGTAAAATTGTTTCATGTGAATAATATTTGATATCCATAATAATTTTGTTTATATAGTATTAAGTAAGATTGTTTCTTGTAAAAATAATACTTATATTGCTCCTAAAAAATAAATTAATTTTAATTTATGTACCATTCACGAGAAACATAATTAATATTATTATATAAACATTAATAAATAAAATTTGTGTGTATGAAGTTATTAAAAATAAAGTATATATCTACTTAATGTAATGGTATATACCTCTTATTATATGCTTTCAAAAGCAATAAAATCGAAAAAATAAAGTTAATATATTATTTTATAATAATAAATTATATATTGTTGAACTTTGCAATATGATGTTGTTAAATACTTGAAAAAGCATTTTATGTTTATAATATTTATAATTTTTTTCCGGATAACATAGATGAATCATATTCTTAAATCTTCAAACACCATGTAAATTTATAATTCAAAATAGCCACATTTTTTGTTTAATAAACTGAAAGGTTGTTCTATTTAGTTGTTCTTTAATTCACCAAAAAAAAAAATAGTTGTTCTTTAATTGGCAGATTTTATTGTTAGTGCAAATTGAATTGTATCCCCTAATAAACTAAAATGATTTAAAATGAAGTTTTTCAGAAACCTAATTAAAAAAATATTGGCCACTTTATAGGATGGATTAATAAAAAAATACAATTTAAAATATAATTAAAATTTTAATTTTTTTAATAGGTCAAATGTTAAATGTCTTAGTTTTTTAATATAATTAACAAAATATCTTTATTATTGAATAATTATTTATTATTGAGTAAAGAAAGTGTAGAAAGCAACTAGAAGGTCGTAAAAAGTAAAAATCTAATTGAAATTGAGAAAAAAAATTGGGACTTTTCGAGATTTTACAATGTTGAACCATGAAGTCCATTGGTCCAACTTTTTTTTTTCTTATGGAACATCAAACAGCCTTAAGAAAACAAACTTATAATTTTTAAATATGAAACAGTATATCCAGGTGTAGCCGGAGTACTGACTACTGACTAGTGACAGTACAATAGTACGATATTCTATTAAAAGAAAATAAGACACAGTGTTCATCATTGTAATTTTTCCAACATGATACCATTCAACCAAAAAAGAAAAATAAAAAAGAGAAAAAAGGTAAGGTCTTATTTTAGTTGGTTGGAACAGAAATTTAACCTTGCGGTATACTCTGCAACTAGTTGAGAAAAAGAAGATAACTTGTCTTCTAGCAACCTTGTTGGGGAATCATACTCCTCAATAAGTCCTACATCAATGTCCAGTAGTATCATGTACAAAAGTTCATTAAAAAAATTTATATTCAAAGAAGAATGTAATATAACATCCTTTCCTCACCTTGATTAAGTAGCAGAACCATATGACTATCAATGACAGAAGTTATTCTATGTGCTATTGTAATGATTGTGCAATCAGTGAAATGTTGCCTAAGAGTTTGCTGAATCATATTATCTGAAGCTGTGTCCACTGATGCAGTAGCTTCATCTAGCACCAAGATCTTACTCTTCTTAAGAAGCACCCTACCAAGACAAACCAATTGTCTCTGGCCCATGCTCCAATTCTCTCCATTCTCAATAACTGCAATATCCATTATTGCAATAGATTCATTCCAAGAATAGATGTTGAATTTAATTTTCATCAACGTTAAACTAACTAATTAAAAATCACTTCTGATATGAGTTTAAATTTTAAATTATTTATTACAAAAGTTTATGATCTTAGCATATATGACCTTGAAAATCTATAATTGAAGTTCTTAATTTGGATGGTTCAATTAGTTAACTCAATTTTTAAAAAGTTCAATTTGAAATCCAAACTTTAAAAAATACATCAATCACAACCATTCAACCAAATTAAACTAAAGGTGTTAAGTTATAAATTTAATACTTTTCAATTTATAAATAGCAGCAGCTAAAAGAAATTTAAAAACCAAACCTGCCGAGTCTAGCTTTCCTTCTTTCCTTCTAACTTCATCTCCAAGTTGACACTTATCAAGGGCCTACACAAAAAATGCCAATGAATTAAGGAATTGCTAATCTAAGAACCACAAGTGCAATGTTTTGGATAGAACCCAGTGTCGCTATGTGACAAATAAAGTCAACATACCGCCCATATTTGTTCATCTGTGTACTCTTCAAGTGGATCCAGATTGCTTCTCACAGTGCCTTCAAACATGGTTGGATCCTGAGGAATAATGCTCAGTCTAGACCTCAAATCATGAAGTCCAATAGAAGAAATGTTGATGCCATCAATCGTAATTCTCCCAACAGTAGGCTCAACAATACGGAAAAGTGTTTGTATTAGAGTTGATTTACCACTTCCTGTTCTCCCAACAATTCCAGTTTTCAATCCTCCATGAAATGTGCATGTAAGGCCATGCAACACAAATGGCATATGTGGAGCATAACGTACCTTCATCAAATGAATTTATGGAATCCTTATAAATGCAGCAAAAAAATCAAGCACTATAGCTATGCGATGAGTCCTTGACTAATATTGGATACAAGTCAGAAAACTTTTATGTTCTGAAGCTAACTTCAAACCATAGAGGTAAACATATATATATATATATATAGTGATTCAATTACCTGCAAGTCATGAATATCAATCCTGCCACATGATGGCCAAGAATCATGTGGCCGGTTTTCCTCTACAACAAGAGGAGGCTCATTAGGAATGGAAGTATTCTGAAGTATTCTTTCTACTGATATGATTTTGGTCTCCAAGCTGGAAAGTTCCCATATCATCCATGATTGCATAATATTCAGATTAAGGCCATAGGTTATAGCTAAACCAGTAACACCTTCAGAAGAAAAAAAATCAAGGTTAGAGGATTATGTTCTAATGCCCCATTATAAATAGACACAGTTTTGGCTGGTAGATAAGATACTGAAATCAGTACCTGTATCTATGAAGCCATGGGGAATAGATATCAAGAATATCAAGCAAAAAGCAAATGTGATAGAAGACAACAAATCTAATCGGAAGCACAACCATTCCATTGCACCAGCATTGTTGAACTTGGGGCGGGAATATCCATCCATCAGTTTCATATTTGTTTGCCGAAATCTTGATACCTGATCAAAGCTCTTGATGGTTGATGCTCCTGATATTGTTTCAGCAAAGTGTTGAATGACAGGAGCTTTGCATACCCCAACTAAACGTGATAGTTCCCGGGCTGATGGTAAATAGTATTGCTGCAGAAGTATGAGTTTGTTAGATTTCAACTCATAATATGATAAACAAATATGGCAAATGATCTAGTCACATCTTAATATCTCATCATAAAGACTACATGGTTCAAATAAAATACCTGGTACCTAATGCTGATTACTGTAATAAGAATAAAGACAATAAAAACCGGCCATGCAACTTGAGACATCACCACTATAACTCCGAGAAGATGGACCACAGAGGAAGCAAATGATCCAATTTGAAAAGGAATGTCTATATCCACTGCACTTTGGTCAGTAGAAGCCTGAAAGGAGAAAAAAAGTTAATTCTTTTTCAGAAAATTCTTCCTGCATAGATTGAAAAGTGAAAACAACTAACAAAATTAATGGGACTATTAATTAACTAATTAATGGTACCATAAAAGATATTTAGAAGAAATAATATGATATTCATAGTTCCACGTACCCTGTTAAGAATTCTCCCACTAGGAGTGGCATCAAAAAATGACATTGGAGCATGGAAAATGCAAAAATGCATGTTGTGGAAGAGTAGAGTAGCTGTCTTATAACCTATTGTAGCAACAAGCGTTGCTCTAGCAAAGACACAGAGAGAACTTCCTAGGGACAAACCTACATACACAAGGATAAGCATACTTCCTCCAACAGGTGGCTCAACATTAGTTGAAATAGGAGTTGCCCAAGCCATCCAATAGTTGCTTCCAATTTGAAGAAGTTGAAACAATATTTCAGCCAACAATATGAATGGTATAAGTGCTCCTCCATATGCAGCTGTTACATATTTCCAATAAACTGAAAACCCAACTTTACCTTTCTCTCTTTCTTCTTCTTGGACAAGTTGGCCTTTTGGATCACATTTGTCATCATCTTTTGCATCATTTTGAATTTCTTTTATTAACTTTTTTTCTTCAACACCAAGAGAAATAGAGAAAATTACATCCTCTTGTGATGTACTTATTTTATCACATTCTTTCCCTCCATCTATTGAATCAAGTGCATATAAAGCTTCTTTATGAGCGCCAACTAGTTCCATAAAATCAGTGCCCGAGTTGAGTAGATCATCGTATTTTTCACATTGAGTAATTTCCCCATCTTTCATGACCTAACAGCAAGGCATAATTTGATGAGTGTATGACGAAAACAAGCAAACTCTATTTGAATTAATGGCAACACAATTATGAGAATTGCCCACCAAAATAAGGTCAGCAGCAGGTAAGAACTCTACTTGATGAGTGACATAAACCACTGTCTTTGAACTTAAGAGGCCAAGTAAGCACTCCTGTCATATTCATAAAATGAAAAGGCTCATTTACTAAAATATAGGCTTCTTATAGTTAAGTTTGGAGACAAAAATTGAAACGAACTACACTGAACTAGAAAATAATTTCGAAAAATTGAATTGAATTATCCATCTCTAATATAAAATCGTAGAAAACTATTTACAAGTGCAGTTAACTAGTAATCTAAATAAAAACTAGATTAAACTATTAAAGACATCAAACTATTCTTTTTCTCAATTGTTTTGCTAAACTACAAAGTAAATGATTTTGGATCAAGGTCAAATTTTATAAAATATATATTTATCTTTATTTTTTAATAGTTGTTAACATCACTTGTATTTTTTTTATTTCCTTTGCATGTTTTAGTGACAGAACAATTGAGTTTTCTACATTCTCTTTTTATTAGTACTTTTCTTCTTTAGATTTAAGTGTATGAAAATATTTGAGTATGCCACAAATGTGTATATTACCACATAAGTGTGATAGACACGCATGAAGAGAAAAAATTATTAGGTTCGACCACATATGTGTGGAATGGTCCATAAATATATAGGATATTGAAAGAGAAAGTGCATCTGTATGCTTTTGCTACACTTATGTGATTTGTTCCACATGTTTATACGTAAATCCTTGATGCATTTTCTCATCTAAGCTGCGGCACATCTCCCACACTTTGTGGGCCTAGCCACACCACTATCAACACATAAAATATTTTTAACTTTATTTTCAATTACTATTTTAACTACTATTGATGTAATCAAATAAATTTTATGACTTCATAGCTAAATATAACCAAAATTGATTTCGATATTAAGTTTATTTGTGATAAATGGGAAAAAGAAAATTATAACTTTAAAATAAAGATAATTCCGAAAATAAAACTTAGTTGTTGTTCCAAAATAAGAAAATTATAACTTTAAAATTATAACCAAAATCAGTTGTTGGTGTTCTATTATATTTGTGGGTGGGTGTGGGTGTTAAAAATTACCCAAATAAAATAATAGTATTTTTATTACGATTTATTTCGTTCATTTATATTTCAATATTTTCCAGCCATACATTATTTTAAGAACTTCTATGATTTTACTAAAAAAAAGAGCTTATATGCATGACTAAATTTATTATAGATTCACATATTATTTAACCACAAAGTAAACAATAATACACTATAATTTACCAACCCTATATAAAAGAAAGTTACATTATTAAAAGTTTGGTTCTAAAGTGCACTAAAGTAATTTATTAGCAATTTACTTTTATATAGTTAACTTAAAAAACAGTTTAAGTTTTATAAAACAATTGAATTTTTTATAATTTAGTTTTATAGCAGGTTCAAAATACTGAAAATAGTTTTTTGAATATCCTGACAAGAGAACCACATTTGACAAATATTTGAAAAAGTTTGTACTTCATATTTTATAATGCTTACAACGACTGATAGCGGCCATAATTCAAATTATAAGGAGTAGGAGAAAATGAGTTACCTTAAAAAGGTGAGATCCTGTATGAGCATCCAAAGCACTAAACACATCATCAAATAGATATATGTCAGCATCTTGGTATACAGCACGAGCGATTTGTATTCTTTGCTTTTGTCCACCACTCAAATTTATCCCCCTCTCTCCTATAATAGTATGATCTCCAAATGACAAAATATCTAGATCCTTCTTTAAGCAACAAGCTTCAAGTACCTTCTCATACCTTTCCCTTTCCATATCCTTCCCAAACAATATATTATCCTCTATCGTGCTACTTTGTATCCATGGTGACTGACTTACATAGGCCTTTGTTCCACACACCTTCAAAATCCCTGATTTCTTAGGTACTTCTCCCAATATGCAAGAGAGTAATGTAGACTTCCCTGATCCCACAGTACCACAAACAGCCACCCTCATGCCATGAAAAACACAGAGATTAATGTTTTTTAATGTAGTTTTTGCAGAAAACAAATCCCAAGAGAAATTTCCTTTAACTACTTCAATTGCCATATTAGAACTACCCAGTACAAGCTTCTCTACAACATCAGATTGCATCTCATGTAGATTAAGGAATGATGCAATCCTGTCAAGAGAAACCTTAGTTTGTGACATCATTGAAATTGCCTCCGGAAGATTGTAAATGGGTTCTTGGAGAATCTGAAACGTTGCAAGTGTGGACAAGATCTTCCCTGATTCAAGGGGCATCCCTGCAAGCATACAAGTACCAAAAGTAACCAATGACACAAATGCTGGTGCACACCAAAATACAAATATGATCATAGCTAAAGTATATACAACTTTTTTTAACCAGCCTTGCTCCATCTTTCTGAGTTCAGTTATCTTAGACAAAAACTTCAATTCCCATCCTTGTAGCTTGAGAATCCTCATGTTCCTTAAAATCTCAGATGTTGCTTTCATTCTTGCATCTTTTGACTCCATCAACTTGTTGTGAAACTTCTCTTGAATTGAACCCAACGGAATGTTTGCCCACATTACTATGAGAATTGCAACAAGGCCAGAAATTGAAGCAAGTCCGAGATTTCTATACAAAATTAACAAGGCTACAATAACCTGTAGAACTACTAACCACAGATCATGCAGGTGCCAACTGAACTCACCAACTCTTTCTGCATCAACACTCGCTAAATTGATTATTTCCCCTGCAGTGTGACCTTTCTTGGATTGACATGAAAGATTCAAAGCTTTATTATATATAGTTGTCACAAGCAATGCTCGCATTCGTATTCCAACCTGTTGCAACTTGAACGCCCAGTGCCTCTTTGTCAGGCACTCCAGAAGCTTTGCGACAAAAAAGGCAGACACCAAAACAAGGCCCTTATTTTCAAATTGTTGTTTCCCATTAAGGTATTGAACAAAATCATCAACGAGATAGGGACCAACAAAAGAAGCCAATGTATTTACCAATGCAAGGATAGCTGTGAAAAAAATCTCTGTCCAGGTTGATAATACTAATGACTTCACTAACTCAGGTGTTATCACTGCATTACTTTCTCCACAACATGCCTCAAGTTTATCCCTAAAAGTTGGATAAACTCCAACTAGACTGTCTCTGTTGTCTAGTTGGGGGACATCTTCGAGGTCCAAAGCTTTGTTCTTGCCAACAGCTATCAGAGGACCAACCCAAGAAAAGGTAAGAAGACCAAAAATTCCAGCATTAGAGTAAGGGGTACCATTGTCTCCCACTTTGGTCTCTTTTGAACCAATCACATCACTATCTTTTGAATAACCATTTAGAAAAGATTCTTGAAGAGTAGTATCTTTTATTCCACTCTCATTTTTTAGAAAAAAACCCAAATAACTGAAGAACAAACCCACACAAGCAGAGAAAATATCAGAAACTAAGAACTGAATAGGCACAGCAACATGCTTTTCATAGAGAACAATGTCAACTATAAGGCAATAGCCGCAAACAAAAAGGTAAAGGATGCACCAAGCTCTGAAGAAGAATGACAATCTTCTTTTCCTTGAAATTAAGAGTTCTCTATGCAAGCAAACACCAGCAACACCCCAAGCAACCATTTTGAGCACCAAATCCAAAAGGGTCACAAGCTTTTCTTCTGACCAGCCCTTTTTGTACCAACAAAAGTAATTAAACAAAAAGAGTAGAAGATTGAGAGCAGAAGCAACAAGAGAACAAAAAGGATTCCTTGCAAACAAGGTATTATTAATGTTCTCTTTGGAAATTTGTCTGGCTCCAAATGTGATTTTCTTCCACAGCAGTGACACTAAAAGCACCATGAACAACAACAGATGAAGAAAACCAGATAAGCCATGCATGAAAACTGGCTTCACCAGAAACGTCAGAGAACTACTGCCAAAGTTTCTAAGAGATTGAGATAATGAGACAAACAACATTATATACTTGAACAGTTGAACTTGAATGAATAATAACAAAGAATTTGAGTTTTCTGTGGAACCTTCCAAGGATTCTAAGAAATATGGTTATGTCAGAATGAAGACATTCTGGTTATAAAGAATGAAAATGAAGGTATGGTCAAAGTATGAAAACAAGACATGGAGGGTGAAGTTGGAAAGAAATAGCAAGAAAATGAGAAAAAAAAAGGAGGCTAATTTTCCAGAAATGAAGGGTGAGAAAGGGAAGTAACAGAGAGAAAATAGGTTAGACGATGGCACTGAATGAATGAATAAAATTCGCATTCCAGTTGCAAGAATGTTATGTAGTCTCACTATAAACGTGAAGATTTACATAAACATAAACTCGATGTTTATTTATTACTTATTTATTCAGAAACACCAGCTACATTTTTTACGGCAAATTGATGAAATCCATGGCATAGTCACACAGGGACAGGGGAAGTACATGTCTATGTCCCAACTCTCAACTGAATTAATAATAATGTACATTAATACAAAGAATTTAACACTATCTAATATTGTATTTATATATGTTACCGGTTACTGTAGAGTTACATGGCTTAACTTTGTCAAAAAAGTTAAGCTAGGTAACTATATTATGAATAAATTTATTTCTAGTTAAACTTCATATGATTTGAGATTAATAAGGGCTGTCAAAAGAGAGAGATTAAGGGAGAATATTAGGTTGAGTTTGTTTTTTTTTTTTTATCAGCAAAACAAATTTTTTATAATTATATATAAGAAAAAGGCACAGGTGATATCAAATAAACAAAATATTTATATGAAAGAAAACACAATGATTACACTATATTTAAGGTTAAACAACAAAAACTAGTATATAACCATTGCACCCTACAAAGATATCATAACTTACTATTCTTGAAACAATGTATTAATATTACTAATTCTCTCGAAATCCTGACTCAATCATAATGTGATCTTATTCATCCTTTCAAAACATTGAGTGGAATTTGTACTCCATTCTTAATACTTTACTCTATGATTTTTTACTTTGCTATTGAGGAAAGCTAAAGATTTAGTCAAAATTAGATATCACACTTCCTCTTATTTACTCTCCACATCTCTAAAAATACAATTATTATGAAATTTCCATATACCAACAATAATTAAGAACCAAACAACAATTAAAATATCATTCCTAGTTCTATTTCTACTGGGGCATGAAAAGTGCATGACATGGGCAACCAGGTTTATCAGTGAAGCAATAAACCAAGATAGCCAAGAAAAGCAATTTGTGAACCAAACTTGCACTTGAAGAATAAATGTTCCTCATTCTTCAATTTCTACTTAGAACAAAGACCACAAAGTCCATTTTGTAGAGAAATGGTCCTTAGTAACAAGTTTGTATTTATGAGTAGCTTATTCTGAACTAATCTCCAACAAAGCAACTTGGCCAAAGGTGATGTTGGTGATCTTCAAAGTCTTTTGAAAAACTCATAGTGATCATGAAGGGTACCTGCACTAAGAAATTTGTTAGTTGAAGAAACTGAGTATCCACTCTCTTCTAATTTCCACACTAGTAAATCAGCACAATTATTTTTTCTGCTTTGCTTGTTCGATTCTATCCAATAACTCCTCAATCAGTGGTTTTTCTCATTCAAACCATTGTCTTCTCCACAGAAGTTCCCAATTCCAAACCCCTCTTTCCCAAAATTCTAAGTCTCCCACTAGAGCATCTTTGTACACAACATTTGAAAACATTCAAGGGAATTCCATAGAAAGAGAGCCACCACCTAATCATTGATCTGTCCAAAAATAAATATTTTTACCATATCCTAGACTTCAGCTCAAAATTTGACCTAACCATCCCGTTGGTAGATTATCACCCAAAATACATCATAGATCTTTCTACTAGAATGACATATGTGATGACATTGTTGAACTATGCAGGGATCAACAACCACCATATAAAGACTCAATTACATCTACCCACAAACTGTCTGTCTCGGTAACCAACTTCCGGACTCATACAAAGAGAATGTTAGGTTGAGTATAAACACTCTCCTTTAATAACATGGTAAAGAAAAAAAAAAAAGCTTATGCATGCACTGGGGCGTTAACATCTCAATTATCCAATTATCTTAGTATTTCTTTCACAATAGTTTTGTAAAATTATTTTAAGTATTTTATTATTTAAAACTATAAAATTTGTTTTGGCAATGTTTTAATTTTCTGAAAATAGACAAGTTTTTTTAGTTTTTAAAATCTAAATAAAAACTATAAGTAGTTTTGCTTTACACTTTTCTTGTTTTGTTTTGAAGACTAAAAATATAATAAGAATATATTATTTTTTTTATTAATAAGATTTCAGTAAATATGACCTTTTTTTATTTTCACATTTTCAAAATAAGAATATATTATTTTTTATTATAAAATAATTTGTTTCTCTTCTTACGAAAAATAGTCCTTAAAAACACTAACAAACAAAATCAAACTCTTAAGCTTCATTCTTATTTAACCATGGGTGGCTAGGAAAGAAAAAAAAGTGTATGGAAAGAATAGAAAATAAAAAGAGATGAAATAAAATGGATATTAAAATTGTTTAATTGTGTAAAAAGTAATGTAAAAAAGATAAAAAAATTATAAATTAAAATTATTCTAATTATAAAATTATCAATATATTTATGACTTCTTTTATATAATAAAGATAATTTTGGAGGATCATATTTTCTTCGTTTTTCATTAAGTTAAACATGTGAACTTTTTTTATAGCATACATGTAAGTCTTATTATATTGATATACATGTCTTATTATTTTTTCAGCCGACAAAATAAAGAATTATAACTTTTTTGTTAATTTTCTTACACACGTAACTTTACACTTTTATATCTCTACAAGGAAACAGGTTTTTTGTACGAACTTTCTTCACGTGTCATTCTTTTTCATATATTTTTTTCACATATTTTAAAGAATTAATATAAATGTCAATTAGGAGTTACAGGTCTTAAGTTAAGTACATTTATGAAACATATTTTATGAATGCCAATTTTTGAAAGTTTTGTTCATGGAAAGTTTTGTAAGAGTAATAAAATTGAAAGTTTTTATTACAACATATATTGTGTGAATAATTCAAAAGAAATTTGAACCTACCAAGTTTCTTAAGTGCTTAATTTTTGAGATAGCAATATTATCTGAGTTTTAGATCCATACACCTGTAAAACAATTTTATATTAGGGATAAATCACAAATTATGATTAGTATAACTTTTTAAGTATTATAAAAAGTAAATTAAGAAATTTGTTATTATATCTTAGATTATCATCGGATGATAATGTAAAATTATTTATATATTACCATGAAGAAGCATGTTTCAGTGCAAATTTTACTACTATTAACTAGTTCTATAATTCATGTATTATTATAAGAGAAAATAGGTGAGTTGTGATTAATAAATGATGATGTAAATTTATATGAGTTTAATTAGTATATACTGCCAGTGTAAAAATTTTGTTACATTGACAATCAATTACAATCCTTCATTTATGATAGATTTGTTAATTTTAGTCTTTATTACTTTAAAAGTCACATAATCATGATTGAATGTGTAAAAATCTTTAGGTAGATTACGGATTAACCCATATCTTATTTATATAACTTTTAAAGTAGTAAGGTGTAAAATTAACAGATTAACCATAAATAAAAAATTTGTGATTGAATGTTACTATAAAAATATTTACACGTATATCAATTAAATTCTTTTTAAATTTATATCAACGCTCACTTCATGTCATTTTTAACAGCTTTTTAATAAAAAATTATTTTTAAAAAAATAAAATTTTAAAAAAAATTAATAGAAACTAAAATATTATAGAGAAAAAATCAATTAAGCTTATAAAATATAAAGAAAAAATCCCGAGCATCACGAGTAAGACCAGTCGTTGGTATAACATTTATTCACCAAAAAAAGTTGGTATGATATGACATTTCATAAGCTTTTCAATAATTTTATTAAAAAGTTTAATTAGTATGAATTGATAATACTAAAAATTTTTATATATTCTATAAAAAGTTTTAAAGTAATAATGAGTAAAATCAATAAATTTATTAATATAAAAAATATATATATTAATTAAATTTTTTATTAATTAACATCTCATTTGATGGTAGAAAGCTAAATAGGTTGGCAGGAAAGCCGTATTAACTTCTTTTCCTTCACTAAATGAAATTTAAGTTGATGTTTAGTTTAAGATAATATTTTTTTTTTATTTTTGTTCTTTAAAAACAGTTTTATTTTAAGTTTTTAACATTTAATTTTTTTATTTCATATTTTTTATTTTTAAAAAATAAAATTTTTAAATTTTAGTTTTAGTAAAAATATTATTAAATATTTATATATAATTTAACATGCATTTATATATAGTTTTTGTTATAATTATGATAATGTTAAGTTTTTATATAATTTTAATTTTTGAAAACATGGAAAATATTTTTTTTTATTTTCAGTTGATTTTAAAAATATTTTTAGACAAACTATTTTCTAAATCGTAACTAAACATATTTTTATTTCTATTTTTTATTTTCTATAAAAATAAAAATAAATTCAAAACAAATATCACCTAAATTACACATCTACTAGATAGTATCATAATATAATATATAAATGAGTGATAATTCTTATTTCTCGGGCTAATTTTTAGAATTATTATAAAAAAAACAATTAAATGTTATTGCTTTAAAAATTAAATAATATATTTTTATTTTAATCACATTAAATAACATAATAAAGATATCAACAATTAGATGATAGATGTAAAATAATAAATAAATACATCATTAATTATTAAATCAACAATTAAGTATTTAAAATAATTATAAAATATTTTAATAATATAAATTAATTATATATTTAAATTATAAATATTATAATTAATATTTAAATTATAAATTTATGTAATTATATATTTAAATTATAAATTATTATAATTACATATTTAAATTATAATTTTCCATAATTAAATATATAAAATTTAAATTAATATCTAAATTATAATTTTTTATAATTATACATTTAATTATAAATTACAATAATTATATTAATAAATGAAAGAAAAATAAAAAAAGAAAGAATATATCGTATGAGAAGAAAGAGTTAAAGACATTACACTTGCCCATGCTGCACTCTTACGGCATCTGCCATAAATTAAATATAATAATTTTAATGAATACATTTAATTTTATGAAACTAAATATAATAATTTTTTTATAACTAAATATGTGTTTTCTTTGGGTAATTGAGAACGTTAAATATTTTAAATTATTTAATGAATAAATATATAAAATGTTACACTTCTTACTTAATATTTATATTTATTAAACTACTTATTAAAAGTGCATAAGAATGCTCATAAAAGAAATTCTCATTTCAAACTAATTTGAATACATTAACAACGTATTCCTTCTGGTATGGGTTAAAATTTAAGTTTACGTAAGTTTTTTTTTTTTAAGTTTCATAAAATAATATTTTAATCTTATAAATGAATAATATTAATAAAAAAATTGATTTTAAAAATTAAAAAAATATTTTTAAATTTCTAGAATAAAAATAATTTTTTTTTAAAATTTTAGAGAACAAGCTTAAAATTTATTAAAAAAAAAAACTATCCAGAAGAATGGATTAATAATTGTGGCACGACCCACCAGCTTCATTTTGTGTCAGAGTCCATCCCTTTCACAGGACACAAAATAGAGTCTTCTTCCTACCTTCAGGCTCTGCTTGATAAAAATACTAGTAACGTCATCATCAACTTTTATTAGTTTATATTAATTATATAAGTTTAATTAGTATATATAAATAATGTAAAACACTAATATTTAATTATAATTTTTTATTTATGTGATTTTTAAAATAGTAATCTATTATAAATAAAGAATTGTGATTTATTATCAGTGTAAAATTTTTTTTTATATATATATATATATAATTCATACACTTTATTATTATAAATACTTTTAAATTTATATTTAAACACAAATAACTTATAATTTAAGAATTTATAGTTTTTATTGAATAAATTTTTATACATACGGTTATTTTAATGCTTAATTTATAACTTATTTTTATAAAAATAAGTTGTTTACAAATTAGTACTCTTATTGCTTTTTTAATTTTATTTTTATTAAATCTGTAAAAAATGATCCTATTTTTAAATTTAAATATTTTTTTTATTTTATCACTCACATGCACAAGATATCAAATAAAAAATGTCATTACGAAATTTGAAATTCTATCTTTTTTATTATTATTTTATTTTCAGTCAAACTATTTATTTTGATTATTTTTATTTTATTACATTGTGTAATATAATATTACCTTTATTCTTAAATATTATTAAAAATCACATCTTAAATTTATAAAATGACTTATTATTAAATCTCTGATGATATGTTATTTATAATGTTAGAACATATATTATACAACAAAGTCCACTGGAGGGTTAACTAGCACGTGAATGCCAACATCATAGCCATAAAATTAGTTTCGGGTGTAAGTCAAATTTTTATTGGGATCCACCATTGAATTTTATAAACCATAACATTATTTATTTACCCCATAACTCTGCCATAACAGCACAACCCAAGCTTCTTTTCAAACCCCATCAACAAACTTCCATTACTACTATGTCATGTCCATGTCTATCTAAAAACACCAAATATTATTATTTATTCAAGTTGTTGTTTCAAAGATTATTTTCATTCAAGTCTTTATACTTAGAAAATAGGCATTAAATTGAGGCAAGAAAAAGTGGTGAAAGTTGTTACTCTATCTGAGAGAAATATAAGACTTGAAACTAGAAAATATGTCACAAGAAAAATGATCCTTAATAAAAGTTAAAGAAAAGTCTCTTCAATGAAAGTTTCTCAAGACACTCAAAAATTAAAAAGTAAAGAGTCTTACATTTATTCAACTCAAGTGTGCAAAAGAAGGAACAAAAGACTATTATTTATAGCAAAAAGGAGTGTTTGAGTGCTTATTTATAGGAGATATGGGACTAGGTTAGAGTGAAAACCAAAGATAATGAGTTTTGACACGTCACAATGCTGTGGAGTTAGCCACAAGGTTGTGACCCTGACACCCTCTCTTTATCTTGGACTCATTTGGGTCCAAACTTTTTACACATTCCCACAAATACTAATGACACTCAATATCCCACCAACTCTACAAAAAAAGGCCGAAATTCATAGCTCAAAAAGAATTAGTCAACTATAAGAGTCAACACATTATGACAGGTAAAAATAACACTAATACAAGGGAAATTATAATCCTAATTTATTCATGGATTCTAAGAAAGATCTTCTTGTATCTTTTCAAAGGGTCCTTAGATTGGATTGTATGAGGTTAAAACACTCATACCCAAAGTTACAACTTACTTTATTCAATGCTAAAGTGCAAGAAAATGTGAAGATGTTATTTTGATGATGCAAAACATGAATGCAAATGTAGAAGAGAAATAAATGAAATTTGACTTAATTATGCTTTTAGTCCTTTAGAATTTATGTTTTGAGTCCCTTAGAGAAAAAGTTGCATTTTTACCTTCAAATGAACAAAATCTCCTTTTAGTCTTCCCTTTTATTCACTTAATGTACAATTTATGATTTTTTTCATTAAGGACTAACAAACCTTTTTTTTTGTTTCTTTTTTATCCAAAAGACTAATTTTAAGGACTAAAAACATATTTAAACAATGTAATTTTTGCAGTGAGTTTTTTTTTCGTACAATTTATGATTTTTTTCATTAAGGACTAACAAACCTTTTTTTTGTTTCTTTTTTATCCAAAAGACTAATTTTAAGGACTAAAAGCATATTTAAACAATGTAATTTTTGCAGTGAGTTTTTTTTCGCCAATTCAGTCATGGTTTTGATGAAGAATGCATATTTAGAATGACCAGGTGAAATGACAAATAAGAATAAGATGTCCCAACATACATAAACAAGTGTAGTTAAGAGTGACAAGCACATACCCTCTAGGCCTAATGTCAACAATTCCTAAATTATTCAATCTACAAAATACACATGGATACAACATATGTCATCTATTTCATAGTTTAAATTCAAACAATCATATTTACATAAAAGACTAAAACAAACAAAAGAGATCACATATAACTTTGGTAGAATTAATTATTTAACTATTAAATAAATAAACACGGGGTGAGACAAATAAAGAAATAGTTATCAACTTTACACATTTAATTATTTTAGACTTGACTCTCGAAAGCTCTCCAGTGGAGTCTCTATCTATCAACACGTGAATTTCAATGGAATGATAAAAAATAATTTAAAAAAATAAAAAAGTTGCCCCTAATATTTATTAAGAAAAATCTTTAAAATAAAAAATCGTATGCGAAATCAAATTTTGAGTTGGGAGTCAATTATGTGTAAGAAATGTATCATCACCTTACAATGTTGTTACAAAGAGGATTACCTCTAATTAAATGTGAAAATTTTGATAACTTTAAAAAATATTTATTTTATTCCTTATAACACAAAACTATTATTTATTTTATTAATTGATTTTAACATTTTAACAAGAAGAATTTTATTATTGAGAAATTTATTATTTTAAAAATATTATTATTTTTATTTTTATCTTTTAATTAATTCATTTTATTTTTATTTTTTGAAGCTCGACAAGAGAGAACTTTTGTTCCTATATATCTCTTGGTACAATAGAAAATACGAGTTTATGTCGTTCTTTGTAGAATATATTATATTTGTGTGTTGATATTTTAAATTTTTAAATTTTAGTTTTATGAAGTTTAGAATTTATGAACTGTTACAACTCACATGCCTTAAAATTTAAAATTGACAAGGACGCATACTCATGCCAATCCATTAGAACATCTTTATTTTTTAGAAATATAATTTTGACTAAAATATTAATGTTTTACATATGAGATTTAAGACAATAAGTTGTAGGAGTGAACACGGGTTGAATTGGGTCGGATTAAGGCAAACGACTCAATCAAATCATAAAACATTGGGTTGAGTTGGGTTTCTACGATTTGTTTTTTCATTAAACCAAACCCACCCACCCTTGATTGAGTTGGGTTAATTAGATCACAGTCTAAAAAAATATTTTTCAAAAAAATATTTTTAAGAAAAAATAAATTTTAAAATATTATTTGTTTAGCTTTTTTAGGATATTTAAAAAATAGACTATATCATTGTTATAATATAAAAATAAACAATAAATTATAGTTACAAATTATATATTAAAACTAAAAAAAATTAAAATTACATACAACTAAATTTTCAAGCAATAATAAGTGTACCCCCTCTCTCCCATCTCATCCCCAGAACCAGACACCACGACCCGACCACCTAGGCACCTCACGCCAGAGCTTGACACCTCGACCCCACCACCGACATAAAAAGGGTAACGCGGGGTCCATTCTTAAAAAGGGAAACTAGGACCTTCCTAGCACTTAAAAAAGGTAATTAGGAACCTCCTAATACTATTAAACCATGACACACCCCTTAGGAAAGATACATTTTCTATTCACTTTTGACCATCGCTTGCCACAACTCAGACACTGACTTGAGTATCGGAGCCCCTTTTGCAAGTACCCACCTGTCCTCCGGGAGCCGACGATGTGCGCAAAGGAGGTCGCGGTGTTCTACCTGAATCCGGTAAGAGCATTTGGCGCCGTCTGTTGAAACAAAAAAATTCTCACGCCCACAATCCCATGGTACAAACCCAAAGTTGTCAATTTCGAAACACCATGAATGACGTTAATGCTTTGGACGCTCTTAGAAGGCAAATAGAGAAAATGACACGAAGGTAGGAAGAGACACTTCAATCCCTCCAAGAAGAAAACATAGCTATGAGGGGGACCATACAAGACTTACATTTAGGCAACCCAGGCAAACACACGAGTCTACGGGCACGCCTGACCGGAAAAAACCCCGATTATTCCAACCAGGACACCCCCTAGGAAGGCACTCCCCCCTCGACATGCAAGGAAACAACCAAGGGGGACAAACAGGACAGAGACTCGTCCGAAGGAAACTCCGCAAGCTACTACCACTCCGCTAATGGTCGTCCCCCATTGGGGAGAAGCGGCAGATGATCCTCCTAAAAAAGAACAAGTCCTCGCCTGGGCAAGAGAGAACGGTGAAACCCTTTCGCCAATTGCATCTTCGACACCCCCCTTCCTCAAGGATGGATGCCGCTAACAATCAAACTCTATAAAGGAAACATCAACCCTAACGACCATGTCGAGTTGTTTTTAACACAGGTAAACCTATATTCCAATGATGACCTTGTCTTATGTAAAATGTTCCCAACTTTTCTCACAGGTAGAACTCTGAACTGGTAGTCTCGGCTCCCCCCAAACTCGATCGATGCCTTCGACACGATCGTGGACAAGTTCGTGGCACATTACACAGTCCGATGACAAAAAAGAATGACGACCGACGACCTGATCGTACTTCAGCAGAAGGAAGATGAACCGCTGCGCACCTTTACGAATTAACTCTCCCAAATGCTTACCCAAATTGCAGAACTGGAGCCCGGGGTCGCCCTCCACTCGACACTAGGAGCACTCAGGCCAGAATGCTTTGACGACAGCGTGTCAAAGCGCTGCGATCAACGTTGGAAGAATTCTTAGAACGAGCTTCCAAATATGTCCAACATAGAGGAAGCCTCAGCCTAACGTCGAGTTCTTCGACCACCTCAAAGCACAAAAAAAAAGCACCGACCACCACGCCTAGAGAAGGAGGGCAACTACCCTAGGACAGAGAGTTCAAGAAAATAGGGCGTCCCCAACCAAGATACTCCACGTACATCCCCCTCACCGAGTCACGAACGAAGGTTCTTAAAAAGGCTTTCAGCATGGCAATTCTTAGGCTCCCTCAGCCGCCCCCCCTCCAATGAAGGAGTTGATCGAAGCAAACATTGTAAGTACCACCGGAACTATGGATACACAGCCGAAGAGTCCATAGCTCTTTGAGATCAAATAGAGGAACTCATCCAACAGGGACGCCTCCGTCAATTCGTATAAAGGACTCAAGCAGACGTCAGGAGCCGACACCACTGAACAGCCCAGGACCAGTCCGAGCAAAGACACGAGGCTCAAACTCACCACACAAAAGAGAAGCCGGAGGAAAACCTCCCCCGATTGGAAAATGTAGAATGACTAACAAAACAAGTACAAGGGGTCATCAACTCCATCACATGAGGATTTGCTGGTGGGGGAGTCTCTAACGTCACTAGGAAAATACATTTGAGACAATTGGGAATAGTAAATGTGGTCTCAAGATCATCGTGCCCACCTAGCATAATCATGCCCCCAATCATTTCCGATGACTCGGATTTTGCAAAGGTCAAATCCAGGTAAGACGACCCCATGATTATCACGACAGTCATCGTAGATTGAGAAGTCTGTAAGATCCTCATTGACTAGGGAAGCTTGGCAAACATCCTCTACTGGGTAACCTTCAAATGGTTAGACATAAGTGAAAGCCTTATCAAACCCTATCCTGACCTCTAGTTGGATTCGCGGGACAATGTGTTCACACTCAAGGATATGTTGAGTTCATGACAACCTACGGCCAAGGAGAACTGTCATTAACGTTAACCATGCCAATATGCTACATATTGATTGATGCAGACACTTCCTACAATGTCCTACTCGGTTGCCCCACCCTTAATGCCTTAGGAGTCATCGTCTCCACACCCTTTCTCACAATGAAGTTCCCCTCATCCCAAGGCACAATAATCACCAACAAGAAGCTCGAGAATGCTTCGTCAAAAGCCTTAAGGTAGCACCTTATCAGCTATCAGAAACCCGTATCAATCATATTATTACCACGCCCACACCAATCGCAACCTACATCCATGGACTTATTTCGACCCCAGAACTGACGATGATAGATGTCCCTCCCCAACCGAAGATACAACCCCCATTTAGATCGATGACCAGCCAGAAAAATGTACCTAACTCGGGACCCGCTTGGAAGAAAACATGGCTTCCACCATCTGCCACATCCTAGAGAAAAATGCCGACCTATTTGCGTGGAGGGCGACCGACTTACCGGCCATAGATCCCAACTTTGACTGCCACAAGCTGTCTGAATTCCCTCAAGCCATACCCATAGCCCAAAGATGATGAGGAATAGGCGGAGATCGTCTGAAAGCAACTAGAGCCGAGACAAACAAGTTATAAAAGGCTAGATTTTTCAGGGAAATCCATTACACCACCTGGCTATCAAACATAATCATGATAAAGAAGACCTTGGGAAAGTGGAGAATGTGCGTCAAATACACCGACCTTAATCGCGCTTGCCCAAAAGACTCCTACCCCCTCCTGAGCATCGACAAACTAGTGGACGATGTCTCGGGCTACAGACTCTTAAGTTTCCTCAATGCCTACTTGAGGTATAATCAAATCCAAAAGTATCCTCCCGACCAAAAGAAAACAATATTTTGCACAAACACGACCAACTATTGCTACAAGGCAATGTCATTCAGACCAAGCATGAGCCACCTATCAGCGTCTGGTCAATGCCATATTTTTCGATCTCCTAGGACAAATTGTAGAATCATATGTTGATGACATAATGGTCAAATCCCACGCCCCCAAGGACCACACAAAAGACCTATCAGCAATTTTCGACCGAATACGCTGGCATAACGTTAGGTTGAACCTAGAAAAATGCAACTTTCATGTAGTAGGCAGAAAATTCCTCAGCTTCATATTGACTCAACGACGAATCGAGGCCAATCTGGACAAATGCGTTGCTCTCCCTAGCAAGGTTCCTCATAAAGCTCACAGAAAGAGGTCATCTCCTTTTCAAACTCCTAAAGAAATCCAAAGGGAAAATAGCCTGGAGTAAGAAGGCCAAATCCATGTTCACCGAGCTAAAGCAGATTTTATCATAATCCCTATCCTCACCGAACCTTCACCCAAGTTACCCTTACTACTATACATATCAGTAACGCAACATGTCATTAGCTCGGTGCATGCCGCCTGACGACTTCGATCGTACTTCCTAAGCCACCCCATTATAGTAAAAACAATCACCCGGTCAAACAAATCCTTTGATGTCCTAACCTCCCTGGCTATATGGCATCATAGTTCATAGAATTGTCAGAATTTTATCTAAAGTTTGAACCCCAAGGGCCAATCAAGGCACAATCACTGACTGACTTCCTCACCGAGCTACCGCCCATCATGTTTTGGGGGACTCTCCACATGGATGATCCTCTAACACCAAAGGTTGCGGTGCCAACACCACCCTCTCAGGACCTGGCAATATTAACATCGAACAATCACTCCGATTTGATTTCTAGGCTACTAACAACCAAGTCAAATATGAGGCCATGTTGGCTGACCTATAACTCGCCAAGGACATGAGAATCAGGCTGATCAGGTGCCGGTTGGACTCCAAACTAGTAGAGGGAAAATAAACAACACAATGCAAGCAAAAGATAACAATATTAGCCAATACCTCCAACTCACCAAAAGACTACTTACAGGATTCGACCAAGTCGACATCACGCATGTACCACGGGAAGACAACGAAAGGATCAACACCTTCTCAAAGCTAGCCACCACAACCAAGACAACCCAATGACATTCTATTCTCTAGGAGAATCTAGCCATCCCCACAATACAAGCCAGTAGCATCTTAGTAGTTGCCATAGTCCTGCTCGACTGGCGAACTTCGATTATCTCTTTTCTCACATTGGATATCCTCCCCGATGACACCTCAAAGGCCCGTAGAGTACGACGTCGAGCAGCCTCCTACATCATCATAGGAATCGACCTATTTAGAAGAGGCTTCTCACGCCTCTTACTTAAATGTCTCGGCAACAAACAAGCCGAATATGTATTGAACAAAATACACAGGGAAATTTGCGGATCCCATTCAAGAGCCCTAGAGCATGCTCCAAAGGGTTGTCCGAGCTGGGTACTACTGACCCACCATGCGCAAAGACTTCCACACATACGTACAATAGTGCAAAGAATGCTAAGAGTGCGGCAACAAGGCCCCGTTCCGTGCGAACACCTTCATCACATGAGCGCCCCATGACCCTTTTCTATATGAGGAATGAACATACTTGGCATTTTCTCCTCATCCATAGGTCAAACAAAATTCCTCTTAATTGCAATTGATTATTTCACCAAATGGACAGAGGCTGCTTCAATAGCCACCATCACTGCCTAACAAGTTTAGAAGTTTACTTGGAAGATCATCAGTCGCTTCGGCCTCCCACATTCTATAGTCACTGACAATGGCAAGCAATTTACTGCAGGCTCCTTCGAAGAATTCCTATGCAACCTTGGAGTCTAGCATAAGGTAACCTTCATGAAACACATGCAGACCAATGGATAAGTAAAAACAGCTAACAAGATAATCCTCGGCGAACTCCGACTTTGACTAAACGCAAAGCACAAATCCTGGGTAGAGGAGCTGCCCAGCATCCTTTGAGGATACCACTGTTGATCTCAATAAACTACTAGTGAGACCCCTTTCTGTCTCAACTACGACACTAACAACATGCTTCCAGTAGAACTAGGGGAGCCCTCTTTTAAGAGAACCCACCACAACTCGATCCCCAAACTGAGTCCCTAAGAGTCGACTTGGATATAGTAGAGGAGGTACGCGAGGAGGCATCCATCCAAGAGGCAGCATGCAAGATGAGGATAGCAAGACGAAGGAACCAAAACTCATCACCATGAAACTTTTAGGAAGGAGACCTAATCTGGAGATAGCGAGGAGACGCAAAGAAGGAAATTCACAAAGGAAAGACTGCTCCAACATGGGTATCTAAAAACCTCCACAACGGGGCCTACCGACTTCAAACTCTGGACGACAATAACATACTGAGAATATGGAACGCCACCCACCTTAAAACATAGTACAGTTAAACGAAATAAATGTAACATGCAATGTACTCTTTTTCCTACCTTGATCTTTTTCTCAAAGGAAAGAATATGGGTTTTGGTTGAAAAGGTTTTAATGAGGCACGTCTAGAAAGCAATAAACCAAACCACCATTTCCGTCTTCATTGTTTACTCGTGTTCTAAAAATGCATCCTTAATTGCCTCATCACGCACTCACCGCATCGCTGTAATTAGCACTCTCATTGCTTAGAACATGCATTCTTAGCTACGTAATCGAGCACGCATCACATCATCGTAATTGGTGCTCTCGTCACCTAGATAAACACTCTTAACTGCCTAATCGGACACTCGTCGTATAGCTGCAATTGGCGCTCTCATTGCCTAGACAGGCGCTCTTAACTACCTAATCAGGCACACACCTCATCGCTTAGACAAATGCTTTTAATTGTCTCATCAAGCATTCACCGCATCACCGTAATTAGTGCTCTCATAACCTAGACGAACACTCTTAACTGCCTAAATGGGCACGCACTTCATCGTTGACGACGAGCGCTCTTATCGCCGTTTACCGTCTCATTAGGCACTCACCTAAATGCCTAGTCAAAAGACTCACTCTAATAGTCCGCTCCTGACTCATCGGTATCTCACTGCGATGATTACCACATAGTTACACCAACACACACACGAACCAAACATAAACAGACAAAACAACGCATTATCAAACAACAAAGGCAATTTGTTCATTAATAACGAGTACATCCATTAACCAGTCCAACCATCAAATACAACACATTTTACAAAAACATAATTTACAATGACTTTGCAGCAGCCTACCCTTCCTCGGCACCTTGACTTTCCATCACCACGTCTCCAGTCGATCCCCCATCTAAGTCAATAATTTTCAGAGGGCTGAGCAGGTTGTCCTTCACCCTCCGTATTTGGCTCAGTCCCTGAAGGGATGATCTGACCTTCCCCCACAATAGCCCAGAGGTCGCAGGCCGAAAGATCAGCATCAGGCACCAAGATCTTCACTTGCTCCATAGCCTGACAGAACCTTCCTCCTGCGCACATATCATCAGGTCGCTGGACCGATCCTCCGCTGCTTCCTTCATGCGGGACACCTCCTCCTCCAAATCTTTCTTCTCCTTTTCCAAAAAGACCTTCTCTTTAGCATTGCGAGCCCTCTCCCCTTTCCTTTCCTTTAAAGAGCCTCGAACTTCATGCTACTTAGTCTCAAACAACTAATTTTCCTTCAAGCGCTGAGGAGCCACGACCTCTAGACCAACCAACTCCCCTTGTTCCACCTTTAAATCCAACTTCGCCTTTGTAGCCGCCTCCACAACCTTTCTTCTCTCCTCAATCAACCTCTTATTCTCCTCCGCCACCTTCTTTTTTTCCTCCGAGTAGGCCTTTATCTTCTTCTCTGCATCTACAATGTTTTCCTTTATAATAGCAGATGGTCGCCATGGAACGCAGCAAAAACACCTCGGTAGAGTCAAGGAAACCCTTAGCCCCCGCAAACTCCATCATCCCCTGGTCCTCCTTGCACACCAACTTCTCATCCGAAAGGAACTGAGCAGATATCAACTCGGCGTTCCAAAGGGACGAGGCCTTAGGCGTATTAATATTATATTGTTTTGATAACCTGTTTTGTTTGGGGTTTCGTATTTCAAAACGCTGACCCGATCCAATTTTATATTTTTAAGTTAGTAATTTATTTTATACTTTAAATTTATACAATTTATTGTTTGTATTATATTGTATTATTTTAATAGTTTAATCTGACTAATTTATTATATATAAAATACTTAATATTTTATTATAAAATTATGAATTAGTAGACTAATGAATTTGACTAGTTTTAAATATAAAATTATTTTTTTACGATTTAATAAAAAAGTAATTTTTTAATTTTTGATATTTTTTTTGACATTGGATAAAACTAACTTACTTATTATTATCATTGATTCAATTTGGATTTACTTACATAAAAAAATTTGAAAAATTAAATCAATCAAATCTAAATTCTCCAAAATCGAACGAATATGAACAGGCAAACATCACTATTATTTACTACGCTTCCTGCCAACACCATAGATTCATTTATGGCAGCCTCCACGTGGTCAAAAGGGAGTCCTTGAAAAATTTGATGTCCATAGTTAAATCTCTTCCCCATCACGAGAACAAGAGAATTCCTTCAAACGCTCCTCCTCCGCTGAATTGAGACCATTAATTACACTTTCATTTTCGAAGTTCTCAACCATTTTTACGCAACCGCTTTCACAACTTCCAAGTTTGAGTGTTTCTACGTTTGGGAATTCATCATGCATTACATTTTTATTTGATGCGGATGGTTCACCTTAACCTTTTACAACGATAGACTATATTTTCTTCAGCTTCTCCTTCTAACCATGCATCCAAATCAGCTTCCAATTTAGACATAAAGGAGCTAACACCATCTTCATTTTAGTTTAATTTTTTAGTTTTTGAATTTTTTTTTAAGAAAATATTTTCAAAAACAGTTTTCAGAAAAAAATAAATCTTGTGGTAAGTTTTATTTAAAAATTATTTTAAAGATGTAAAAATAAAAAAACTTGTTCATATTTATTATAATTTTATTAATAAAAAGAAAAAAAATATATTTTGATTGTATTTTAAGTTTTCAAAACAAAAATAGAAAACTGAAAAGCAAAACTATTTTTAATTGTTTTTATTTTTTAAAACTAAAAAACCAGAACCATTTTAAAAAAAACACTACCTAGATAATTTTTTTAATTTTTAAAAAATAAATTATTAAAAACAATTTTATAAAACTTATTGCAAAACAAACATTAATGGATGACATTTTTTATTATATAAACAAGTATCAAAGTATGATCTAAAAGGTTTTACCTGCAGAGATAAAGATTCCGCTGCAATAGCAATCAAAGATTCAAACTCCATCAGAATTCCAATACTGAAGAGGTAAACTACAACACCTTAGCTGCACAAATCAACTGCTTGGGCCTGAATTTAGAGACCATAGCTAAATTAAAACAAACACTTCTTTTCACCAATTATCTATCATAAGAGGTAATGACATCTTCTAAATCAACTTCCTCCAAAGCAGACAATAGAACCAAATAGCCTCTAAGGTAATAATAAAGGTAAGACCTTGCATGCAGAAACTTTCTTACATATTGTTCAAATATTTAGGATCAACTAGTTGAACAACTGCACAAATAGAAAGCCAATGAATGTTGGAAGCTTCCAAACCCCCTAGAAAGTGCTATTAGAGTTACCTTCAACTTTTCTCCTGGCTTGATCATCTTTCTTTTTTGGGATGGGGTTTGCCTTGAGTACTTCAGCATTTCCTTTTTGTACAACTCCAACCTTAAATTTTGGAAGGTTTACTCTTAGCTTTTGATATCCAAAACGTTCACCATCCTTTCTCCTATGGTTACCAATCCTACCTCACTCCACCTCTTTAAAAAGTGGGGAAAGTAAAACCAAGTTAATTAATTGATCATCAATACCTCGCGAGACTATTATGTCGTCCTTCATTTAGAACTAGAACTAGAGCTTACTGTATTCTATTCTATTCTATGTCGTCCTTAAGTAATTATATTTTTTATAACTTTAAACAGTTTCATTAGCTCTCTAGTATATTATCATCCAATTAACAAGAACGTGGAATTATTTTTTATAAATAAATTATTGTTTTAATCTTTTATGGATTGATACGTCAAACTAGCTAATGAAAAATTAAAAATACATTTTATAAAAAACATTTCGATTGTTTGATTATATGATAAATAAGTGATTTCTTGTGCTAAAAATATTATTTAGTAACTAAAAATAAGATTTGAGGAAAAACATAACCAATGATCGTTAATCTATTGTTAATATATATATATATTACTACAAAATGATAAATAGAAGAACAACGGATTGAGTCAGATATAAGTAATGATTATTTATTATTTTAGTTATTAAAAAACTATCTGTCACTTAATATTTGTAGATATTTTAATATGATGAGTATATGTGATTATTTTAAAAAAAATATTGTTTCTATAAGAAATTTTATAAAATAAATTTTTTATTTATCAAAAAATTTAAAAAAATTATAGCATTTTTTATTAGATTAGCTAGATAGAAACATAGATTAATATAATATATATGATAAATATTTAATACAAATAGAATCTTTGTTTTATATTATCCATATTTTTATAATAAATAATTTTATTAATTGAAAATTTTTAAAAAAATTAATATTAATAAAATTTAGCAATTAATCTTTTAAATTGATTTATTTTATAAAAATGTTAGAATATATAATATTTTTTTAGTTTAAGGAACGCTATAGCAACGGGTGAAGAAATGTACCCAAATGCTTCCAACACATTTTACATTATTTTATGGAGCAAAACAATTTACATGATGGGTTAAAATAATTTAAAATAACAAATTATGTAAGACTTATTTGTTTCTCTTTCAATAAATTTTAGCTAATGCTTATATTATGGCTGCGGGAATTGGCGAGTGACACACTCATTTCTGACTCCTCACTCCTCACTCTGTTTTGCATGAGCGTGCTCCATTCTTAGCCAAGGTGTAATTTCATGGGTTCTTTCTCTTTCATTTTTTCCCACAAGTTGTTTTTGTTTATGCTTGCTCTTTTCAATTAGGGGTTGCAAAAAGCTGCTCATGTTGTGGATTCCCTACTTTTGACGATAATTTTTCAGAAGCAGAAGAAGCCAGTTGACACTTGATAATTGATATGGTCAAAAGATTAACTAAGCGCCAGGTAATGCCTTTTATTCTTTATTCAATGAATTTTTCATTTCCGGAATTCTTCGTATTCAATATTGGAGATAGATAACTCAAGTTGAATTTTTGAAAAAACAAAAAAGAATATAAATCGTCACTGGATCAATATTGTTAAATATTTGCTATAGTTCTATTCTATAGCGGAATTTCATGGATATGTGATTGCGACTCAGTCCGCTATTGAGGCTTGCATTATGCATCCTCTTGTCATCTCAAGTGATTCTCCAACCAAATTATGTAATTTATCTTTGTTTGCCTACAAATTAGTTTTTATACACATATATAGCACAACTATCTTTATGCAGAATATTGAGTTGTACCCATTTATAATTTGATTCACAAGTTTGGTTTTTTAGAAGGCTTTTAAGAGTTTCTGTTACATGAAATCTGGTAGCAGGCCATATACCAATGAAATTAGATAGTTTGATAATGAACTAATGATAACTTTGGGGTAGCAGTAGCACATGAGATAGTAAATTATAGCATGACTTTGGTTGTTGAAAGGTACATGGCTTAATTTCCGTCTGTATGCTCTCGTTCTAGGTCCTTTGGGTGGTTAGCTGATTATTCAAGACACTAGGGCTATTTCTTTTTTTGTGAATAACTATAAACGGGTTTGTGTCATTTGATCAAATGCACCAAGTTGCCCTCATTTTTGTATGCTGTCAAAGTTTTAGCAGTCCTTACTCATTAAAAAACTTGAGCTAGACACTGAATTTAAGTGCCTTTTGGTTATCAACCTAAGATGTATATTTTTCAACTTGCAAAATTTCAAATTTTATTTCCTTATCTTCCCCAAAGACAAACGTAAAATATGAGCATTCCAAGTTCTGATAACATCCATTCATTCAAGCACAAGTTGACTTATCCATTTGATGCAAGATATGTTCCATTAGGAAGTTAAAACATAATGGTACATTGGGTAAAACTTTTATGGTTTAAATATGATAAATGCAGCCAGGCCCAGCTTCTACTATGAGATTGTTGTAAGATCCTCATCCCAACTTTCATGTGTGCTTACGTGCATTTTGCTATAATCTTCAGTAACTCATTTATTTTGTTTGTACCCTGTGATTTTTTTTTCCAGAATGTTAATTGTTATTCTATTTATAATGAACTCTCTTACCTTTATACTCATGTTCTCAATGTTAATTTTGCGTTAAATACTTAAATGCAGTTGGCACTGGCAGAGAAACGCCGCAATAAACAAAAGGCTTCTAATAGTCATCCAATGAAACGGCATACTACTGATACTAGACGTCTAGAGCAGATGAATCCTCAAATCCTACCATATGCTTCATCACATGCAATATCTCATCCCTCTGATCCATTTGCTAGGACAGGTGATGTCATACCTCCTCCTTCAATACAAGGGGTACTCTCACCTCGTACTTCACAACCAACAAATCCAGATGCAGGACATACCCTTGATACGGCACCAAAGAAAAACAGTGCTATTCACAGAAAGTTTGTTGGGCAGCAGGTAATGCCTTTATTCTTCATTCAATGGATCTCACTGATTTGGGATTCCCACCTTCACAGTTATGATGAGGTTAAAATTGTATGTTTTCAATCACTATTATTACTGTTGTTCCTCTTTTATTTCATGATGTGTAGTTCAAATATAAGTTTTGGGTAATGCCTTGAAAGTGTCTCTATATTATTCTGTATTCCATAGGTTGGTGAATTTGTTGAAGGCACCATGAACTCCTAGTAAACCCCCTCAGTTTGATTTGGATATAACTGAAGTTGAATTAGATAAAAGGAATATAAATGTTGTCTGGATTAATAGCTTGAAACTTATGTAGGGCTATTTGAATTGATGCTAAAGTGATAAAAGTTGAGATTTTCTAATAGTTGCTATACATGCTGATAAATCAAAACTATTTGGTAAGTGATAATGAGTGAAGACAGCTATAGAATGTAATATTGCGTCAGTTTTGAATCTCAGATTTTGCATCTTAAAATATATGGTTTTCTATTTGCTAATGGAGACTAAACAGTTGAGTAATAAAGTTTGTGTTACTGATTTTAATACTTTTAGTTGGTAATCTTGATTTGATAGAATAACTATAAAGTAATTGGTTTTGGCGATGGGATAAAGTGGTTATCAAGTTCAACTATTTCCTCAAGGAAAGTGATTTTAAGTGAGTGCTAATTTTTTATGGAAAAAATGTTGCACTGAATTGGGTCTAGGTTGTCTTTAATTTGGAGCAGTTAAAGACTGCATTAATGTGATTGATTTCATAGGAAGCATTTGATCTTTCTCTTGTAATCTATTTAACTTTTCCACCTTTAACTTTGATAAAAGATTTTCTTTGCATGAATACAATACAGAATAACATTTTATTAGTTGTAAAGGATGCTCCAGTGTTAGGTGGTATGAAACAGATAATAAACTAAACCAAAATACAGATTAAGTCAATATTTTCAATATATGAACATAAATATAAATTAACTTTAGAAGACACAGAAAATGAAATAAATAATTTCCATTGTAATTCAGCACACATATTATCACTTAAACAAAATTTGTAAGTGTAACAAATAATATGTTCAAAAGATTTGAGTTAAATAGGATATAAAATGGTTTGAAAGCTTGGGTTTAGGGGAATCATGGTTCTGGTTTTAAAACAGAATAAGAAAGGATTTCTTTTGAATTCTTTCTTACTTTAAGAATAGACTTTACCTCATGGAGATTTTGCATATTAATATGCAAGAATGTTGGTGAGGTTTTAAGTCACAAGTGTGGTTTCATGTTTGAAAATTGAAGTTTTATGGTGGTGTAGCTGTTACAACTATATTCGTAACAGTTGAACTTTACCCATTTTATGATCAGATTCTCAATCTTGGCTTTTTATAAGGCTATTAAAAACTTCTTTGCATGAAGTTTTATAGAAGGACATATATTAACAATATTAGATAATGTAGCTTTGCTAGATTACATGAGATAGTAACTTAGAGCTTGAGTTTGATTGTTGAAACTTAAAAGGTATATGAATTAATTCCCGTGTGTGTGTGTCTTCCTTTTAGGTCCTTTGGATGATTTATTCATGACACAATTTATTTTTTTCCTGTTAACATTCATTCAAAAGCACAACGCAAGATCTTTACCATTAGGAAGTTAAGACAGTGGTAGATTGAGTAAAATTTTCATGGTTTAAATCCAAATGATGCAGTCCCTGCTTCTATGCCAAGATTGTGGTAAGATGCTATTCATTGCAGCACCCATCTTGTGTGGATAAATTCATTCTGCTCTGGTCTTCAGTAACTTGTTTACTATATTTGTCCCTTTTGTGGTAAGAGGCTTTTGAACCCTTTTTTGAATGTTGTTATTCAAATGGCAAACTAGCAATTTAGAATGAATTCTCATATTTGTAATCATGTCTGTACAGTCTACATAGTCTGCATTCTGTTAATTGCAGATGGCACCGGCAGAGAAAGATCGGAATAAAGGAAATGATTCTAAGGGTCATCCAATGAAAAAATGTACTAGACAGGCAATGAAGATGACTTCACAATTTGCACCATGTGCTTCATCACATGCAATATCTCGTCCCACTGATCCATTTGCTAGGACTGCTGATGTTAGAGATCCACCTTCAGTACAAGGGGCGCCTTCACCACATGCTTCACAACCAGCAAATTCAGATTCAGGACGTAATCCTAGATCTTTTGCTGCATTAGAGATACAAAACAATGATGGCAAGCCCATTATATACCTTCGTGGAGAAGGGTATTTTGATCTATTTTCTCACTTTTTGACTTTTAATTATTTTTATTTTTGCTGAGGGTCATTTATTTGACTTTTGTATTTTAAACTTGACCATTTACATGTAATGTTTGCAGATTCTTACCTTCACGCCCGGCTGCTAATGAGATTGAGAATATCCTCAAGAGTCATTATACTGATCCCTGGCCATCATGGAAAAAGATACCAATTAGCGCAAGAGACATGTGGTTCAGAGAGTTTTTGGTTAAGTTTCATATGTTGATTAGTGATTATGATGTTTAATTTGGACATGTATATTTAATGTACTTTTAGCTAACCTGTTTCCTTCTATATGTAGGGAAAGTTTTCTATTTGTCCCCTGGATTACGATTGGGCAAAAAAGAATTTTGAAATACAAGCTGCAACAATGTTGAAAGATATTCTAAATGAGGCTCAAACCACAATGAATAAACCAAATTGGATCAAAGACCATGTTTGGGAGAGATTATGCGAGCATTGGAAATCTGAAGAATTAAAAAAGAATAGAGCTAATATGGTGAAGTTGTCTCTTAATACAATTTATTGTATTGTTTACCTTATATGATTGTGATTATCTTTTATTTAAAACCTAACAAGTTCTTAACGTGTATTTTTTGTTTTATTTTAGACTCAAGAGACCGGAACCCTTCCTACTCCATTGGAGTTGTTTCGTAGCAAGCATCTACATAAGGACAACTCATGGGTGGATATACAGGTGGGTATATAGGCATAAGCCAATGGACGGTCCTTCTAACCCTCAGACCAAGCGGGGTTGGGAACAACTAAAATGTCAGTCCATTTAAACTTGACCTTATTTTGCTTAATCCGTTTAACTAACGTGTTAAATGGATTGAGTCTCTAGGTTAATGGGCTAGCCTACAAATCAATTACTTTTTTTAATATTATTTATTATTTTATTGTTTTATCAGTGTATTTGAATAATACTACATGGTATTTGATTAGTATATATTGACTTCTTTCTTAGTATTGCAATATTTATAATTTGTTGATGTATAAAGAGTTAGAGAGATGGACTTTTTTTATGCTTTTATTTGATGTTTGAGTGATGTAGATGAAGTTTTCTTTAGGTGTTATTATTTCATCAATGAATGCATAATCTTATATTTTTTGTAGATGAAGACTTCTTTCTTAATATTTCAATATTTATAATTTCTTAATGTAAAAAGTTAGAGGTAGAGTTTTTTATGCTTTAAATCCTTTTATTGATGTTTGAATTATGTAGAATTTTTTTCTTTACCCCTTTTTTTATAATTTTTATTATAATTATTTGAAAATTCAATCATATTTCAATAGTTTTTTTTTACAATTTAAAAAAAAATTATACTTTTTAATTATTGGGTCAACAATCAGTCCATTACCCCGGAAGATAAGTGGGCTGCATGCTATTTAGGTAAAAATGTGGTTCATTTAAAATGTGGTCTATTCAGTGTTGTCCATTTAAATGAAAACCAAAATAGACTAAATTGACCAATATACCCTTATCTATAGGTGGATAGGAGATGGGAACATGTAAATATAATGAACTCTTACCTTTATAATAAATGTTTTATGGAGTTGTTTTATTCTATTTTTGTTATGTAATGCTTATCAGGCTTTTATATCGGTGATGACAGGATGAATTTACTCACACATTGGAACAATTGACCAAAAGTGCATTTGCGCAAGGAAAGCCTCCACCAAGTGAGTTAGACGTGTGGTATGATGTGGCTAGATCGAGGAAAGGGAAAATGTCTGAGCTTGGAATGGCAGGAAAACCTTGCTATCATGCCTCATCTTCATCAATGGAGTGGGTAAAAAGACAAGAATTTGATGAATTGGAAAAAAAAATGAAAGAAATTAAAAATGAAAGGGATAAACTTAAAACTAGAGTTGCAAATATTGAGAGGCTTGCTGAGCATAACAATACGTTGATACGAGAATTGATGGAAAGTATGAACATGCCATCTATTATGGGCGAATGCCAAGATGAGGATGACATAGAGTCACTTGGTGAACCATATAGTGATTAGTTAATATTGGTTTATCTTTAAGGTAATTATGTCTGATGTTCTTTACTTTGGATATTAATGTATTCATATATTAAACCTTCTCAAATATTTTAATTTGGTTTGTTTATCTTGTTAATTATATATATATATATATATATAGAGAGAGAGAAAGTGAGTTTAATTGGTATATACTGTCGTGTAAATATTTTTATATTGACATTCAATCACAATTCTTCATTTATAAGTTTGTTGTCTTTATTAATAAGTACTTTAAAAGTTACATAAATGAAAAGTTATATTAAATTTTTATATATATATATAGAGGTTCATATATTTTAATAATTTTTAATTTGGAAATGCTGTTTAATATATGAGTATCAAGTTTGCTATAGACATTGGATATGTATTAAATTGTGTCGCTGTACAAGTGAAGAAACTACATTTGCTGACTTTTCCATCCGCAGACTCCAAGTGTATCAAGGGTCCACATTTAACTATTTGTTTGTCATGTTTCTTAAGGAGTGATGTAGGGAGCTACTACTTTGATGTAGAGGTCAAATACTTGGTGGGATAATTGGTATTTGATTGCTTGATTATTGTGTTTTCTAATACTAGGAATAGGAAGCAAAAGATGAAGAGGAAAGTTTAGTTGATCCTAAGCTCCATGTGATACTAAACATTGGATTTCATAAACCGTATCCCAAAAGAATATAAAAAAGGAAAAATGATTTTTTTTTTTCACTTTGCCTGAATAGGAATCAATATCTCTACTCACTACTTACTATTTATTAGTTTCTCTCTGCTGATTTGACATTGTTGATAACCACAACCTCAAGTTTAACGGTTGGCTCTGTAGTAGCGATAAAAATGAACGATCTGAGCGCAACACAAGGCAAAACTTTGCAACTAAACTATTTCTCTACCTTTTTTATTCTCTGATGAATTGTACACTTGTTATCCCTCTATATAGTACTTACTACAAGTCAGAGACAAGTGAAACATAACAGCTAAGAATGTTGTTTCATGCCGTCTTCCTTAATAAATAACTATTTGTTCTCATAGTATTTACTTTTTGAACGATTTTGTGGGGATATTCTGTTTTTATTATCTTTGATCTTCATCTTGTAAATGGGGTAAAGTCACATGGTTTCAAAGATTTTCAGATAAACACATCTCAAATATTTCTCTTTTTACACTAAAGAATATTCTAATAATGATTAACAGACAATTAGTCCAGATAATTTTACCAAGATTAGTTTTGAGTCTTCATTGTAGTTTATCTTTTTGGATTATATTCATATTTTCTTACTCATTTAAAATTTGATTCCTAACTCCTTATAGACCAAGCCTTGATGATTAAAGCAATAAAAATATTCATGTCTAGGGGCTAGAAGTATTATTATAGGTAAAGTAAATCAAGCCACTTTCATTGTGGCACTACATACTTGGAAGATAAACTTAATTGGCATAGTTAGCACATGACATGCTTGCTTAAGCAGGTATGCCATTAAAGCTGATGATGAATAATCGGAATCAAGAATAGTTCAGTTTGTCTTCTAGCAGTAAACCCATATGATTCCCTTATGTCAAGTTCTTCAAATTTGATTCCCTTAGGCAGTTTTCAATCAAAATAGTAAAGGAATTCAGCTAGTGGCAGCTAATACTTAAGATCTCTTCAAATAGCCCAAGCATTGATGAGAGCCCTGGTCCCCGCAGGTATGTCATATCCATTGATTTCACATTTTTCCATGCTTTCTCTAGGAAGCAACAACGGTGAAGGGTGCAACCTCATTGTTTCTTTGATGACACATTTTAAGGATGTCAATTGGTCTAACTCAGTTTCATCCACATGACCCTTGCTATTTTACACTCTTCTCACCTCAGCTTGTGCTTTTTCCATTACCTCTGGATTTTTCACCAATTCTGACATGGCCCATTCCACAATTGCTGCTGATGTTTCAGTGCCAGCAATAAAGACATCCTGCAATTTAATGGACAAAGGTTTTAATCGTAGAAAATGTATCAAAGAAGTGTGTATGAAAACATGTTTTTTAGAAGGTGTTTGTGTTGAGAAAATTTTTTCTGGTTTTATTTTTTGAAAATATTTTTCGTTTTTAAGTTTTTAACAGTAAAAAAATATGTTTGTTTTTACTTATTATTTTTTATTTTAAAAAGTGAATTTTTAAATTTAATAAATTTTAATAATATTTTAAAATATTTATATATAATTTAAAATACATATATATAATTTTTATATAATTACAATATTATTAAATTTTTACATAGTTTTTATTTTAAAAACACTGAAAAAACAGTTCCTTTTAAGTTGATTTTTAAAATATATTTTAAATTATAATCAAACATATTTTTATAATTGTTTTTTTTCTGTAAAAATAAAAACAAAAAATACTCAAAACATCAAACGACACATGTTCTTTTAATTTTTATTTTTTTTATCAATACTTAAGTTACCTGAGTGTGGTTTTGAACAATGTGGCCCCAGTTGGCAATAAAATTGTGTTATTTCTTCTAGGTTGGTTAACTAATATAAAAGCGAAAAAGGGTGATAATTAAATTCGATTAAAGTTATTAGTAAAGGGCGCCTAAAATAGTATGTTTCCATGGAATGACTTCAAACTAAGGTATCATTAATTACCACGATATATACGATTAAAAGTAGTTCTATTTTGATAACAAAATTTATAACTAAAATTTTATACAAATTACTTAAATTTCTACCATTAGACTCATCCTAATGAAATTAAAGCAGTTCGGTTTTGAATTAATTTTAAGTATATATATGTCTTGTGATAAATTTGAATTTGATTATTTTGTTTACTTAAATGACATTTGATTCTAGTAAATAAAAATTAAATCCTAATTACATATGATAAATTAAAACCATTCTATTAATTTTCTTATGCAAATCCTTTTTCTCATTTAGTTTCTTTATGAGCCTTATGTTTTATAACTTAAATTCAATATTTGAAAGCATAATCTTAGATCAAAATTACGCCAAAGTAGGCTGATTAAACTCATTAGAGCACAGACAAACTTATCCCTGTTTTTTATTTTTATTTTTTTCTAATTCGTAAGATTCAAACTCTCCTAGTCTCCTTATTTAATTATGGGAACCAATTACTCACAGCAGACTGTTTATCTGACATAAATGCAAACTCTCCTTGCAAAAGTTGTGTATTTTAAGAATGACACACGCGTACTAACAATGATGACACATTGATGAATACGAAGGAGAATCTAATTTGATGAGAAATTGAACCTAGAGGTAACACACTAACACCCTTCAGCAAAGCAGCTAAAGACAATATAGAAGAGCTGATATGTGACAAAATAATCAAGGATTTAGAGTTGAGGTTACATTACAAGACCTCATACTTAAGTCTTTATATAGTATAATAGATAATAGATGTTATGTATAAGACATGTATTATATAATATAAGCATATATATAACCATGATGACTGCTTTAACATTGTCATCAGTCAATGGATGATCCATGGGAATGTCGTTTGGCTGTTGAAATCCTAGAAGAACATCAACCAAATCCTTTTGATCAGCTTCACACAATTGGCTTCTGCTCTTATTTTTGTGATATTCAATGATATTGTCCTTTATCGAATCAAACTTTCTAAACATTTCTTCAGATTTAAGTTTCACCAAACTGAACATTTGAAGCCATGGCATGGAAGGATAGAGATCAGCTACACAAAGTTCTCCGGCAACCCTCATTGCTTCCTCAATTATGGATATCAACTCTTTCTGCTGCATGCACTTTTCACCAAGTGTTGCTCTAGATGTTATTTCAAATGTGAGTGAGTAAATCATCTCACTGAGATTCACAGCAACCCCTTCACTTGAAGATATTGTGTTCATTAATGCTGACACCTCTTCTTCACTTATGGACCTGAAACATTGCACATGCTTAGAGGCTAATAGCTCTTCTGTGCATATTTTCCTTAGTTGCCTCCAATAGCTTCCATAGGGAGAGAAGGCAATGTCTTTAGCATCATAAACAACTTTGGAAGCAAGAATTTGAGGCCTATTGCAAAAGATGGTATCATGATTTGACCATTTCTGGTGAAGAAGCGACGATGCTTGAAACCTCTCCTAGTTTTAGGTGCATTAAGGGTCCATACTTGGTGGCCAAGTTTCCTAGAACACGATGGGGTAGAGTTGAGCCAATAAGTTGGTGTAAGTTTCCTATGAGAGGTAGCTTCCATGGCCCTGGGGGTAAATTGGTTCTGGAATTCTTGGATTGTGATCTTTTCATTGTTTTATAGATATATATAGTAATAAGGACATAAAAATTAGAAGATCGCTAGCACATATGTTAAATAATAAATAATATTGATAATTTCGTGTAGTATTGAAATTGTATATATAATTTCTTCACTAATTAGCTTTTTATAAAACTAAAGTAAATAAAATCTTTGGTTGTCGATAAGATTTTAAAATATTCCTACAAGTTCCGATTGAGACAATGTAAGTTAAACCTAGATGTTCTCCTATAAGCTCGACAAATTTCATGGTCTATACAATATGAATTGATAAATTTTTATATTACTACTTTTTTAATTTATGAGAAAAATTAATATTGTGTTGCATGGAAATTAACTAGGACTAAATAGTATCGACCGTATAATAATTTGGCTTTTTCTTATCCATCCACAAATATTAATGGTTATTAGTTAGTATTAGTGGAAAATATTTGGATATCCAATCTATCCCTCATCTTGTCCTTAATTTCATGTGACTTTTTGTTATTATCCCAACCTTTAACTTCATAAATTGGCTTGAATAACCTTTTGGTCCTCAATTTTTCTTTTAGTGCTTAATAATTTATTTTTTTTTACTTTTGATCGTCTATGGGTATAATTTTTTACGTAAGTTCAGCGTGTATTGGCTACTTGGGTGAGATTGTTGGTTCAACTAATTAGTCAATACTACTTAAGTGTAAATTTCAAAGACAATGTAACTGAAATTAAAACTGGAAATTATTCGATAGTGAATGTGGCCTTAGTAATGGAGTAGTTTTGGAAATACTGTAATTGCTACTGACTTGGAAGTTATTGTTAATTTGGTGTTGCTGACGTTTTGATCCGTTATAGCTAAGGGAAATGTTAATATAGCATTTTATGATAACCCAACAAGGAAATTAAGTAAAGATAGTCCAATTGATTGATTGGAATTTCGCGATCATGCAACAATACTCAGCTGATGCAATATAGTGAATGTAAATTATGTATGTAGGTAATTAAGAAAAAAGATAAACTACATACTAGTAGTTTGATGCGTGTATAAATAGGCAAATTATATCTGTGTGTTTTTTTTTTAATAATAATTGAGTAGATTACAACTATACTTCCTAAACTGAAGCTCACTATAATTATATATACACCTGTAATGGGTGTTAATGTGAAATATGAGAAGAGTATTAGTGTAATGTTTTTAAACATATAGAGTATACCTGTATTGAGTACATAAAAGTAAGAGATTTGTGTAGTTTAAAAAAAAAAGAAGAGATGCTTCTATAATTTCACTAAACTAAAGGATGCATTTGTAATTTGATCTCATAATTATAACTTGTTTACTTTTTCTTTTTTTTAAAAAAAAAGTAGAGGGTATGTAAGTTATGTATGGCAACATTTGAAACAAGTTCTCGTTTATTTCTCACTTGTTCCGTTAAAGTTTGGAATCAACTTTGTGCATGATGGGGTATCTATAGCATTACATAACAAGACTTGCCAACATAGTTTACAATTCATGGGATTGGTTAATGGAAATAAACAGGTTCAACAAGTTTGACGCTTTGTGTTATTTGCTGGATTATGACAATTTTGGAAGGCTCGTAATGCCTAAGTCTTTAGTAGTACAATGTTTAATGTGCTTATGTTAGTTTTGATAACTCAACTCAACTCTTGAAAATGGAGTAGGACCACCATGTTAACAAAACATATCTTTGTTGAGTTGGTGATGAATCCATCATGTTGTGTATAAAAAAAAAAGGGTGACTTTTATTGTGTTAAGATAGATTTTGTGGGTTCCGTTGATTTATTTTATTTTTGTAAACATATTGTTGTCTGTTCCGTACCCAAAATCTAACATTGCTTAGGAATTGAAGTCAAATATTGACTATAAACACCCTCATCTCTTAATCTACTCATTAATATACCTTTTCAAGACAAAATAATGATGAAACTGAGTTCTAAATGATGTTATGGGACTGACACTAGGAACATTTTACATTCTCGATAGCATGTTATGCTCTCGTTTATCTTTAAGCCTTATAAAAAAAAATCTCAATTATATGATTATTTTAACTTTTTTACAATCACCTTAAAAATTATTATAAAGCAAATTAAATCACCAAATTTAATTTTTTATTATCAATCACAGTCTTATATCACTTTTATAATATTTATTATAAATAAAAATCACCAAATTTACTATCTTGATTGCTTAAGAATGTAAATGTTTTGTAGCATCACCTATTTTTTTATTCTTAAATAAATTAGCTATCAAATGTTAATTTTAAATATTAGAGAACTAATTAAATGCAAATATTTTGTCTAAATGAAATTATGGTTTAGGGTTTTCATTTGGTCTACTGCCACGAGATTCTTCTTTACGTATTTGTATATTTTTATTTTATCCTGTCTTGACTTTTATGGTTTCCTAATTCCTAGCATGAAATTCTTCTTCACATACCGTAAATGGTTTATTATATTATTAGAAATATCTTTTGATTGACGCAAACTATCTTGACGTGCTATCTATCCCATATAATTTTATTTTTCTTGTTTTCATTAATTTCGTTTTTTCTTTTGATAATGCATTTAAGTAGTTGGCTATATTCAGTTTCCTTTTCCTTGGTCTACTTTAGTTTTTTTAATTAATATAGATTATACTATAAGAGAAACGAGTATCAAGTTGTTCTTATAATATCAATTATGGCTTGTGTTATCCATGATTGTTTTACTTCTTAAATGTCGGTATGCTTTTCACTTTTTCTTCTTAATATTCATTATCTAAATTTAATGAAATATTAGGCATTTGGGATTAACGTCTTATAAATTTCATTGTTTTCAGACTATTAAAATAAAAATATCTTATAACTATTAAAATCAAGCTTTTGTAATTTAATAAAAAATAAATTAATAATTATGATGAAATTTGCCAAGTTTAGAAAATATTAGAATGAGACATTTTCTAGATCCTTAAAATTTTTTAAGACGCCATTGTAACAATATAATGTACTCAATTCTTTTTCAATCTTTTTCTTTTATAAAGTTCTATTAGGAATTTATTAATGAAAATGAAAATAAAATACAGTACTAAAATAAAATATTTAATATTTTTGTAATGAAATCACTTACATAATTTTTTCATAATTTATCTTAAATGCACCTTGCTACCAATAATATTAAGTACTGATTAGTTTGATTTTGTTTTTTAATTTTTAAAAAGAGTTTTAAAAAACTTTTTTTTAGAAGAATTAATAGAAAAAAAATTATTTGGTAAGTATTATTTAATAACTATGTTGAAGATATGAAAATGAAAAAAATTGTTCATATTTACGAAAATGTCATTAATGAAAAACAATATATGAGAAGTATTTTGAGTTTTCTAAACAAGAATAAAAAACTGAAAAACAAAATTACCCACAGTTATTTCTATTTTTTAGTTTTAAAAACTAAAAAATCATTTTTCAAAACTATTTTAAGAAAATAATAATAAAAATTTTTTAGTTTTTAAATACTAAAATATTAAAAACAATTTTATAAAACTATTACTAAATATGCAGATATTAACAATAAAAAAAGTAAACATAACAATAATCAACACTCAAATATAGTTTCAATTTCTTTTTGTAAACTATAAAAACTCCTTTGCACAACTTTTTTTCCGGTTTAGAAGGTTAAAATAGAATGGAAAAGAACTTTTGTGGGACACAGAATTTCTCCTCAATGTTAACTTTCGGTTACAAAAAATCTGAAGACCTAATATAAAAAGAATAATCTATTCTTGGTATAACTTTATAGAGTAAGTATTGGATGTCCTGCGTCTCACATATATCTTCCATATGTATCTCGGAAATTCAAAATTCAAACCATGAGTCCATGACTCAGTTAGAATCTAATTTCTGTCAGTGTTATTAGAACCAATAATTTATTTCTTTAAGCTATGCATCCTTTCATTGAATGAAAAGTAGTAGGTAGTTATCATTAACTTTTTGAAATATAACTAATAAACAAAATATATAGCACCAATTTACAATTTATCCTCACAGACCAAGTGAAAAAATATTCCAATGTCAGTATCTATTTTTCCCCTTTTTTCACTTCCACTTTCCTCCCATCCCTTTTATATCCAACTAATGTTATGTGATCATACAACAACAAAATATTTCTGTGATAAGGAATTCTTTTAGCCCATATCTATGTTCAGCTCTTTTTCCTTTGTAAAAAGTTCAAGTTCAATTCAAGACTGGTTGCATCAGCTTTCAATTTCTTATTGCTTGTAGGAAGCCTATCTATTATATCTAACGGACCAGATGAGCCGGAGGAACTGGAACTAGAACTAGAAGTAGAAGAGGAGACATCAGTATCTAATTCATCCAAAACATTGCGCGAAGAAACAATTTTTCTTTTCAGATTCCCAATACTTTCAGTCAGTCCTTTTAGAAGATTTTTCTGCTGGAGTGCACCTGAGGTTGAAGTTCTATAGTCATTATCTATACTAGTACACGATGTAGTCTTTTTTTTGTCCGGCATTACTTGGAAATTATACTCATCTTCATCACTTTCATCTATAACAATAATACCTTTAGCTTCCAATTTTCCTCCTGCTGACATCACAGAGAAAGAAACATGTTAGTCCTACACAACAATATATTTGACAACAAAAAAAACTTAAAAAGATAAAGTTTAGTGGAATTTGTAATGCTCATAGAACATTGATAATTTTCAGATGTTCATGGAACTTTCAGTCTTTGACTCTTCAATTAATTAAAGATCTATGCTGTTGTCAAATTTAGATACACGTACGCTAGAAAATCCAAAAAACTGTTTGTATAGAAAATCTTTTGCTACAAAAAACACAAATGGCTCTTTAAGTAATTGTTTTTGTAAGAAATCTTTAAAAAATAATGATAACTGACTCAAGTAAAACAATAGTACATGTTCTCATATCAGGGTCCTTAAATATCATAGAATATGCGTGATCCCAAATCCCCTACTTTACTAATCAAAGTGTGTACTGAACATCTAAAAGAAAAAAAATATGCACAGCCCTCTATTGACACATTGAACTTTTGTTCTACGATATTCATTTGGCAATATCTTTAGAAGAATAGGAACAAAAGAAATGAACTGCTAATAGGTCGTGGGTTCACAAAAGAAATAAAACTGAAGATAACAAATTAATAGCTGGAACATATGGAGAAAGGGAGAGGAAGAGGTCTGCTGGAACATGCAGCAACCTAGTCAAAAGGACAAGTGAAACTGATAGAGTCATGTAGAGAATTGGGTAAAATCTCCCTGTGGGGAGAAGAAAGAGAGAGGTGATAGGTTCAAATTCTTTCACTATCAAAATTAACATATTGATCAAAGAAAGAATCATGTTACATTCAAGCAAATATAATAATATAACTAAGATTTTGACCTTCAATGTATCCCAAAAATCCCAAGTCAAGAAAACATTTGGTAATAATGAGTCAATAGTGTATATTTTTACATAGACACACAAGTTGACTGTATTTAATCCCAACTTTGGCTTACAATGATTTACATAAATTCATAGAAATGTTACTTATATGATATGCATTCTGACGCGCGGTAGAGAAAAAGAGTTCAGAGCTCTCTCCTCCAATGAACAAATAACAAAATTTAATACAAAAATATAACAAGAAGTTTTTTTATCAAATCCTCATACTACAGAAAGTTCTAGGACACACGTTGACACAACCTCCAAATACCATACTTTAGCGGAACTCATTTAATTATGATAAAACACAAAAACTACATTTGGGGAGAAGGGGAAGGGAGATGTCGTGATGGAATTCCTCTAATAAAAAAAACTAATACATTAAAGACTTGCATTTCTTCCAAAACCAAATACAAATTTACTTTTTTTCTTTTTCTTAAAAAAAATATATACTAGGAAAAATGCACCAAGCAACAGCATACCTGGAGCAGCAGTGTGACTTTGATATCTCTTCTTAGACACAGAACCATTTGTTTCTACACCTTCCTTCTTCCTCTCTTCACGTATCTTCATTTCTTTCACATTCTCAAACACACCACCCTCTGTTTTCTTCTGTCCCAAAGCCCCAACCTTTTTACCTTCCCCTTCACCACCAATCTCAACCTTGCACGTTCGGCTCTTCACAGAAGCCTCACCATGCAAACCAAACCCATTATCACTCTTCACCTTCTCAGCTCCACAATCTTTTTGCCTGGACCTCTGAAGTTCCAATTCAGCATTTATCCTCTCCAACCTCTCAAAAGAGATTTTTTCTTTGAGGGATCCGATTTCCCTCTTCCTATCCTCAAGCTCCGCCTTCAGCCTCGCTTCCCGCGCCACCAGCGCCTCTTCGACTCGGTCGAAGTCGCGACTCAGGAATGAGTCTCGCAACTCTGAAATCAACTCGGAGATGCTCCTGGCCATGAGTGTGATTACCGGAAAGAAAGTTGCAAACTTTGTGAGAATGGAATGTTGATGTTGATAGGAAAGAGACAAAGAAAGAGAGAAGAGTAATGGGCTTTTACTTTTAGAAAATGCTAAGAAAATAGCAGGATTCTTTCAAGTTTTTTCTTTTCCAACTTGGAGAAGAATCTGTTTAATGGGTAGGGTTTCGTTGCCAAGGAGAAAAGGTTGTTTTCCCCTTTCTATTTTTATTTTGAAAATTTAATATCTAATAAGAATATATTAGTTTTTTATTTTTATTATGAAATTTCTTATACCTTTAAAACAATTTTTAAATAATATTTATCATATAATTTTTTTCTTTTATTTCAGAATAATTTTAAAAACTATTCTTCATTTTTTTTTTAAAAATTAAAAAACAAAATTAAATCAAATATATCAACATCTTTTACACATAATTAAAGATAATATGAAAAACAAATCAACATAACATTAAATATAAAATAAATTATATTATAGATTATGAAATAAATTATATATATATAAAAAATAAATTTTAGTAAAAATAACTTCTTCTAAATTTCTCTTTTGTTTGTTAATTTTTAATTTTCTTCATCTTATTCATGTATATATATACACACTTATTTTATTTATATTTAAGTTTAAAATATCTAAGTTTAAACTATTTGAATTAATTAAATTATTTATTAAATTAATATAAGTTTAAGCTAATTATTACTTATATCTATCTTTTACTATACAAAAATAAAATTCATACAAACACATATTAAATTTTGGTAAAAAAAATTCTTGCAAAATTTTCCTTTTTCATTAATTTGTTATCTTCTTAATCTAATTCATATATATATATATATATATATATATATATTATATAAATATTTACCATATGTAAAGATCTATTGATGTAGTGTTATTATAACAAATGTTACATTTGTCACATGTTACTCTAACAGAAATTTTTACTCCATTTTTTTTTTTTGACTTTTCTTTCTCTCCTTTTTTCAATTTATTTTCTTTTATATCTTTTTCATTTCCATATTATATTTATAAAAAATATTTATTGTTCTATTAGTAAAAATATATTATTATTAAATATTTCATAATTTTTTTGATAATTTATCATGCTATTATATATTATATTTTTTATATTGTGTATCATACGTTATATATTATATATTTATCTGCTATATATAAAAATCTATTTACTATATATAAAAATATAAAAAATAGGTTTATATAGTCACATGTTATCTTTTGATAAAATGTTTCCCTCACAAAATTCTCTATGTTCCTTATTTTGCTTTTTATTTTCTTCGTCTTATACTTAAATATACTTGATTGTTTAAATTTATAGACATTATTTTTTAAAACTTAAGAAAATAAATCTTTATTATTAGTATTAATATTATTATTGTTTATGTGAATGTTATAAAATTATATATTATTTATGTATTATATTAAATATCTATCTGTAATGTATAAATATATTGTTCTTAATGATAATCATTTTTAGTGTAAAAAAGAATGGAAGCGAAGCATATTGTGAAAGGACGAAGAAGAGCATACTTATCCCTGTCATTAATAATCATTGCTTAAACATTTTTTGTTAAAAATTATAAATTTAGATAAAATTAAAATATTTTTATTGTTTAATAGTTTTTCCCATCTTTTTCTATTGTCGGTTTTATTCACAGTCATGAATTTTTACGTGGTGAGTATATTGTTTACATAAGTCTAAAATTATAAATTTAGATAAAATTAAAATATTTTTAATTAAAATATATTTATACCCGATTCTGAAAGGAGAATGAATAGTCTTCCCCTTTTTCTCCTATTGTCGGTTTTATTCACAATCATCAATATATATTTTTTGTTTTAAATGATTACATAATTGGGTAATATTAAAATACCTTTTAATCTTTTAATTATTTTATTTTTATACTTCATAAATTAAAAATCTTTGATTCATTCATATGTCTTTATTATCAATTTATCAAATAAATTATATTATTATATCAAAATAGTTTGTCTTATATTTTTTTATTTGTAATATACTAAATTTACATTATATCATATTTTTTTAATATACAAATTTACATCATATTTGCTTATATGTTAAGATCTTTGTATTGTTATCATGTTCCACACACACAAAGTTTAGACTTATGTCAACAATATATTCACCACATAAAAATTGATTATTAGAAAAAAATAATTTTAATAAGTTAAATTTTAATATACTATTTGTTTACTTATAAAACCTACTAAAGTAACTAATATCTTTGTCGAGGCACAAGTATCATTGATAATGTAATTTGTTTTTTACTCAATTAACTAATTAAAAATGAGTTTAACTACCACTAAAAACACTATTATTTTATTAATACAAAATTTAAAATAACATGTTAGTTTTAGAAGGAGATTGAATAAAACTAATAGAAAGTTTTCTGCAATTCTTTTTAAGAAGTTTAAATAAAAAAGGTAATTATGGAGTTTCACAATTCTATCATACTATCTACAACTTTAACACAATTCACAAATACTTTTTTATAAAATATTTTGAAATAAATAAAACAAAATGGTAAATATAAACATTATAGATTAGTTCACTTAAACTTAACTACGTCTAGTAGTTCTCTCTTCCATGCACCTCTTGGAATGTTCTTTATGCAAATAAAAGTATTTGCTATGTCACTTATTTTAACTTACAACAAATATACTAACAACTCCTAATTTTACCCTTAAACTCCCCTTAAGTTTAAGATTAAATACACAAAGTCATTCCTAACTATTACTAAGTATTCTTTGAATAATAAATCACTTCTGACTTGGATACAAGATGAAAGGATTGTGTTTAATACAATGTTACTCTCATAGAGAGATTAATAATACATAGTTAACACTTACTAGTAGGTTTGACTAAGAAGTTGCTTATCCCTCAACATGAATGTATGATACTTGGTTATTTTTCAAAGCTTTAGACACTTTTGAATATTTATAGCATGATTCGTTGTACTTGTGTTTTTCGTATTAGTTCGTTTGTCAACTGATACATTAATTTTCTCTTCTTGTTTGAACTTCCTTTGTATAGGTAGAGAAACTTATAACCATTGGGATAAAGCTTTGAGCTGTCACTTTCTCGTAGAAAGTTTTTACATGAAATCTACTGAGTGCTTAAACTGAGACATTGTTCAAGTGGCTTTGTCATATTGAGCTTTCTTATCGTTTCTTTTACAAGCTGACAATGGGTATATTGACCAATGATACGATCATTAAGCTTCATTGTCTTGTTAGTTTGAATTGTCTTTGAAAGATGAGCTTCTATATAATAACAAAGTTATACGATAGGATGTTTCTTATATAGTCATCATAATAAGGCTACTAATTGGTATATGAGACCTTATTGTCTTACATAAGATGCTTTGATGAGACCTTCTAACGTGTTTAATGGCTTATTCGAGTAGACATATAAACCTTCTTGTCTTATAATCAATGTTATTAGACTCGACTCAGTCATCAACTTGGTCGAGTTAAGGAGTCATGGTATCAAAGATCAACTTGGAGGGTCAAAAGTTAACTCACATGACTTAGTTCACATTAAAAAATATAAAATATATAATTTATATAATTTAATACTTAAAAATTATATCAAATAATCAAAATTTTAAAAACTAATAAAATAAATTATCTTAATTCCTTAGCATTATTGTTAAAATTAAAATATATATTTATTCAACTGCTCATAATATATATATATATATATATATATATATATATATATATATCTTAAATATACTAAAAACTAAAATAGCTCAGTGGTAAAGAATCTCTTATCTTAATTGCAAAGACCTAGGTTTGAATTTATGTTACCACTTTTAAGTTTTCAAGCGGCAACACAACATGCAGCTGTGTGTTTGGAAGTAGGGATGACAACGAGGCGGAATAAGTGCATGTTTGGCTCTCCTGTCCCCGAAAAGTGCAAGATGCGTTCTGGTGTGAAATTTCAATCTTTGTACTCATAAAGTATTTTCGGGTTCGGGATTACCCACAGATACTTGTTATATTATTTTTTATAATTTAAATTTACTTATTTATTAATTATATTTTAATTTAAAAAGTATATAAAGAATAATTAATAACAAGAAATTATAAATTAAAGTTTAAGAATTAATATTTGAATTAAATATATAACTTTAAATTTATTATATAATTATTAAAATTATAATGGGACTGGTAGGGTACGAGACGAGTAGTCACATACCCATACCCATATCGGGTAATCCCCGTACTTGTACATGGTAAAAACAGGTAATATTGTCAAAGTCAAGGTGGTACCCACTGATATGTGTATTTTTACCATCCATATTTGGAAGCGAGACCCTATTCAATCGGTCAGTTAATTAACAAATGCCCAAATCAATCGGTTTATATCGGTTCCATAGCTTGTCCAATCCAATATTAGGACGGGTTTAATAACGTTGCTTATAATTCATTTGATTGTCTTATGCCTCTTATAACCTCGTTGTCTGATCTATATATATCTTCCAATATGAACAGTAGAAAATAAATCTTAATACTATTTATTTTCATCAAAACCACTTAGGGATAATCTAGTCATTGACCTTTTAAACTTAACAATATGTACTCATTATAAATTACCATTTATTATAATTTTTTTTCTATAATGGGTTAACCAACATTTTAGTCTTTGAAAATTATAAGGACTAACACATATCGTGAAATAAAATTTCAAGCATATGATAATCTTGATGTGCAAGTTGGTCCTTAAAGGATTTTAGACAGTACTTTAAAAAATACTTTTTAAAGTGTTATGTTATCTAAAGCTCTTTAAAGACTAACTTACTCAACATAATCATTCCAAAACTAATTTGACTATAAATTTCTTTCATAAATATATGTGGTAGCACTTATATCTATGTGCATTTACATCTATGCTTTGTTTGGAAGAGCTTATTCAATAAGAGCTTCTTACACATAAGTTTATAGTATAAGTTGTTAAATTTGATAAGCTATTTGTATTTGAATATACAAATTTAAAATCACTTATATGAAAATAAAAGTGTTTACATATGGAGAGAGAGAGAGAAAGGGAGAAAGAGAGGAGGGAAAAAGGGAGAGAGAAAGAGGAAGAGAGAGACAGCAAGAGAAAGAGAGGAAGAGGGAGAGAGAAAGAGAGAGACTCAATAACTAATTTTAATTATGAGAGACAAAAAAATGTGAGAGGTTGGAGTCGAAAGAAGTACAATTTTTTAATAAATTTAAAACAGTTTGTTTCAAAAAAATTACTCTAGATAACTTATTCACATAAGTTTAAAACAACTTATGGATCTTATATAAATACTTTTATAAATTTATTCAAACACTTTGAAATGAGACCTTATTCTTTTAGAAAATAAAATTATTCTTTCCGATGATTATTTTCAAACTTACTTATAAATTAAAATTTGTTTATACATAAGTTAATTTTTTAAAATAATTTAATATTATCTGATATTTTCTACAAATTAATTTTACCTTATAAAACATTTCTTCATTTTTTTATTTGTTTTCTACAAATACTTGTAGAAAAATTTACCCAAACATATCTATAATTTGTATATACCTAATTGTATAATAAATTATAAAATTTAATAACTAGAGTCTTTTTAGTATATTCTAACTAAAATTGAGTAGTACTTTCATAAATATAACTAATTATTATTTTCCAATAAATTATTTTTAGCTATTTTATTATGTAAAAACTGATTTTTTATTTCACCTAAACTACATTAATTATTTTAAAATAATTTTTTAGCAAACTTATCAAATTTTTTATTATAACAAATTATCAAAATAATCCATTATTGAAATAATATAATTTTTCTATCAAAAGACACTCTAAAATTATAGATTATTTTGATTAAAAATTATTTTGCAAAATAATGTATTGTAACACAATTTATTGAAACAAAATAATCTAATAACAAGTCCTAAATGTATTTATGAATGTAGAACGAAAAACAATGATTAAAACTTTAGAGATATATAGATATAGCAACAATGAAGGACATCCTTTATTTTGTACCAACAAACATTGCACATGAGTTGGCTAAGTATGAAAAATTTTGGGAATGAGGTACAAATCGTCTTTTCTAGTAACTGTTATTCCAAATATCTCTGTCATGTCCAAATCTTCATTCTTCATTCCATTGGGAAGTTTCCAATCAAAATTATACATCAACATTGCAAGTGCATACTCAACGTTGCTCAAGCCAAATGTGAGGCCAGGACACATTCTCCTTCCAGCACCAAATGGGATGAACTCAAAACTATTGCCTTTGTAATCAATAGAACTTTCAGTGAATCTCTCAGGGTAAAACTTCTCAGCCTCAGTCCACAGTTTTGGGTCTCTTCCGATAGCCCAAGCATTCACCATAACCCTGCTTTTCTTAGGTATTTGATACCCATGGATCTCACAGCCTTGTGCACATTCTCTTGGAAGCAAAAGAGGAGCAGGAGGGTGTAGTCTTAATGTCTCATTCACAACACATTTTAAATATTTTAGATCCTCCATGCCACTTCCATTAGGCTTTCCTTCTTTATCAAATGCCTTTCTTACCTCATTTTGTACCTTTTCCATTGATCTTGGATTTTTAATCATCTCTGCCATTGCCCATGTTATGATAGAAGATGTTGTATCACTTCCTCCTCCAAAGATATCCTTCAAAATCAAAAGATCATGTTACATTGATTCAAATGATTAGAAGAATGTTAAAAAAAATTATTATATTCAACTTCCGAAAAAGTTAATTGAAGAAAACTTCTACAAATTATTGATTTTTTTTTGGTACATGTATGCTTTAATAAAAGGAAAACAGAAAAAGGCATTAAGCAAAAAAGCAAAAAAACTATCTGGGCAAAGAGAAATACCCATTGCATCCAACTGAAGTACCCATCTTAGCAAAACAATCTGCACATGCATTTCCTCATGTAGGATATAATGAACTAAAAATTGCTACTGTCTACCAAAAAAAAAGAAAAACTTTTTATATGTTTGCAACTCTTAAGCATAAGCATGATAACTAGAGCAACCATTGTTAACTAGATCAATCACATACTTGGCATAAAAAAAGTCATCACCTTCCTAAATCCTTTATCCCAACAAATATTAATCCATGAAGCAAACCTAAAATCTCAACAATAATAATATTAGACTCCCTTCATTTCCATAAATTCCAACCAGAAATTTCCTATCATAATCTCAACACTGCAATCTACATTTAATACAATAGTGTTACGTTGCGAAGACACATAACAAGCAGTCCTAGCTGTCCTAGGTTGAAAAGAAATATAATAGACCTAATTGTTAAAGTAAATATGAGTTAAAGTTATACATTGATTTAAAATTATAAAGTTGAGTAACATATAAATAAAAAAAACTCATAAATATAATGTTTTAAGGTTTTGAATTAAAGGTGCTATGATATTCTTTTATGTATAAATTATGTCCATAATTATATATCTTTCTTATCTAAACTAAAAAGTTAGACATAAATATATAATTGATAAAGTGGAGATTCTAACCCACAATTTTTCCAAATAAACAAATTAATCAAACTCTCACCAGAAGAGTTAAAAATAGAAGCCTTAATCTACAATACTTCTATATTTTAATAAGCTCCTACTTGTAAGAGCATGATGCATATTTGCCAAAGAAAAAACTGAATATTAGCACACAACGTAAGCTTTGAAATTCAATATGAGAGTGATGGAAATCAAGTAACCAACAAATTATTGATTTACCAAAGGAAACAAGTTATTATCTTCTTTTTAAAAACTGAAAATGGAAACATGAAATAAGAAAATATATTTTAAAACAAATTTACTAAACATTTCTTTTCTCATCTTAAATTTATATTAGAATGAACTAGTATTAGCCTAGTTGTTAGGGGTTGGGGGTAATATGTACAAAAATTTATATTTGAAATTGTGTTATCATTGTATTTCAAATGAAGATAAATATTTTGAAAATTTTATAAAATATAGTTGTTGAAAGTAATTTTATAAAATGATTTTTAAAAGTAAAAAATTAATAAAACAATCACACTAGTTTAAGATTTTTTTTAATCAAACATGTGTCAAATGATTTTTACAATAATTTATACTTCTTATTCAACAAATTGAGATCCTTTATAATTAAAAATTTAATTTGATTTACTATTATTTTTCTTAAGTTATTTTGTAATACTATTTTACATTACTCAACAATCATTCTTTTTTTCTCATTAATTCTATAATAACTATATTAAAAAATATTAAACAAAAAATACTATGATATTTATATTATTAAAACATAAAATATTATAAATTATACCTTCTTTTAAGTCATAAATATAATAAAAAATGGATTAAGAATATAAAAAAATGAAAAAAGATTTTATTAAATACATCTTCTATTGCTAAATTAATTCTCAATTTCACTAAAAACTCGAATATTTTTAACTTTGTTGACATGTTAAATAAACTATGATCAAATTAGATTTAAAAGACTCATGTTAGTCTTACATTTGATCAAGCAATTTGAGCATGTCTAGTTAGTCTAACCTAATATGTCACTTATATTTAAAAGTGTTTGTTACTTGAATACATTTGTGATCTTTAAAAGCTTGTCTTAGACACTTGACGAAAACAGGCAAGAAGAATGAGAATCCCCCTCATTTGTAAACGATTTTCTAAAACTTAGTAAATTTTGAATGAAAAATTGATTACTAGTGGAATCAATTTAGAAAATAATTTAAAAAAAAAATCCGGCCTAGTCTCCACTGTTATGTTGTGAAATAACATTGGTAGAAGATGTTAATGTCAATATCCTTACCCAAATCACAGCCTTGATACTTTCATCACTTAAGCAAAACTCCTTCTTCAAGAGCACATCTAAAAGAACTTCTCCCACTTCCTGATCTTCTTTGGCACTTGCCTTAGCCTCTCTATGCTCATCGATGATGGTTTGCATTATCTGGTCAGCTTGTTGATGCAACTTCTCAAGCTTAGGCCTCAACCCAGACATGTGCTGAAGCAGTTTTACAGAAGGGAACAAATCTCCCAAGTCAAAACCTCCAGAAATCCTTGCTGCTTCAGTAACCACTGATATCAGTTTTTGATGGTGAGTGCTTTTGCTTCCAAGTGCTGTTCTTGCAGTGATTGTAAACACTGTTGAAATCACTTCTTTGGTAATGTTAACAGGTGAACGTTGTTTTGTGGCAATCCGTTTGATGAGACTACTGACCACTTCCTCTCTGATTGGTTGGAAAGATTGGACACGTTTGGAACTTAATAGCTCCAATGCAAAGATCTTCCTTAGCTGTCTCCAATAATCACCATAAGGTGTAAAAGCCACACCCTTGAAACCATAATCCATTATATCTGCAGCTAGGACATAAGGCCTTGATGCAAAGACATGATCATGGGTTTTCATCACCTCTTTGGCATACTCAGGGGATGAAGCCACAAAGGTAGAAACCTCTCCAAGCTTGAGATGCATCAAGGGTCCATATTTTGCTGATAAATCTCTTAGTCTATGATGGGGTAGTGCCGAGCCAACAAGGTTGTGTATGTTCCCTGTGATAGGTAGCTTGCTTGGCCCTGGTGGTAAACTTGGAGTAGAGTTAGATTTCTTGGTTACTATCTTGTGTAACATAAAAATGAAAATGGACAAAATGGATGTAAAGTAGAGAATTTCGAGATCCATTGGGAAAGTACAACTAATTAGATCAACGCTTTATAGTTTAGTGATGAAACTTGTTACATATGCTCTCATATATATAGATTTCTCAAAACGTTATTGGATATTATTTCGTGAATGTAAATATGATTAAATCTGCAGCTAGCATTTCAAAATAGATCAGATGTGAACATAGGAAAAACAGGTTCAAAATGATCGTGTATCTTTCAAGAACGCAGTGGTTTCATTCAGAACATTTTGACATTTAGTTTTTTAAAAGGAAGCTATTTAATATATCTGCTCACTTTTTCTTCTATTTTCTTTTTTTATTCCCCTGAAGAATCTTCTTCCATCTTACTTTCGCTGTCTTTTGCAGAGTTCCATCTTATTAATTATTTGTTATATCTATATTGTCAAATTTTGGTTTTTATATCTATATTGTGTGTGTTTAATGTTTATCTATTTGCACGTGTGTGCATCACCGAATACTTATTTATTTTATTAATGAATGTACATCATTCCCACAAATGTAACCTGTTTTCAAATGATAATCATCCAAATCTCATTGAAAAGTATAGCATGAAAATCACATCCTGTTGTTAATTTACTTTTAGGTTTTGATTTGGAGACATAAAAGATTTCAACAATTTTTTTAAAAAAAATATTTGATGCTTTAGAATGTGTTGGTTGAAAGATAATAAATGAGTTTCAAATTTCAACATTTTTATTATAATATATATTAGGTAATAGCACGGGGTTGCATTTCAGATTACCATTATTTTATGCATATATCACTATTTAATTCCCAAATGCTGTCATGTATTTGTTTTGGAGCTTATGTATTTCTTTTCGAATTTAATTAATATACATTTTCATTTTAAATATTTTTACATTAATAATTAATCACAATTCTTTATTTATAGTAAATTTATTTACTTTACTTATTAGTAGTTTAAAAGTCACATAAATAAAAAGTCATGATTGAATGTTAGTGTAATGTAAAAGTCTTTTACAGTAAAAGTGTATACCGATTAAACTTTTTTTTTTCACAGTATATAATATTTATGGTTTTATTTTAAGAATATTTTTTTTTCATTCCACGTACAAGAATTTATTATGTATTTATGCTTTCATGTTAACTTACTTGAACATTTATGAATTCATAGTGGGTAAATAATGAAGATAGGAGTAGGATGTACGGGGTTTTATAGTTCAAATTTTACTTTCCTCCTTATACTTTTAATGATAAAAAATAATGTCTTTCTATATTATTACTGTATATCTGTAAATATCAAGGTTATATATAGTATTATTAAAGGATGGCAGTGGAATTCCATTCAAATGAGGAAAGTATATCTCAATGATATCTTAGAGAATGAAATATAAAAAAAGTTTAATTAGTATCTATTTTTTATGTAAAAATAATATTTAATTATAACTTTTTATTTATGTTGATAAAATTAATAAATTTATTTTAAATAAATAGTTGTAATCGAATAAACTTCTCACCCTGAGATTTTTAGTAGTTTTTATGTTATGTCATAGTATTACGTATTAATTAGACAAATAAATTAATTGACTAAGTAGATTCTTTCTTCTATTAAATACTCAAGCATTTATGTCATGATTATTTGTTAATTAGCTAATTAACTATGTATAGAAAGATACATTGAATGAACTTATTTTACAATAAGAATTTTAATTCTTTTCTGGAATAGTAGAGGTGCAGGTGATCAGTTTATATATATATATGTATATATATATTTTTTTTTTATTTTTTTTTTTGTAATGAACTCTTAGCTCAAAAGACTAATCTAATTCGTAGTACATAACTATTATTAATTAATAGAATTTTTCACATAAAAAACATTAAACACAGAATTTAGAATAAATAAATTGTTCTCTCATGTGTAAATGAAACATATAATTAAATTTTCATCAAAGCTGTAATTTAATTAATACAAAGTGATGATATAAAAAATATTATTTTTTAATCCTTTCGAAAGGATCAGTCAAATAATAAATTAATAATTTGTAGCAGTTAAAATCTACCAAAATCAATTAAAAATAAATAAAATTTAATCATCTTTCCCTCTGTTTTCATCTCCTTCCACACCCAACTATGTCCCTCCGCCTCTCCAACTCAATGATCTAAAATCAAGTTTTTCATGTTGTTACCTTCTAACTTCATATTATAGTTTTGGATTTTTTCTGTTGAATTTTATATGTTTTCAAAAAGCAAGTAGGATAGTTTTTATTCACCATGTATGACATATATCAAAAGAAATGATATTGTCTCACGGTAACCAAAATGATAAACCAATATCCCTCTAAATAAAAAAATCACCCCAATAAACAAATAATTTTCACTTAATAACAATAATATTCTCATGACTTAAGGATGTTTCTGTGTTGAATTTTTACTGTGGTTGGTCATTTTGGAAGTTATGGGTTGTCGTAGGTGAAGTTGTTGCTGGATGAAAATGATGCGTTGAACCTATTGAACTTGTTTAGGCTAGCTATTTAATGTGGAGAAACTCTTGTATAGGAGATGTTAAGCAAATTAAAGGTGTTATCTTAAAAATGACTGTTATACAGGTTTAACTTTAACAGGGAATATATTATTTTGATTGGTGTATATATTAATTCAGTATGTGCTTTTTGAAACTATAGTAAGTTAATGTAGAAGTCTTAGATTTGTTAGTGGATGCTGTGGATAGAATGTAGGTACATAGGGGTTGTTAGGCCTAGTTTGACATGCTTTTTTGAGGCTGTACAGTCTGAATGAAACTTTTTGTTTCATCAATCTCACATACATGTATATATTAAAGGTGGTGAGTGGAGAGAAATGAGAACACGAGAGAGAAATTGTGAAGGGTTTGTAGCGTTTTTTACTTATTTTAGGAAAAAAACAAAATTATCTTAAATTTAAAGGATAAAAACTTATAATTAAACCTATGAAAAATAATTTAAAGTATACGTTTGAATACGTCAGTGATTGCGTTGCGTTTGGGTGATACTACTGCGTTTACGTGATACATGGTTGGCATTTAGTGTTAACAAATTCCAAAGCGATGTCAAATTGCTAATAAAATAATTAACACGGTTGTCTTGATTAACTTAATTAATTCTGTTGCATTCCTGGCTCCTGCATTTGGGTCAAAGGTTTCTCCGCGGTTTTAGTGCAACTTCTTATCTTATGTGTTATACTCAAGTTATTATTTTGGCCAATAAAAACTGTTCTTGACTTGGAACATTGATTTTGAAATGTGGATTATTGTTCAAGCAGTTCAACTTGTGAAACAGAACTATTTATTAATTTTCATCATCTTATCCTCAAGGATTACGCAAACAGAATGAAATTACTAGTATTAGTCGAAGCAATCCCAGCCAAAGGTTGGCTGAATCCTAACAAAAACCTTCCGAGCTAACATTAGTCGAAACAATCCCGATCAAGGTTGGCTAGACCAAAAAATAATCTTAACAAAGTTGGTAAATACTATTTTCTAGCATTTTTTTAAAAAAACATGGACAAACATATATTGACTAAACGTACTCAGAGAAAGTTTTTGTGTAGGAGATGAAGATGAGAACAAAATTATTCGGGTAAGCTGGGATAAAGTGTGTATATCAAATAGTGAAGGGGACTAAGTATAAAGTACTTGCAAAGGTTCACTTTAAAGCTTATTAGCAAAATGAAGATGGAGATTTCTAACTGATCAGAAAACTATTTGGACCTCGATGTTCCAAATAAGTATGGGGAGTTTCAAAATTTGCGATATTACTAAGCTATTAAGTGTTCTATTTGGTGGAGGGATGTATGATCATTGGATAGCTCTATGGTGATTGTCCTAGGTTGGTTTGAAAACAATGTTAGCAGACTGTTCGTGATGGGGGCGATACGTTCTTTTGGGAACATACTTAGATAAGAAGGTCACCTTTCCTTGGCAAAGAATAACAAAGTCATAGATAAAGATATGGGTGACCTAATGTTGGGTTCTATTGAGTGGAAGTGGGATTGACGCAGGAGACTTTTCGTGTAGGAGGAAGAGGGGTTGAGGGCTCTGGTGGGGGTGTTATAGGGTGCGGTTTTGGTGTAGCATCAGCGGGATGACTGGTCTTGGACATCAAATTCTAGTGGTTTTTTCTCAATTGCAGAAATGTATAAGGCAGTTTTGGGTGGATATGTCCAGAGTCCTTTTGGGCATAACACCTCGTTTTTGTTGATACAGTTATGGAAGGATAAACTACCTTCTAAAGTCTTAGGATTCTCATGGAAGTTGATTTTAGGAAAGCTTTCGACGGTGGACAACCTGTTGAAGAAGGGAGTGCAGTTATTACCAAATGCACAAAACTGTGTCTTTTGTAAGCTTGTCATGGAGGATGCGAAACACTTATTCCTCTCATGCTCATTTTCTCAGCATTGTGATATAAGGTCTTGTTGTTGATTGGAGTAGAATCTAGGAAATGTAGAGGTTAGTTGTGTATATGGATATCTAGGAATTCCATTGTGTTTAATAATTGAACAGTGAAGTCTCTAGATATGGTGTCTTTTATTCAAGTGATCTTGTGGAATTGGCTGTTATATAGATTTGGTCTCAATAATAGGGTTTTCTTTTCTGATTGACGTAGGTGCCTTTTAAAGATGTAGGACATTGATAAGGTTATGTGTGACAAAGTTACAGATAGGGGCTCCATTTTTTGGGACTGACTTTGGTCACTTCTTTTTGTTGATGTACATATTAGATGAAACATTCTGTTTCATCTTTATTTTAATATATATGATTCATTTTGCTTTAAACAAAAAACTGAAAATTAACTTCTACTTACATTAGTCGAAAAGAACTTGATTAATGTTTTAAAAACAATCCTAAACCCTAAACACGTGAATCAAAACAACTTCAACTTATGTTGGTCTAAAAATAAATTTGTCGATATCAACAAAAAATAACATTGATAGAAAAAAGTAAGTTTGAAAATTTTCAAATTCATACTTTTTTAAGGAATTTAAAAATTTACAATTTTAACTAATAAAATGTTCTCATAAATAACTAGAATTTTAATTTTTCTTAAAATTTCTCATCTAAACAATACATTTCATAAATACTTTTTTTTTATCTTTATAAAATAAGATTATTTTAGCCTGTTATTTTTTATTTAGTTTAGGTATCTGTTGTCTTTTTTGTTTTAGTAAGTGTATGTCTTTAAATTTATCTAGTAAGTTAATGGCAATGACGTCATTTTCATAACATAATAATAATAATATAATCAAACGACTAAAATAAAAAATATTATTTATGATAATTAAAATAAAAAAATAACAAATTTTTATCGAGATTAAATCAAAAACTATATTTATAGTGAGATTAAATCAAAAACTATATTTATAGTGACTAAAAAATAGCATATTTGTACGATTAAAAAGAAAATTTAACATGTTTGTAGAGACTATAAAAAAAATTCAGGAATTAAATACCAAAAAGGTATAAAAATAAAAGCAAAAAGTGACAAACTTTAAAAAAACATGTTTATCATATTTGGCACCCTCAAAATTTTTTCAAGATTCGATTGAGTCTTCCAGTAACTTTTCTGTTTAATTGTTTTCTATCCTTCAATATTTATTAGATTTTATTTTTAATTTTTTATGTATAAAGTAAAAATTTATTATAATTTTTGTTATTTTACATTTTCACCTATTCGAACAAATAATTTTATCAAATTAAGGGTTTTAACTTAATTAGTTGAGCAGTGCGTAAATAAATCCTTAAAACCTGTGTTAAATTCTTGTATGATAAAAAAAAAAAAAAACTCAGCAATATACTAATTCAACAATTTTTTATTAATTAGTGACTACCAACTTTTAGTTACCAGTTAGCTTTCAACTTTAAAAGTTTTCAGCTAAGTCAAACATAATATATATGAATTGTATTCAACTTATTCTCAAACATTAATTTTAACTAAGATCTGGAATGTTTTTAACTGGTCCTTGAGATAATTCAATTTTTGTGCATTAATTAATTCTGGTATATATTCGGGTCAATGGTATAGCAGGATTTTTCTTGCAATGGTGTCATATGCCTTGTTTGCAATTAATGCAGTCATGCACCCCTATATTCAGCATTTACGCTCGTGCATGTCATCTTATGGCAAAGGATTAATGGATTCATGTCATCATCTTATGGCAACGGAGAACATTGCATATGCATGGATTAGCCAATTTTATCTATTGAAAAAAATGTTGGAATTTCTCAGAGATAAATACTTTTAGAACTCACGAAGTTAAAACTTAAAAGAATCAAATAAAAATGTTTGAATAATATTGACGTATTCCCAATTGTACAATCTTGAATTAAGCGTATTCTCAATTTAAGCATTTCATATTATTAATGAACATGTCTTAAAGGAGTACATATATGAAAAACTTAAAAAAAAAAAAATCTTTTACGTATCAAATGAAAATAAGAATTTAATGAAAATGATAGTCTTAAAGCATTATTATATCAAACGTAACTATAACCTAAGTTTCTGAAATGTTTTGACACGTCATGGATGGTAAAAATTCAATTTGCTCATAAATCAGTATAAAAAGAAAAAAAAAATCGGCGCATTCGTGCATTTGGGTCAATGATTTCGCATGATTTACAAGCGCGATGACATCCTTTTGAGGAATTATTGGCATTAAAATGGGTTAAGCATGCAATTTATTTAGCTTATTTTATGTATTGACAACTATGCTAGGTAAATTTGCTGGGTATTGAGCTTTATTTTTATGTGGAGAAAAGACTTAAATTGAAAAGTTCACTTGATATCTTATTTAATTTAAATGGAGAAGAGAATGTGCTTCTGAACAAGAATAAACGAAGAGAAGTTCATTAATCAGAGAAATACACCAATAGTTTGAGAGAAAAGAAGAGAGAAAGTTATTCCCGTTTTTATACATATCTTTAATCGTAAACTCTCTACTGTAGATTTATTCATCGTTGGAACGAGTTGATTTTTGGACCGATAGTTCGAAACATGTGGTTTTTCATTCTAACCATTTGGATCGTTGAAACAGAGTTTGAGTTGGGAGATATTTAGTTCTCACAACAGCCATATTTTTAGGGGTTTTCATCTTCCTTGTTCTCTATTTGTAAGTTTTATTGTTTGATGTTGGTGTTGACATTGATAATTGCACCTGATTGAGACTCTTTTGTATTCTTTATTGATAATAGTGGAGTTATTTCTTTGGTCTGGATGACTTGTGGTTTTTAACCTTATTTTGAGGGGTTTTTCACATTAAAATCTTAGTGTCTTATTTTGTAAGAGTAGTGATTTGTTAGTGTTATACATTTATTGTTGCTCCCCATAGATTCTTACAAGTTAGGAGAATTTATTTCTACTGCTTTGTTTACACTTTATTACAAACCCATCTTATTAGGTTCTAATCCAAATCGGGGCTATTCTTTTGCTGATTGAATGAACAATCTTGTTGCTTGTCTTGGAATCCAACTAGAGTAAAGCTTTGGTCCAACTTGTTACTGCCTTTGTCCCATTTCTTTTTTGGTTGCTATTTAGGTACATTTTGTCATTCATTCTAGATTAGGACATGTTTGTAATTTTGAGAATTGTGGGGCTCTATTTTTACTATCATGCTACAAAACTACACAAGTTGGTTGGTTCATAGCATATTTAAGGGTGCATTTATTTGTTTATATTATGTTCAGGTTAATGGTTACTACGGTGTTCATGGATCACCTAAGGTGTTCGGGTTAATGGTTACTAAGGTATTCATAGCATCTTTTTGCACCTCTGGTGTTATATATATATATATATATATATATATATATATATATATATATATAAATTGCTTATAAAAAAAACAAACTCATCTTGTTTCCCCATCAAAGTGGCATAAGAGTTCTTTGGCTTTGGTTTTTAGATTATTTGACCTGCTTGAATGGTGGAGACAAATACAAAATTGATTGCTTTAAATGGAATTAATTATCACTTGTGGAAGGGTAAGATGAAAGACTTATTATATGTGAAGAAAATGCATATTCATGTCTTTGTTACTCAGAAGTCGAATTCTATGTCCGAAAAAGACTGAGATTTTGATGGGGAAACAAGATGAGTTTGTTTTTTTTATAAGCAATATATATATATATATATATATATATATATATATATATAAATTGCTTATAAAAAAAACAAACTCATCTTGTTTCCCCATCAAAGTGGCATAAGAGTTCTTTGGCTTTGGTTTTTAGATTATTTGACCTGCTTGAATGGTGGAGACAAATACAAAATTGATTGCTTTAAATGGAATTAATTATCACTTGTGGAAGGGTAAGATGAAAGACTTATTATATGTGAAGAAAATGCATATTCATGTCTTTGTTACTCAGAAGTCGAATTCTATGTTCGAAAAAGACTGAGATTTTGAACACTAATAGGTATATGGTTTTATTCGAAAATTTTTAGATGACAATGTTTATAATCACATTGCTAATAAGACATATGCGAGAACCTTGTGGGAGAAGATGAGTCCTTCTATGCTTCTAAATCAAGGAATAATAAATTGTATTTGTTAAACTGTTTGATGAATTTGAGGTACAAGGAGAGTTCTTCTATTTCATATCACTTGAACAAATTTTGAGGGTTCCTAGATCAATTATCTAGAATGGGTATCAAATTTGATGATGAAGTTTTGAGACTATGGCTATTGAAATACTTTACCTGAGTCTTAGGAGACATTTCGAGTTTCTATTGCAAACTCGACCCCTAATGGTGGTGTTTCTTTGCAAGTGGCAAAAAGTGGTGCTCTCAATAAAGAGATGAGAAGGAAGACACATGGTTCTTCACCTCCGTCTGAAGTACTTATCACTGAAAAAAAATAAAGGGAAAGTCAAAGAAAGGAACCGAAGGGTGGTAGAGAGAAGAGTAGGAATAAGTCCAAGTTCAAATACAAGAATGTGGAGTGTCATTATAGTCATAAGACAGGACACATAAAGAAATACTGTTTTTTGTGGAAAAATGAGAACAAAGACAAGAAGGGTAAGCAGAAAAAGAAGGATCATGATGATGATAATCGTGTTGCTGCTACTTGTGATATTGTTAATCTCCATGATAATGAGTTAGTTAATCTTGTATCAAATAAGAGCCTGTGGATTATTGATAGTGGTGTTATACTACATGTTACACCAAGGAAGGTGTTCTTCAAATCTTACACTTCTGGTGATTTTGGAGTGTTGAAGATAGGTAATAATGGTGTGTCTAAGGTGATTGGTATTGATGATGTTTTCCTACAAACCAACATGGGAGTGCAGTTGTTGCTTAGAGAAGTCAAACATTCTCCTGATGTTTGTTTTAATTTAATCTCTATGCAAATTCTTGGTGATTGTGGTTATGATAATCACTTTGATTTTGGAAAGTGGAAATTCACCAAAGGTAACTTGGTTGTGGCTAGATGGGAGAAGATTTTTAAAATGTATTGGATAAAAACTTTGGTTACAAAAGACAGTGTGAATACAGTAGATATGAAGACATCTTTGTGGCATCAGAGTCTCAGTCATGTTAGTGAAAAAGGGGTGAACTACTTAATTAAAAATGATGTTATTTAAGGGCTAAAAAATGCAGAATTGGAGAGATGTTCTCGTTGCATGCTGGCAAGCAAACTAGAATATCCTTCAAAGCATCTTCCCTCAGGGAAGTCAGTGTTGCTGCAATTGGTGCATTTTGATGTTTGTGGTCCATTCAGGGTAAAATCCTTTAGCGGTGGACTTTATTTTGTTACTTTTATTGATTATCATTCTAGGAAATTATGGGTCTATGTTTTGCAGAAAGAATACCATATGCTAGAGAAATCTAAACAATTTTATGTTTTGGTTGAAAGAAAGTCAAGCAAGAAGCTGAAACACATTGATACTAATAATGGTGGTGAGTATTGTGGACCCTTTAATGTATATTGCAAGCAGCATGGTATTGCACATGAGAAGACTCCTCCTAAAAATCACCACCTGAATGGTTTAGTAGAGAGGATGAACATGACATTGCTTAAAAGAGTGAGATGTATGCTCTTGGATGCTAGATTGCCTAAGCATTTTTGGGTGAGGCACTGTACACCGCATTGCATGTTATTAATCTCACTATTATTCTAGATAGTAAAGTGTTAGATAAAATTTGGTTTGGCAAGAATGTGAGTTAGATCATTTGTGTGTCTTCGGTTGTAAGATGTTTGTTCATATTCCAAGGGATGAAAAATCCAAGTTGGATGTGAAACCAAGGCAATGCATCTTCATTGGTTATGGTGAAGATGAATTTGTCTACAGGTTTTATGATCCTGTTGAGAAGAAGCTTGTTAGAAATCGTGATGTACAGTTCATAAAAGACCAAACCATTGAAGACGTTGATAAGGTGGAGAAGACGACACTCGAAAAGCATAGAAATCTGGCAGATGTTGATCCTATGTGATCACCTATTCATGATTTGGATAATGTTGAAGATAATGCTCAACATGGTGAACAACAAGATGTTGGTGATGATCTGCAGCTTGGGGAGGATTAAATGTTCCTATTGATGATGACCAGAAAGAGCATGAGAAGTTACTTAATGAGAATGTTTATGATGCACCTGAATCCTCTCAAGTTTAACTTAAGAGGTCTAATAGATAGAGATAACCATTTACCAAATATTCTTCTGATGAATATGTGATTTTGACTGATGGTGGAGAACTTGAGTGTTTTAAAGAGACTCTTAAGAGTGAAGAAAAGCAACAATGACTGGATGCAATGCAAGATAAGATGAAATCCTTACATGATAATCACACTTATGACTTGGTGAGATTGCCTAAGTGCAAGAGGACACTAGAAAACAGGTGGATATTTAGGGTGAAATATGAGAATAATCCTATGTCTCTGAGGCATAAAACCAAATTAGTGGTGAAAGGCTTAAAATAGAGAAAAGATGTTGATTTGAATGAGATTTTCTCGCCTATGATGAAGATGTCATCCATTAGAGCAGTTTTGAGTTTGACTACTATTTTTGGTTTGGAGGTAGAGCAAATGGATATGAAAATTGTTTTCCTTCATGGTGATTTGGAGGAAGAGATCTATATGAAGCAACCTAATGGTTTTCAGGTTAAAGGCAATGAATGTTATGTGTGTAAATTGAGAAAGAGTTTATACAGTTTAAAGCAAGCTCCGAGAGAGTGGTATAAGAAGTTTAAGTCTTTTATGTGTGAGCAAGGCTACAAGAAAACTACTTCTAATAATTGTGTCTTTGTCATAAAGTTTTTTTATGATGACTTTATTATCCTGTTATTGTATGTTGATGATATGCTTATTGTTAGGAAAAATGTTTCCAGGATTGACAGGTTGAAGAAACAATTAAGCGAGTCATTTGCCATGAAATACTTGGGAGCTACTAAGCAGATTCTTAGTATGAGAATCATTCATGACAGAGAGAAAAAGAAGTTGTGGTTGTCATAAGAACACTATATTAAAAGGGTGTTGCAAAGATTCCAAATGGAAAATGCTAAGGCTATGAACACTGCTTTTGTGACTCATTTTAAACTGAGTGTTAAATAAAGTCCTTCAAATGAAGCTGAAAAATTAGACACGGAGAAAGTTCCTTACGCATCTGCGGTGAGTAGTTTGATGTATGCAATGGTGTGTATAAGACCTGATATTGCTCATGTTGTTGGTATAGCTAATAGGTTTTTTTCAAACCCAGGTAAAGAGCATTGAAGAACTGCGAAATGGATTTTGAGGTATTTTCATGTACTATTGATAAGAAGTTTTGCTTAGTAGGTGATAAGCCTATTTTAGTAGGTTACCCATACTCATATATGACAGGAGACATTGATTCCAAAAGGTCTACATAGGGTCATTTGATTAAGTTTGCAGGGGGAGCTATGACTTGGCAATCTAAGTTGCAAAAGTGTGTGGCTTTGTCTACTACTGAGGTAGAGTTCATTACAATTACTGAAGCATGCAAGAAGTTGCTATGGTTGAAGAAATTCTTATAGGAATTTGGTTTTATGCATGATAACTATCCATTACTTGTTAACAGTCAGAGTGTTATCCATCTTGGTAAAAATTCAACTTTTCATCTAAGTCCAAACATATTGATGTACAATATCATTGGATATGTGATGTTTTGGATGCTAAGCTGTTGGAGTTGGTTAAAGTTCATACTAATGATAATCATGCTGATATGATGACTAAAACACTGCCAAGAGAAAAATTTGAAGTCTATTTTGAGATCGCTAGTTTGACAATTCTCTCTACACAGTATGAGAGGGAGATTTGTTGGATATTGGGTTCCCTTCCTATGTGGAGAAAAGGTCCAAATTGAGAAACTCACTTGATGTCTCATTTAACCTAAGTGGAGAAAGTGTTTCTAAAGAGAAGTAGACAGAGAGAAACTCATTATTTAGAGAAATACACCAATAGTTTGAGAGAAAAGAAGATATAAAGTTATTTTCATTTTTACACAAAGCTACAACTGTAAATTCGCCAATGCAGATTCAAAGTTATTCCCATTTTTACACAGAGTTGGAATCGTAAATTCGTCACTATAAATTTGTTCCCCGTTGGATCAAACTGATATTTGGACAACATGTTTGGAGCATATGATTCTTTATTTTGAATGTTAGAATCATTGAAATGAAGTCTAAGTTGGTAGATATTCAATTCGTCTGGCAACAGTGTTTTTGGAAATTTTCATCTTCTTGTTCTTTATTTGTAAGCTTTATTGTTTGATGTTGATGTTGACACTTATCATTGCACTTGATTGATACTCTTTTATATTCTTTATTGATAATAGTGAACTTATTTCTTTGGTCTGGATGATCCATGATTTTAACCCTTGCTTTGAGGGGTTTTGTACGTTAAAATCTTAGTATCTTATTTTACGAGAGTGGTGATTTGTTAGTGTTATGCATTTGTTTTTGTTCCTCATAGATTTTTACAAATTAAGAAAATTTGTTTTTGTTACTTTATTTACACTTTGTAACAAATTCGTCTTGTTTCCCTCATCAAATTTTTATAATTTCACATTATTTTCAAACAACTCAAACACAAATTTATTCTAATGCTAAAAAAATTTTAAGAAAAAAATACTTTTTATATTTTTGTTTTCATTCATTAATCACGTATGAAATTATGTTCATATTATAATATATTGTTTTAATATAAGGAGGTCAACCTCAATTTTAAGTAACCAATTGTAATATATAGATGGATTCTAATTAATGATAAGTAAGTAATAAATTATAATATATAGAATCACTCCAATTAATCATAAGCAATTGTTATTTCATTTGAAAAAACCGGGAAAAAAAAACACAATTGAAGATACTATAATTAGCTACATTTAAAACTTTCTAATATAAAAAAGATTTGGAGCTTTGATTTTGAGTGAGAATGTGGTTAATTTGTTCATTTTGAAGATTTCAACTCTTGACCCCATTATTTGCTCGTCTACGTTATTGCTATCTCATGACAACGAAAATAATATATTGTGCAAATGGTGTAAAGACAATTATTCACCATGCTGCTGGAGGCTATCCGGCTTTATAGACTAGTTTATATTAATGTATTTTTAGTTTGTTTCATTTTATGTTTGTCAACGTCTTCCCTGTGATGGTTATTATATTAAAAAAATTATTAACACTTCTCAAATCCTAATCTTAGTGTAATATTATAAAACATATATAAAGTATTATTAGGGTAATGTTTTTAAATTTAAAAGAAGATTAATTTAAAAAATTAAAAAAATATTGTAATTTGTTCTAATCTAGATAGAAATCAACCGTTAATTGGTTATTTATATGTTTAAGGAGAATGCGTGTGCCTTAGATTAATTAAAATCATTGATTAAAGAATTAAAAAAATCATTTTTTGTTGTAAAACTTAAAATTATGCTCTTCTATAGTAGTCTATAATAAATTATGTTCACATATAATGTTCAGCAAAAAGTTACTAATTTTTTTAAAAGAAAAAAACCCAGCTACATTTAATTCTTTTTAAACAACATCTTATATTTGTGAAAAAAATTATACAAGAGTTTTTTGTTGTTTTTTTTTCAAAGCTACCAGAGTTTGACCCAGTATATTATAAATATTCTGATCTCAATTATAATCTCATCATATAAAATATACAATTGATCTAAACTGAAAAAATAAAATACAATATCGGTTCCTCTTCGAGAAGATGTTATTGTTTTATATATTTTATATTCAAATGCTTTTACAAGATTTCTTTCAATTGTTCATTTGTCAACGATCATGTATACATACTTAAACACGATACTTGATATTCGGTAGATCTTCTTAATATTTTCCTTTTGATTACCGGTTTAATATATATAAAAAATATCTTTCTCAAGAAAAACATTCAATGATTATTAAAATAGATTTGTTGTTTCTTACATTTCACTCGTCAATTCTATTCCACACTTTTTTTTTTCCATACCAAGTGTTAACCATGACAAGGGAGAAGTGGGCTTTGTAAATCAATTCAACTTTTTTTTTTTAACGGCAAGCAATTCAACTTATAAATGAGGAGATTATACTAATTATTTTATAAGCAATTCAACTTTGTTTTTTATAATAAGTGTTGGATATTAAAAAATTAACTTGACATAATTTAAAATGATTTTAATTGGTATACACGGCTAGTGTAAAGATTATTTGTTTAATTCAAATTATAGTCAACATTATCTTAAAAACAATTAAAGAAAAAAATTACATATTATATAAGATTAGAAAAATAAATGTATAAGCTTTAGGCATGACAACAGGGTCAGACGATGGTAGGCATGTCATTCTCATTTTCGTTCTCGCTTTCGAAACTCATTCTCGTCCTCGTTACCATATTCTACGGGTATGAGATTTATGTTTACATCTTCATCCCTATCAAGTATTGGGTATACCTTTACTTGTTCCATACTCGCAAAAAAAATATAATAATATTTTAGTAAAAAAATTTGTTTGAATATAATGATATTAATTCAAAAACATCTAATAAATGCAAAATTTGTAATTTGTTAATTAAATGTCAAACCTTTCTTTTTTTAAGACAAATGAATATTTTAGTCATTAAAATCAGAGCAGGGTGAAGCGAGGACAAATATGGGTATGAGGTAGGTATGTATATCTCCATCCCCGACTTAACAAATCAGGTATTCTTCATACTCGTACTCATGTTTGGTCAAATAAAAAATTTCCTGTCAACTTTAGGATAGGTTCAAAAATTCCCAAAGTTATGGGTTTATTGTCATCCCTAATAAGCATTAGAGTAATACGAGTCATACATAATGTATTCAATAAGTTAATTAACAAATAAGTTTTTTTAGTTTAGCACCTCAGCCTTTTTTTTACAACAAATGTATCAACAAAAAGTAGTAGAAGTCTAGTTTTTTATCATATTATAATAAGTAAATTAGTTAAGTAATGCCCACAACCTATGAAACATGAAAATTAAATGTATGTCAACTTTTACCAGCCATAACATACCTATTTATAAGTATAAGAAGATATATAAGAAGCATGTGAGGAGTGCATCCCACATCTCTATGTCAAATCCCTCGTAATTGTAGCTAATGATTCTGCTAGAAGCAGATAATTGAAGTAACGTTCATCAATCTCTGTGTTAATTTTCACATACATGTGGGGGATGCGGCAAAACGCCTCCTACACGCATCACACCATTATGATTTTTACATGTAGCCATAGATGATACAATAAGATGTGGACATGCTTGAAGTAGTAGTATGTTAATGCGACAAAAAGTAAATACCTCCTATCACAACAACACCACTATTTTTTACCTTTTCCATGCAACTGTCATAAACCTGAGGTAGTGATCACCACAACTTTGTGTCATTTACACAAAAGTGTGGAAGATGTGAAAAAAATACCTGCAAGAGTGCACACCACAACTATGTAACATTTCCACACAATTGTCGATGACATAACAAAAAAAAAAGAATCTATGTTGAATGTGTAAATACCCTTATGGGTTTTCCCTATAAGGGCGTGGAAAAAACAATTGGAATAATGTTAACCAAAAGCACCTAGGCCACACCCATGTTGCTGATTCCACACCACTTATTAGACGTAGTTAAATTGGCAGACAACAACACCAACTCCCACATCTATGTTTATTAAAATATGATATAATTGGTAAATTATCCTTATCTAAGTAATAATCCAACTCTATTTTCATATATGAAATTCTATCTTTTTTTCTTTTTGACCATGACTTTACAAAATCACACATGTCATTATCAACAACATTGCCCACCTTTGATGATGCAAATCCATAATAAGAATTTTTATTCTTTTCTTGTTGACTTTTCAAAAAAAGTCATAACACAATTGACGAATCCTATAAATTTTGAAATCACAATCAATATCATACAACTTATCAAAACAATATTCAAGAATTCCATTTTGTACCTTCGATCTAAAACAGAAACAGTTCCAATTATATCATAATGACACTCCAATAACATTGGGTCTAAAATAAAAATAATTTCTATTATAAAATATTATATTTTCAAAATTTGACCATTTTGTTTGACAATTATATCAATGCTTGCTTATTTCCTATTTCAAAGCCATGTATAGTATGTCAAAACCTTTTTTCAAAGCATGAAATGATAAAGTTATTCAAAGCATTTTTTTATTATAAAACATCAAACCTTAATGAATCAAGATTAAAGAATGAAGTAGATAGTAGAGCAATGAACAATACCCAATGGTCAATATCAAATATACTCCTAAAAAAAGTAAGTGTATTCTATACATGATAAGGGATTTTAAAAAAAGAATTCTAAAGAAGGAACAATAATATGTATAATATGTCAAGACTTACTTACTTCCTGTTTCATAGTAGTGTATAATATGTCAGAATCTTTTTTAAAAAAGGAACAATAAAGTAATTCAAACTATTTTATCAATGAACATTATGCTAGGACAATGATAAAATTATTCAAAGCATTTTCATAGTGTAAATCATTAAACCTTAATAAATTAGGATTAAAAGAATGGAGTGGCTAAGATCTCATCAACACCAACGACAACTCCCCCCCTAACACCAACGAGAACCTAAGACCCAACTACCCTTCATCCATTGTTGAAAGTGATAATGCCTTTTTCCCATACACCCACCCTTTTACAACCCTCTCTCTTTGAACCCCTATCCCTACAGACAATATCAATCCCTTTTCTCCACACCCAACTGAGACTCAACCATTACCAACCTAAACAACCCCTTTTCCCTATACCTCCACTCCCATGTGACAACCCTTTGTAAAAATTATTTGCAAATTTTACAAAGCCACCACCAACTCGGCTAGAAATCCTTCTCACTTCATTTCTCGATTTGAAGAACAACCGCTTAGTTTTGGTTTAGTAGTCAAGGGATGACTTGACTTCTTCCTATGCTTAGGCATAGGCACCTTTGTGATTCAATTCTTCCTATTCTCCTGCTACAAAGGCCAAAACAAACACTAATTCAATATAATGCAAAATTTTTTACAAGTCCAAATTGTGTAATCCGGACTTGTAATTGTAAGTTTTTTTTACAAGTCTAGATGGGTCTGTCTAATATTGTAAAAAAAAATTGCAAGGAGAAAGAGAGACATGAGGAGATAAGTTATTTTTTTTACCTAAGAATATTTTAGACACGGGGTAAAGAGAAGTTCTTTTTTTTACTTAAGAATATTTTAGACATTTTCTATGATTATAGAGGTGTAGGAAGAAAAACTCCAAAGGAGCAAACTATTAGTAGCCCATATTGCCAATAGAAAAGGAAAATAAAAAAAAAATTATACATAAATATGTTAACTACAACCCTAAGTTTTAACCCATCCAAATCCAAGCAATGGCCTTGAAGTGACTGGGATAATGTTTTTTTATCTTTTTGAGTCAATTAAAAATGAGAATATAAAATAAAAAAAATACTTATACATTGTTAGTGTTAAAAATTTTACACTGGTATTTAATTATAACTCTTTATATATGATAAATTTGTTAATTTTATACATTAATACTTTAAGATTCATGTAAACAAATGGTTGTAATTATCTGTAAGTGTAAAACTATTTTTATATTGAGAATATATAGCTGTTTAACTCATAAAATATATAATGAGAAGACAACTTATTTATCACATGTTTCAAGTATTCCACAAGATTGGAACATATCTTTTTCTTTTTTCCCATTTTTTTAATCGTCATCCTATAGAAATTCAAATTTATTACTCAGTCACTAAAAAATATCTTTCCCTAAAAAAAACTTTAAAAAATGTCTAAAATAAAATCGTTTCAACAAACGTATTTTTTATCCTTTCAATTTTAAACTCCCATCCTTTATGGTGTGTAACTTATTTTTGTATATGCACATTTCATGCTACTGTAGAAAGCATAGACAAATTAGCTATTCATGAAAACAAAACTTTTGGATAAAAATTGTAAAATAAAATAAATGGAAAAACACAACCTTATCTGCAAAGACGAATTGGCTATTCTATCACCTTTAGAAGTGTTGGCTCCTCATTCCTCAACTATAATTTGTGCATTTTCATTCTTCTCTCTTAGGAAAAAACACAACCATCTCTTTTCATTTTATTCAGCATTTTCTTTACATTGATAAAAAAAATCATAAAATAAAAAAAGGCAACCCCTTAACAAATAAGAAAATATTTTTCTAAAAGAATCTAAAAAAAAATAAAAAGAAAGATAAAAAAAAATTTAATATGATTCAGGTCCTCTCATCCACTTAAGTAAGTACAATCTAGTAATGATTGAATACAAATTTAATGATTTTTTAAATTGAAGTATAATATTATGATTTAAAAATAGAAAATACAAAATGTCAAAAACTGAGAAAATAAAGGACAAAAAATATAATTAAATCTAAAATTTATTAGATGATTTTCTCTCCTCATTGAAGGAAAATTAAAGGAAAATTAAAATTAGGTGAGGAGAGATTTTCCTTCCTTTTGTTCTCCTCCTCTTTTAAAAGTTTAACAAAATAAAATTTTCTTTTAAATCTCTTCCCTCCGTCTCTTTGAAACCAAACAAGGATTAGGATGGTAAAGCCTTTTCCAACTTATATTTTTTTTTCTCAAAATCCTATTTATGGATCTAACTTTATAATCTAAATGAAAAAACATATATGTAACTTACAAATAATAGCTTTAAAAATTAATATATCTTTAAGATAAATATAAGATTTCTTTTAGAAAAGGCACAACAATTTTATTCGAAACATTTACAGAGAGTGCGTTTAATCACAAGATATAATAAAAAAGCACCTACAAAGGTACAAATAATAAATATGACTTACCATACAAAAGGTAAATATAAGATAATATCTTTTCCTAAATAATATTTTAGAGATTTAAAAATTCAAATATAAAATATTTTGAATTGTTTTTCGATGATCGCTCCCTCAATTAATCATGATGTACGCTCTTTCCCATATGTTTCATGATACCTCCATCAGAACATACCATTTGACTTTTATTACTATTAGTTTCATCAAACTTCTTGAATGTCATCCTTTTCTTTGCTCATGGTGTCACAAGGTGAATAAGCTCTGATCACTTGTTTGAGAAAGAAAAACACAACCATCTCTCTTTTTATTTCTATTGATAATACAAACAGTAAACAAATATAAGAAATTACAACAAGGTCTACAGAAAGTAAAGATAACAAAATTTTTTAACGTGATACACTTCTCATACCTACATTGATCTCTGACGACACTGTTTAACGTCATCCCTACACAAGTTTACCAGAAACATCCAATGAGAGCACTACAACAAGAGTTCCTAGACATTGGTTTTATTTAGTAAATGAGTGACATATGCTAGGAATCAAGTACAAATCATGTTTTCTTCTAACAGACAAGCCAAATGATTCAGTCATGTCAAGTTCTTCAGGCCTGTTCCCATTTGGCATCTTCCAATCAAAATGGAAAAGCAAATTTGCCAGTAAGAGTTCAACATTTGTAATGCCAAACGTACTTCCAGGACACATCCTCCTTCCAGCACCAAATGGAATAAATTGAAAATCTGCACCTTTGTAATCAACTATACTATCAAGGAACCTTTCTGGACAAAACTTCTCAGCTTCAATCCAATAGTTTGGATCCCTCCCAATAGCCCAAGCATTAACAATAACCTTGCTCTTAGTTGGTATTTCATACCCATTGATTTCACATCTCTCACTACACTCCCTTGGTAGTAATAATGGAACAGGAATATGTAGACGCAATGTTTCTTTGATTACTGACTTTAAGTACTTGAGTTCATGGAAGTTAGCTTCATCTACATGCCCTTTTTCACCAAAGACACTTCTTACCTCAGCTTGTGCTTTCTCCATAGCCCTTGGGTTTTTGACAAGTTCTGACATTGCCCACTCTGAGGTTTTAGCTGAAGTACCACTTCCACCACCGAAGATATCCTGAAAGAAATGTTAAAATGAACATAACAGGCAACAACTTTTTGCTGCAATACTGAACTAGTATATTATTTTTAGATTCTATATGGATAAACTTTTCAATAAACGGTTTAAAGAAAAAAAAAAGTGAAATGAATTGAACTTCTTTTGTAAGTTAATTTTATTTTATGAGAAAAGTTCAATTCATTCTAAAATCAATTTATACATTTAATTTTTACATAAGTTCTCTCATCAAATATTTCTCCGAAAAGCTAATAAAGTACATAAGTTCATTTTACTTTATGAAAAAATTTCAATTCATTTTGCTTTCTTATTTTCTTCATCTATGAACAATTGCAAAAATGTTAATACAAATAGTAATAACAATTGGAAATTTTAACTGAAACAAAGGTTAAGTTTTTATGAAGTAATTTGCAAGGTAAACTTCTTTTTTTTCAAATTCAAGAATCACAGATAGATTTTGCTTTAGCCTTTCCGCATAAACTTCTTTATTTAAATCTATTTGGGTTATAACATAGGTAGATTTTACTTAGACTTAGTTTGTAGTCAAAATCTAAGTATACTATGAATCTTTCTTATCCTCTGCCGCTAAGTATCACCTAACAGTCTTTAACAAAGAAAATGTTATAACCATCTAAGGCAACCGGAGTTAATTGATATCTGATGTTATCTATTTGGAGCTATTTGAAAATAATGTGATTTCTAATTGCAAATACTAACCAAAATGGTTGCTTTGATAACGCTGTCAGATAGAGGATGCTCAAGGTTGTTCTGCTTCTGAAGCTTTAGCAGGACATCAACTAGATCCTCATTGGTTTCCTTTGTTTCAGAACTAGTGTCCCTGTGGTCGTTGACAATTTTCTCTAGGATCCTATCTACTTCTTTATGTATCTTCTCAACTTTGGACCTTAATCCTGTCAAAACTTGAAGCACTTTAATAGGATACATGTCAGCTAGGGAGAAACCAGAAACAACTTTTAACACGTCTTTCATAACTATAATGAATGCTTCTTGATCTGCGGATTTGCCTCCAAAGGCCACACGTGATGTTAACCCATAGGAAAAAGAATTAATCATCTTAGTGAGATTGATGGATGAACCTTCACTCAAACCTATCTCTTTAACAAGATATGATGCCTCCTCTTCCCTAATTGCTTGAAATGATTCAACACGCTTTGGAGTTAGTAGCTCAAAGGTGCAAATCTTTTTCATCTGCCTCCAATAACTTCCATAAGGGGAAGAACTCATGGCCTTGGAACCATAAGTTATAACATCTAGTGCAAGAAGATAAGGTCTATTTGCAAAAATGATGTCATGGGTTTTCATTACTTCCTTGGCCGTTTCAGGGGAAGATACCACTATGGTGGAAAGTGCTCCAAGTTTTATGTGCATGAGAGGGCCATATTGGTGTGATAGTTTTGTTAGGCCATGATGAGGCATCGCTCCAAGCTGATGCAAGTTTCCTATAAGGGGTAGCTTTGGGGGTCCTGGTGGTAATTTTGAGTTTGAAGGCTGGGTTTTTATTCTCCAAAATATGCTAAAGACAGTGAACAAGAAGAGGAAGAAGGGTAAGATCGCAAGCGTGGGAATATTTTGGAGACCTAAGTCCATGGTTTGGGACTTCTGAAGGAAAGAAGGCTATCACTTCCGGGGGCTGATAGCAGAACTTAATGTGACACAAATTAGTATGAAGAGGGCAACATTTATTTTCTAAAATAATAATAAAATAAATTAATATTGTGCTAATAAAATCTTTGTATTCTCCTGCTACTTTGTAATTGCTGGTATGATCACCCTTTGTGATTTCATATCAGTTTTGGTTTGCTACTAAAAATTATTTACTTTGAAAACTGTCTTTTCCTAATGTGGAATTTGAGGTATTATGATGAGGTATCCGACGTTCCAAATTCAACCAATAATTGCTGGTGTTGCCAGGTGGCTGAAGTGAGTAAATCTCATTTTTTCTTCTATCTTGATTCATGAACTTTGGTTTTGTCGTTAATTGTACAACCGATGCAAAACATGTTGTTTCAGTAATGTATTGATAATGATATATAACTCAACAATACGATATATTACATTAGATAACTGTTAATTCATTAATTCATTTCTAGTGACGAATTTTACTAGTGGGAAGTCAGACCTGGTGGATTCGATAACCCTTTGATTGAAGATGATTTTAAGAATACTTTTCCTGTTTTTAAGAATACTCGATTCGTGTGTCTATATATATATGTATAATATTTTGTTTTTAACATAACAAAATTAGAGATGATAAAATGATTTCAGAACTGGGTACTAGCAAAAATATTCTTACATGAACCGTTAATTTTTCACAAAAATGAATCAAATACAAGACGGATCCCGACTTACAAAAATATGTAGGTATGAGTATTATTGGACCAAATTCTATATGGTCTGCACCTCTTGTTTATTTATATATATATATATATATATATATATATATATATAATTTATTATAATTATATTATATAATATTACATAATTATAATTTTAAATGAAAAATACTATATTATAATATATGATAAATAATATAATTATAAATAAAAATAAATATATAATATATTTTATATAAATTTAATAAAATAAAAATATAATTTATAAAAAAACTTATTACTCAGAGGCTGAGCACAAATATATTTTTCAAGAGTATGATGATAAATATTACCGTGACCCTACCTCGACTTTATCCACCACCTTTCCTAAAAAGAATAGTTAATTTTTTTATTGAGTCTTTCCGTCTGGTCACATCACGAAAATTAGTCGTAGGGACCTAATTAGTCCCTGAATTGAATAGTGTCACTTGTTGAATATTATACCTATCTTCAAATTAACATTTTTCATAATCCAAATATTTTTTATCTCAAGCTCTTGTATCGTCCTACATGTTATAACTCACACAGTTAATTCTTCAACAACAATTAAATGGGAGGATTTAATTAAAAAATAAATACAAGTTGAAGGACTTAATTGACAAAATAATTTAAAAATCTAATTAACAATTTTTACATAATTCAGTGACCTACAAAAGTAAATTAGAATGAAAAAATCGATCTATATTACTATTATGAATAGGAATGAATTGGCTGAATTATGATAATATGAAATCATATTCTTTAACTAAGTGAGAGAGAAAATTTTAAATAATAAAAAAATGAAAAGAAAGAAGTTTTCATGGTGAAAATTTTAATGAGAAGATGCAAGTGAAAATCTAACTTGAGATATTCTCATTAAGAATTATATAATAGATGTGATATTTGAAGGTATTTAAGACTTTCTAATTAAAAATTGGAAACAAATCTAATCTAAATTGGAAAAAAAAATGAAACTGCATTGATATGGAAGATTAATGAAGAAAAATAGAAAAAAGTTGGATCTAAATTAATGTTCACCACCCTTATCATTGTATCCAGATGCATATTTCTCTTTATTTTAACACAGTAAAAACAGCTGAGTGAACCTAACTATAATTGATTTTAGGTTTCCTTGTTCTCCGCTCTTTTCTTTTTACAAATATTATAGAGAACTTGTGTAGGCTAAGGATGGAAAGTGAAAGGAATGAGGCACAAATCATCTCTTCGAACAACTGATACTCCAAAAGCCTCAGTCATGTCCAAGTCTTCATTCTTCACTCCATTGGGAACTTCCCAATCAAAATGATACATTAACAAGGCAAGTGGAAACTCAACATTGATCAAACCATAATTGAGGCCAGGGCACATCCTTCTTCCAGCACCAAAGGGAATGTACTCAAAACTATTGCCTTTGTAGTCAACAGAACTTTCAATGAACCTCTCAGGATAGAACCTCTCAGGTTCAGTCCAATGATTTGGATCTCTTCCTATTGCCCAAGCATTGACTATGATCTTGCTTTTGATAGGTATGTGATACCCATTGATCTCACAAGCTTGTCCACATTCTCTTGGAAGCAAAAGAGGACCAGGAGGGTGCAGTCTCAATGTCTCTTTCACAACAAATTTCAAGTATTTTAGATTCTCCATGTCACTTTCATTTGGTGGTCCTTCTTTACCAAATACTTCTCTTACCTCAGCTTGTACCTTCTTCATTACCCTTGGATTTTTTATCAACTCTGCCATTGCCCATGTTATGGTAGTAGATGATGTCTCAGTTCCACCTCCATAGATATCCTTCAAAATCAAGAGAATATTGGTATTCATTGCAAGTTTGAAATTGAAGAATAAAATAAATTCAAACCCAAATATTAGCAGAATCCACCCCAATACAGCTGCAAATGGACTTATTGTAAATTAGAGGTGTATACCTACCTAGTATACTGCAGCATCATGGTACAACACCACGCTTTGGAAGTTGAAAATCTATTTCAGCTTGGCTTGTTTTGCGTCAAGTGTAAATTGATACATATTATTCGTGCCTAACACCTACATGTAGCGCCTAAATCTTGCTTATTAATAATTAAGAAAAATACTTGTACAATATCATTGAGAAAAGTTTTACAAAATTATTTAATCACAATTTTATATATATATATATATATAAATGATAAATTAATTAATTTTACCAATTAATATTTTAAAAATTATATTAATAAAATATATGATTAAATAATAATATAAAACTCTTTTGTGTTTAGCTGTTAAATTATTAATAATTTACATATTTGTGTTGATAAATTTTCTAACTATCGTGTAAAAGTTAACTAACAGTCTAACACATGAAGAAGTTATCAGCAGACAACAACCTGTTAATAAAAAGGAAATAACAAGCTATTGGTTTAGCATAGGAAGATGTGAATTGTTCACCACTTTCTACCAATAAATTAAATAAAATTGATGGAGGACGTAAATACTCTTACCAAAATCACAGCCTTGATACTATTATCACTTAAGCCAAATTCCTCCTTCATGAGCACATCTACGAGATCATTCTCCACTTCTTTACCCTGGCCTTGTGTGGCATTTGACTTAGCTTCTCTATGTTCATTGATGATGCTTTGCATGATCCTATCAGTTTCTTGATGATATTTCTCAAGTTTAGGCTTCAACCCTGAGATGTGTTGAAGCCATTCAGCAGAAGGGTACAAATCTCCCAAGTCAAAACCTCCAGCAACCTCTGTGGCTTCCCTCACAGCTGTTATGAATTTTTTATGGTCCCTACACTTGTTTCCAAGGGCTGTCCTTGAAACAATTGTAGATATTGTTGCTAACACTTCTTTGGTGAGATTAGTGGGTGACCCTTCTTTTGATGCAATCCTTTTGATTAAGTTGGTGAGTTCTTCCCCTCTGATTGGTTGGAAAGATTGGACACGTTTTGAGCTTAATAGTTCCAATGTACAAATCTTCCTTAGCTGTCTCCAGTAATCACCATATGCTGCAAAAGCTATACCCACAGAGTCATAGGACATTATCTTTGAAGCTAATATTGGAGGCCTTGATGAAAAGATAAGATCATGGGTATTTAACACCTCTTTAGCATACTCTGGGGATGAAACCACAATGGTAGAAACCTCTCCAAGCTTCAGATGCATCAAGGGTCCATATTTTGCGCATAAATCTCTTAACCTACGATGGGGAGGTGACCCAAGAAGGTTGTGTATGTTCCCTATGACAGGTAGCTTCCACGGCCCTGGTGGTAAATTTGGAATTGAGGCAGATTTCTTTCTCATTATTTTGTTTGCCATAAACATAAAAATTAAAATGAATAAAATGGATGTGAAGTTAAAGGTTTGAAGATCCATGGTGGAAACAGAACTTAGATCAAGGCCTTCAATTTTATTCATGAAACTTTGTTTGCTACTCTTATAGAGTGTAGATCCATTATTGGGTATTAGTAATCTCCTGATTGCAATATATTATACATTTTGATGACGTATTTGATGAATGCAGCACCAATTCAAAATGGACAAGGATGTTAGCATCCGCATTAGCCAAAAACTACAAACAAAGATATATATTTCTATATACAAAGATAGTGGTTGCCGTAGAACAAAGATAAAGATATATATATATATATATATATATATATATATATATATATATATATATATATATATATATATATATATATATATAACAACCACTGACATGAGGTATGCGCGGGTAGGGTTAAAAAAGATTAAAATTATTTTAGTTTCAAATATATAGATATGTTAATTTGAGGGGTTATTGTCTATCATTGAGATATAAATTTGTCATTTTATTAAATAAATTTACACACACGTTCTTCATGTAATTCCCTGGGAGTAGAAATACTCTTATAAGTTATTATTTAATAATGAACTTTAATTAAATATACATAAAGTGGACATGTTAGTTGTTATTAGTGAAGAGATTCAAACTTGTAATTTTTTCCTTCCTATCTTTCTACTTTACTGTTAAACTAACCTTAAACTCCTGGTGTACAAATTCTCTTCCCTCGTCATTTTGTATTTATTATCTATATATACTATAATTTTGTATTTATTAATCTTAGGATTATTTTATTTTCATCAAGTGAAGACGATATTAAGAAAATATATTTTAGATTCATTGATAAAAAACTTAACTATTGGAGTTTCATAACTCATATGTTATGGTTAAGTTTTGATGTCTAACACCATTAAAAGTCTAAAAACTCTACATATTTTTTAGTATTTTTTGGATATTTGGACAATTGTGGTATCATTTTATTGGATACTTTATGAGAAATATTACTTAATGCACATTGACATATTTCTCATATTTTTTTTTTGTAAAGACAAAATTTTATTTAGCAATTAAAGATTCTTTTAATCACAAAGCATGATCAAAAGAACTTACAGTACAAACATTACACAGATTAAAAACTTACAAAATAATACCAAAGAAGAATAGGTAATACAAAAGAACCCCTCCTCAAACATTACAAACAATGCAAACTAAGATAATGTCATAACATACTAGGGCCTACTCTCGAAGCTTATGATCCACCCAAAGATTAAGAGTCTCTTCTCCTTACCAAGCTTTTAATACAATAGTCTGACTGCATGATCCACTCATAAAAAGACAAAAAATAATTTATTTTTGTAAAAGTCTTGAACTCATGTCCAAGATTTTTGCAACGCTTCTTGCCAAAATAACGCAACACAAAATGGACTTCCTTTAAATACAGTCACATTTTTAACTAGCCAGATAGACAATAAGGTTGTCAACCATATGACACACACATGACTTCTCTTCTTTTGTTCCCACTCCCAATCTTAAGATGATGCCACATATGTGAAGAACAGTCTGAAGACATAGCCACCAAATGTCACATCCAGAAATAACAGTTCATCCATATCTAATAACTTAAAGGATGAGAGAACAACAGATGTGAAACTATTTTAAGCTTAGTAAGATAGACAAAGCATAACTATCTATCAACATATTGAACATTACTTTTAACCAACTCCACCTTTGTTGAAATCTGATTTTGAACTACTCTCAAGGCAAAGATTGCAACCTTCAACTACATTTTCACTTTCCATATCACCTTAAAGAAGGCAGAATTTTGTACCTGAAGATGACTATAGATTATCTTGTAGACTTCTTTAACAAAGTAGTCTTCATCATTTTTTGCTCTTCTACCCCACTTATATCACCCTTTCTCACAGAATTGGAATTTTCTGAGCATATTAAAAAGGAAAGGCCAACTAATTGCATCATATGTCTTTTCAAAGTTTGCTTTTAACACCAAGAGGGGTTTCCTATGCCACTTTGCCTCATGAATTGTATCATTCACCACCACAACATTGTCAAAGAAGTTCTTTACCATTAATAAACATTGTTTGGATGTCCTCTATTATGCTATACATCACTGAGCTAAGTCTCCTTGCTAACACTTTTTTGATAATTTTGTACATCACTCTAATAAGAGAAATAGGTCTTGGAATATCTTTCTTTGTAATCAATGTGATAAATCAGGCATTTGATCCTCTAGGAAACATCCCATTTGCGCAAAAATCTATCATTACCTTCATTATATCTCCTTTAAGTAAGCTCCATAAGTGCTTCTCAAATTTCATACTATAGTCGTCTACCTAAGGGCCTTTGACCCTTCACACTCCAAGATTGCACTTTTAACTTCTTCTTTTATAAACTCAGCTACTAGGCTGGAGCTTTGTTCAAAAGTTAGGCATTTAAGATTGATCCTGTCTAATCTTACTCCAAGATCAGCTTGAGACCAGAACCTATCTGTAAATTTTTTTAACTACCTACTTTATCTATTATGGCTCTTCCACCCATTCCCCATCTAGCATCAATCCTTTTAGCCCATTAGAGTTCCTTCGCTTATTAATGGATGCATGGAAAAATCTAGTGTTGCAATCACCAACTTGCAATCACTTTATCTTAGCTCGTTGAGCAAGAAATGTCTCCTGGAATTTACTCCACTTTCTCAGCTCACCAAATGCCTCTACCCTGACTCTAACCTCCTCTACTTCTAAACTCTGCTCCTCAACTTTGACATCAAAATTTGCAATAGTTTTCTTAAATTCTACAATCTTTTCCTCCAACTAACCAGTATTTTCCTTACTCCACTGCTTCACTACAAGTTTGAATGCTTTTAACTTGTCCTTAAACACATAAGTCCCTCACCCTTGAAAATTAAGGCTATTGTATTTCTCTTTAATGAATTCATCAAACACATCACATTCCAGCCACCCATTGATAAATTTGAATGGTTTAACTCCTCAATTGATAAGAGATTGTCTCATATTTATAAGGTAATGATCTAAGAAGTCTCTCTCTAAAACTAGTTGAAAGGTACTTGGTGCCAATTCCAATCAATCCTCTGAGACCAAAAATCTTTCTAGGGCATTACAATCACACTTATACTACTGAATCAAGTAAATTTACGATATGATGAGGGTACTTTAATAATCCCATACTCAGAATAAAATCTAAGAAGTAATTGATTTCCACCTGAGATGAACCATGATCTCTATTTCCTTGATTTCGCTCTTCAATCCTCCTTACTACATTAAAATCCCCTCCTACACACCAGCTACAGTCTTGGAATCACAATTTGTACTCCAATAACACCCCCCATGACTCCTTCTTTCCTGTCAGAGTACAGGGAACATAAACGTTGAAAAATAATCTTTTAGCTTGCTCATTATTGAATTTCCCTTTCAGCTCAAGGAACCCACCCACCATATTTATCGCAGGCACTTCACTCCACTCTGGCTTTGAATCACCCCACAAGGCACAATACATGCTTTTATCTACATTTCAAATTTTATTTTCTTGTATGCAAAGAAAGTTAACTTCATACTTTACCACTAAATTTCTTATCGACCTCCACTTCTCCCTCCCTCACCAACCCTTTAATGTTGTAGGACAGAATTTCTCATATTTTTGTTTAATATATGATTTGTCTATAGCTATCATTCTAGCTTAATGATTTCTATTTTGATTAATATCATCTAAGTGAGAGAATGTTAGATATTATTGTAGATTAATATTAATCAATTATTTTTTAACATTATTTTCAATCTAAGATATGATTATGATCATATCTTATAATATATGTATGTATGATTATTTGAACAAGATTACAATAAAATTTACTCTGTAATGCTTAGGCCAATCATTAAAAAAAACTATTTAACGGGTCACTATTGAGTTATAAATTTGTCATTCCATTATGTTGATCTCATTGCTCATGAAAAAATAAGGAACCAATACTGTGAAAACTAGTCTAGTGTCTACCTCGATTGAGGCAATGGGAAATGAATTAGAGGTAGTAATTGACATGTTTAACCCGGTATAAATGTAAAATATAAAAATATATATCTAAATATCTAACATAATATCTATAAAAACTTAATTTTACTAGTCCTATACAAATTTAAATTATTTTTTTCAATATAAAAATATATAGTATAACTAATATTGTTTTCAATTAATCATAATATATTATTTTTTAACTGAAATATATGTATAATATAACTAATATTGTTTTGTATCAATCTCACTTTTGCTATCTACTTATATATAAATATATAAATTAGAGTAACAACTTAGAAAATGATACTAAGGATTTGATTGATTTGGTTTGATTTTTAGTTTTTGAAAAGAGTTTTCAAAAATAGTTTTTAAAAATTGCTTTTTGGAAGAAGAGAAAAAAATTGTTTGGCAGATGTTATTTAAAAACTGTATTGAAGATGTGAAAATAAAAAAATATGTTCATATTTATTTAAATTTAATTAATGAAAAAAAAAACATATTTTCATTATATTTTGAGTTTTCAAAACAAAAATAGAAAATTGAAAAACAAAACTACTTATAGTTATTCCTATTTTTTAATTTTTAAAAACTAGAAAACTAAAACTATTTTCTATTTTTGAAAAAATAATAATGATTTTTTTTTAATTTTTAAATACTAAAATATTCAAAACAATTTTATAAATTTATTATCCAACAAAGCATTAACTTTCTTTTTATATTCGCTCTTTTGTTTGTGACACTCAGTTAAAAAGTATTCTCACTCTCCTTATCTCCATGTACAAGAGTATCACCATTAGAGTTTCTAATCCTTCTTGAGAAGATGTGATAATGATGTGGAATTTTGGGATAAGAAGTTTTTTTACTATGCATTATTTGTGACACAATTTCATTTTCTGTTAGAGCCAAACAAACTCTTATTTCAACTGACAGTGCATCTTAATTCTGCAGTAAATATTATAGGCATCACCAAACTTTAGTTTCTCATTGTGAAAGTCATGTGACATACAAAGGATGATAAGGAAAAGGAACCAAGAATAGATCATCTTTTCTTCTAACTGCAACCCCAAACTCTTCACTCATATCCAAATTTTCACTTATGCTTCCATTGGGAAGCTTCCAATTAAAGTGATACAACAATATTGCAAGTGCCAGTTCAATAACTCTTGAAGCAAATGTGCTGCCTGGGCACATCCTTCTTCCAGAACCAAAAGGAATGTACTCAAAATTATTCCCTTTGTAGTCAATAGTGCTATCAATGAATCTCTCAGGGTAAAACCTCTCTGGTTCAGTCCAATAGTTAGGATCTCTTCCAATTGCCCAAGCATTGACTATTACCTTGCTTTTGGCTGGTATGCTATACCCATATATCTCACATGTTTGACCACATTCTCTTGGAAGCAAAAGAGGAACAGGAGGGTGTAATCTCAAGGTCTCTTTGACAACTAGTTTCAAATATTTGAGTTCATTGATGCAATTTTCATCAACTTTTCCTTTCATATTGAATACATCTCTTACCTCAGTTTGTGCTTTCTTCGTTACTCTAGGTTCCTTTACCATTTCAGCCATTGCCCAATCTATAGTTGTTGCTGATGTCTCACCTCCAGCACCAAAAATATCCTGAAAATAATTTAAGATTCATAATGCAAGGATGTCCAAAGTTATAGTTAGAATAAAACATACATGCTTCTAGAATTATACGGCAATTATTTCACTACTTTTCAAAGATCACAAAATGGAAAATAAGACATAACGAGACAAATGTCAAATATTTATCTTACTAATTCCACGTAGTAACCAGTGTAAGAAAGATTATGTTCAAAGAAAGAATTTGCAAGTCGTTATTATCCTTACTTACCATAATTATGGCCTTGGTGTTGTTTCTAGTTAAGGAGAAATCCTGCTTGCTATTATCCTCATATTGCAAGAGAACATCCACAAAATCTTCCTCTGCTTCACTTGGGTCATCATTGACTTTGGACTTTGCCTCTATATGCTCATTGATGATGTTTTCCATTATTTGATCACCTTGTTGATGCAACTTCTCAAGCTTAGACCTCAAGCAAGTGACAAGTGGAAGCCAAGTAGCAGAAGGAAACAAATCTCCAATTTCAAAACCTCCTGCAACTTTTATTGTTTCTTTAACCACTTGTATAAACTTTTTTTGGTCTTTGCATTTCTTGCCAAAAGCAACCCTTGAAGCAATTGTATAAATTGATGAAAGTACAGCTTGAGTGAGGTTGATGGGGGATCCCTTCTGTGAATCAACCCATTTGACAAGATTGTAGAGCTCTTCTTCTCTAATATGCTTGTATGAGTTGACACGTTTTTGACTTAGAAGCTCCCACGTGCAAATTTTTTTTATCTGCCTCCAATAATTGCCATAAGGAGCAAAAGCTATACTAGTGGAATTGTAAGATATAATATCAATAGCTAGGACCTTAGGCCTTGTGGCGAAGTTAATATCATGGGTTTTCATTACTTGTTTAGCACACTCAGGGGATGAAATGACAATAGTAGAAACCTCTCCAAGTTGGAGATGCATCAAGGGTCCATATTTTAAGGCCAAGGCTCTTAATTTTCTATGGGGCTGAGAGCATAGAAGATTGTATATATTTCCTATGATAGGCAACTTTCTTGGCCCGTGGGGTATTTTAGAAGTTGTGACATCAATTTTCTTGGGTTTCTTGACTATTTTTGGTGCTATAAGAGTTAGGAAGACAAAGGAGATAAGAGCAGAAAAGTAATAATAGAGCCATAGAAAAGAAGCTGATTTCTACTATTAGTAAGATCGTAGTAGTATCTGTTTATATACATATTACTCAGCACTCTTGACTGTGTTGTTGTTAACTTTTCCTTTTGTTTTAGGCCCTGTCCTCTCTTTGGTTTCTCCTATATTTGAAAAGTTTATATCTGTGTTCTGATTTCTTCTCTATGGAAGTATCTGTAATTTAAAAATATAAAAATAAAGATTGTTAACTTATTGCTAAAATTGTAGTGGTTCCGTTTAGTTCAATGGAGTTGTTATCTTTAGTTCAAAAGAAGAGGACAAAAGTCCTTTTCATTACTCTGTTGAGTGCAACAAGGTGGTTCTTGGAAGCATTTTATCGTGTTGAAGACAGTAAACAGAAACGAAATATGATATCTGTTGAGAATTTGCAGACTAAATTATAAATTCCCTCATTTGAGAACTAAAAAACTAGACACCAAGTGATAAATGAAAAAACTCTAAGAATAACTCCATAGTTTTTAATGAAGAAGACATACTTAACTCATTTTTTTAAAAAAAAAATATATATATTTAATACTTAAGCAATCTCGATTGTAGTTATTTACATAAGTAACTTCTATAAGAATTTTATAAGAACTCTCTTAGAACTCATTTGATCTAATGATATTTTTAAGTTGACTAATTTTTAGGGCTAACTTCAGTAACTTTATGAATTGAAATTACTCTTAATTTATTGTGGCTATATGTTTATTACCAAGAAATTTTTTTAGAATAATTCTAAATCATTTTATTTCTCTTATATGGTAAGTATAATATAGAAAGAGAGTTTAATTAGTATGTACAATAAGTGTAAAAGAGTTTTACACTTATGTTTAATCCCAATTCTTTGTTTATATTACTTGTTTTAAATTATTAATTGATAAAGTGAACAAACTTACTATATATTAAAGATTTTAATTGAACATAATTGTAAAACTTGTTACACTGATCGTACATACGAATTAAACTCATATAAATTTAGTTTTTCTCACTAGATATGTCATATATATATATATATATATATATATATATATATATATATATATATATATATATATATATATATATATATATATATTTCATATCACCTTTCATTTTCTTGAAATTTATAATTAAGATTAATTACTCATTATAACTATTAGATTTCAAGAAAATGAACGCATGTAATAATGAGTAAGTGCATCTCGTTTTATATATATATATATATATTATATATATATATATATATATATATATATATAAAAGTTTGTTAATTTTACCAATTAATAATATAAAAGTTATATAAATAAAAAATTATAATTTAACGTCGTGTAAACATTTTCAATAGATATTTATTAACCTCATATATTATTTCTCAAACTTTTAATATGCTTAAATATACATTAATAAGGATTCTCGTGTACTATATATATTTGGAAAGTCTATTTCCATGTTTGATTTGTTCTGTATAGAAGTGTTTTCTCTTTTAAGGTTTAATAATAAAGGATTTAACCTAACTTACTTATAGACTTGTAATGGTTACGTTTAGTTCAATGAAGTCGTTATCTTTATTTTTAAAAAAATAAAAAGTCCTTTTTTCATTAATAAGAGTAACGAAAACGAATGCAACATGGTTGGAAGCATTTTATTTTAATTAAGTTAAAACTGAAAAATTCAGTTGCCGTCCTATAAAATTTTTATATATTTTTTATCATTCTAAAATTAAAATATGTAAGAATTTGGCTTGGAGGTATGTTTGGATAACCAACATAACTCCAAGTTAAACAATAGTATATTTTAATTTTTGTAGGAATTAAAAACATACAAAAATTTCATAGACTAAAATTTGAACATTTCGATTCCGTAGGAATAACAACTTAATTTATTTGTATTCTTAGCGTCTTGCAAATCCTAGGTTTTCTTTGTCAGCTGAATTGTGAAAATGGTGTTACTGTTGTTCAAAGTGTATATTTCCTTGTGTTACTATTATGTTGTTGGAGCTTATAAAAAAACTTCTATGTTGTTGATGTTTTTGTAAATTTTTAACTTGTCAAAAGAAAGACATAAGTTAAGGGAGGTGTGGTTATCATTGGATGGCTCCGGTGAAGGGATGAATAACAGGAAAGTGAGAGGTTCGAATTTGAGAAAAGTACTATTAGTGTGATTTGTTAACCTTAATTAACTAATAAAAATTAAAAATAAATAAATTTTTCATCCATACAAAATTGAAATGTTCGTTAATTCAAATCTAACTCAGAGCCCAATGATCAATGATGTATTTTGAGGAGAATCGGCAAGGTATAAAAATTCTGTAGGGACAAAAACTAAACTTTAATTTCCAATTTTATACAAATAAAACCTTATTTTGGCATTCATTTTATTAGTTTAATTTCATGCTTTTTGTCATAAGTTTGGTATTTATGCCTATATCTATCTTTGGTTGGACAGAGAAAATGGAAAGGGAGAGATTTTAACTAAGGGGAGGGAGGGACTAACTCTACATACAAGATATAAGGTGACTAGACAACTGAGTTGGTTAATAAAGGAAGAAAATAGGAAAGGTTGTAAATTCAATCTTATCCCTAATAAAAACTAACATACTAATATAACCTAAAAAAAATTATCCCAATTATGTAACATGTTTGGCTCACCAAGGAACTCTATTCTTTTGGTTCACATGGGGATTGGAAGAATTTTAAAGTTAATTATTGGTTTATCTTTATTATATTGTAAAAGAGTTGCCTAATTATTTATATGAAACTTACATTGTCTCTCTTCAAACCTCTCAATGATTCGTCACGTTGCTAGAGAAAATCTTACTGCATTTTTTCTTTTAACATGTCTTCCACACTTCTATGTGATATGTCATATTTTTGTGAAAAAATCCTAATGGATTTTCCATTTAACAGGTTTAATGTACATTTATGTATATAACTACAGTGCTATGACTAACATAACATGATAGATAAAAAAAATTAATTATATTTTCAATAAGGCATGAACCAATAACAATTACGAATCAAGTTATTTAATAGATCTTATAAAAGATTTTTATTTTATAAGTCATATGCTAGATATTAATGTGTTAGTTATTTGAACTTATGACCTCCTCCCCACACTTCTCCGCTATATCACAAGACCAAACTTCTAAGAGAATAGAGATGAAAAATTGAACCGAAATAATGATTGAGGGTAATTTAGTAAAAAACATATGAAAATTATTAATTTACAAAAATTAAAAAGATAAAACTGAATGAGAAATGATTTTGCTCCTTCCCTCTCCTCCCTTTTAAAAATTGAACCAAACACAATTTTCATTTGAATCTCTTTCATCTCTCCCTTCTTCTCAAACCAAATAAAGTGACGTTTAGTCTCCAAATTTTTTTCAGGCGAGTTTGGTGCTTTTTATTTTTAAAATTAGTTAAAGTTGGTTATCTGATATAATTTCTTCAGCTCTACACCCCTCAATTTCTCTATATTTTCATTTTCTATTTTCTGACCCCTATTATATTATTGGACAATTATTGACTATGGCTAATAAAGAAACAACAGTAAAAAACAAACAGATGCATGCTGTGAAATGTGAATAAAGAAACAAAGCTGCATGGTTGAAGATTTCAAATTTGCTTAATACAATATTAATTTGTAGTTTTTGGTTGGAGTGAACAAGAATTAAGAACATGCATGAAAGAATGAATATGAAAGAGTATTAGGATACAGCTAGCTATGTTCCATAGATACCCTAATCTGGCATGCTCGCACTTTATACTTCTATAACCTGATGTTCTTAAAAGTCGGCATTTTTCTAAAATGTATCTTATCCCTTAAGAAACTCATTTGTTAAGGATGATTGGTGTTGGAGCATGAAATCAAGTATGAGAATGACTCTCGTGGAATAAAAAAAAACAACTTAAGTATTATAATCTTTAACACCGTTTTTTTTTTCAAACCTTAGGAATATATTATATTGATAATTAAAAATCATTAAAGGATAATTAGAATCTCATACAGTGGTAAAATCACCACAAAGAATTCATATGCCATGAATTGTTAATTTTGTGTGCAGACTGCATGGAGAAACTGCACTTTGATGCATTATTAATTAAACCGCAAACGGGAAGAAAGAAAAAAAAAAAAAAAAGCCTTAAACCAACAAAATAATGTAGTCATTCGAAATTAACTAATCTACGTATACTACGATGATGATATCATGAAAAGTGATGAATAGAGTAGGTTTTCTGCCTCAAATACAGTAGAAGACCCATGCCCAAGAATTGATCTAGTAATGGGCGATTAGAATCCAGTTACCTTGCCTTGTATTTACATGAATCTTAGCTTTAGTTAATGTCATTAACAAAATCAGCTCAAACGAGAGGAAAACGAAAGCGAGAATACAGGCAAAACTCCTCTCATATATTATTTGAGCCAAAAGCTAAAATATACACAAATGATGGTGGGGAGAGAGAATTGGTACAGAGCAAAAAGAGAGAAATCTTAACAGAAAAGATTCTAACAGAAAAATAATGATGAAAAAAAGAAAAACAATGATAAACATGTGTCTGTGTCAAGGAGAAAGAAGAGCAGAGGCAAGGTGCATGTGACGAATGCAAGCATGGGAAGGGCAAAGGCGGGTAGGATCTGCAAAAGGTTAAACGTCTTCCTTCGTAGGCTTACATGGAGAAGAATACAGGTTCTGAGATCCCCCCTCAAGCTGGGAATGTATGTTGGTCATTCCTAACTTGCCATAGGCGGATTTGAAGGCCTGAGGTTGAAGAGCCTTGGTTAAAATATCAACTAGTTGGAGAGAAGAGGGAATAGGGAGCAACTTGAGAGTGTCGAGATTAAGTTTCTCTCTTACCACATGGCAATCGATCTCAATGTGTTTGGTTCTCTCATGAAAAACTTAGTTATGAGCAATTTGAAGAGCCGAATTGTTATCACAAAATAAAAGCGCTGGTTTTTCATAAGGAATATGAAGATCATCAAGGAGGAAGGAAAGCCATTGGATTTCACACGTTGCTAATGCAAGGGCTCTATACTTGGCTTCAGAAGAGCTTTTTGAGACTGTGGCCTGTTTCTTTGATTTCCATGATATCAAAGAATCTTCGAGGTACACTGAAAAACCAGTTACAGATCGTCGTGAGTCAAGGCAGCCAGCCCAAGCTGAATCGTTGAAACCTTTCAAGTGCATGGAGTTGGAGCGGTTAAAAAAATACCAGCACCAATGAACTGCTTGAGATATCAGAGTATGCGAAAAACTTCTCTGTAGTGAGCATCTGTGGGAGAGGAAACGAATGGGCTCAGGTTTTGAACCGTAAAGGAGATATCTGGTCGTGTTGAAGTTAAGTATATAACCTTCACTATTAGCCGCCGGTATGGTGTGGGATCGGTAAGGACAGTACCGTCTCTAAGGTCAGCTTGGTACTGTAATCAATAAGAGTGGATACTGGGGCACAAGCTAACATACCCGTCTCTTTAAGATGTCAAGGATGTATTTCCGTTAGGAAAGATGAATACCAGTAAGAGAGTGAGACACCTCAAGCCCAAGAAAATACTTAAGATGACCAAAATCTTTAACTTTAAAGTGTTGATCGAGCAAGAGGGTAATCTGGGTGATCTCATGCATATTATTTCCTGTGAGGACAATATCGTCGACATATACTAAGAGAGTTGCTGTTGCAGAACCAGAGAAATTCAAGAATAATGAATTATTTGCTTGTGAATGGTTGTAACCTTGGGAAATAAGGAAGCAGGACAATTTGGCATACCATTGACGGCCAGCCTGCTTCAAACCATATAGAGATCGTTTGAAAAGGCAGACTTGTCCAGGTGAAGCATTGAGACCGGGAGGGACATGCATATAGACTTCTTCATGCAAGTCCCCATGCAGAAAGGCATCATTAACAACTACTTGAGTGAGAAACCAGTTTTGGATGGTTGCAACAGTAAGAAGAACTCTTACAGTTGTAATCTTCACGACAAGGGAAAAGGTATCCAAAAAATCCAATCCCTCTTGTAGGTTGTAGCCTTTGGCCACAAGGTGTGCTTTATACCTCTCCATAGCACCATTGGCATTGTACTTAATTTTGTATACCCACTTACACCTGTGGGAACTTTAGTAAGTGGTAAGCTAGTGAAGGTCCAGGCTTAATTCATCTCAAATGCAGCTAACTCAGCACTCATGATCTTCATGCAACAATCATACTGACACGCCTCTTTATATGTTCGAGGCTCAATGACCATGAAAATAGAGCAGATAAAATGCTTAAAAGGGTGAGATAAACGATGGTAAGATAAGAATGAATGGAGAGGATATCGTACCTTGGAGGAGACTGGTACAGATGTGGTTAGGTTACAATGAAAATCTTTTAAATATGATGGTGGAAAATGTGGTCTAGAGGATCTTCTCAAGGTTGTTGGTTGAGGTGAAGCAGACAGAGGATTAGGAGGTATTATATCAGGATGGTTTTTAGTATGGCTATTGAAGTGTGAGGAGGATTCATGTGAGTCTGAAATTTCGGGTGTGTGGGGTAGACTTAAAAAATAGGTTGAGTCACATTTAAGCAAGGGTTGGAAATGTCATAAAAATGTTGGCTAATAGCTGGTATGTCACATGGGTTGTTTAAAATGGATTGCCTTTGGAATGGCTCTGTGACAGGACTAGGCCATGTAGGTTGTAAAAGGGTGCTAGGCTTGTGAAAACAAGTAGTACCATGTCCATTATTCAAAAAAATGTTTCCTTCCTTTTCATTTAAATCCTTCATGTAAGGGAATTGTGTCTCATAAAAGGATACATTCCTACTGAAGTCAATAGCACTGCTTTTGAAGTTATATAAGAGGTAGCCTTTCATGTGTTCTCTGAATCCTATATGAAAGCATGGGACAACACGGGAGTTTAACTTCTTTCTATTTGCAGTTAGGGTACTCTCAAAACACAGACATCTGAAAACTCTAAGAGTGGATATGTCAAAATGATTATTATGCAGCTTATTATATGGACTCAATTCATTCAAAATAGGTGTGGTAATGTAGTTGATAAGCAAAATGGTGTATTTAACAGCAAAATTCCAAAAGAAGGGTGGTAACCCACTGTGAAAGAGCAAACCCCGAGTTACATTAAGTATGTGTTGGTGTTTTCTTTCTACAATCTCGTTTTTCTAAAGGGTCTCTACATAGCTCCTTTGATGGACAATTCCTTTTTCTTGGAAGAAATTGTTCATGAGGAATTCAGCTTCATTGCCACTCCTTACTGTTTTATTTTGCTATCAAACTGTCTTTCAATGTTAGTCACAAAGTCAATGATATGATTTCTTGTTTCTCCTTTGTTATTCATCAAAATCACCCAAGTGTACTTAGTAAAATCATCTACTATAGTTAGAAAGAATCAGTGCCCAAAGATGGAGGTTACATGGCAAAGTCCCCATATATCCATATGCATTAATTTAAAAGCTCGTGACGTCTTGGTATGACTTAAAGAGAAGGGAAGTTTATGTTGTTTTGAATAATGACATGTACTACAAATATAGTTTTTATTTACGGAAATGTAGGGCTAAAGCTTCATCATGGATGCAAGCCTTTTACAAGAAAGGTGGCCCAAACGAAAATTCCACAAATCTATGGACATAACACAAGTATAGGGGTGTAAAACAGCAGAACAGAGAGATGGTTTGATGACAGGTTTTGCAGCCAAAACATAAAGTCCGTTCCCTTAATATATAATTTTTTTTTTGTTTAGGTTATATATATCATCCAAATCATTATGAATCTAACTATTTAATACAGAGCCATATACAATATATTTTAAACTCGAAACAATCATTTAAGCTCAAACAATCCTACTGTAGATTGTAACATCATATCTTTTTGACAATATGTAGATTGATGGTCAACCAATGTTAGATGTAGTGTAGGGGTGATGTGAAGGTTGCATTTTGAGAGGATTCATGGTTAAGGGAAGAAAAATAATCTTATTTATATGGACTAGCTTTAGACAAGCACATAACTGTTGCTTAGAAGTGGGAGAGAGACTTGACAAGGAAGTGGGTGTGGAAATAGGGGCTATTTGTGTGGGAAGAAGAAAGGTTAGCGAAACTAGGTCAGCTCTTGGGGTAAGTTAGGTTGATGGAAGGAGTGGAGGATAGGTAGGTTTCTGCACAAGACAAATCAAGCTTGTACTCTATATCATAAGCTTACATGATTTTAGATCTAATAAATGGGATTGGTCGTAGTGGCTTCTTTAATATGATATGGCTAAAAGGGATACCTCCGAAGGTTCAACTCGTGGTATGGCAGTTGAAAAAGAGTAGGTTGCCAACACAATCAAACCTGTTCAAGAGAAAAATATTGTGATTTAGTGAGGAGGTTTATTGGCTTGGCGGTGAAGCAATGGAACCAAATGAACATCTATTCCTAATGTACCTCGTTTCATATCAAATTTTCCAAGAACTTTATCTTCAGAGGATCTATCATCGCCCCTATTAAATACGGTTCAAGACCATTTTTACAAATTCTGAGGTATGGTCAATACAGTGGGGCGAAAACGAAACGTACGGTCTTTTGTGTAGTTTGTTAGAATTTAACAAATTTGGAAGGTTAGAAACACAAAGGTGTTCGAGGCAAAAGGACTACATATACATGATATAGTTCAAGTTGTGTAACTTAGGTATGGGAATGGTGTTAACTCATCTAACAACGTACTCCCATGAAGAATGGGTAATGAGCCCCCATTTTTATTTTTAAAGTCTATAACAATTCTCTATTGTATGTTTTTGCATCTCTAGGAAGGCATATCTTGTTTTTTTTCGACTATGAATCTTAATAATATTTTGACATAAAAAAAATTAATTGTTAGGTTAAATCTCAATTGATCTCTATGAAAAATCTTACTTATTTGGTGGTTATAAAATTATTATCTTATGTTACATTTTTAATTGTGTGATACGTCCTAATCAGCAAGTAAAAAAAAAGTATTTATCTCTTTGATTATTCTTAATCTCCTATAAAGTAATAGATGTAAATTTTATCTGTAGATACATGCCTCTTATGTCTCTTATCATTGTTATTATTTGTTCGTTAATATTTTTTAAAATTGTTTATAATTATCGGTATGCATCATTTATTCTTAATTCTTTTATCAGCATGGTTTATATGTGGAAATGGATTTCAATAAAAGTAAGCTTATAACATTTACAAAGGACACCCTCATTATTCACAATTCTTATTTTCTTTGATTATATCTCAACAACACACCTTGTAAATAACTTGAAAATTGTACCCACACATTGCACTGTATAAAACTATTTAAAAATATAGGGAAGGCCGGTGCCATAACATAAATCCCCGAGAATCGGGCCTGATGGATATGCTGTGGAATGTGGATTAACGATGTGTAATTGTTTTAATTTATAATTAAACAAAAATTTTGAAAGTAAATCTTAAATATGTAGTTTGTTTATTTATAACAATTCACCTGTCAAATCAATTGAGTTAGATCTAAGTGAATATATAGTTAGTTATGTTGAATAGTTAAAAAAAATAATTTTATCACCATAATATTCTTAATTAAAGGATTTATTTAAAATTAAATACTCCAATTTTTTAATTCTTGGTTAAGTTATTGTACATGCCAATACAAGTCTTATTCAAACATGTTATCAAATTCTCCAGTTAACTCACTAACAAGTATACAAGTCAAAAATTATATATACAAGTTAACTTAAATTTTTTTTTAGTAAATTTTGTAGATTCTGCATACTCTATAGACTCTTGAATTCACTTTTACTAGCAAGTCACTAAAACAACTAATTAATTTGTTTTTTACACTTTAAGGTACAATATGCTTTCATTTAAAGTATTATTTTTTAATCAAAAAACTTTTACCTTTAAAAACATTAAACTTTTATTTTTAATAACACTAAAAATCGATGAGAATATTCTACCATAATTATCATTTTTGCAATTTGTTATCAGATAATGATACATTACTAAACTTAATTATTTAAATATTTTGAAATTTATAATTTATTATTTTAATTTATTATGTTGTTGAAATATTTACTTGTATATTATTTATGATTTTCTTTAATTTTTATACAAAATAAACTTCTACGAATGTTGAGGTTATAAAACTCTCACTGTATAAACTTTCAAATTTGATAATATTGGGTTACAACAAAATTCAAAACCAATGCATTACGTAGGCATTTATTTAAAATAATTTTGTTACAAAATAAATAGTGTTGATTTGAAAGACCGTCAGCATTTTAGACGGTAAAAATATTGAGAGTTTTACCATTTATCATGGGAGTTTTCTATTTAAAACATCAAGATGTCTTTTATATTTTTTCTAATACTATGTATAAATAAAAATAACTAATTTTATATTAATTAAGAAAAGTAATATATTGTCATTATTTAATTTTACTGAATTTAAATAGAAAAATATATTTTCAAAATGTCTTTTATTGTAACCTGATATAATGCATAAAAAATTATAATTATAATTAAATAAAAATATTTTAAAAATAATAATATTAAATAAAATATAATTACTAAGGGATATAATTAGACAATTTGCTAAACTTACAGGAAAACCATGTTTTTTTTTATCTACAAAAAAATAATATTTTTAAAAATAAGGAAAGTACAATAGATGGTTTTCAAAAAGTTACACATGAAACTTATAGAAAATCAAGACCACCACTCCAAAGTCCAAAATAGATTCTGTCTCTTACAAAAATAATACAATGGAATTCAGAATTTACTACAACTTTTGTCACCACACTCTAAAGGACACTTCCCAATTGATAAATAGGATATTTGAAAAGGAAATATGCATATATGATTAAACTTTTATTAGTTTAAAATTTTTTAGTTTTAAGAATTAATTTTTGAAAAACTTATATTAAAGAAATAATCTGTATGTGAGGATAATATTTTAGACGTGACTTTCCAATATTAAATTTTGTTTAGAAAATAAAGGAAAAACACTTATAAAATATAATACAAATATAGATTTATTTTAAGAAATTAGTTAATTTACACTCAATATTAATAATTTAAAAAATACACTCGAAATTAATTGTTCTACTAAATTGAATATTTTAAATCCTTTTTATATTAAGTAAAATTAATTTTAAATACTCTAAACTGGAAAGCATAGTCTTGGCTACTGTACACATTACTATTTGATTGATTGACCTAAGTGGGTTCATTTTTTAAAAAAATTACCTAGATGGATCTGTTTTTAAAAATATTACCGACATGGGTCTATTTTAAAATTTGACTTGGTCAAACCGCAACTTGCAATTGCGGGTTATGTGTCATGTCAACTGTGTGCTTACGTGGAAGCCAGCATAGAAAAAATTACTGTAAAACCGCAACTCAGAATTGCGATTTGACTGGCCTTTGACCAGCACCTCTCCTCTGTCCAATGGGTAAACAGAGCACAGAAAACTAGTTTGGTAAAACCACAAGTTAGACTTGCGGTTTGACCAATCCCTCTTTTTACCCAATAGGTGAAAAAAATACAGATTCAAAGACACAAAACCACAATTCCCACTTGTAGTTTGTATGGTCTTTAACCATCCCCCTTTACCCAACAGTTGCAGGGGACGCATATTTCTAGACCCACAAAACCGCAATTCTCACTTGCGGTTTGTGTGGTCTTTAACCAGCCTCCCTTTTTAACCAACAGTTACAAAAAAAAACACAAATTTCTAGAGACATAAAACCGCAAGTGTGACTTGCGATTTGTGTGGTCTTTAACCAGCCCCCCTTTCTATCCAACAGTTGCAAAAAAAAAACACAAATTTCTACACACATAAAAACGCAAGTGTCACTTGCGGTTTTAATTAAATATCTATTTTTTTCTGTTACCATTTATCCAACAATTGCCTTTTTCTGCACCAATAAAATGTTAATGGTGTATAAACCGCTTATATGAATTGCGGTTCATATTTCATTATATATATATATATATACACCGTTGTCGTAAAAGGTAAAAAACAGTATACCACTCTTAATTTTTACTTTGTTGTGGTATTGTCACTTCTTTTAATGTTGTTACTTTTTAAATTTTGTTAAATTTTTACATTACAGTATAGTTTTTTAGGTAAAAAATATAATTTTTAAAATTTTTGTGTTTTTCAATATTTTCAAAAAAAATTCCTTTTTTAACTTTGTTTTTTTAAATTGATTTTTTTTTAAATTCACTTTATTATTTTTTCATATTTTAAATATATAATTACAATTACAATTTAAATTATAAAAAATTTATAATTACAAAAAATATAATTTAAATATATAATTATAATTTAAAATTTAAATTCACTTTATTATTTTGTTATATTTTATAAATATTTTTAAAAGTTACTATTTTTTTGTTATATTTTATAAATATTTTTCAAAGTTACTTTTTTTTAGATTTGACATTACTGTTTAAATTTGTTGTTTAATTTAAGTTTTGAGTTTTTTTAAATTTGTTATCTTTTTAATTTTTTAAACTGACCTTCTTTTTATTTTGTTATGTTTTTTTATTTTTTAAGTTAATTTTTGAAACTGACTTTTTGAAGTTGTTTTTTTTACTTTAAATTGTTTTAAACAAAAATTTAAATTTTTACGTTTAGGTAAAATATGTAAATTTTAAAAATTATTTTTTTAGTTACGTAAATTATGTTTTTTTAAATTTAGCATTTTTTTAAAAAAATCAATTTTTAACTCTGTTTTTTAAATTTATTTATTTAAATTCAATTTATTATTTTGTTACATTTTTAAAATTTTTAAAAGTTACTTTTTGTAGAGGTACATTTATCAATATTATGGTTGTTCTAATTTTTTTAAATTTAGTATTTTTTTACGTTTTAAAATTTTATACAAATTTGTTTTTGTATTACTAATTATTATTTATTTGTAGATACATTTATCAATATTATGCTGCTCCAATGGTCACCTTTATTTATAGTGATGGAAGAATGTACGAAGGAGACGAAGGTGTTATTTTTTAAGGGAGTAGAAAAGCAATTAGAATTACGCGTACTATTAGTTTACTTCATTAAAGAACAAAATTCACCAAAAGTTAAAAATGCAATCAAATGAGGTTATATCATCTATAACTTGTAGATTTTTATTTTCTGAAAAATATGTGTCACTACAAATTGTTGATGATGAAGATATTCCAATTATATTTAATGCCTTTGAACAACAAAATAATGTTCATATAATAGAATTGTATGTTGAGAAATCGTCAGTTGATACTAGTTCAAGCACTCCAGTAGACACTAGAATAATGAATTCTAACATAGTTGAAGTAGATGATGATCATGTTATTGCTAAATCATGTGGTGAGGAAACATCTGAAGAAGAAAATGTTGTTCCAATTGATGATAATTCATCTGATACTGATGACGATTAAAGTCAAAATATGGAGTCATTGTCGGTAAGAAATGTCAAACAAGGTATGTTTAACAATAATTATTATTTTGTTAAGAATAATTACTTTAATTTGTTGAATAAGAGACACGTGAATAACAATATTGTTACACTTGTAGGGCAATGTCCACCTTGGACTGATGCAACTCATTATACACACATTAATTGGTTGCATCCTGATCAAGAAGATATTTTAGGTCAATAGTTGCATGAGACATGGAATGTTGGAGATGTATTGTACAAAGGTCTAGAGTTTGAGATAAAAGAAGATCTAAAAAATGCATTGATACAATATTCAATGCGAACACATCAAACATATCATGTTGTGGAGTCAAAAAGTTCAAAATACATTATCAAATGTCCCAACTATCAAGATGGGTGTCCGTTCTATATGAGGACAATTTTTTCTCGAAAAATAGTAAATTGGACGATTACTCAATGGGGTGGAGATCATGTATGTCTCAATCTGGCACTCTCACAAGATCATAAAAAATTAAACTCAAATTTCATCAGTAACTTGATATCAGGTTTGCTTACTTATTCATATATAAGGTAATATTTAAATTAAACTATTATGATTTGTAATTAAGTTTCTAATTTTTTTTAGGAATGGTTGGTTCAGACCCATCTTTAAGAATTAATATTCAGGAGAGAATTTCTAGTCAATATGGATACAAAATATCATACAGGAAAGCATGGAAAGCAAAACAAAAAGCAATTATACATGTTTGTGGGGACTGGGATGAATCATTCGCCACTCTTCCAACATTTCTTAAATTCATTCAAAGTAAATCACCAGGTTTTTTCTATCAAATATTTCATGATGATCTTGTTATTGGCAATCGAGGTTACCGTCAATACCAACAGTTTCAAAGAGTATTTTGGACATTCAAGCAGTGTGCTAATGCCTTTAACTACTGTAAGCCATTGATACAAGTTGATGGAACACATGTATATGGAAAGTATCGTGGAACATTATTAATCACAACCACACAAGATGGAAATAGCAATGTATTACCTTTAGCTTTTGTTGTGGTTGAAAGTGAAAACTCGTTGTCGTGGTCTTGGTTCCTATCCCACATATGACTGCATGTGACACAAAAACAAGGAATATGTCTAATTTTTTATCGGCATGATGGGATTAAGTCTATTGTGCAAAATGAGGCATTAGGATGACAACCAACATACGCTTATCATAAGTATTGCATACGCCATATTGCAAGTAATTTCAAGATCCGATTTAAAAATATGGCACAGAAAAAAATGTTGATAAAATTAGGTATGATTTCTTTTTACAAACATGACTAATTTGTTTTGAAAATTATTTTTATTATTAGAAATGACAAATTTTTTTGTCTTGTTTTTTAGCTTACACTACATGCAAGCATATATTTGACCGAAATTTTGAAAAATTTTGCCAAGAAAACACTGAAGTAAATGTGTTGAACGATTGTAGGAATATTCCCATCAGTGCATTGGTAAGGTCAACGTATAGTAAATGTGTTGCATTTTTGTCGAAAGAGGATCCCAAGGTAGGTCCCAATTGGAAGCTGAAAAGGTGTATTGTGATACAATATAGTCCATCAATACAATATCGAAACCACTAGATTTGAATTCGAAGACGCTTTTAATCCAGTGACTCAACGTGGAGGACAAAAATGGGTAGTTAACTTGAACAACAAATATTGCCAATGTGGGCGATTTCAAGCTTTCCATTACCCTTGTTCACATGTAATAGCTGTGTGCGGTGCAATTAGTTTAGACTATTATCAATTTGTTGATCAAGTATACACCAATGACTTCATCATGCGTGCATACTCTGGTCAATGGTTTCCTCTTGGGAATGACGACTTGATCCCTCATAATGAAGAAAGTTAGATTCTTATCCCAAACTATTCTGCTGTCTGAGGAAAAGGACGTCTGAAGTCAACCAGGATAAGAAATGAAATGGATTTTACTGAGTCACAAACACACAGAAAAAATAAATGTCGCCGATGTGGACAAGAGGGTCATAATCGGAGAAATTGTCCTTTGCACGCTGACGTAGGATGCTCTCAACCAACTGATGCTGATATGTAGTTACTTTAAATGTTAATGTGTCTTTTAGTTTAGTGTTTCAAAAAATTCGGTAACTAAATAAATGTTGATGTGGCTTAAAAATAAATTTTTAAATATACTTTTCACTATCTGTTCAACTTTCCAATAACTGATGTAGTGTAAAATATTTATAAATTTTGTTTTTAATTTATTAATTATGTTACAGTTTTAAACTTTTTTTTTATATTTTTAAATATTTTTTAAAAATTTTATATTTCTTTATATTTTAAAAATGTTAAAATTTTTAAATTTTTACGTTACACTTTTCGATATCTATTATATTTTAAACTTTTATTTTCTTTTATCATGTTTTTTTAATTTAACTTTTCAACTTTCCATGATATATTACAAAATATTTTTAAATTTTGTTTTTTATTTTTTAATTACGTTACAGTTTTAAACTTTTTTATATTTTTAAATCTTTTTTAAAAAGGTTATAATAATCTCTTTATATTTTTAAATGTTGCTTTGATTTTTTAATTACGTTACATTTTTAAACTTTTTTAAAATTTTTATATCTTGTATAAAAAGGTTATAATCTTTTTTTTAAATTGCTACAATTTTGAATTTGTTTATAATTTTTAATATTTTATAACAAAATTTATTATGTTTTTTTAAACATAAAATAAAATAAAATAAAAATTTTATTACAAATAAAATAATATTTCATTCTTCATTGTCATCATCGTTTACATTTTGGCATGAATGTGGATCATATGATCCACCTAATCCTAGACTAATGGCGGCATCCCAAGGTATATCGAACTGTGGTCCGCTCATACCTCCCATCGTTGCTGGTTGTTGCTCTGGTGGCATCTCCAGTGTGCGTAGTGATCCAAATATTTCCTAAAAAATATGGCCTTGGGGCATGCTAGCACTATACAGTGTATGACTTTGGTAAGATGGTCCTTCGTGTGTCTGAGATGGATAATAATAAGTACCAGACATATTTCCACTTATTTGTGTCGGTGTATAATAAATGTCTTCTCGACGTTCAGGCAAGTTAGGAATGAGGTAAACTTCTAGCTGAACCACGTCCCTTCGTCTAGTTATACCACGACTTTCACGATATGACTGTTTAACTTCAAAATCTGGAACATCTACCTGAGGCATACTTTCAGGTGCTGGCACTGCCGTTCTCGTGATTCAATCTTCGTCTTCCAATAAGACCATTATTTTATCAACATATGGAACTAAATCGTTCACTGACCACTTGTTTCTTCCCTTCGGAGAGACCATATATGATAATGTCTTTCCAACTTCACCCTACAATAAAAATAGAATAAAAAACATTAAAATGTTATTGCAAAAATTAAAAAACAAATTGAATAAGTAGTATAAAAAATTTTACCAACAATGATGCTCGTGCATTTCTTGGGTCGATAAACAATTTTGTTTTGGCACGATACCAAACCATGTACTCAGAGTTGAATGTCAGGTCTCCAACCTGAGTTCCAGTTTCTTTGACCCTAAATTGGTCTAGGTTGTTCCACATTGCAATGGCAGGTTGCAACAACATAAGCCAATTTTCTGAACCATTTCCTCGTATAGTCAACTCATGTAATTTTTTGGGCTGCAAAGGAGGACGGGGTATGGGTTGCCGCATCCCAAACTGCCGCATTATTCTATCTGGTTGATGCCATTCACAAATATTGAAGCAAAGTAATGGCACAACACATTTCAACGCATGAACCCTTTCTACGCATATCGGGGGTAACTGTGCCAAAACTTCGTTTGGATATGGCATTCAAATCACCTATATAACATAAGAAGTAGTTAATAGGTAAACAAATTAAAAATTAATGACATACATTTTCTTACATCATTTTGCTTCATTCTATCCAGTAGTCGACGATGATGTTTTAAATCATTGGTGGCCCCAATGTGTCAGTTTTCCCATCGTAGCCACCTACCAAAATTATATAATTAGTATTAAATATTAGATAACTAATTTACGAATAATGTTGTAAAATATAACTAATATTATATTCAATAAAAAAATTACCTTGACCCAATGTGTTTGTTTGGTTTGTATGGGGTTGATATAGTTGGTGCAACTTTTGGGAATCTCTCCCATGCCCATATTTGTATTAATAGGCATAAACCACCCATGGATCTTATTTTGTAATTTGTTGCGACACATAGTTCTCTATATAAAAAACTAAGTATAGCAGCACTCCATGCGTATGCACTGTACTCACCAAAGTCTCGCAACAATAATAAATACCTTAAATAGAGTTTACTACTTGACTTATCAACAAACAGGACACCAACAATGAGTCGTAAAATATATGCCCTAGTAAATCTCTGTAGGTTTTGTTCATTATTTTCAAAATTACCAATGTCACCATATGAGTTAGCCAACTAACTCGAATAGAACTACCATCGATTTCATATTCATTGGGTGAAACCCCAAGCAGTTCTTCACATAGTTCAACCCAACTAATATTGGTTGGAACTATGACAGGAATTCCAGTCACTCATAAACCCAACAAAATTGCAACATCTTAAAGGGTGATAGTGCATTCTCCACATCTCATGTGGAAAGTATGAGTTTCAGGTCTCCAACGCTCAACAAATGCATTAATTAAACCCGCATTAATACGAAGAAAACTTATCTAGGCGACTGTGTAGAATCCTACTTGTCGTAAATATCGTACAATTTGTGGAGGAATTGACTCTTCTCCATTGTAAGTGGGAACTGAACGTCTGATTAAGAGTTTTCTGTCGTCCTTTCCATTCCATATATGTTGAGAAACATGTTGATTTTGCATGTACAACACGTCATTCTCCACAGGTCCAGAATGAAGACTATCGATAGAAGGGCGAGAAGAAGAAGATGCCATGACAATTGCTAAAATTTAAAACGAAATATTATGTTAAAATAATACCCAAAATAATATATAACAAAACAAAAAAATATATATAAGAAACATATATCAAAATATTATATAAGGAAACTAACCTCAATATTTGGAAACAACCTTCAGAGAATAAAAACTTTCCTTTGATTGTGTGATTCTGTAGGGCTAAATGGGTGAATAAATAGGACAAAAATTCTGCATAAACTGCAAATCTGATTTGCGGTTTATGTGGACATTAACTGCTGGGTTAAAGGCTGTAACGGAAAAAGATGAATATTTAATGCAAACCGCAAGTGTGAACTGCGGTTTTCACATCCTAAAAATCCGCGCCTCTTCCTATTCCTGGGTTAAAAGAAACTGATGGGTAACAGAAAAAAATAGATATTTAATTAAAACCGCAAGTCACACTTGCGGTTTTATGTCTCTAGAAATTTGTGCTTTTTTTTGCAACTGTTGGGTAAAAACGCGGCTGGTTAAAGACCACACAAACCGCAAGTGGAAATTGCGGTTTTATGGGTCTAGAAATATGCGTCCCCTGCAACTGTTGGGTAAAGGAGGGGCTGGTCAAAGACCACACAAACCGCAAGTGCGAATTGCGGTTTTCTGTTTCTTGGAATCTATGTTTTTTTCACCTGTTGGGTAAAAAGAAGGGTTGGTCAAACCGCAAGTCTGACTTGCGATTTTACCAAGCTAGTTTTCTGTGCCCTGTTTACCCATTGGACAGAGGGGAGGCACTGGTCAAAGATCAGTCAAACCACAATTCTGAGTTACAATTTTACAGTAATTTTTTTCCACGCTGGCTTCCACGTAAGCACACAGTTGACGTGGCACGTAAACCGCAACTGCGAGTTGCGGTTTGACCAAGTCAAATACTAAAACAGACCTATGTCGGTAATATTTTTAAAAAACAGACCCATCTAGGTAATTTTTTAAAAAAATGAACCCACTTAGGTCAATCAGTCTTACTATTTTCCACCACAAACTTGTTTCGTGGCCAAAACAAACATGCACAATATGGACCACATGAAAACAAAAAAGAAAATTGACTTGTATATAAACATACTAGAGTATATAAATGTAAAACAATACAATTAACTACCACTATGTAGTGTAGAGAAAAAAAATTATGATACGATTATATAATTTAATTGGTGTAAAATTATTTTAATTTTTTTTAGAAGTTAAGGATAAATTTTATTCATCTTGAGTGATAATAGGGTTATAGGTAGGATTTGTCTCCTCTACATCTACTATGGATTATTTTATTTGCTTTTCTTACAAAATATATGATTATCTTTCCTTCGCCTATCTTTTCTGTGTCTGCTTTGGGTTATTGTGTCTATCTCCCATGCATTTGATTTGAGTGTTGTGTCTCCATCCTTTACAAAGTTTTTGTCTACCTCCCTTGTGTATCTCTATCCTTCATCTAATTTGGGATGTTATGTCTGCGTACTTGCATATAGTCTAGGCTATTCTATCTATCTCTCCTGCATCGACTAGTGCACTATGTCTGCCTAATCTGCATATGCTTTGGAGTACTGTCTACATCTATTAGAATGTTATGTATAACTCCCTTGGATCTTATGCTACATGGGATTTATGTCATATATGCGTCCTTCTATGCATCCTTCTCCTCTACAGTGCTTGTGCCCTAGCTATTACTTATTTGCTGGTATGCATGTTGTCGGGCTTAGGATTCATTCTAAGAAAGCTTGGTAAAAAACTGTAGCAACCTGACACCAGAGCTATATTTTTGTTGAATCCTCTACAACACTATTTGGAGATCAACTTCCTCATCCTAGAAATTCATTGCAGTGTGTATTTGCAGGATTTCCATAACATCCACAAACTGTCATCCACACAATGGTCATTATCCTTCTACCTTGTTGATTGCCAGCAGTAAATTTTTTTAAGTATATTTTCGCCTCGTGGTGCATGGTTGTTTGTATTGTCCATCATCGTAGTACCTCCTACCATACCCAAATTGCGAAACGACATGATATTATGAGATATTGTCCTTTCCAGTCTACTCCCCACACTAGTTTCAACAGTCTTATGCCTAAGTTATAACTTCTATCCTCAATAAATTTGTCCTTGTTATCAATTGGTTTGCTTCCCACTTCTATGCTAATACTTGGACTTTATAGGGTACTTGTGTTTGCAACAACTTGTAGAAAAAATCTTGATCCACTTATTCACTTCTTGTCTCATGGAGTTGTAAGTCAATGCCATTATGTATGGTCCCTCACCTTCGACCCTCATTTCCAAGTATCTTCCATGTCATTACTAAGCGCACTGCCCTTAGCATATCCTTTAATCTTTCCAAAAGCTTTTTCTCCTACTGAAACAATTCCCTTTGTCATTCTCATAGTCATTCACCTTCCTCCCATGCATCTCCCTCATTGTGTGCCTTTTATTTATTATCACACCATATAGTCTCTCGAACTCGCCACTGAACTATTGCTTTCTCAGCCATGTCATTCCAAAAAAAATAACTTAAAAGTCATCACCCACAACTCTTTTTTTTTATAGCCGTCCTTCGCTCCCCTCCTAGTCCATCATATTCAAATCTTTCCACCATCGAGAGCACTTATTTCCTCTTACTTCTCATCTTCCATTATTCGACATATATTTAGATTTCACAATTTTAAATCATAGATTATGTTCTTCTTTTTTCATCCCCCACAATCATTTTCCTAGTAAAGCTAAATTGAAGTCCTTTAAGTCTTTTATTCTCAATCTTCCATGCTCCTTGTCCTCACACAATTTATCCCATGAAACTTAATTGATCTTCCTTTTATCCTCTCATATACTCCATATGAAGTTCTTCATCAAAGATTCAAGGTAGAAGATGACACTTAAGGGGGGCCTTGAAAAAAGAAAGGTAATATACTGAAACTGCAATTAGGACTGCTCTAACCAATATCACTCTCCCTACTATTGAGATGTACTTGTTTCCCTACGCAGTTAGTATTTTCTTAACTAGTGCTAATACTGGTTTCCATGTCTTCGATTGATTTGGTGTTGCCACTGAACTATTGCTTTCTCAGCCATGTCATTCCAAAAAAAATAACTTAAAAGTCATCACCCACAACTCTTTCTTTTTATAGCCGTCCTTCGCTCCCCTCCTAGTCCATCATATTCAAATCTTTCCACCATCGAGAGCACTTATTTCCTCTTACTTCTCATCTTCCATTATTCGACATATATTTAGATTTCACAATTTTAAATCATAGATTATGTTCTTCTTTTTTCATCCCCCATAATCATTTTCCTAGTAAAGCTAAATTGAAGTCCTTTAAGTCTTTTATTCTCAATCTTCCATGCTCCTTGTCCTCACACAATTTATCCCATGAAACTTAATTGATCTTCCTTTTATCCTCTCATATACTCCATATGAAGTTCTTCATCAAAGATTCAAGGTAGAAGATGACACTTAAGGGGGGCCTTGAAAAAAGAAAGGTAATATACTGAAACTGTAATTAGGACTGCTCTAACCAATATCACTCTCCCTACTATTGAGATGTACTTGTTTCCCTATGCAGTTAGTATTTTCTTAACTAGTGCTAATACTGGTTTCCATGTCTTCGATTGATTTGGTGTTGCTCCAATATGGATCCCTATATATGTATAAGACATTGTACCAACCTTGAAGTTCAATAGTGAGGAAGTCATAGCAAGTCATATGCTTTATATGTTTACCCATTAATTGACTTTTATGAAATTTACCTTTAATTATGATACAAGCTCAAATGTATGCAACACTGCTTTGATAGTCTTTATTGACTCCCAATCCTTTTCTATTATCAATAAGGTGTCATCGGCAAATTGTAGATGAGATACACAAATTAATTTCATGATTTCTTGTAAAGTATGCCTTCCATACTCCTGCACTTTGCACCATCATGACTCGAACTTTCAACTGTAATGAAAAATAAAATAGGTGATAGAGGATCCCTTTATCTAAGTCTTCTCTTCATGTTAAACTCTTTTGTTGAGCTTCCATTCATAAGGACCAACATTCTTGTAGTGGTTACACATTCCTTAATACACCTGATCCACTTCTCATTGAACCTTGTATTATCCATCACAAATCAAAGATAGTTCTAACTTACTGAATCATAAGTTTTTTTAAAAATCCACTTTAAAGCACACTATCTCTTTTCTTCTCCTCCTTGCATCCTTTATTGGTTCATTTGCAATTAAGACCACTTCTAGAATTTGACTCCCTTTTACAAACACGATCTAAAAATCTAAGATCAAAGTAACCAGTACACCTTATAATCTATTTGTGAACACTTTTGTCAATATGTTGTACATCTCTCCAGTTATTTTAATTTAATTAATATTTTTAATTTAGCCTTAAACATTTGTGATTTGAAAAAATAAAAAACGTTAGGAAAATTATATTTTCTCTTATCTATTATAATCAACAAAAATTACACAAATTTTAATTAAATGGGAATACAAAGAGATAATAAGGATAATTTATGTAGCATTTTATTTCAGAAAATGTTTTCTGTTTTCATTTTCTGAAAACAATTTTTAATTTCAAATTTTCAACATTCAAAAAATATGTTTATTTTCATTTGATATGTTCTATTTTCAAAAAATAATATTTTAAATTTAATCAAATTTAGTAAAAATATTATAAAATATTTAAATTTATAATTTAAAATACATTTATATATAATTTTTTTATAATTACAATATTATAATTAAGTTTTTACATAGTCTAAGTTTTTTAAAACACAGAAAACAATATTTAGAAAAAATATTTTTTAAATTATAACTAAACATATTTTCACTATTACCTTTTTATTTTCTGTAAAAATAAAAACAAAAAAACACTTAAAACAAATGTCACTTTAAAAAAAATGCTTGACAAAACCTTAGGTATAATAGCTAAAGAATTAGAAGAAAAAATTATTAAAATTATATATAGAAACAATTTAAAATGATATGTGAGTACAAATTTATGTATCTCAATAAAATATTTTTTTAATAATTCCTTAACCGATTCTCTCTAATGACACTTGTTGTTTATTAGCATTCATCTAGAAAGAACAAATCTAATGTGAATATTTCAGAAGTCTTTGAACTCCTGACTATGATTCATGAGTTAATTTCTTTCAACGATTAGTAGGTAGAGGTTAATGACTTATCAATAATCTTAACAATTTTGGACACTCCAACAGCAATATTTTGACTTAAAATTGCATTGAGAACCAATAAATAATAATCTGTTTCTTGCAGATTTAGGTAATGGTTTTCACCTTCTCATTTCTCACACAAAATTGCTTGGCGCATGGGTAATGCTAGTGTGTACAACTCAACAAGTTCAATTGGGCAAGTGACATCATCTTCTTTGGATTTCTATACATAGTTTGTCCATCAAGTCATCGACCATGTCGTCATATAAAGATTACTCCCTCATTTTAATTAACTTTAGTTTAACATTAGATTGAAATAATTAAGAAAATTATTTTTAATTTTAAAAATTGTAAATTTATTTCCTATTTTATTCTTTTTTAATTTCCATTCTTATTGTTTTAATTAAATGGTATCATTAAAAATAGTGCTAGAACCATTTTTAATTAAACGGGTCATCCTTTAAAATACAAGGTCTTGGCTCTTACAGGTTAAGAATGAGAAAATTTTTATTACAAATTATATATATATATATATATATATATATATATATATGCATAATTAAAAATCATAAACCAAAAAAATATTTTTTTAATATTTTCTTAACTAAAATGTGGTAATAAAAAAGTCATTTAAAGTTGCTAATTTTTTAAGAATATTTGATTAAATAGACATGGTAAAAAATTAAAATTACTTCATTTATTTGAGAAACTTCTTCCAAATCTATAATTGTTTTATAAATAAAGACTTAATTGGTAAACTTTTTTCATTATATATTTACTAATACATATTAATTACTAAGAAGAATATTAGTAATTAATGATATTTCTAATAATATAAGGCGTATCAAATAAGATATTTTAGTCTTTAAATATATTAGCATTTTTTAATGGCAACTATTTAGGGAAAAAAAAAATATCAATAGCTAATAAATATTGCATTTTTACAAAATGGTTAAACGACAAAAACGCCTCAAAATTTGTCTTTTGTCACTCTTCTGTTATTTTTACTTAAGAAGAAGATAGGTATAATGAAAATAAAACCCCAAAAGTCAAGATAATACAAGTTAAAAAATTAATGGAAATTGTTTTAGAATTCAAGAATAGTTGGATGTAAGCCTGACAAAAGGATATAATGAAAATAAAACCCCTAAAATGATTTTATGGACAAGCAACATTAATCAAAATTAATTGGTATAAATAAAAAAGATATCAAGGATAGTCCAATATAGTGGCACCCCATGAAAGTATGATTGCAATCATGCCATATAAGTATTTTAAGTAGAATTATGTGATGAAAAATTAAATTAACACTTTCGTCAATATTAATTAACGTACAATTCTAATAAATAACAAAGCTATTAACCTAGCCTCTCCTCTATATTCACTTAACACCAGTATTTTTTTTTTCTTCTTATAAAAAAAATTATTCTGCTTCAATAGAAAGGATAGTATTTTTATTCACCCTACAACCAGACATAATTAATTTGTCCAAACAAATTGACAAGTCGCTTTTGCAAAAAAGAAATGAAGGATTTTTCCAATTTTTTGTGAAAAGGAATGTCTCTGTTTGGAAGCCTTGATAGTTTGATAGGCAAACAAACGCAATTACGAAAAATTCAATCCCCACAAATATAACAAACAAATAAAACATTGGGTCCTTGCTAGCCAAAGGGACACCCTTTCTTTTCTTTTTGCTTTTTCTGTCCTAGTCATTGCCCATAACCAGGGTTGGATGTTATTATGCATGGAAGTAGAGAATCAGAAAAAAAAAAAAAAAAAAAAACAGAAATCAGAATGTCATGATATTTTCTTTGAGTGTCATGATATTTTTTTAAATTTCCATAATTCTTTATTAATGAGAATGAGATGTCATGATATTTTTTAACGGAAGAGGAGTCACATCTAAGTTGTGTATATATTTTTATTAAGTATTGAGAAAATAATTTAAATTATGTGACTAAAATAATTTTATTATCTTTATTTTTTTTAAGTGTTAGATATGTATTATTAAAGTGGTTTTTTTTATGAATGTAAACAAAGAGAACTTTTTTAATAATATATTTTTATCCCGACACAAGGTAGTTTTATAGATACAAGAAGTACTTCATTGATTATATTAGATCATATATAAAAAAAAAGTTGACTAAAAACAATAGTAACTTATAGAGGGAAAAAGAGAGTTAAATGAAGAAATCTAAATAAAAATTAAATTAAAATTAACATTTTCCCCTAAAATAATCATTAAAAAAAGGACAAAAACTAGTGGTTGTGTTTTTTTTAAATAAAACAATAAACTAATGTAAAAAAGTACTACTTATATTTGGCGCAACTTGTTCATCACGCAGCGAAGCACAGCCACTACTCTCTAAACTTTTCTATATCATACACATTCATATCTTTGCCAAATTCATGTAACCATTAAAAAGAGAATGGTCATAATTAGCGGGTTAAAGGTGCATCGCACCTTCTCCTAAATAATTACTGTTTAAATGGCTTACATTTTTATAGTATTATTTAATTATATTTTATTGTTGTAAAAAAACATTTAAGATATTATTACAAAAATTTATTATAAATGATAAAATGTGATTAAATAACAATTTAAAAATTTTATAACTTGTTTTCTCTAATTAATTGTGATTTTATTCTCACACAATTGATTAAAGCTGATTTTGGCAACAACATTTGATCTACAAGATTAACTATTAGAGAAAAAGATAATTTACAATAACAAATACGATTAGCTCATTATTTAAAAAATAATATTTTTTTTGTCACTCTCCAACCTAATATTTAATAATAAATATTATGAAATCTATCAAAAGTATTTTAAGATTACAAAATGTGATATTTTGGTAGAATAAAAGACAGAATAGATCTTTAAATTATAGAATCCACAAAAATAAATTAAAATAATAAATATGATAAAGATAATACATAGTATACTTTAAAAATACATGGTGACTAAATGGACTTTCTTAAAATAAATTATGGTTTTGATGTTCCAAACAAAAATTAAAGGCATTTTAATATAGTTATTAGCTCAAGAGAAACAGCTTAACCGGAAAAGTAGAAATAGACAACTTTAGGACAAGTTTAGGTAAACAACTTAACTCTACACTTTCTCACGTAAATATCTAGAGTGTGTTTAAAAAATTGAAAAAAATAAATTATTTTAATACCAATTATATGTATGATTAACTATTTAATTGTTAAAATATATTTGAAAATAATTAATTTTGTTTTAATACTATAAAAAATAAGTTAGTGAAAAATAATTATAAACTACAAAATTTTAGTTCCTTAAAAAGTATTCTTTTTTTTTTCAAATGAAAGCTTTGTTTTACATTTGATGTAAATTCTCAAACATTCACATTATTTTTTAAAACAACTTATAATATAAAAAATAACTTATAATATAAATTATAATTTTTTTCAAATACACTCTTACAAATGTAAAGTAATTTTGGTTATGAAAAATTTTGGAGATGAGTGATAGTCTAATTTAAGGCAAAGTAATTTTTTTTGGCCCAAAGAGTGTTTATAAACATAATTATGAATTCAATTAATATATATTGTCAGTGTAAGTCACATAAATAAAAAGTTATGATTGACTATCAATCTAAAAGTCTTTTACATTGACAATCTTTATAGCAGTTAAACTCTAATTATATTTACCTCACTTAAAAAACAAGAAAAGATTCAAATTTGTAATATGTTAACAAAGAATATATTGTCTTATTTTGTTGGATTAACTCCTTAAAGTTATGTATACACTTACATCTAAATACGTATGTTTAAATTGTTTCATAATTAAAGATAAAATAAGTTAAACTCTTTCATATAAACTGTAAGTTGCTTTTATATATTATCATAAAGTGGTTTTTTTTGTGTTTAACAAAACTGTAAGTTGCTTTTATATATTATCATAAAGTGGGTTTTTTTTGTGTTTAACAAAAATGTATTTGGACTATTTGGTACTCAACTAATATCTCTTTCCCGAATAAAATGGTGGATCCATTTCGAAGTAAAATGTTACCTCCAATTGTTACTTTATGTTTAAGCTAGAAATTGAATTCTAGACCTTAATTCCTAAAGTGATTGTTAAATTAAGGTAAAATGTGCATGTTTATAAATACGGTAAAAAAGTACATTTAAGGTAACAGTACTTTTACAAAAACATGGAATCCTTATTTTTCCTTTCAATTTACTTTTATCGATTTAAACAGTAACATGTACACAACATTTTCAACTTCTTGACTTATAAACATGCCATGAATAATAAGCTCAAACTTAAGCTTCTGTTACCAAATAAACCTAAACAAATTCTTCAAAAGCATCCTAGTTTAGTTAAAAATTATAGATAATTCATCATATCACTTGCAAAACTCTAAAGGGTACTTCCCTAACAGGTTTTCTAAGGACTAAATCCTATGTTGCTTTTTTTATCTGGAATCGTTGCAACAATCTGAGATTGCCAGCCAATTGAATCCTCAACAAGGATAAGCAGAAAACAATGAGAACAGGAATGTAAACAAAAACCAAAGCTAGGGAAATCCATATTCAGGAATTTTACACAAAGGATTGTTATCATGGCTTCTTTTACAACAACAAAGCACTACGTGATCTGCTACATGATATAACTATTCTTTAAATCTAACACCATGATTCAAAGGACACCCTGTTGTTAGCAGGAGAACTTAGATTCTCTCTTGCATAACAACCAAGTCCCCTTAGCCTAAACACAAAACTCTAAAACATGTCATACAATAAATTAGTCTCTGCCCTCTAGATAACATAATCAGACCATTCAGAAATATGTGAAGTATGGTCCATAGTAAAACTAGGCATCTTATCCAATCTAATAGGGTTGTCCTTCCCCCCAATCAACCTAGCAGGGTTCCCAACGGCAGTAGTCCTTGGAGGTACTTCCTTCAACACAACAGAACCAGCACCAATCTTAGCCCCATCACCAATCTTAATATTCCCCAAAATACAAGTCCCTGCCCCTATCAAGACCCCATCACCAATCTTAGGGTGTCTATCCCCACTTGCTTTACCAGTTCCTCCTAATGTCACATTATGCAAAATTGACACATTATTTCCAATAACTGCAGTCTCCCCCACAACAAGCCCAGTTGCATGATCCAACAAAATACCACGTCCAATTTTTGCACCAGGGTGAATATCCACAGCAAAAACCTCAGACACCCTATTCTGAATCAAAAGTGCCAAAACCTTCCTCCCTTGAAGCCACAATTTGTGAGCAATCCTATGAGCCTGGCATGCCAAAAACCCCTTGAAATTCAACAAACAATGCACATAACTTATGCAAGCAGGGTCCCTCTCCTTAACTGCTCTCAAATCATCCTTAACAGCACCTATGATGTCATCTCCGTCATCAACCAAAACACCCATTAAAAGATCATAAAGGGTGCTGCTTGGAAGGCTTAAACTGCTCATTTTGTTGGATAGGTGGTTTGCCAAGGCACTCTCCAACGATTTATGAGACAAAATGGAACTGAAATAATAGCTGGACAAAATGGGTTCTTGATCAACATCTAACCTTGCTTCCTCCTGAATCTTGAGCCAAAGGTCAACAACCTCCGCAACCTCAACCTCATCCTCCACACGTGTCTCCAACTCCTCCACACGTGGGAAGGGGGTTTCACGATTCTTACAAATGGGTATGCAGGGAACCCGATCAGAGAAAGAGGGTCGGCAGAATTTGATGTAATTGAAAGAACAATCATCGGATTGAGACCCATTAGGTTTCCGAGAAAGAGGGGTGGGAGCATCAACACAAGTAGCCATGGAGAGAGAGAAAGATTGAAGCTTTGGGGGGAAAAGGAAAATGGGTGTGAATTGGATTGTGGAGGGAGTGAGAGGGGAAGTCTTATATAAGGGGGAAGTGAGGAAGCGCCCTAGAGCCAGAACATTCATGGAAAATAGGAAAATTTTGCGGGAAAATAATATGAAATTAGAAAAAAGAATAGGGACAAGGGAAAATGATTTTAAATTTGTGTTGGTGGATGAATGAATATGATTCGTGTTCGAAAAGGAAGGGCTGGTCCTGGTCTTAAGGAGGACACATTTGAGACCATAAGTAGAGATTGCCACTTTTTTAATCCTCTTGTATTGAAGACAAGATCAACTTTAACTATGTATAAAGTGGTAGGGTAGGTCCTTGCTTGTGCCAATCTGTGAAGGATTGCGTTTACGTGTTCGATGTGCAGCTTCACACTGCTGGTGCTGTATAATAAAAATTAGAAGGATGTCATGGTATTTATAAATAGGATTTAACAAAATCAAAAGGATTGCTATTGTGTGTTGGATGTGCAACAGTCAATGTTAGTGGATGTTTTAGGTTAATATTAACAAAATTAATTTAATTGGAAAAAGATGTGATTTATATTTAGATATTTTATCATAAAAATAAGTCAGGAGTAAAAATAATTTTAATCCAAATTGTTTTAACCTATAAATTCTATACATAGGATCTATCATGAATTCTTTCTCGGTGTGAAATAAAACATGAAAGTTTATCTAAAATCAATTTTTAGAGGTTAATCTTCTAACCCAAAATAAAATATGCACTTGTACTATTATTTAATTATAATCCTATGTTTGTATTACTTTTAAAGAATTTATCGATAAAATTAAGAGTTTAATTGGTATAGAAGTCAATCATAACTTTTCATTTATTTGACTTTTAAAAAGTACTAAGTCAACAAACTTACCATAAATGAAGGATTTTGATTGAATGTCAATGTAAAAATCTTTAGAGAATGTATACTAATTAAACTCTAAAATTAATATATATCACAAGTTATGATTGAACAATATTTACACTATCACTACATGAATTGTGACATGGTAGTTCTTTTTCATCATGAGTCTCACACATCAATGGAATATGTTACACTACTACGAGTGAACCCATAATATTTCTTCTAGTACACCTCCCAGAAATATGTGAACATAGTTACACTATTGTGACGCCCACCTAACAAGTACATTTTTTAACTTTATGCTCAATTAGGCTTTGACCAATGATAATTTCATATGTTATTTAATAGACTTTATTTACAGATATGAGAATTCACAAGAAAAATAATTCGTAAAAATATTAAAAAGAATGAGATCAGTTTAGTAAAATGTTTTATTAATTGACCTTTCCGTTTTTTAATTTTTTTAATATCGAGGGAAGCTAAAATGGGATTAGAAGGGATTTTCCTCCTCTCAATTTTCTTCTAAGTTCTTCTTAAAAATTAAATTAAACAAGAATTTCTTTCAAAAGCCCTCGATCCATGTCTCTCCTACAAAATAGGATGTAAAAGTACTTTACTTAAAAATCAAATATCTTTTATTGCACTCTATATAATTATATATCTAATTACATCTTAAATTCTTTTATAAATAATACGGATACATGATAAACTTATCAAATTAATTAAAAAACACTAAGGCTTCGCCAATACTTTAGCAAAAAACACTTTGGCTAGGTCTTAATCAGATTAACTTAGTAAATTCTTTCACACCAGATAAGATTAAAGATAACATTAACCTAATTAAAATTATTTTAAAATTTACCATACTTAAAAAAAACATTATTATCCATTCTCTAAATAATATATTTACTATTGTTACTCTAAATCATTAGCTTTGACTTAAACATTGAAGTGCCTTTTGCAAGTACTCAAACATTTGGAGTGTAGTTTTGTACGGCATTTTTTAGAGTATCTAAATATCTTTAGTGATATTTATATCATCCTCGTTTGTGCAAGTATATTTTAGTGTCTACCATGGGTTTGATAAATCCCATCAGCCCCTAAACTGTATTAGACATGGTAATGATAAGGAGCAATGCAGGGAGCCACTAACCCATCAAAGAAACCCAAGACAATAATGGGATGTTGGAAGCGATTCTGCAATTTTAGGAAAAGATGAAGGGAATGAAGAGAAACCATCAGGAAGGGAAGGAGAGACCAAATGAAGAAGAACAATGATCTGTGAAGTCTAAATAGATGAAGAGAAACCATTGAAAAAATATGGAAAGGTTTTTAATGAGACACCTCATTACATTCATAATAAAATGAGTCTTGGTTTATTCTCTAATTACAAATGTCTATCTTCCTTAAAGCAACAAAGGCTTCCTTCCCAGCCTCCCAGTTTGAATAAGGACACACATTTCTGAAATGCTAAATGTTCCCTCCCGAGCTCTCGACTTAGGTATAGATGCACTCTTTTGAAACACAAAAGTTTCCTTCCCCAACTCTTAGTTTAGATAAGAATACACCTTCCCAAAATGTCAACAAAGGTTTCATTTCAAGCTCTAAGTTAAGGCAAAGATGCACTTTTCTAAAATGTCAACAAAGATTTTCCTCCCAAGCTTAAGGTTTAGGTAAAGATGCACCTTTTGGGCAACATCTCGACACTCAGTCTCAAGTAACTACTCAACCTTAAGTAAAGTTTCGCACTTGGCTTCAAGTGACTACTTAACCTTGAGTAACTTCTCGTCACTAGGCCTTAAGTAACTACTTAATCTCAAGTAACCTCTCGACACTTTTTCTTAAGTAACAACTTAGCCTCTTAGAACTTGGTCTCAAGTAACAACTCGGTTTTGAGTAACCTCTTAGCAATCAACCTCAAGTAACCACTCAATCTTGAAGGAACACCTCAACTACTCAATCTACATTACATTTTATGCACTCAAGTACCATACATCTACAATAGTCTCCGCTTAAGCCTTTGATAAAAACCCTTAAGGTAACTTTGAAAAAGTATCGATCTAACCTTTGGTTACCATACATTTACAAAAAAAGCTTCAAGTAACTTCATTAAAATTCTTAGTTTATGTTAAAAAATGATAAGTATGATTAAGCTAAGTAACTAAGTTTAAGACATTATAAATTAGTCTTTAATCACAAAAGTTCATTAAGATTTCAACTTAAATAAAAAATTCTTTTTCACTTGTTTCTCGATATTGAAGGCTTGTATATCGAATAAACCCTTTAGATACTCATCAACTAGATTAATTAAAAAGCACTCAAAGCTTCGACAACACCTTGGTAAAGAACAGTTCGATGACATTTCAACACAAAAACTATGGCAAGGTCTCAGTTAGATTAACTTAGTAATTCTTAGTACACGATACAAGATTAAAGATAGCCTTAACCTAATTAAAATTATTTTTAAGATTATGTCTACCTTAATTAAGAAAGGCCCAAACTCATTTCTACACCTATAAATAAAGAGTAATTAAGTACATTTTATCGTTATTAGTATTCATTCTCTAAATAGTGTCTTTATTACTCTAAATCATTACCCTTTTTACTTGTGTTGAAGTACCTTTTGGAGGTACTCCTTTCTTTTTTGGTTTTGAGAGTTGCGTTGAGACATATTGGAGTTGGAGTAAAATATTTTATTATTGGGATAGAATTAGGAAGCATAATATGAACTCATAATCATTTTGGTCCAAGAGTTATGTAGACATATTTTAATATTGAAAAATATTAGTGACACTATTTTTTTATATATATAAGAAAATGTTAGTTTTGTTAATGGAAGGATTTGAATTCATAATCTTTTTCTTCCCATCTCTTAACTTTATTAGGATAGAATTAGGAAGCATAATATGAACTCATAATCATTTTGGTCCAAGAGTTATGCAAACATATTTTAATATTGAAAAATATTAGTGACACTCTTTTTTTTATATTTATAGAAAAATATTAGTTTTGTTAGTGAATGAATTTGAACTCACGATCTTTTTGTTCCCATCTTTTAACTTTATCAGAAAACCAACCTTATAATCCTATCCTTTAGATATTCTTTTTCATGATTAGTTAGAATTCATTAAAAATTATTTATTTTAACATAATTAAGGGAAGAGAACACTAAATGAGAAATAAAACCTTCCAAAAGTGATGATTTCTAATTAATTCTAACTAATTACACATATAGTCTCTTATTATAATTATTATAAAAAAAGTTGTATAAAAAATATAAGAAGTTTTGTCTTCTAATGTATATATAGAGAGAGTTTAATTGGTATGAAAAATATAAGAAGTATAAAACTGACGTTGAATCATAACTTTTTATTTATGTGACTCTTAAGGTATTAATTAGTAAAATCAATAAACTTACAATGAATAAAGGGGTTTTGATTGAATGTCAGTGTAAAAATTTTTTCACTAACAGTATATATCAATTAAACTCATATATATATATATATATAATAATCTTCTATAAATTTAATTAGTATGTACTATCAGTGTAAAAAGTTTTACACTGAGATTCAATGACAACCATTAATTAATGATAAATTTGTTCATTTTTTCAATTAATAATTTAAAAGTCATATAAATAAAGAGTTGTGATGAAATGATAGTGAAACTCAATTAATAATTAGTGCATGCTAATTAATCTCATATTTTATTATGTTGTGTATTATTTTTTACTATTATCACATTTACCGTTCTTGATTTCAAATTTTCAGTTATGTTGTACTACTAAATTGTAGTTATCAGATTATATTAGTCTTTATTGTTGGGATAAATTTAGTGTCACATGCATATATGTACATGTCTCACGATTAGTTCTCTCATAAATAAATGAATTTTGAGGGTTATCATAATACATTAACACCCTGTAAAATCTCCTTAAAGCAAACATTCCGTAAAATAGTTTTTTATTATCATTTGATTTTATTTCAGTGTTAAAACAAACATTATGAATATTTTATTTTATCAATACATTACTTGTTTTCTCTTTATAAAATAAACTTTACATCTCAATGCTTTTTAATATTTTATTTTCCTTTTTTCATTTGTTTACAAATTTAATTGAAATATATTAATAATGTAAAATTATTTATACACAATTCATAATTATTAAATTCTTTTAATAAACAATATAAATATAGTTAATATTTATACACAAAGGTTTAACTAACCTAAGGCTAATAGATAATTAGATATTTCAAATAAATTAATAAAATTATTTTTAATCGTATGTCTCGGGAAAACAATTGAAAAACGTATTCACTTTGATAATATCTTTAACTTGAAATTAAAAAACAATAAAAGTTTTCAACTATGAAATTAAAAAGGTAGTGGCCTTACATTTGCAATGACGTACCGTGACTACCGTCAAATAAAATAATAAATAAAAGATATAGTACACATATATAGTAATTTATGTAATATATTTTATGTTTATTTTTTATCAGTAAATCATAATGGTGGGAAGAAATTTTAATAAATTTTTGGTTTGAGAGAGGAAAAAGAAAAATAATTATATTTTTTTTTCAGTAAATGAGAGAAGTTTTAAAGTTAACTATTTTATATTTTTATTTTATTTTAAAGATATATTTTTTTATAAATTAAATATTAATTATTAATATATTATTTTTTTAAGCGAATGAATGTGAATCAATAATCGTCTGTTCAGTTTACTATTACACTAACTTTATATTTCTATTTTAAAAATTTATTTAACTACTTATTTATATAAAACTTATTGAGTGTATCTTTTTATGTGGGTTATGTAATATAATACTTGATATACTTTCTATTCCGGCAGCATGTGGTGCGTTTCTCATAGACTCACATCTATATCACGCGCATAATAACAATAATTATAATTTTTAACTTTATTTTGAATTAAAATTAAAATAATAATAATTAAGAGGTTATTTAATAGATCTTTAAGAAAGAATATTCTTAAAATGCATAAACAAACAAAACTGTAAAAGGTTGTAAAAAAAATAATTAAACATGCACGAGAAGGAAAAAAATAAAAAATTTGAATCCACTAAAGAAAATTTAATCAAATAAGATAAAATTTATTAATTAACTTTTCTTTCCTTCAAATTCATACCTGAAGTAAAGCTACATTGGTTAGGAGAATTTTTATTTCCCCATTCCTCTTTCCTATTAAAAATTAAACAAAATAATCTTTTTTTAAAAAAAAAATTATTTTTATTTTTAAAATTGAATCAAACAATTTTTTTTTTAAGAATCTATCCTTATTCCTTATTTCCCTCGAATCAAACAAGGTGTTAAAATATATCATCAAGAAATAATTTAACTAATTAAAATGTAAAAATAAACATAAAAAATGAGTATTAAATAAAAAATAAAAATTTTTGAATGTAGGAATTAAAATAAAATATATAACAAAAATAGTAAAATCATGGTTAAAAATTGAAGGAGAAACAAATTATGTTACTTAAATATTATTTGTAACATATATAAAATTGCGTAGTTGGTTAAGGAAAAATAAAAAGTAAAGAAGGATCATGAGCATAATTGTGAAAATCGGTTTAGACTAGTCATTGGACTGGTTGAACTGGAATCTACTCACTTAATTAAATTGTTTTTCCAACAGATTGAACATGCATTTAATCAGGTTTGAATCAAATAATCTGGACGAGATTGATCTAATTGTGGTTGAACTTTCTTTTTTTTAAAAAAAATAATGTTATTTTTCTTTATTATGTAATTTATAAATATATAAAATGAAAATTATAATGTTACATTTATATATATTTATATATAAATTAAGTTAAACTGAATTAACCACTCATACATTAACTCTTAGTGATCAAATTAGTTATAGGACCATTTTTAGAATTCTGGTCGTGAGTTTGATTGTGAGTGTGCATAAATATTAATATTACTAACAGCTCACTATTAATATTTGACAAAAAAAGAATATTATTTGTCCTTTAATAATTACCAAAATTAACTAATGATATGGAAAGTGGGTTACAACATCTAAAAGGAAAAAGTGTAAATAACAGCCGCCGTTGAAATTCAATGATTCTTTGACTTGGTTATGTAATCCATTACGTCACTAAGATTCCACCTCATTCCCCTATTCATTACTTGCCCACTACGCTTCTTTTTTTCTTCTTAATTACGTGTATTTTTATCTTTTAAACTTCAATTCCAGATAATAATTTGCACTCAAATAATATGATTACAACATAGGTTTTTTATCTTAGTTCTAAACATTTAGTGATGTTAAAACTTTTGTATGTGTCACAATGTTTATTTTTTAATATTAGGTTGATGAAAGAGATATTAAATTATTTTTTTTAAATATTGAGTTGATTTTATTTATTTTTATAAAAAAATAAAAGACTTAAAAAATCAAATCTTTTTTTATAATAATTAATCTTATTAAGATTGGATCTTGATTTCAAAATAAACCTTTCCAAACATCCGTTGAAGTGTCATTTAAGTTTAAATAATTTTATCCCAGTATTTATTCCCTTATAAAAATATATTTATAATATGAAGCTAAATTGTTAAATTTTAATTGTATTTTATAGAAATAAATTGGTTTGAAAAATTGTCTTTATTTTTTAATTTTCGTTATATTGATGATTTTTTTTGAGATTTTACTTTTAGTACATTGTCAAAAAATACTAAATTAATTTTTTAGGATTAACAAAAATATTAATAATATATAATAAAATTGTGTAATTTATTACTCCTTTCATTTTTATAAGTGCTAATTTTTTTTTAAAAAAAAAATATTTTTATAGCCAAATATTAGTATTATTAATAAAATGAAAGTACTATTTAAATAATTTTCAGCTCTCTAATAAACATTATCTAAATTACTTGGATGACCAAGGTAATATATTTTAAAAACAGAAACACAACATGTATACAAAATTTTAAGGAATGTATTTAACAGTTTGAGTTTTCTTAAAAACTTAAAATATATTTTATACATATAATTACCATCACTCCCTCCGATTTTGTATATAATTTCTAATTGTCCAATTTACCAAAATTAAGATAATTAATTGATTTGGTGGATAGTAATAAATATATTTTAAATATTCCATTGTCGTTAATACTCCTAAATTTTTCTTTCTCCAAATAATGTTATACTATAACTTTTTATTTAAGTAGGGATGTTTAACTCTAAAAACACTTAATAAAAGAAAGTAACAAAGAATACTTTTATGGTTCTTGTAAATACAACTAGAGGCGTCTGTTATTATATTAGTAGTATTAAGGAGATCTGATTGATATATGATATTAGTATTATGCAGGAGAAATTCTATTTTGATTTTGATGGATGTTTTGTCCTGGTCTTCAATTTTGGTAAAGTAAGTAAATGTTTCTCAAGAAAATGGCTATAGTAAGATAAAGTACCTTCACCAGAAAAGTTTCTTTTGGTTTAGACTTTCAAAAGGAGCATCCTTCACTCCTTGTCTTGTTTCTGAGGCAGCATATGTTTAAAAATTACTTAAAAAACAAATTTATTAGCATTAAGGATACACAAAACTCCTCTATAAATACAGAAATAAATATGAAAAGGATATAATACTGTTTCATAAATTAAAAGAAAGACTAATATATAAAAAAATCTATAAGTAATATGTAAAAAAATTAATGTTATCCTGTAAAAAAATGATTTCATCTTTGTTCTCGAAAAGTGCTTGTGAATAACTTTTTTGAAACAAATGCAATTGTTTAGTTTTGCACCTAATTCTTTGTTCTAAAGCCTTTGAGCATGCCTTATAATAGAGAAATAAAATAGTTATTTAGATTCTTTATCCTTTGTTTGTTGCTTATGTGGGCCATGTGCAATGGTATATTCTGGAGAGATATGCTCAGTGTGGAACATTTTAACAAAAAATTAGAAGAAGGTGGACGACAATGAAGAGCTCTTTAAAACGCATTATAAATGGATAGAGATATGTCAACTTTTCTTTTAAAGACAAAACTAAAACAGAAAATTAACTTGAAAACAGGTTATAAGAAAACATCAACCACAAAACCAATCATAAATATAGAGATACGTAAATTAATTTATAATGGCACTTTTTATAAAATCAAATCAAGAGTATCATGTTTTTTTAGAATAAAATTTTATATATATCCAATTATATTAAATTAAATTTTCAGCAAAGAAATCTAAGTACAATGTTATGAACACCTATTTCAACTAGGTAGTGAAAGAATATGTTTGCGTGTAGAAGCAAAAGGATAAAAAATAATCAATTTAGATAATTATATTTTACTTAGGTTGTATAAAAAAAAGTTTTTTTTATAAGCGGTTGTATAAAAAAAAGTGAAATATTGTTGATGAGAAAAGTACTTGTACTATATGAAAATTTTTTTTTTTTATTATTGCATATTATACCATTTGGGTTGTGGACTATATATATCCACCAGTTCTATTAACTCATTTTTATTAAAAAAATTATGTGGTCCTCTTTAATAGAATTTTTTTCTTAATTATGTTATCGATTGTGTACTATAGATCCACTGGTTTTATTATTAGCTAATTTTTATTGAAAATTTGTCTAGGCCTCTTTAATAGAATTTTTTTTTCTCTAATTATGTCTTTTATCTTCAAAACTTTACTTAAAAAAATTAAATTCAATTTCACTTCAACCAATAAATAATAATGCTAATATATTATGAGTTTAATTAGTATGCACTTACAATATAAATAATAATTTTATACTATATTTAATTATATTTCTTCAAATTTTTTAACTTTATTAATAAATATTTTAAAAATTACATAAACAAAAAATTAAAATTGTATGTTAGTATAAAACTCTATTCATGTTAATTAATCTCATATATTATATCATTTGGATAAAGGTGAAGACGACATTTTGATTTTAATATACCCACTCTAGTCTCCTGTATCACCTTTACAGTTTTTTTTATCAATTCTTACAAAAGCACCCAAATCCGAGACTTCTATTTTAACCCAATTTATATTAGTTCACGAAGTTTATTCATCTCTGAAAACTTGCTGATTATCCAAAATATTATTTTTCTCTTTTTCTTTTCTTTGGTCAACTTCTTGGCTGGTAAATACCAAAAGCAATTCGGCTATTTAGGTAAGGTTAGGCAAAAGGACAGAAAGGACTTTATGACACAGGTATAGAAATTCAGAGTTTTACGGAGTAATTTAATTAAACATACCTTTTTTAATATATTTTTTAATAAAATTAACAACTTTAGCCTAAGGGTATAAATATTAGAATCATAGAAAACATAAGACAAATTGAGGATTCTTTTTCAACATATCTCTCACCATAAAAGCACGTTGAATTATTGAAGATGCTAATCCAGCAAGTTGCATACTCTGAAAAACATAGCATTTTTTTTATATAAGAAAACATAGCAATTTGGTAGCCACATAATTTTAGTTTTCGGATTTGGATAATTCCCTATCCTGGAATATCTCTAGCTAGCCTTAATTAGTTCATTTAACTCGCTCTAATCGAATTTCACTAAAAAAAATACATAATATCTTATTTTATGTTCTAATTTATTAAGCAAATCATTAGAACCCGAAGTAAGATATGCAAATTGATATGTTTATTGATCAGTCAAATGCTTCATACTCCATTATTATTCCTTACAAGTTCTATGAGGTTTTTTATTAGTGGCTATTTAATTAGTTCAAAACTAAACAATTCAGGTACAAAGGTTAAAATGAAGCTAAATCAGAATTTAGTAATTTGAATTTAAATTACATTCACAATTAAAAGGATATGGTAATATGGTCACATCACCTATTCTTCCTATTGAAAAAATAAAATAAAAATACTAAGCCAACATATTAGAGTACAAAAAAGAAATACTAATTCTTATTTGAATGTTGGTAAAGAAAAGAAAAGCTAAATTATGAACTCGATGCTTAATTTGAAAATCACCAAGTTCCGTATAAAATGATGCTCATCAACATCCATGTTCTAGTGTGAAGGTATTAAAAGGACAAAATAAGAGACACGAGAGAGGATATGGCTGTTACGGTTGACAATAGTTCCACACTTCCACAAGCAACTTAAAATAAATTAATAATATAAAATAAATAAGAAGCTAAAGGATAAAGCAATTTAAATAAATAAATATAAATATCCATAGGCACTTTTCATTGCCCATTACAAACAAATATCCCAAAGCACTTTCGTTGGCTAATCCATTTCACCATGTGCATGTGGGCCAATTCCATATAATTTAACAATGCTCCATCGTCAAGGATGGATTCAATATGAACATAGATGGTTGACCACCCTATTATATGCATTAGAAGACTTTCATAAACAATAATTTGCATGTGTTCTCCACATGACACACAAGTTTTCAGAAAAAGAAAAATATCAATAAGGTGGTATCAACGTGTGGTGAAGAGTCGTTTATGTTTATTTTTAACAGAAGAAACAAGACAACACAGTTAAATCTCTTGAAAATACTGCAATACGTATGCAATAGCAATATCATAGCAAAAGCTGCAACTCTTCAATTGAAGATAGTAAGGAGGAAAAATGTTAGCCAAATTCTCAAATATACTTTACATTCTCTTTTATTAATTTAAACTTATCAGGAAACTGGTAGGACTATGGGAAAGGGAAAAATTAGTTAGGGTAGATAGTAATGACTTAGTTAATTAGAGGGGATAGTTGGATATAAAATATTGGAGGAAGGGTAGAAGGGTTCATTAAGATGTAATGCTACTTATAAATTGCGCATTGCCACGTTCTTTCATATCCATTGTTCTTTCATTATATTTGTTGAAGTTCAAGTATGAGATAAAAGCCACACATTAGTTAAAACTGAAAAAGTCGAATACTGTATAATTGAAAAGAATAAAAAAATATTGTCCAAAAATTTTGGATTGAAAGTGATGTTGAACTCATTTATTGTAGTAGTGTGTTCATAATTCATTAGTAAATAGATTTCTCAGTGTTAATGCCCAAAACTCATTTATGTTAGAGTATGCTCCCATAATCCTATTTCCTAAACTTGTCTGAGAGAGAAATGCCTACATTACTCTATACTCAATCCTCTAGTAAGAAACGCTTAGTTCTTCAATTTAAGACAGAATAATCTTACTAGTTAAATATATCTGGGCATGTCTAAAACAAGACAGCAAAGTGAAATCGAATAAACCCAAGAAGTAAAAGTCTGCAATTAACTTCACCTTGTTTCCTTTTTTTCAAATATCTGTGAAGCAAATTATATCACTTTTTGCTGTTTTGACCATCTCCAATATAAATATTAGTAGTAAACATGAAATAAAATGAAAGCAATGGAACATTTTTATAACTATGAAAATAGAGAATAAAAACAGAACAAAAAAAAATTATCTCAAATAAAACAGACCATCAATCAACAATCCTTAATTAAATGCCAAAAGAATGACATTGTACATAACTCTAAAATCAATCAAAATAATTTCTTAAGCATAATTTACCGGAGGAAAAAATAACATTTCTCATGTGCCATATAAGAATAAAAATTACATAACATAGTATATGATATACAAATACCTATGCAATAACAGGAAATCAGGAATAAACTAATTGAAACCTAGCAGAGGAGAGAAGGGGAAACCAAACGAAAGGACTTTTACCATTGTTCATTGATGTTTAGGTAGTGAAATACATGATATCTGCCAATAATTTGGCTATTGATAACAAAGTGAAGCCCACTAAGATTCAAGAAAGATGGTTAAAAACCTCAAAAGCAATAGCTCTAGAGCTTGACTTCCACGTCCACACCAGCAGGAAGATCAAGTTGCATCAGAGAATCTATTGTTTGAGCTGTAGGATATAGAATATCAATGAGTCGCTGGTGAGTTCTGATCTCAAAATGGAACCGGGCATCCTTATGAACATGTGGAGATTTAAGAACACAATAGATTCGCTTCTTGGTTGGTAATGGCACAGGTCCCATCGTTTTCGCATTGGTAGTCCTTGCTGCGTCTAATATCTGCTTGCAGGAATCCTCTATTAAGGGTACCCAGTAAGATCTAAGCTTGATTCTAATTTTCTGCTTTGGTGCCATCTAAGAAGGAACAAACAATATCATCACATGATCTAATTTTATGAGAGTACCCAAAATGAAAGGCATGTCATGAATTATTGTTATTATTATTATTATAATTTCTGGTGAGACATAACTAAATCAAAATCAATGCTTAAAATTAATACTCAATCTCAGACCATTAAGTTGCTTTTGGACCTTTTCAACTGAACTTACAGATAACTTCACAAAGAAACTTACGAAAAATAAGCTAACAGCTGATGCTGAATCCACATTAACTTTTTTTTAAAGGCCAAATGTTAATTACTAATGTGTTAGTTTTTGTTAGTGCAAAAAATTGAATCCACAACCTCTCTCTCCCTCTTTCACTTCAGACTTTGTCACTAGACTAACTTTATAACTTCGTTGAATCCATATTAACTAAATGTACATTGCATCAGAATTTCCATGTACACCTTCCCTGCTCATCGATGAAGAACTAGAAAAATTCATAGGTAATATCATTAATCCAACTATTGGGGCAACTTATGCTACACTATTCCGGACATGTTTAGATAAGCTTGTACAGAAACATTTCTAGAAGGAAAAAAATGAATGAGCAGCTTCTCTATAAGTTAATATATTTTTCTTATGCTAAGTGTTACTAAAGAAGTTTAACCAAACAAGACCAACAACAACAATAATAATAAAGTATTAACTGCAAGCAGAAGTTCTTCCTTTACCTAAAGCTTCCCAACCAATATTATAAACACAATGATAGTTAAAGAAAACATGCCAAAATTTTTAAGATAATTATTATGAAGGTAAGGCCTATAACTTTGACGAATTTCTGCTGTATCATCTGTACATAGACTAAACTATGGTTGTCAGCCAGCATCACTGCCAGTTTCAAAAAGGAGTATTCCACATAACTTCTAAGCTTTTGATCTAAAAATGCTCTTGGTCAACTATCTATACTTTTTAATGATTACTATCTCATGGAATAATAAATCATGATACTAATTTTGATCACTGACACAAACAGTTCAAACAGATAGTATTGAAGATGATTTTGATGGGAACATATTTTCTGTTCACAAATAGAGAAAATATTTAGAGAACATTGCTCAGATTACAAGGGAATACAAAGAAAATTATAGAAATTAAGAATGAAAGAAAACCAATCAGAGAAGGAAAACTTCCCTACCCAGTGGCAGCAGTCATCGAAAAACTACCCAATGACTGCCTACCTTTCTTATTCCTCCCTCTTCCCCTATATCCCACTCTGCTTCTAACTTCACAATTATCCCCACACTTTTTGCCAATGTATGCAAGTTTGTCACAGTCTAAGTATATCTCTTTTTGGCTTCCATATAAGACTGCCTAGCAGATTCTCATGTTGCCTTTACTTTTCTCAACAACTAACCATCCAGCAAAAGAAAATACAACAAATTGGTGGAGTGTATATGGCATCTGATAAACAACATGTTTAGCCACACTCTTTGGGAAGGAAACATTTGCTCCAATTGGAGAACTTCCTACACTACAATTTAGGATGTTACCAGCCCTCCTTTGAACTTGATTTCTGTTTGCTAAGCTGATGATTTAGGGGCTTTCAAGGTTATTAAAATCGAGAGTTTACGTAAAACTCGTAAGAGTCCAGTAAACTTGACTCATAAAATCGTAAGAATAAAATTCATTAAAAATATATCTATAAATAACATAAAAATTAAACATTTTCAATACATAATACATTCAAATCCACAAAATAAGTTTAAATTACTCAAAATAAATATAAATTAGAGTCAAAACACTTAAAATTTCCAAACCTTTTTAGACATAAGAATTAATTATATTCAAAACATTTAAAATTAGAGTCAACACAGGAAAACACCACTTGAAAAATTTATTCATGAGTTTACTATGATTTTACCGAGTTTTCTCTGATTTTTGTGAGTTTATTCTGATTTTACCGAGTTTACTACCCTTCCAATTCTATATGCGATTTAACTCGTCAAACACTTGTAAACTCGTACGATTTTACGAGTTAACTTGCAATTTTGATAACTATGGGAGCTTCTATACCCTGCAGTGGATTACTTTGTCCTAGTTTTTTATTTTTCACAGGACCGAGGCTTATTTATGAACTGGGAATATTATATGGTTATATACATTCGGCATCATAACTGTGAAATCATGAATGGTATTGAGAATTGCTTGGTTTTTAAAACATGAATTGTCACATATTACTCACCTTAGAACGCATCAATAAAAAAATTAAATGAACACAATTAATCAACACTTGCAACATTAACAAAAAGCTCAAAATTTGACTTATCAAAAGTAAACTCCAACAATACTATGTATAATCATAAGCCAAGATTCATGATTAAAAGTTAAAAAGTCAACTCCTTGAGTTCCTACTAAATGATAGTTCATCCATCATATTGAATGGTAATAATATTTTATGCGTAATTTATTGTCAAGAAAAATGTTCTTGTAAATTAAACAATGTTCTTAGGCAACATCCTTCTTTCCAAAAGAATAAAAAAGAGCAATGATATAAACCAAATAAATTGCATATAGTTTGAGAGAGTAACTGTAGAAGGATATGTTTCTAAATTATGAAAACAGAGCAATGGAATAGTGAAATAGGGGGTTTAGAGCAAGCAAATGATGGCATGAATTGAAGCTGCTTCTGCTTCAAAGAATGAAGACAGAACAATGGAATAGTGTGTATTAACTATAAAAGAATAACTCCTTCAGTTCCTTCTTACTTAACAATTTAAGCTTTTCTAGCTTTCAGTTCTTTGATGAGAATTGGTGGAAGAAAAGACAATAAAGAGAAAAACATCAAGGAATTGGTAAATCGAGATCCATATCAATGATACAGAACAGCACAAATTCATATATACATCACATGATTCAAAGCCATAGGTGATTCATGATAAAAAATTACAAATCACAGGCTTGCTGGATCATATCAAATTTTTAAGCAATTCAGAAAGGAACCATGCAATCGTATGATTTCAATTACCTTCAAATTTACTCCAGAAACAGATTTCATTCAAAACTAAATCAACAAAATTGTCAATGTCACTTTGTCAAGTAACTATGCTACATTTTGATACGTAGGTATATCAGTATAAGTTTCACTTTCGACTAACTGGTTAGCATCAATACAACTTATTTAACCTCTTACCTGATTTAACAAACACAATTAACAATTTTTGGAGTAAATAATGCACATTATATGTCCAATCATTTCTTATTATAATTCTTCAACAATTTTTACCAGATATAATGCACATTCAAAATTTGAGCCTCAAATGTAAAAGATAAAGTAAAACCCTAAATGAAAATAAATACCAAACAAAAACTGAAAACAGGGAATTGATCAACATACTGTATCTGCATCAGCTCCGATGCTAATTGCCGAAGTGCTAGGAGTCCCCAAGTCGCCAACCTAAAACACCAAGACATTGCATTAACAAGAATACTAATTGCACCATGCCACTTGACATCTAAACCCTCACTTAACTGCTGATGATCTCAAAACATTGATGGTATGCTTGGATGTTAGGAAAGACAATACGGAGGAGAAAACAAAGATAACAATGTAGTTTCCTTTCTTAGGTTAAAGGGAAAGTGAAAAGAACAATTGGCTTTAAAAACAAAAATTTAAAATTTTTCTTTCATTTCCTTTTCTCTTCAATTTAAATTTCAAAATTTCCTCATTTTATTTCCACTCTAGTAAACACAAGGTTAGAAAAACACAGGCCAAGCTAAACCATAATAAATTGAAGCCAAATGCCATTATACTTCCTAAACCTCATAAAAAACAAGATATCACACTGCAAAAGGCAGAAAGAACACTGAAATACCTTTCAGTATCCACTTCACCTTATCTCCATAAAGCATATCTTATGTACAATTACAATGACCATTGTTTCACAGGTAATAACACAGATGCTGAATGAGTACATTCCAGAGACACAACTAACCAGACAATAAAAATACCGAAACACACACCTGAAAAGTGGTGTCAGAGTCATCGTCAAGGGTTTCTGGAGGTGGGTCTAAGGGATCAGGGGAAGAATCCAACGCTTCTGGAGCAACATGAACCACAGTTGATGAGTGCAGAGGTTTTGGGCATGTGACCCTCGAAGTGTTACCAGAGAGAAAGCACAAAGATGGAGACTTTAGCTTAGAAGATAGTGAAGGGGAAGAATTTGAGAGAGAAAGAGGAGTTACAGAGAGGGAAGAAACCGCCATTGAAGCTGTTCAGTAATTCTATCTCACTCTCTGAATGAACTAGCAGTGTGTGAAGCAATGCAAGGTTGTGTTATGAAACTTCCATAGAATTATCCATAATTTATTTTCTTTTCTGATTTTTTATTCTGGGCCGGAACTAAAATACCCAATGGAAAATGGGCTTTCCACACCAACATTTCACATATTTTTCTTTTTGAACCCCATTTTCTTTCAAAATAGGCCCTGTTTTCTTTATAATTTCTTGCAACATATGTTAGCAATGGCAATAAATATTACTGTAAAAAAAATAATAATGCCCTAAATATATATAAAACCATACCTTCAATAACCGATGCTCGTGCTATATGGATTGAAGAAAAATTAGGTTTGAATTCTTTAAACAAAATCTCGAAGTCAGTTATTCTAAGTAAAAAAAAGTAGTTAAAATGAGCTATTTTTTTATGAGCTATTTTTTTATAAGCTTAAAATGAGCTATTATACTTAAAACAATCAATTAACCAACCTATTCAACTAAGATTAATAATTAATAATACTCTGTAAATATTTCATACTGGTTAAAAAGAAAATCTTACCTTCAACACCAAAGCATTGTCGCGGTCATCAACGATATGATGCCAAAAAGCTTTAAGCATGAGAGATTAGAGAACATACACGACAGATTCACTATAATTAGGTGATCTAGTTTTGAAAGCTCTACTTCTAGAAGTATGCATATTTTGGATTGGAAAGTAGATTTCAAAATAGTTACTTCCTCTTTTTAAAAATATTTTTTGAAAGTATAAATACACACTGTTGTATTTTTAAAAGTACTTCCTGAAACATTGCCATCTCTTAATTTTTTTTGTATAGACATAGAAAATCCTCTTTGTAAGATGTTCAAGAAAATTAATATTCAAACTGATGGAACAAATAATAAAGGTGCAATGCTGATTGCAAATTGATAGTGTCAAGGTGGTATTTCATGAACCATGATTGAAAACAAGTGTGTATCATAGGGAATTGGGTTTATGGTGGCGGAAGATAGATGGTACGCACTAGACAAGAGGTTCATGGTGACGAAGGAAAGAAGATACTTGTCATAAAGAAAAGGAATTAGGAAAAAGAAGTGTATTGTGAAATTTTGGAAAAATGTGAGTGTTAGGATTCTAAAAGAGGTGTGAAGAAGGAAAAAATTATTGTAAAACAGAGAAGAAGAGTACGAAAATAATTGTAAAAAGTAAAGATAATTTAGTAAATATTTAAAATAAAAAGAATATATCTATTAGGACAAGCTTAAATAAGATGAGTGGTGTTCACCAATTGGGTTGTTAGTACTTATTTGATGTAAGATATGTTCCAAGGAAGGATCTCAATTGGGGTTGTGCTTGTGCTTGTGCTGTGTATCGTTTTTGGGTCTGCTATCAAATTGTGCTGTTATTGTCAAATGTCAATTACTGGGGTTAGGCTGCATCTCTTATCTGTGTCATTGACTTTCATGTTTCTGAACTCTGGTCACACCTTCTGCCAGAGCCACCAATTCTGAGTTTGCACCATAATTGCATTAACCGTGGTTTCCTATTCCTGCTGGGGGATTTTTTGTTAGCTGCATCTGCATAAGTGTTCTCTGTGTGATAGTTTTTGTTATGGTGGCACGTGCAATTTTATTAAGCTAAACAAATGGATCAAGTTAAAAACTGTTACTAAATGCTAGGACCTAGGCTATGCGTATGCTTTAAAGATCAAATCTCTGATTGAGTATTAACAACTAGTTTTGCTGCCTCCTTTTCTGATAATGATGGATTGTGTTGTCATGGGCTCATATAAGACTTGATCGTTCCCTCCTTTTCTGTACGGTTTCTGGTGTTAGTTGGTTGTTATTATGTATCATACCATTGTTGTAACATCACTATCTCGTACCTGAGTACAACCACTCCTTCTAGGATTTAAGCCTTCTTAAAAGTTCTTATCTCTTTGCTTATTTTTATTCCACACATTCAAATTTTTTTAATACATATTTACATATTATTGTATATATTTTTTAACTCTAAATATCATAAGAACATGGTTAGAAAAGCTCTCTCAAAATTTTTTTTTCTGAAACTATTTCTACAATTAATTTAGATTCATTGAAAGTCACAAATTTTACAACAAATTGTCATTTAATAACAAATGGAACCTACAAAAATTGTAATTTTTAATAAATTTTAACCACTTAACATTTTTCTTACCAAAATTTCATCCGGAAACTTTCCTCTCATAATTGTTCATAAGTTAATACATTTTCTACAGAGACTTTTGTATTTCACAAGTTATTTCATAAATAATAAAAAATTATCTTAATTATTTTGAATTATTATCTTTTATTTTTATATATTTACTTGATTTTTTTAATAGTTTATCTTTGTGAATATGCTCCCTTCTTATATTGGATTGATATATAACAAAAAAAAATATTGTTATACTAATTAAGAAAATTGGTTATTATTATTTAATTTCATTTATCTAAAGTAAAATATATGATTATTTTTAAATGAAAACTTGATATGAAAGAGTTAAAGTTGGAATTAAATAAAGAGTGTCATAGGAATAATGACATTAAATATGAAAAAGTTAAAGTTAGTTAATTTTATTTATATATTCCAATAAAAAGTAGACATTTAGAAGAAAAAAAATTTAGTTTTTAAATACTAAAATACTGAAAAAAGTTCTATAAAATTGTTGTCAAACAAACACTTAATTTTTATTTCAATGACTGAGATTTGTTCTTCCACTCTCATGTAAGATAAGTTACTCTCATATGGTATACTTAGTATGTTTTGCTATGTAAAATAGTTTTACACTTATTAAATCACAATGACTTTTAAAATATTAATTGGTGGTAAAGTCAACAAACTTACCATAAATGAAAAATTGTAATTGAATGTAAGTGTAAAATTTTTTACATTGACAATACATACTTCTTTTTTTCTTGAGAAAAATATATTTTTATAATTATAGATTATAAACTATAACTTAAATGATAATACTATGTTTAAGTCCATTTGCTATTAGATAATGTTAAACCAAGAGAATAACTAAGGAGGAGAACATGTGGGAAGAAAGGGAAATCAAGAGGTCGAAAGTTTGAATCTTTTCACTAATAAAAAATTAATATATTAATAACTACCATTTCATTTATAAGAGAACAACTACTGGTTTTATTTATTACATTACTATTAATGTTTTAAAAGTCATATAAGAACAAAGACATGTTATGAGATGTTATTGAATTTTAGTGTAAAACATTTTTACTCTATTAGTACATAAGTATTAAACTCATCTAATTTTTTGTGCATCTAAAATAAAATATTTAGTTTTGCTTCTTAAAAAACTTTAGTAATATTTTTCTTCCAATTTTGAAATGCATACCTTATAATTTTTTTTTAAAAAAAATCTTATAATTTGATTTTTCAAATGGTTTAGATAATACTTATATAGAAATAAAATTTTGCTAAGATAGTATTTGTAGGATTAAAAATGACTTATTTCAAAAGTAGAGAACAAAAATATAAAAGAATTTGAAAAAACAAAAATGAACAAGTCGTATTTTATAAGTAGGAAAAACATATTTTACTCTAAAATTAATTATACATTTTATTATCGAACCTGCAATATTTTCATCAATTATATGTTTTTTTTCTGTAAATATTACTATCATATTCATAATTTTCCTAATACTGTGATTAATGTATTAAAGAAAACTAAATAATCGATCATGTTAGACGTAGATAACAGCTGTGTGTTTTGTTTCACAACACTGTGGTTCACATATTATACTAATAATCAGACTAAAAAAGTCATATTCAAAATTGAGGGAACAAAATAATTATTTTGAATTTTAGTGGCAAGAGTAAAATTATTTAAGATTTTAGGACAAAAATTTAATTAAATGTAATGAAAAAAATTGTGTTCTAAAAAAAATATTTATTTTAAAAATATTATTTTTACTTACTTTAGAATTATAAAAGATTATATTAATCTTTAAAAGTTCAGCTAAACAAAGATTATGTTATGATTACTGATAAAATCCAAATGACACCAATCGTTAGTAGTGATTCATTAAAACAAGATACTCCTTCTAGCGAGTGTCCTTGTAATAATTCAAATTCTTCATATACATGTGATTGTACTATGGAATTATCATACTATGGAATTAGCTCTCAACAAAGATAAGTTATACCAATACAACATCTGGAAAGCATAAATAGAAGGGTCAAATTGAAACTTTTCTAAAAGAGATTATGAGACTTTTCCTCTTCTAAAAGAAACCCAAAATACAAAACTATATTGGAAGAAACTGATGGGTAGGAAATTTCATCCATTCCCAATAGAATCAAACCTGTCACTTGTAAAACATTTTGAAAAAGAAAGGTTGTACAAAGAAATCTATGAAGAAACTTATTTCTACGGCCAGAACACTCCAGGATTATCATCCTTTTCATCTGACTGTGATGACACTGAAGACCCAAATCTTCCCGAACAGATGGATGAAGAAATTGCTGATTTGGTCACACTAGCTCGAGTCAAACGAGCTAATTAAATTTTACCTGTGACATAGTAATTTTACTTCTTTGAAGTAATAGACTGAAGGGTAAAATTACCAATACAACAGTTTACCAGTCACAAGGTTACCTTCTGGACCAGTTTCTGGTGATGAAATTTTTCTATAAAAAGGGTCATAAGTCTCTTATGCTGAGCAGATCCTTACACACCTCTCTCTCTACTCTCTCTAACCTCCCTCTCTCTCTTACTCTCTCCTCTCTCCCTCACTTGTAAACATTTCTATGCATTAATAAAATCAGAAGTTTTTCTGCACCCCTTTCCCTGTATTCCTCTCATTTTATAAGTATTCTTTTATAATTTATGCTTGTTTAATTTAAAGCATGGAGTGGTTCACTCTATAAGATATCTTTGGATGCAATAAGTAATAATTATTAAAGATGCAATTATCATTTAAAGATGCAATTATCATTTAAAGGCTTATCTTATGAATAGTTTTATCCTTCAAGTTTATAAGAAGATGTCTAATCGGCTTTCCCAGATTCAGCATCTTATAAACTTGATTCTTGTATAGTTTTATTTGTATTTCAAGATTATACGAAGATGTCTAACCGGCTCAACCAAATTCAGTATCGTATAATTTTTATTTGTTGTTTATTTTGTTTCTTCTTTTCTCTTCTATATTTTTTTTCTTCTCTTTTCTTTTTTTCTATTTTTCTTCTCTCTCTTTTATATTATTTTTACTTACTTTAGAATTATAAAAGATGATAATGAAGTTCATCCCACTTAAGTTTAGCTGATAGTTTTACCTACACTCCGAAAAAAATAGAAGAAAAAAGATAAAAAAAAAGAGGAAGAACTGCAACCTAGGCCTAGCCAAACAAGGTCCCCACTTCACCTCTTGCTCTGTTTTTGTTTCTATTTTTTCGTAGTCCAACACCTGCGGCTGCATTGGATGCACAATTCCTCTGCTCTGCAACTCTCTCTCTCCATGTCCGTTTTCATGTTCATGGCAGTTTCAAGGTACCTTTCCCCTGTTTCATCATCTCTGGCCCCTCTCTCTTCTCTCCCGTCCCATTTCTTCCTCCTCAGTGCTCTCCCACACCCAACTTTTGCCTCATTCCCTCTTTTTTGAGTCATCCAGGATCACCGTCAGCTTTTTTACTCGGAATATGCTATAAATTTTGAACCTTTCTGTTGGAAACTTTCTCTTCTTCTCTCAATTGGGATACCCATTTGGTCTTTTTGCTGATTGTCACCTCTGGGGCAGCTAAAGGCCCAAATTTTCTCTACCTGTTGGATTTTTCAGCCTCTGGATCAGTTTTCCTGAAGAATTTCTCTCTGATCTGTTTGGAGGCGCGGATACTAGTTTCAGGTTTTGTGGCTCTGGTCAACTTTGGAGCATTTTCAGTTTCAGGAGTGATCATAGCTCTCTGTAGGCTTTTGAGATTGAAGAAAAAAGGGTCACTTTAGTGATCCTTAGATGATGTTTTTCTCTGGTTTCAAAGCCCTTCTTAATTTTTGAAGGGGGTTTGTCTGTTTTTGTTTGATGTAATTTTGAAGGGCTTGCTTGTTTAATTAGGGTTTCTCACTTGTTCCCCACATGAAAAAGTACTTGGATTTTGAGGATTCTGGTTAATTATAGGTAGGGGACATCTTTCTGTTAACCTGAATAGGGTTCTTCCCAGGAGTGAGGAAACTAAGGCTATTTGTTTGTTAGTGCTAGAAGCTTCTTGCTTTATGACTATGGATTTGTCTGATTGTCCTTTTGGAGTAGTGAATCCAGAGGGTCTGGACTCTTTGCCACTGCTTTGAAGTCAAGTTCATATCTGGTGATCTGTTAACTCCTGTTGGTATTCTCTTTAAGATGGCTGTGAACAATCGCTGTTTTGTGGAATGGAAAGAGCAGTTTGTTTCTCAGGAGCGTGGTAATCGTGTCGTTCACTATTACCTGAAGGATGCTGCTGGGGAATCCATCCTTGCAGTTGTGGGCACTGAGAGGAGTGTTCGGCACATGTGCTATGTCGTTGCTGAGGAGTTCCTTGAAATTTGTGGTAAGGAGGGTTCCATTCCATCTGGTTTCAAATGGAGATCTAGAAGAGAGGTGGTGGACTGGCTGACATCAACACTATCAAAGCAGAACATGCAGGAAGATAGAAGTGGTAAGTAGATACTTCTTTATTCTAGCTTGTTGCAGTCATTTATGATGTCTTTAGTTATTGTAGGTTGACCAATAGTGTGCAAAATAACATAGGAAACTATGGATTTATGACTTATGAGCGGCAAAATGATGTAGACTAATGAACAATGATATATGTTTTTGTGCCAGGCAGCCATATGGATGTGGTTCAGTAAATATGTTTGTGCTATTAGCTGTTATCTGTTAAAATAGGGCATGATATACTTATGTTTATGCAAATGATCTTTGGAAAACAATTTTTCCCCTCAATATCTGTGTTGTTGTCCTATCATGTATAATGATGTGTTTCTATCATATACTCGATTAGGATTGCAGAGCTCTTATACACTGACAATTTTCTATAATATTATCTTATTCTTTCTTATTTTGGTTCCATAGGAGAAAAAAATTCCTACCTCTGCACTAGTACACTCTTGTTACTAAATTTCTAATAAAATTCCTTCTTTAGTCCTCCGATAAAAGCTGCAGATGTTCTTAAATAAGGAAAAACAATAGTGGAAGTGTGATGCCCCTAACTGGTATAGAGTGTCATTCTTCCATAATTTACTTAAATGGATTATGGATAGTAAATAATCAAATAGTGGAATCATAAAAAAAATTTATTCAAAAGTAATCACAGAAGCACAGCTCGGTGAATGTTTAGCACTAGGTGCTTTCAAATTCAGCATCTGGATGCTGTTTTGGCTGAAAACAAAGATTTATCAGGATGCTAAGTGTCTATGTGCTAACAGTCTAGCTCCTAGGCACTAACTGGTGCGAAAGACTTCTCCAAGTTTGAAAGTTTCATGCTAAAGCCATTTCCAGTCATTCAAAATGCACAATACCATTCTTAAACAATAAAATAGACTAAGAATCACCATTTTTACTTGCAAACAAGCTATGAATCAAACTTTGACATGAGTGAGGTCTTGGAACCTACAACGTACTATTAATTATCCCTAGCTTCATTATATTCATTTTCCTAACTAGTGTCTTTTGAGAAACCTAAGATAGAGCAGTATAGAGTATAAGCTCATTTTGATGAGGAACATTTAACAAACACATGCGAGCCCTATATCTGATTCCTGAACTAGAAAAATAAATAGATGAACAACGCAAAAAGCATGTGTTTCAGATGCTTCAATCACTTTAAAATCCAATCATTTGATGCTTTTCTCTTTTTTTCTCTTCCTCAAACTTGCCCTTCCTCGCTTCTCTTTTCTATAGCTGAAAACAAAACTTGTGAGACATACACATGCTGTTGCCTTTAATGTAGCAATAAGGATTAGGATAATATAAATATTATATTTTGTAGAATAAATAATACATGTACTAATAGTGTAAAGTTTTTTTATATTGTCATTTTTCATCTAATTACAACCACAATATATGATAAGTTTGTTGACTTTTATGATAACTATCTTAAAAATCACACCTATGGAACTTTCTACTTGGTTAAGTTTGTGAAAACCCTTACCCTGATAGTGCATGCCTTTTCACTATAATTTTCTATTGATATGTATAATTAATGTAGGCTAAGGGCTTGTTTGGATGGTTGGGCTTCTCCATAAGTACTTTTAGGAGAAGAAACTATGAAGAAAAAAATGAAATTAGTTTTTCCATAAGTTAAAATTATCTTTTACATAAGCTAATTTGTAACAGTTTGACACTTTTTTGAAAAGCTATATGAGATAACTTCTATAACTTAGCTTATGTATAAACTAATTTTAACTAATGAAACAACTCATTTCATTATTTTTTTAATTTTCTTCTTCTAGAAGTGTTTCAGCATAAGTACATCCGAACATGCCCTGAATAAACTTTATGTTCTGCCCCTGGTTCTGTGCTAAGCAATGATAGCAATGGAATTAAGGGTAAAAAAAGTTTATAATTACAGGAACATTGAGGGACTAACCTGCAATTAGCCAGCATTTTATATCTAATGCAGTAAGTTCCTGGAAAATAATTTTGAAGCTCCTCTTGTTAGCCTTTTTCCTTTTCTGCATTCCAAATAATTTTGTAAATGTTTAGCTTATAAAATTAGGGGTGTTACAGGAAGGAAGTCCATCTATGATCTTGTTAATCTTTTTATCTCTTATATTTTATTTTGATTTTGTTTGTTTTTTTATTTTGTTTATTTCAAATCACAGTATCACCTGGGCATAACATGGTACCAGCACATGAGTTCGCAACTGACAGTGTCAATGAAATGACTGGTGTACCTGCGCAAATAACCGATGACAAGGTATACCTTTCTGCCCCCCCTCCCTTCCCATTTTCCTTTATATTGTTTCTAGTTGCTGTTTTTTTGACATCGTTTTACTCCTCTTTATCAGGACTTTCCAATGAGTAACTCCAAGTTATCCAATTCAGACATTGTTTGGTCTGGAGTTGCGTGGAGATGTGGCAAACAACTTAAGCATTATCCTGCTTTTTGCAGGAATGGCATCAAAATAGCAGTGAGAAGCTCTTGAACTAAATTCCTTAATGATCATACTTTTAGTTTACTTGTCAGTTTAGGGCATCAGCTTCTAATAACTTCCTATCATTAGTAGCCAACTTCTTATTAATTTCGTCCAGTATAGACAAGTAAATTACTAAATTCCTCTATGATGAGATACATATTTAGTTGTGTATTACATTTTGGTATTCACTCAGTTTCATGCCTTGTGGTATAGTTGAATTTTGTCTCCTTCCCCAAACAAAATCCAACCATTTAAATTTTTTTACTCCTCTGAACATGATATCTAGATGGCTTTATATCTAATATTTACATTCTTTCTGTTTTCCAGATTCAATCCTTTGTTTTTGTTATGGGCAAGGGAGCGAATCATTATATTGCTTATGTAGAGGATATGTATGAAGACAGGAGAGGGCAGAAAAAGGTCAAAGTGAGATGGTTTCACCATAATCAGGAAGTCAAGGGTGTAATTCCTGTACGAAATCCTCATCCTCGTGAAGTTTTTATCACACCTTATTCTCAAGTCCTTAGTGCAGAGTGCGTAGATGGTCCTGCCACAGTCTTAACTCGTGAACACTATGAAAAATGCATGCCTTTTTTTTCACCCACTTCAAGGGACAGAATACATTTGTGCTTTAGGCAATTTAGAAGCAACAAAGTCAAGCCCTTTGACTTGAGTAAACTGCGTGGCTATTGTGCTCAACCAATTCTTTCTTGCTTGCACCTTGACTCAATCCAGAACCCTGAGAGCCTTGCAGGAGAAGATGAAGAGTTGAGTGCAGGTGACAATGTGAGGGTAGGATCCAAGAGGAGCAGAAGTGAAAAGGGGTCACCTCAGTCTAGGATATGTCACCAGGGAGTTAGGAAGTTAATTAGAACTAAGCAAATGATGGTATACAAAACCTTCCAGGTTGCAAATTACGCAAAATCAGAAAGGAGATTGCTTTCTCAGAAGGAGGTTGAGTATCAACCATGGTATAACCACACATACAAGGTTGATGACAAGATCGAGTTGCTTTGTCAGGACAGTGGCATCAGAGGCTGCTGGTTCAGGTGTACAGTTGTTCAGGTAGCCAGGAAACAGTTGAAAGTCCAATATGATGATGTCCAGGATGAAGATGGAAGTGGAAATCTTGAGGTATAATCAATCTTTTGAGATATTCTAAATTCAATTTTGTGTTAGCGCTTAATTCTATTGTAAAATATGTGGATCAATAAAGGGGGTTAGTATTTAAGGTTATAGGAGTATAGTTTTAGAGGCTTTTAGCTGCTAATAAAGTGAATAATGTTATTATACTGAATGTTGAAGTTTAAGCAAAATCGTACAAAATCATTCTAGATTCAGTTTGATATGAATTATAGTAATACATTTATACTGAAATTAATCAAGGATCCAGTATTCTCTTTTGGAATGAACTATTCTGTTTCTATTAATCATGTAAAAATAAAATTATGAGAATCTACTGTGTAAATTCTTTTTTCATTCAAAATTGAATCTTATGGGAATAACTGATTGTGCTAGAGATTGTTCTTCAACAATTTGTTTGATCTCTTTGCTAATTAATGGCTATGTAAGAATGAGGGGTGCATAATTAGGCAGGTTTTAGACGTAGATGAGTTTTTTAGTGGAGTACAAGTTTTTTTTTTTTTTTTAAATAAATGTAGAGGGCAATGAAATGGTCAATAATGATATGGATTGGAATGGCAAAATATCAAGTATAATATAAATTTAGAGTTTTCATGATTTGTGTGGAAAAATACAGTTATAGCACCAATGTATATTCCAAAGAAAAGATTTGTCTAGATTCATTCATCATATACTTATACACCGACTTTTGAGTTCAAAGTTTTTATCTGAATATTCTCCATATTTTAGGAATGGATCCCTGCTTTCAAGTTGGCCAGACCTGATAAACTTGGAATGAGGCATTCTGGCCGCCCCACCATCAGGCCAGCCCCAACTCATGAGGAACAAGAATTGGCTGTCAAGGTTGGTAGTGCAGTTGATGCATGGTGGAGTGATGGCTGGTGGGAGGGGGCTGTAACTGGAATTGACAACTGTGGTGATGATAGTGTTCAAGTCTACTTTTCCGGTATGGTGTTTTTAGTGCCTTCTTTGAGCTCTTTCTTCAAATTATTTTATTCATCATTTTTAATAGAAATGTTTTGTTTGTATCAGGTGAATGCTTGCTGATGAAAGTTTGCATGAAGGATTTAAGAATATCTAGAGATTGGTTAGGGGACAGTTGGATTAACATTAAGGCAAAGCCTGAAATAACTACAAATATATTCACAGCTAATAATAGCTTTAACACAAAGCTTTCCGTGTCCCCATCTATTGTTAAAGATGCGGACTCTGTTGGTTTGGCGAATTCTTGTCATGGTGATCCTGTTAGTAAGAAGTCTAACGAACTGGCTTTGGGAGATGGCTCTGCTGAAGATGGGAACTGTGTCCAGGATAACAAACCCTCTTTGGAAAAAAGTACCCAAGTTGATAATATTGAGATACATGGCAGTTGTGATAATGATGATAATAGTGATGGTAATGAGAACAATAATGATAGCAACGATGACAGTGGTAACAAGAAAGATAATGATAATGGTAAAAAAGATATGAAGGGATTTGAAACTTCTGGAGGAGACCTTGAAAATGTAGAGTATATGGAAGTGGTTGTATAAACAATTTTTTAGAAGTTATGCATAAAAGTGCAATAGTGCTGATTGTGTAGAACTTTGTCATTATCTCTTGCTGTGTTGTCCAATGTTAGCTTGAGAATGTAAATAGTGGTTACACGGCTATGTGTGAAGCTGATTGATTGTTAACTTCTTAGTTGTATTCATAGTTAGTTGTACAGTGTTGAGTGTAATGTGTAAGTTTGTGTTGTTGTCTTCCTTTTCATTTATTGTGTATTAGAAAGTAGGTTTCTTTCATACGAGACAAATATTGTTCTGTAATTTCAATTGTTATCTGATTAGTTTTATTAATTTGAGCCAGTGTTTCTTAAGACTTCAGGTTAGCCAAATGGTTCTAGTAATAATTCAAGTTTCTTTTTAAAGTGTTGCTTCATGAATATGTTTAGTTAAGGAATTGTAACATAGAGTATAATTAAATTAGTGATGATGATTCTTATTGGTAACAAATTGAACAATTTGGACCCTAATCTAGTCTCTTTGTAGGCAAATGAGGGCAACAATTTTTGTTTTTTGTGCTGCGTCCTGTTTATAGATGTACAATAATGAATCATGTATCATTTGTCTATAAGAGAAACATCATCATGTATCTTTACCTATATCATCAATGTATGTGCATTGCATGAAAAAAAAAAAAAAAAAACAGGGGACACTTGCTTTTGGCATGACTTGGGAGACTAGTCTCTTATGTATTGGGGTGGATGGAAGTATACTTTGGTAAATAAAAAATAATTATATAATTAATAATTGTTCAATTCTACATTTTAGATACGAAAGATCCGTGGAGAGAAAGTATGGCAAACTGCAGTTTTAAGAATTCTTTTGATAATATTATTATAAAAAGAAAAAGGAATTGTTAGAGTAAAGGAAAAGGGTCACCTATGAATGGTGATAAATAAATGATTTGATAATTGTGACCATAATCAAACCTTAAAATAACTTTGTCAGATAGATTACACTTTAAATATCCAATCCATTAGTTTGAAAGTAAAATCCAAACAATCAAAGTAAATATAAAACTTATCCATTAAAATAAATTTAAATGGATTAGATATAAATTGAATTTATATATTTTGATTTATACATTTTTATCTCAAAAGTTATCGCAAGTTCATTTGTTTGAATTTGAAACGTATCTTGATCTTTCCCATATTAGAAAATCCTATAAGCAATTAGACAACATAAGATTTTGAATTTTAGAAAGAAATTTACGGGGGGAAATTAAAAAAAAAATTAGGATATAAACTAATCCATAAAAAAAAGATTTAAATGGATTAGATACAGATTAAATATAAATTGAATTTAAATTTTTTACGACTTTGTAAAATAAATCATGACATGTTTATCTCAAAAGTTATATCTACTCAAGATAAGTTAATTTGTTTGAACTTGAAATGCATTAGATAATAAGATTTTAGCAGTTAGATAATATTTTAACTTATAATTGTTCTGTTATTATTGTTAACAAGGTTTCAATAATATAATATTTATTTTTAAAATTTTCATATCAGATAAATAAAATATAATTGAAACATTTAATTAATGTCTCTTTATACTCATGATTTGTATTGTTTATTTTTAAAAATCCAAATAAGTATTTCATGCATATTAAATTAATTGGATTGAAGGTAAAATTAAAAAAAAAACAATTAAGATATAAAAATAATCCATTAAAATAAATTTAATTGGATTAGATAAGATTAAATATGAATTAAATTTAGATTTTTTGCAACTTTGTAAAATAAATCATGTCATGTTTATCTCAAAAGTTATCTCGACTTAAAATCTTGATAATTTTCATTTGTTTGAACTTGAAATGCATGAGATAATAAGATTTTTAGTAGTTAGATAAAATAAGATTTTAGCAGTTAGATAATATTTTAAGTTATAAAATTTGTGTGATTATTCATAAGGTTTCAATAATATAATATTTATTTTTAAAATTTTCATATCTCTAAAAAGATAAATAAAATATATAATTAGAACATTTAATTGATGTCTCTGTATAATCATAATTTATATTCTGGATTTTTAAAAATTCAAACATCCATATTCGATTAATCGCATTGAAGGTAAAAAAAAAAAAAAAAAGAAGATTAGGACATAAAACTAATGCATTAAAGCAAATTTAAATGGATTACATAAAGATTCAATATGAATTAAATTTAGATTTTTGGAACTTTGTAAAACAAATCATGGCATGTTTATCTAGACTTAAAATCTTTATAAGGTAATATGTTTGGACTTGAAATGCAAGAAATAACATAAGATTTTAGCAGTTAGATAACAAAAATTTTGAATTTTGAAAAAAATGTTAGGGGGAAAACTAACAAAAATTAGGCGCCAAATTAAAAGATTGTTTTGGATGCTATAAAAATATATGAAAGGATGCTATATTTACTTTTCATACGAAAACAGTTGATTGTGTTTAATTTGTTGTCTCCCGCTATGGCATTGGTTCGAAATGCAGTGTTGTTTGTGACATTGTTGACTGGTATGTTTGTCCACGGCGCTGCACAAGCATGCAGTTCATACAAATTTCCGAACAACGTTAAGTACGCGGCATGCGAGGACTTGGCAGTGCTTGAATCATCAATGCACTGGAACTATGAGGCATCATCAGGTGTGGTCGATGTTGCATTCAAGAAGGCAAACGTTAACGGTTCTGTTTGGGTTGCATGGGCTATAAACCCTACCTCAAAGGGCATGGTGGGGTCACAAGCATTCGTTGGTGTTCATAAATCAGATGGGACTATCAAAGCCTATACCTCACCAATAACAAGCTATTCTCCTATCATGCAAGAGGGTAACCTCACTTTTCCTGTTTATGCCGTTTCCTCTTCCTACACACACGGTCACCTCATCATCTTCGCCACTTTTCAACTTCCCCGTAACACCACTTTGCTCAATCATGCTTGGAATCATGGCTTCGTTTCCGATGATGGCACTCTTCGCCCACACTCTTTTTCTCTCTCTAATCTTCACTCTTTTGGAACCTTCGATTTTGTTTCTGGTAGGGTTTCTCAGACCTCCGGGAATGTCAACTCCAGGATCACCTTCACAAACGTAACAACTCTTTTTATTCCTTATTATTTTTAGAAAAGAATAATATTGCCACTTTAATCTTTATGTCATTTTGATTACGTTGAAATTTTGAATATAAAAAGCAAGACTGATTAATAATAACATATATATATATATATATATATATATATATATATTATGTGATGTGATTTTTGTTCAGGTTCATGGAATTTTGAACACCGTGAGTTGGGGTATTCTAATGCCGGTTGGAGTGATAATGGCTCGTTACTTGAAGGTATTTGATGGTTTAGGAGCTACTTGGTTTCACTTGCATCGAGCATGTCAATCACTGGCATTCTTGATTGGTATTGCTGGATTTGGTACTGGTTTGCATATCGGAAATCATTATGGTCTTCATAACACTCCTCACCGATGCGTTGGACTCACTCTAATGTGTCTTGCATTTACTCAAGTTTGTGTTGCTCTCTGTTTGAGGCCCCAAAAGGATCACAAGTACAGAATATTTTGGAACATTTTTCATTATATAGTGGGTTATGCAACTATTCCTTTGGCTATATGGAATGTTTTCAAAGGTTTTGATATTCTCAACGCTCACAATATATGGAAAGAGACCTATGTGGGCATCATCGTATCATTGGCTATAATTGCTGTAATTTTGGAGTTCATAACATGGATTTGGATATGCAACAAGAAAAGGGTCATGAAATCTAAGGAGCACGTTAATGTTGGTCTACAACGAGCTTAGCTCATACTATATTTATTATATGTGATCTAAATTTTATTTTATTATTCTTTTGGTATTGTTTAATTCTGCTTTTAAATATTGTTTAATCTTAAGTTTCATAATGTAAAGTATTTTGCTTTAAATAAAAAGAGGCTTTTACGTCATTATTTATATTTTTTATCTTATTATGTTTTATTCTTTTATGTTAAATTTGAAATATACAATTCATTACAAAAATTTTAAGAAACATAGAATTATAATCTATTAATTGCTTTCTTTAAGAAGTGGGTAATTATTAGTTGGTTTATAATTTTACACTTTCAGCTTATATCAATAAGAAATTATAGTTTTAAATGTGTGAGAATTTGGTTAACAAAATTGGCACAATTTTTAAAAGTTTGAACATGAAAATAATCAATTTAAAATTATAGAGACCAAAATCAATTTTAACTTAAAAGATAAAGACTAAACCTATTTTAAAATTCTAAATGAGAGTTTTTGAGTATTTTTTTTAACAAGAGCATTATAAACATTTTTTCATAACCTCTTGCATTTTTCAATCTTTCACTTTCTTTTTAAATACAAACCTTAGAATATATGATTTTCGGTATACAAACCAGTACCAAATCCAACAATATCAATCAAGAATTCTAGAGATTAACATCCTTGATGCAAGTGAATATATCTTATTCTTTCAAAAGTATATGCCTGAGTCTTTTCACTTTGAATATAAATCTTCTCGACTATAGTAAAACAATCATGATTAACAGAACACTCATCCTACAAAATCTGAATCATAGTAAGAGATCTAATTTAGTTAATGGTCAAGTTTTAAAAATCATATTTATATGCTACTATTAAAACTTGCAAAAGTAGATAACAGTTCAACCTTGCAACACCATAGTAAAAAAATGATTAAAAAAAGGCAAAAACAAACTTACCCATGCAATTCCAAAAAATACAGCCGCCTTCATTTGTGAGTTATTTATTAACTCATTTGACAAATCTGACATATATTTTAATACACAAAATTTTAACATATACTTTCCAGACTAATTAGTTTACTTAGTTAAAATTAAGTTAAACTATGTTTATGACTAATTGCAAGCACAATTATTAACTAAATTTAGTAATATATTTATTTATGGTCAAAATAAAATGAATACAACAAGAAACTAGGCTGAAATTTTTTATTATATTTCTTAGCTTTTTCAAGGAGAAGTAAAAGAGAGGCTACAAAGAAAAAAGCACCAAACCTTGATTAAGGATTTAAAAAGCCACTAATCTAGATGCTTTGTAAACTAAAATAAGAAAGCAACGAAAATAGTAACATGTGGATGTAGGATATGATACTCTCTTTACTATATACTTTAAATTCAAAATTAACCGAAAAGTTAATGTTAACGGAGTCAAATAATATAGAATGTAAACAACAGACGATGATAAAAATAATGTAAACAACATTAAATAAAAAATTAAAAATGTGAATAACTTCATACTTGATTTGCATATAAAAACGTAAGTATATTTAGAATAAATAATAAATAAACGTATATAGGGATTAAATTATATACCTAGATATAGTTATTTCAAACTTAATTTTAAATTTTTAATATAATTAATTTTCATTGTCACATTTTTTTAATCCAATAATTCTAGTAAACAATGTATCTTTAATCATTAGATTAAAAGAAGATACAAAATAAAAATGAAGAGTAGTACATTATTTCACTTTAATTAATAATTTCAATTTCAAAATATTGTGTATGCAATACAAATTTATTAAAAACAAACACTCATATGGATGATTGTTAGAAAAGTTTATTTTGCATAGAATTAATTTGTTAAATTAATTTGGGATTGTGTGATTTATATATTTGAATGTTTTTATTGAAAATTTAGGCAGGATAATATTTTTTATTTAGCGTAGAATGAAGTTACTCAAAATTCTTTTAATTCGTAATGAAATTTATAGATTTATAATTAATTTTGAATTTTTTAACGCAAAATTAATATATAAAAGTTTATTTAAAATTAATATTAAATCTTGAATAAATTTTATAATATGAAAGAAAACAACCACCTTGTATGAAAATAGATATAGTCTCCTTGAGAAAATGTGTATATATTCTTTTGGAAGATAAGTGTGCGAGGAAGAAAGACCCAGTTGGACAAGTTTAATTTTTGAAAGGAAAAGAAAAAGTAAAGATGAAATAAAGTTAGAGTGTAATTCACTAATTGCTAATCGTCATGGGCAATAAAAGGAACTTAAAACGTGTAACATGAACCGTACGTCACTAATCAAGATTTTGTGTTGATGACGACAAAGATTACAAGCTATGATCCAATTACCATTTTCGTGCTTTCCCATTTTAGTAAGCAAAGACATGGGATTGGCTGTTTTTTAGATACTTAATCAAGGTTGGTGCTTTTTTTGTACTCTCTTGTTTTACTTTTTGAACAAGAGCTAACAAATACTAGAGTATTACTACATATTTTTTCTGTCATGTTCCTTGTTCTATGTTTTTTTATTTTTTCTTTTTATTTCAACTTCAATAATATATATATATATATATATGTTTCAATTTATTTTCATCTATTATAACATAGAATTTGAAGTAATATAAATATCCGGTGTAAGAGACAACAGATGGGACAAATACGGTAGTAATTATTCACAATTCAACCCGCCACAAAATTCATTATCTGAAACTTGCTAAAAACTCTTATGTACTCATTAAAGAATTTTTAGGTACTCACGAGTATAAGCAAATGTTTTTTAAAAAATTATTTAGAAAACGATTTTTTTATATAAAAAATTTTATCAAATAAATCCTTTATTTATGAGAAAATATAAAAATAAAATATAATATTTTTACAAGATTAATTAGATCTAAAAATATATCAATATAATATATATACAAAATATTTAATATAAATAGAATCTTTACTTTATATTTTTTATAATAAATAATTTTTATTAATTATGAAATTTTCATAAAAAAATTGATACCAATAAAATTTAATAATTAATATTTTAATTTGATCTATTTCACAAAAAATATTATTTTCTTTCTTATTAAAGAGTAGGTAAAAACAACTCATACTTGTTATACTATTCATACGAGTATCTTTTATATATTTTATTCATGAGTATCTATGGATACAGATTTTTTTATCATGCTTGGTCTCACATAAGCTACAAACATTCTAAACAGAAAAATAATGTTTAAAATATTTTTGTAAACTTCATATCTATGCAACAAATTTTGTAATTTATGTTTATATTTTAGTAAAATTTAAGTAAGATTATAGGTGTTTTAAATTATTTCACTTTAGTATAATTAATTTTAGATTCCGAATTTATTTTTACTTCATACTCAAAATGATATGACAAGGCTTGAATTCTAGACTACCTAATTAAAGGACACAAACTATTGTCACTTGTTTCCACAAACGATGTTCATTAGAAATTTATATTAAAAGTATTGATGTATAAAGAGGATTTCTTTTTACATGATAAAAATTGAGATAAAAGAAAATAAACTAAAGATTGATTGTTAAAAAAATTAAATATTTTGAGTTGTTTGAGAGATTGGTTTTTGCTAAGTATAATTTTTGGTATAGTAAGAAATATATCTCCAAAAATAAAATAAAAATAACATAAAGTACTAACTAATTAATATTTTTCTTTTTATGTTGTATATTTTAATTTTTTAAACATAAGAGTAACTCTAAACACATACTAAGTTATATTTTATAAGACAAAACAATACTTATTAATAACTTAATAATATAACAATGTGGATCGGTTAGAAATAAGCACTATTTTAAAATAAACATAGATGTTTATTATGGAAATTAAAAATTGATTTCATTAAATTTTAAGTTATATATATATATATATATATTTAAAAATTAAGAATCTTATTATAATTGACGTACATTAAAAATGAAAATTAAAAAAATCAATTTAAATTAAAATTTTAAACATTTTTTGGTTTAAAATATTTAAAATTTAAAATCCAAAATTAATTTTTTAGATGTTTCAATTAAAAATGAATGATTTTTAAAGATTTAAAATAAAGAATTCTATATTTGTGTGTGTATATATATATAATCTAGAGTCATTTTTTTTGCTAATTAAATATTAAGTAGTCGTTATTTAGTTCTAAAGTATCTATAATCATTATCTAATTAAGTAGTCGTTATGAAATTAATAATTAAAAAAAATATTATTACAAAATTACTTATTAAAATAATTATAAAACTATTGAATATCTTAAAGCAAAATTTATAAAAAAATAATATAAGTTACTTATAAATAATATAATGGAACAATACCTAGTTGAAGGGAATAATTTTTTTATAAGCTTGCTATAAGCCTATAACAATAAATTTATTTGATACTAGTTGTGGGTGGGTCGAACTGAAAAGGCTATGCATTCAATTACTTTTTCCGACAAAAGTGTAAATAAGGAAATATGTAAGCCACGACATATTTTCTATTTTCTTTCTCTTAGGCCCTATGTAAACAAATAACTAATTAATGACGTCAAGATTCTTTTATTTGTGATTATATACACAGAATTTAATTAATTTTAATTTCAGGACTTAAATTCTTTAAAATAAGCCTCCTATAATACCTGAATAGGAATTTTGAATATATAATATTCTGATACATTTCAGTTTTGCACTTTAAAATAAATCCATTTGAACAAAAATCTTTTAACTCTATATAAAAGTGACGTATAAAGAGTTTGATTTTTATAAAAAATAATTTCCACTAAACTATTTAAATAATAAAAAGTATTGAAAATGAACTTTAGGAATAAAAATGTGTAAAAAAGAAAAGGCATGCTTCGATATATGTCATTGTTATCTTTAACGCGATAATTCCATATATAGTATTTTCTCTTTCACTGCTCCTTATGAAGAAGAATCTTCAAGGTTTCGTATATAAAAGGGCGTGTTCAGTTGCATATTGGGTCGAACATATCAGCAAATTGTTACTTCTCATCTCACGCAACGATCAAATGTTGCATATTGGGTCGAACATATCAGCAAATTGTTACTTCTCATCTCACGCAACGATCAAATATATCTAGTTCAATTATATTACCTTGCACCCAATCATACAAAATGATCGAAGTTGAGAAACTCCATGATCAACTGCCCATGACAAAAGGTAATTTCAATTTTCTATACTACACAAATATTATGAATGAACATATATATTTAACATTTACACTACCCAATCATAATTCATAAGTTATAAAAATATTCAATTTTGTGATTGATTAATAAGAGTATAAAACTATTTTACACTATAAGAAAATTTTAAATTAATAAAAAATTATTAGTTATTTGTAATTAATTTCTAGTAAAAGAAGTGGGTTAACTACAATGTAGTTATAAAAAGATTACAAAATTGATGGTAGCATGAAATGAGTAATTTAATTATAAAAAATAATTCTAGTTAATATAATTTTTTCCTTGTTAATATATTTCTATTTATCATCAGTGAAGTTTCTTTCTGCATCCAAAAAGAAGAAGTAAAGTTTCTTTCTGCATATAATTCTTGTTTTTGGTTAATTACTGTGATGTGGCTTTATGTGTTCTCTGGTGATTTTAGCTTGTGGCGTCATGTATGCGTTATTTGGACATGTATTTTATTTTAATTTCTCTGATGTTTGTTGTGTGCTGTTTACTGGTTCTTTTTTATTATGGTGTCTTTTTTCTCTCCTTTTTCATTGAACCAACCACCGTGTCAGGTACCAAACAATAGAGTTAATTTTTTAGATTTTAAATTTTGAAAAAATTTTAAATATTAAATTAAACATATCACAAATCAAAATAAATCATATATCGTTATTAAATAAAATACTTTTATTTAATTATTTTTAAAAATTAAAATACAATATATTTTTAATTTCAAATAGTTTTATAATAATTATTTTCTATAATAATAAACTTAAATATTTTTTATAAGCAAATATTAATTGTTACTATCTTAATGAAAGGATTCAAATTCATAATCTCTCTCCTTTATCTTATCAAGTTACCACCATACCACTCCTATAGTTCCTTACTAAACTTCTAGTACTTAAATAATTTCTAAATAATTTTTAATTATCATTAATCATCATCATGATTGTCATCAACACTACCACCATATAACTCACCACAATTGTCATAATTGTTACCACTTTTATAGTCACGGTTGTCATTTTCAACACCGTCATAGTCTCACTACCATAAAAGTTTTATCGATTAATGATGTTGTCATTGTAAGTATTATCATTAGTCTGGCGATAAATGACAATAACAATAATCATAGTGTCACTAGCTATACTTACTAGGTGTATTAACTCTATGAGATCATAGTGTAAGTACTATTGTATTTAAGGATGGTGAGATCTCTATAAAAGAAAAAATTGATATAATAATTTACAGAGTCTTGAAAATAGATTACAATTAAATATAATAGTACATGCAGTTTTTCTATATATGAATGGCAGAAGCCTTCATTATTATGTTTGAGGGCGACCACTTAATTGAGTGAATTCATAAGCAGGTAGAAAACTGTTTTTTCATGTGTCTACTATAATTTTGTTGTGGTTTTTACTTTTGGTATTATTCCTTTTGTTGTTTTATTCGGGCCACTACAACATTGGATTGTAATTGTTTAACTTGTTTTATATTTCTAGTATACAAGTCTTTAATGATATGCTTTGAATTTTAAGAAAAGAAAATGTATAAAATCTTAGATTTGAATCTTGGTCATTTCCATCAACTTATTTTGAATGATGAAAACGAAGGGTTATTTCTTTCTCAAAATGTCATTGACATAGTAGGTACTTAACTTGTGGGAAAGTTGGATGGCCCTTTTTTTAAGGTGGGATTGTAACAATTTGAGCTGGAATCATCCTTATTACTTGTGTACGTCTTGATTTCCAGTTATTTCGCTTATATATATATATATATATAAATTTCTCTTAAAAAAATATTTGATATTATCACATTGAAAATAATACTGAAATGAGTTTTATCCTAAATTGTGAAGAAAGGGACGAAGAAGAATGGAGTGAGGACAAGTTTCGACGGTCAGTAGTGGAAGGAAATTGGGAGGTTGTTATTGGTATGTGTGAAAAAGAAGGTAGGTTTTGCAAGACAATGATCAATGCAAGCAGAGGCAGTGCACTGCACGTGGCAGTGAAAGAAGGCAATGAAGTTGTTGTTAAACGTCTTGTGGATGCAATAATGAAAAATCACAAGATGGTTGATGCCCTAAAATTGAAAGATGAGAAAGGGGACACTCCATTGCACATTGCAGCTGCAAGAGGACTGAAGGATATATGTGAGTGCATCATAGGAGCAGTAGCAGATAATGAAAGGAAGGGTTTGATTATAATTCAAAGTGAGGAAGGAGAGACTCCTCTCTTTCATGCTGCACTCTCATGGCAAAAACAAGCTTTTTTGTACCTTTCTTCCCTCATTCCTCATCATCAAAACTATTCTCAATTTCTTATTCGGAAGAATGGGGATAGTATCCTTCATTGTGCCATTCGGAGAGAATTTTTTGGTAAGCTTTTAATTGTCTTCCATACGCATGTGTATGTAGATGAACAAATAATTTATATAATAACATAATCATATGCTATGATAAAAAAAAATGATTTGATCTACTAATAAAATCTACTACACCTTGAGTCATCTATCTTAATCTACTTGGAGCACTACCAATGCTCCAGTCAATTTTCCAATTTTGTGTAAAATATAAGATATTTAGCTTGTTCTTTCTCTCTCTCCTCTACTTATATATGTCATCTCTGCAATTAGAATTGTCCAATTTATAACCCCCAATGGGGTGCATGTAATTAAATTATAATTTTCTTACATATTTTTATATTTTAAAAGTATTGTATTCTTAATGATTTATAAATTTAATCTATTGAAAAAAGATATGTTGAATTGTTGATGACCCCAATTTTTTTATTTTCAGACAAACATAAATTATTAAATACCTAAATTAACTTCAATATACATTGGAATTTATGAAACATTAATTATTATCTTATAAGTGAATCTTAATACTATTCCTTAACCTAAAACCTTAAGAATTAAGTTTATAAGTATGTCCACTTATATATAGTTTAATATTTCTATTTCTACTCAATATGAGATTTTTCATCTCATTTTAACTTTGCACTTTATTATAGTCTTTAAAACTAGAAGACTTGAATATAATTTTGATATATTTATTTTGCAAATTTGTAATTTAGATTCCTTTATTTTAGAATAGAGAACTTTTATTTCTTTATTTTAAAAATTTGTAGGTGATTCATTCTTCATTATTTTTTTACATTTATTATTTGTTTATTTTATTTTCTATATTTAATAAATTAATTAATTTCTTAATAATATCTTAAATGGATATGTTATATCTGAAATTCAATTAGAACAAAATTAAAGAAATAAAACATACATGGAAGATTTAGATCAGGTTGTTTAAAATAGAGAAGAAAATGTCTCTATTTTGATAGAGACTAGAGGCATTAAAATTACATGTTTAATAATAGAAAGAAAAAAAAACATATTTAAGAAATAAAGAAAAAAACATTGTTTTTCTTCCTATATTTTATCAATAAAATATAAAAATTATAATATTAATAGTAAAATTTAATGGTTATACATTAAAAAAGTTTTACATTTTCGTGAATTATCATATACATCAAGTCAAGAAGGTTTGTGATTACGTGTCTTAATTTTTTAATGCACATAATTCTTGTTTCTTTTTAGGGAGAAGTGGTCAAATTACTTTTCTTTTTTGTCCTGCTACAGATTTGGCACTTATAATAAAGCATAAGTATCCCAAACTTTTCGACACTCAAAATAGAGAGGGATTCACTCCTCTCAAAGTTCTTGCCACCAGGCCCTCAGCCTTCAAGAGTGGAATCAATCTGAAGTGGTGGGAGAAAATCTTATACCATTGTAAGTCGAGGAAATTTTTGCTCTCTTTTTTTTACCCTATTTTTAGCAGGGTAGACTAGAATGAAATTTAATAAAAATATTTAAATTAAAATAAAATGATAGAAGGGAGATCCACATATATATTTTTCAAAATTTTCATTTATTTTTCATCTAGGGTTTCCGAAAAAAATGGGGTGAGGTTACACATAAGTTTTATATATATATATATATATATATATATATATATATTATATAGCACGTAAAAAAGTTTTACAATGACATTCAATTGTATATTTTCATTTATATGGCTTTTAAAGGATTAATTGGTAAAATCAACAAACTTACCACAAATGAAGAGTTGTGATTGAATGTAAGTGTAAAATATTTTACACCAGCTTGTAAGGTGAGACTTGTACCTCATTATATACTTTTGTTTAATCATATCACTAGTCAATGTAGGATCTCCAGTACACTCTCGTCACTCCGAGAAGGAAACATAACATCTCGAGTGTAGAGTTTATATTTGTAGGTGGTCCGATAACAACCTGATAACGGGTGATAGAGTAGGCCCAACAATAATGAATCATGAATTTAACATTTGTGAGTGGTCTGATAGCGACCTAATAAGTCCAACAACAAAAAACTGCTAGAAAAGATTCTAATACCATATTAGAAATGGTGGAATTGAGTCTAACTCAATCCCACAAAATTGACTTTTAAGATAAGATTTGCACCTCATTGTATATTCTTGTTTAGCCATACCACTGTCATTCCTCATTTGCATTGCCACCATTGCCTCGTTGTCAATAGTGGTGGGTTGGTGGCAGTGGCAGCACTAGAGTATTAGAATGGTACCAACCTGCAAAGGAAATTATGTTGGAATGACGAGAGAAAGCAGCCCAAGCATTTGTGGAAAATGTCCGTTGCGTGAGAAAACTATATAAACTTATTTAATTAACAATTCAATTTATTTATTGAAATCCTAATAATTATTATGTTTTTTTATTTTTCTGGTAATTTTTTTCTGATATGAGGCCTAAGAATTATTATGTTTTTTTTATTTTTCTGGTAATTTTTTTCTGATATGAGTTGTGATATATATATATATATATATAAACTCTTTTTATAGTAAATTAAGGAACACTTTAATATATATTGAGATCTCTTTGTTTAAGCATTGTCTTCCTTCATTCAATTTAAAAGCTATTTAGGTTTTAAATATGATCCTGTTGTACATGTATTCATTTTGTCTGTTTGTACATTAGATCTCTTAACTTGCCAGCCAAAAGAAAACTCAAGATTGTTTGAAGACTGTCTATAAAAAAAATCAACACAATGGTTGAGACAAAGTAGAAAATATTTTCTTAAAGATTCAAAAGCAGAGGAAAAAGAATAAGACGAACGTACCGAGTATTTACAAATATTTTGAATACCAAAAACATATTTAAGTTGTTTTCTATTTCCATTTTTATTTGTCAAATTGATACGTAACCATTCCTACGTTACAACCTATTATTTTCTTTCTGAAGGCTGCAGAACCTCTAGACGTAAAAACTGCAGAGGAAGCGTACATGAAAGATGAACCTCAACATCCCAATTTTTTTCGACCAATTGCACTAAAAAAAATATTCAGAGAAAAGAATGAAAGGTTTCCAGAGAACTACGGCACATGTTATCGGTTGTTTTGGACATTTATACTTTGTGCTCTTGTGCCGTTATATTTCATCAAGGGTTTTCTTGGATTTGGTATGTGAATTACATTTTCATGTCTTAGATTTATAACATAACAGTAAAGGTCTTCAATGGTCAATGTGAAAAAAGTTACACCACATACTTTATATTCCACATTCATAGAAACTAACTAAAATATTCTCATTTGTTTTATACCATAGAGTTAATTTAATAATTAATTAAGCCATCATAGAAAACCTATTTGAAATATCGTTTTTTTTTTATTATTTATCATGATAAAAACAAACTGCCTTTGGTCCCGCTAATTACAGCATTAGGAGAAAAGAAGAAACAAGAAGATCCAGAGAAACATCAAAGAGAAGATTCTACTCGTGAGGTTGTTCCACCGAATTATGTAACTTTTCTTCAGTTGATGAAGCTTTTATATATAAATATTATTGGCATTGCGGGACCAGGTATGTACATGTCTCTCGCGTACCTAAGTTTTTTTTTTTTTTTTTAATACTATCCTATAAGTAGATTAATTTATTAACTACATAAAAAAAATCTGTAAAGAAGTTTGTCGATATGGTTGTCCTAATTGGCTAATTGAAATGAAATTAATTTTGTCTGCAGAAATTAAATTTTTAACATGAATTAGACATTGTATATCTACACAAGTATATTAATATATTAAAGTAAATTAGGACAAAAAAACACACAACTAAGAAACTTTTGTTTATGTGATTTGTACTTATGTCTCTCTTTTGTACAAGTTTCTGGAAAAGTTGTAAACTTTTTTTATTATTTTGTTCATGCGTAACTCGCGTCATACCTAAGTTTGCTTCAAATTTTTGGGATTGTTAAAAACCTGCAAACTCACCTTCTACATCATAATTCTGTTCCACTTAAAGTGATAACTCTTTTTTCAAGCTGAGTGATTCTTCTTATCTCAAATTTTATATATAGACCTATCATCCTAATTTAGATGATGAAACAAATATCTATTTTACAAATAATATTTTTAAAATCTAAATAAATCTTAAATATAAAACAATATTTTTTTTCTAAACAGTATTTAGTTAGAGATTTGAAATTAAATAATTGAAATTTTCCAACCTAACCCACATTAATTGTTAGTGTATGATGTATATCAATATATCATAATAGTAGTTTTAACTCGTGAAGATTTTATACATATGTATCGTTAAAAAAAATTACATTATTAATTATGCAATGGAAATTCATTCTACTGCTACACCGTGTTAACGACTTAATAAGATGATTTCACGATTACAAGATATATTTCAATTGAAAGAATTGGAATATATTTTTTTATTTGCACTGACTAAACATGTTTGTTAGTTAAATTAGATTTTTAATGCATGATGCGCCTATATTATATAGAAATTCAATTGTTGTTTAACATCTTTTTTGGTTGATTGTTATAAACTAAAAATTTATACCCTTGTGTATAAACTTAATAACTAGCATTTTACCCTTTAAATATGGAATGTCTTTGCAATATGAGCATTGCTTTATTACATGATTCTAAAATTGGTCTTCCACAAATTTAGGGTTTAACAATAATGATTGTTATATTGTTTCATGCATCGGTTCTTAATTTAAGGGGTTGGAAACATTAAGAAGATAAAGCAAAAGCACAAATGGAGTGGTCAGCTCTTGAGTGAATTTATGACAAATCCCTATCAGTCGTATATGGGAAGTAAAGGTACACCACCATTATTAGACGAGGATGTTCCAACAAATTTGGTTTCTACTTAACAAAAATGGTACACTGTACCTAAACAATTTTAGTATATGGTTGTGTATATGCATAATACGAATCAACCTTTTCTCATGAATTAATTAACTTGTGTTCTTGATCAACTTATAATTTTTCAGATTTTTTATCTTCTAAAAATTTGATTTAGTATGGCTCTCAATTCTTTTAATATACTATATTCTCCTGTACTTCTCTAAAGCTTATTCAAATTGAATTTTACTCTGAATTTTAATCCTTTATATAAATTACAAACTTTGATGGAAAAATCTCCAAATGCAATTTGCAGGAAATATAGACAGAAAGGAGACAGTGATTTTAGTTGCCGCGAGAAATGGCATAGTTGAAATGGTGGATGAGATTTTATCTAAAATACCAAGTGCCATACATGAAACTGATTCGCAGAAGAAAAACGTGTTGCTTGTAGCAGTAGAAAACAGACAACCACTAATTGTTGAGGCAATAAAAAACCGGTTTGAACATGAGAAAAAAGAGCTATTATTTTACAACCTTAAATTAGGTGTGGATGTGAAAGAGAACACTGTGTTACACTTGGCAGCGACACTACCTAATAAGGGTTGGAGGATATCTGGCCATGCCTTGCAAATGATGGGGCATATCAAATGGTGTCAGGTATATGTTTATAGTTTATGATATGTATCAGTCTAATTCCAACTTTACCTTATGCACCTACATTCATCCTTAATTCAGTGTAGTATGTAAATATATCAATAAACACGAGGGATATTAGTTTAGTAGCAAATTTTATATTAAAGAAAAAAAATATATAGATAGTGAATTCAAATCTTTTTATTAATAAAAATTAATATATTAATAACTAATCCTTATAAAAACATATATAAATACTTCTAGTTCCTTGAGTTTCATCGACACTAAAATTGGAGGATTTAGGAGGAAAAAGATTTAACAAGCACATTGGATATTTTTATTAATTATTTATTTAATAGAAAAATATGTAATAAAAATCTATGAATACTACAATATTTAATTTCCTTTCTCATTATAAATTGTCGTTTTTAATAATAATTAGATATTCATTAGGAAATATTTAACTAAAATTAATGATATTTTTTCTTTCTAATTTCATTCATCCAAGCAATACATTATTTCACCCTAAAATCAATTAAGTTAAAATCATTTTCATTTCATTCTCCGTTTATTCTTTCCTCTATCTCAATTTCACTTCCTATCTTAACATCATGTCTGTTTCCTTTCAAAGCCATAGTTGAGGAGGGAAATGAATTATGTGGGGCCATATATAGATTCACATCTCTTCTCTTTTCTAATTTCCTATATATAAAACAAATAAAGGAATAAAATACTTAATATCTCTTTTAAATCTCTCCCTTAAAATCACTCAAATAAACAAAAGTTAAATTACTCACATAATTTATAATAAGTATTATGTAACATTTAATATTTTTCTCATAAGGATTAAAAAAACTTAATAAGTACAATTTTTATCAATTATTGTTGATGCATAGTTTCTAAAAAGTATATATATATATATATATATATATATATATATAATTATAATTATAATTATAATAGTAAAAGAGCATCATATTGATTATATATTTCTAGTAAATTTATTAGAATAAAATATTTAATACTTCCTAGAGAACTTAAAACATCACTTAAGTCTTAATATGAAAAAATTAATTTTTTTATCAGCCAAAATAAATTTTATTAAGAAACGAGATATAAAGCATAAGTTATGTCTCCCAACAATACAAAAGAAAATAATGTGACCAGACCCTTATACATAGTACCATGAGTTCAAAACTCATTTTGAATATGATTGAGTTATGAATTTAACAACTTGACACCACTCTCACAAGTTGAATTGCATGCAATAAACAATATCAATAGCATAAAAAAAATTAAATGCTAAATTATTACTAGAACTTGAATGTGGTGAAATGAAGAAAATAGCAAGTTAGAACTTGAATATGGTGATTCTTTCTTTGTGTTCATCAAGTCTCGCAAGGAATAATTAATTATATATATATAATATAGAGTATATCTAGTGAGAAAACCAAATTTATATGAGAATGAGATGTGTAAATATTAGCCATTGAAATAAAAATTAATGACTGAGATCAACCATTCATTTTCTTTTTTCTAGTATTTATTATATGTTACTCTTTTTCTATCTCCTTTATTAATAGTTGAGATTTTTCGGATGTTCTTCTTTATTCTCTCTCAATAGTTGAAATTTTCTCTCACTCTCATATAAATTTTATTTTCTCACTAGATATGTCTTTTCTCTATATATATAATTAAAATGTAAGTGTGGCAACTTATTGTGTGGCATATATTTATGGACTTGTGTGTAAATTCAAATGTAGCCTTTGTTCTAGTTCCTTTAATATCTTTATATACTTTGGTTTGGAAATCATATCTCAAAAATAAAATATTGTTATAGTCATTTGATATATATAGTCTTCAACAACATAAACACATGTTGACCTTTGATTTATATAATGGAGTATGCAGTATATAAAAGAGCTAGTGCCAGAGCATTTCACAAGTGAAACCAATAAAGATGAGAAAACCCCTAGAGAAATCTTTAAGGAATCACATGAGGGCATCGTGAAAGAGGCTAGTGAGTGGCTGAATGGCACATCAGAAGCCTGCTTAGTTGTGGCAACTCTCCTTGCTGGCATTTCCTTTGCCACATCAACCACTGTCCCGGGTGGTTTTGACAGTGACACAGGTGAAGCTCCATTAGAAACACATAATGCATTTGAGTCATTTGTAATGTTTTCACTAATTGGCCTATGCTTCTCCGTCACTGCTCTCATACTCTTCCTTTCTATACTGACTTCTCGAAAAGAAATCAAAGATTTTCGAAGAAGTTTGCCACTAAAGATGCTTTGGGGCATAAGTTCTCTCTTCATTTCTATTGTTGCAATGTTTGCTTCTTTTTGCTCGGCACATTTCTTTGTCATTGATGAAAACTACAAGCAAGTTTTAATCATTATTTATGCAATCACGCTCTTGCCTGTGACTATTTTTGTAGTAGCACAATTTCCACTGTTCATTGATCTTGTGAAAGCCATTGCAACTAAAGTGCCACACCCAACTCATATTTGTTATATTTTGTCTGTGTCGCTTGTCAAATAATAGTAATAATGAATGGTAATGTATACCTATATTTCGAGCATTATATGGCAAGTGTTAAAATTGATTGATTATTTGTTCATACTCATCTTATTGTTATTTTTCTTTAATTCTTCTTCACTAATTGACAACTAGTTACCATAAAAAGGAAATGAATTGAATGTTTTTGTGAAAAATACTTCTGTTATGAAAATTAGACCGATAATCGACCAGGACGATAAAATTGGTCAATAGATTAATAGTTTGACCGGTAAATCGCTAATTAAACCAGCTTGGTCCAATCTAATTTAAATATATATAACATATTTTGGCAATTCTACTCCAAAATTACAATTTTTATGTTGAAAAAAATATAATATCGAATAGCAAATAAAATTTAACACAATATAACTCTTTATATCTATAATAATAATAATAATAATAATAATAATAATAATAATAATAATAATAATAATAATAATAATAAACTAACTATTAATAGCTAGTGATATTTTTCTAGACATTTGTTGCATAATACCTAGAGAAGTTTTGCTAGGAATTTGCTATAGAATAGCTAGAGATGTTTTGCTAGGAATTTAGTATCGAATAGTTAGGGATGTTTTACAAGACAATTGCTACATAATAGCTAGGATTATTTTGCTATGAAATATATAGAGATACACAGCGAGGAAATCAAGGATTTCCTAGATTAATATTTGTAAAAGAATAATTATTGAATTGTGAGGAAATATTTGCGATGAATTGGTGAAGGAGTAGAGAGAAAGTGTTTTACTAATTAGTAAGAAAAACATAATGATACCTAAATAAAACTGGCAAAGAATGTAGCGAGTGATGGGCAACAGACACAGACACAATGACAGATTAGTAAAGGGATGTTTTCCCCACTATGTCATGGTTAATTTTTCGCAAGGATAATTAGCAAATGATTGGAAAGAGAATAACGGGGGTCTAGTTCGTAACTAATACATTATTTTCTTGTAGTATAATGGTTCATATATTTGTTTGTTTTTCTATAGAATAATTTAGTTTCTTTTCTTTGGTCTAAGTCCTCTTTGTTCATAAAAAAACAAAGTATATGAATGTTTTTTGTGAAAATTACCGACATAGATGAACACGATACAAATCATGAGATCCGAATATTAGAACACACATATCCTAAGTTTAAGGAAAATTAAAGAAAATGTAACTATATCTCAAGACTTTGTTCATATGCATTCTCTATTTCTCCTTTATAAAGTTTCTCATGCCAGAGTTCAAAATGTTGTTGTCATTCAACAAAAAAAGATATGATTCAAATCTTAAGTAGATCTAGATAAAGATTAGTGCTAGAAAAATATGCAACCAACAGTATTAAATAAATAGATGGAGTAGGTTATGCAATTTTGTTAAGGCAATAGGTAAATGAACCCAAATTTTATACACAAATGTAAACATTAAGCGAATACCACTCAATTTTTATACATAAAAAATAAATGAAGATATTTTTTTATGTAAAAATGCAACGACATCACTACAACCCACAAAAATCCCAACTAAAAGGAGCTTACAAAGATGTACGTCACGTATAGTAAGATTATTGATAATAAAAATAGTAAAGGAATACAATATATGAAACATATTATTGATAATAAGTACAACTATAATGTATTAATTGTTATGTCCTGGCATAATCAATTAAATACCTCTAAAGCGTTAAAATGAAAATTAATAATAATAAATTAAGTATATTTTATATAAAATTATAACATTAAAACAAGATAAATATCGCTATTCGGTTTGGTAAATTGTAAATATAGACAAAAACAACAAGTTGATTGAACTAATTGCTTTAAGTACAAAATCAACCAAACAAATAAAACAATTATAATTTTTTTAATTTTTATTAATATTATTTTATATTTATTTTGTATATCTAGATTCGAGTTTTCAACCACCCTACTCTTAAGTTGTTGGGAAATATATATATATATATATATATATATATATATATATATATATTTATTGTATATTGAGAAAAAGGTTTATTATAAGAAATGAAATGAATTGATAATAACCATAAGATTAAAAATAATGACTCAGATTAAAACAACTTACTTAAAGATATCATATGTCTCTTTCATAATAACTTACCCGTACCGGCACTTGCAGTCTTACCCCCCTCCCCTTACCACTATTAGTGTCATCACCACCGTCTTTCACGCCACTATCATCACCCCATTAATTGTTGTCAATATTGCCACTACCACCACCATTGGTAATGGTGAAGCAACAACGATGGTGACAATGACAATGGGGTGATGGTGGTGGAGGTAAGGGTGAGGTTGGAGGTGAGAGTGTAGATAAGTTACAATGAAGAAGACACATGGTAATGCAATCCTGCCTATCAAGAGTTCTATCACTAGGGACACGATTATGAGGATGGAGGAGGACATGGTTACGGGTGAGCTCACTAGACCTCAACTCTTGCTTGAAGTGAAGATAATAAGTTGTCATCCTTAAAATGATTCATTGTAAATATTAATTTGTTTTTATTTTTTCTTTCGCCATGTATTTTGGCTATCTTTATCTAAATTAGGGTGTAGATGTGCCTTTAGCTAATTTGAGGAGTATGTGTACTAAAGCCTAGGATGTTTTGGGCTCTTTTCCTTACCCCTAGGTTAGTTTTGCACATTCCCCCTCCTTGTGATTAGTTTAGGAATGTGGTATTAAGGCATGTAAGACTAGCTTAATTATCTTGAAGAGCTAATTAAGCCCAAGCCCCATATTGCCTTGGATCATGTGCCCAAGCCTTTAATGAAGTAAGAATCATTTTGAGCTTTTGATCTAGTAGAGTGTCAATGAGATACCTTTTTTCAAGAGTCTCTTCCTAGTAAGTTTTTATCAAGGGTATTCTCCTCTGTGGCAAACAACAATTTTTTGACTCATCTTCCTCCCCAAGATTATTGGAAGTGCAAGTGATCTTGCATCATTTGGTATCAAGAGTCAACTCCATGAAGGTTCATTTCTTCTCCTTTCTTTCTAGTCTTATGCGTTTTCTCTTCCTTGATTCTCTGCAGTTTTTTCTTCATTTTATGTTCTTTTTATTGTCATTTAATTTCCTTTTATTATCTTGCTAGTATTGTCTTGTAGTTTTACTTTCCTATAATTTAATTTCCTTGCAATTTTCTTGTTTATGATTCAATTTTTAGTTCCTTTTCATTGGATCATTGTGTATGCTTTAGGTTATTTTATCTTGCCTTGTATCTATTTGTTTTAATTCTTGTGATATTTCTAAGAAAGTCTTTGATAATGATTTCACAAATTTTGTGAAAAAAGCCACCCAAGTGCGATCTAAACTCTTGGAATCACACCCTTGTTCTTGCCTTGCTATTTCTTTTCCATTTTAGGCGTGTAGTTCTCCAATTTTAGGGTTTGAGTTTTTATCTTCTTGCACTTTATTTCTTTCAAGTATTTAATCTTCAAGTTATGTCATTAGATTGTCTTGTTTAGCCCTTTATTTGTCACTTGAACTCCTTGTCTAGCTTTTTAACTTTTCACCAAAAAAGAGTGGGTTAATTCTTGTGAAATTGAGCATCAAAGAGGAAGTGACCGATAACTGTCTAAATTATATATTTTTACATTCGTAAAATAAAGTAGTTATCCTAATTCTTGATCATTTAAGGCTTTAACTTCCTCTATTTTAACTTAAAATTAGATTTGTCTAGGAAATTAGTATTTGTTTGACAACAGTTTTATAAAACTGTTTTCAGTATTTTAGTATTTAAAAACTAAAAAACTTGTTTGAGTAGTGTTTTCTGAAAATAGTTTTTAAAAACTAAAAAACAGAAACAATTGAAAGTAGTTTTGCTTTTTAGTTTTTTTTTTAAACTCAAAATACAATTAGGATATGTTGTTTTTTGTTTTTCATTCATGAAATTTTAATAAATATGAACAAGTATGTCCATTTTTACATCTTCAAAACAATTTTCAAATAACATTTACGAAACAAGTTTTTTTTTTCTTCCCGAAAACAGTTTCTAAAAACTATTCTTCAAAACTCTTTTCAAAAACTAAAAAACAAAACTAAACCAATCAAGCCTTAGTCTTAGGTTTTCATTTATGCAATTTTTAATGTTATTTTCATGATTTTTTTAGTCAGGTTTTCAGAAGGATAGAAGAAAGGTTAGAAGAACCAACATTTTTTTTGTGGTGTGAGTCAGCATATTTAATTACGGGCACCCAACGAACAGAAGAACCAATGGGGTTTATTGCTTGGGAGAGAGTAAAAATCGTTGACCATCTTGAACTCCTTTTCTTAATATAAGTTATTTAACTTTAGATTATTCGAGGAATCAATAATCTAATAATCAAATAGCTTAAACTGTTACTTGTAAAGAATCGAGGTTAAAGGCATTTTTATGAGTGATGAGAATATAAGCAGTAAACGAAGGTTTTGAGTTTATATATGCATTTGAGGGATGGTAGAGCGAAATCAATACCCAACAAGATTTTATAATTAGTGTAACCACATATTTTACTATTTATGCTTTTATTATTACTTGTCTTAGTAATTGATAATATAAAAATTCATCCTTTATTTATTACAAGCAAAAGATATTGAAATTTCCATAGTATCATCCAAGTCTCTATGAGATTGACCCGATATTTATCAGATACTACATACGATTGTGCACTTGCTAAGAGTATTGTAGAAAACTCACTCAATAGTGACCTCTTGATCTTTTGTCCAAGAGTCTCACATGCTATTAGAGCTAGCATGTTCTACAATTTTTTTTCCAAAAATATATTGCTTAATTTCCTCTTAATCATTATTCTTGTTGGTTGTTTAAATATAGCTTGTTTCATTAGCTAATTTGGGTGATTTTGTGCTTAAACTTTGGCTTGAACATTTAGGTGTGTAACCTTGGCTATTTCCTTCTGCAAACAAGCTTGTCATAACACACTAATCCAAGTTCTTTCTTTTATTTTTGAAAATTCATTGGGTGTAATTTTTTTTAAAAAAATCATTTTAATATAGGTATTGGATACTCATAAGAGTCACTTCTTTTTATTGTAATAATTATTTTTTTCTCGATTAGGTGGAGGAAGGAATTGGTACCCATTATTCCACTTAGGTGCATGGTCTTAGACCCTTCACCTTACAATTTAATTTTTCTTTACTTGCTTTCACTTTAGTTTGAAGTGTTTTGAGTTCCAAAGTGTACCACCCTTAATTTCAATTTAGAAGAGGACCCAAAACGGACAACTGGGATAGCAAATATTGAAGACTTTATTTATGCTTGATAATCAATTGTGAATTGATGTTTTGTCTGTTTTGTCAAAGGTTGACTGCTTTGATTTAGGAATAATTCAGGTAGTGGGAATAACTTATATATGAACTACTATGAAACGTTTTGTATAAGAAAGTTATGTAATGAATTCTTGTTGTTCTATAATTGTCTTAAGAAGATTATGATTCTTTATGTAAAAGTAGGTTTTGAAATTTCTTATAACTATGTAAATACCTTTGACAAACTTTCCATATTTTCATAAATGAATTGGGTAGAGATTTAGGTTGTTACACAAAGACTCTTAACATTTCAACTAGGGAGAAAGCAACAAAAATAGTAACAGTGTAAGCCTTAAGTTCTTCCCCCCAAGCACTTTCAAAACGAGCTCACGGATATCTAGCAATAAGAGTGTAAATCAAAAGGGATCTCCCAAGTTAGGTCTAATGGAAAAGTTTGTGAGTGAGTTTAGGGAGTGGAGAGTAGAAGAGAAAAAGGAAATAAAAGATAGGGAAGAAAGAGAAGAGATAAGGCGTGAAGAGAAAGAGAGAAAGAGAGGAATGAAGAAGAGAAGAAAAAGAGAGGGAGAGAAAAGAAAGAGGAAAGAATGAGAGAAGAAAAAGAGAGGGAGAGAAAAGAAAGAGGAAAGAATGAGAGAAGAAAAAGAAAAAAAGAGAGGAGAGAGGAAAGAAAGAAAAGAAAGAGAAGAGATGAAAAAGAAAAGGAGAAAAGAGAAAAAGAAGAGAGAGGGGAGAGGGTATAAGTCTAGCTCATCTAGAATGAGTGAGATGAGTGAGACTAATGCATATGAGAGACCTGAGAGGAGGAGAGATCATCAACATCAAAACCCTCCAACGAAACAAAAAGTTGACCTTCCTCATTTCCATGGAAAAGAAGATGTGGAAGCTACCTTGATTGAGAAAAGAAAGTAGAACAACTTTTCACTTGCTTCAGTGTGACTGAAGAGAGAAAAGTCTCCTTGGAAACCCTTAGCTTCCAAGGGCATGTCATGTATTGGTAGTCCTCCCTTGTTAATGAGAGACGCCACCATCATAACCCTCATATCTCACATTGGAATGATCTTAAGAGGCTATGAGGTGGAGGCACATCCCCTCAAAGGTTCAAGCAATATAACTCAAGTGTTGAAAAGTATAGACAAACTATAGAGTTATTCATAATGAGAGCGAGCATGAATTAGGAGCTAAGAGCCACCATAGCTAGGTTCCTCAATGGTTTGAGCATGGAAATAAGAGACAAAGTAGAGCTCTTGCCATATTAGGACCTAAATGACTTAATCTAACTTTGCATAAAAGTGGACAGTCAATTGAAAAGAATAAGTGTTTCAAAAAAAGAATACACATCTATCCTTATGCAAAGAGGGATCAAGTCAAGGAAAGCTTTTCCAAAAGTTTCCTAAAGAGGACCCACCATCCAAAAGCATGCATAAAGAACATAAGTCTTCACATGTTAAAGAAAACCCCCTTACTAGTTCTACCACTAGGACTAGTAGCATCAAATGCTTTTTAAGTGTCTTAGGAGAAGTCACATTGTCTCTCAATGCTCTAACAAGAAAACCATGATCATGAGAGGGTAAAGACACTTATAATAGTGAGGATAACTCACATTTCTCTTTCAATGCGAGTAAAGAAGAAGGGGGTCATTAGCATGACATGGTGGAATATCCTTGTGATGGTGACCTTTTGATGGTTTGAACGCTTCTTGGAAGCCAACCTTTTAAGCTTAATCAAGCATAAATAGAGAACATCTTTCACACAAGATGCAAAGTTTTTTTATAAAACATGTTCTATCATTGTGGATAGTGAATCATGTTGTAAATGTTGTAGCTTAAGGTTGGTGGAAAAGCTTGCCTTTACAACAATTCCTCATCCCAAACCTTATAAACTTCAGGGAAATCATGGTGAACCAACAAGTCAAGGTGCCCTTCTTCATTGGGAAACTATAGAGATGAAATCACCTGTGACATAGTTCTAATGGAGGCCAATCATTTCTTGTTAGGAAGACTATGACAATTTGATAAAAAAGTCATTCACCATGGTCATCATACTAATGAGATAAGTCTTACCCATAAGGACAAGAAAATAAAGTTTCATCCTCTGAAACCTTTTCTAGTGGCAGATGATCAACTTATCATGAAGCATAAGAGGGATAAAGGGAAAAAAATCAAAAGCTCAAAATGAGTCTTACTTCATTCATTCAAGTGTGTCTTTATAAGAGAATGAAGGGAGTATTTATAGTCCAATAGGAAGGCTTGAACACATGATCTAAGGTAATGTGAGACTTAGGCTTAATTATCTCTTAATGCTAATCAAGGTAGTCTCACATGCGTTAATACCACACGCCTAAACTAATCATAAGGGGAGTGGAAAAACTAACCTAGGGGTGAAGGATGGAGCCCAAGACGTCCTAGGCTAGAGGTCCACTACTAAACATACTCCTCAAACTAGCTAAAGGTACCTCTACACCTTAATCTAGATGAAAATGGTCGAAATATATGGTCAAAGGAAAAATACAAACAAACTAATATTGACAATAAATTATTCTAAGGATGATTGCCCATGATCTTCACTTCAAGTAAGAGTTGAGGTCTAGTGAGCTCATTCCTAGTCATGTCGTTCTTTATCTTCCTAGCTATGACCTTAGTGATATGATTTTTGGTAAACAGGATTGCATCATCACATGATATCAAGTTGATTGTTTTAATCTGAGCGTTATTTTTAATCTTATAATTATTATCAATTTGTCTCTCATTTCTCACCATAAACATCTTTCTCACTTAATACGTCTCAGGTATATATAACCTTCCTTCTTATTGGAATCTTGAATTTCCACCCTTCACATAAAATTTAATTAAAAATCAATTCCAAAATTATTTTTAAAATATTTATACCAAACATAAAAATAACTTCTTAACTTGTAAAATTCCTAATAAACTTTTAAAACAATTCGTCTTCTACCTTCTAAACACCCTAAATTGTATTCATTCTATATCTTCAACATCAATGAATTGAATCCTACATCATTATACTAGTCCTTTTTTAGGACTACGTCATTGTTCTAGAATCTTGTAGGTATTGCATTATTTAATTTGAACATCCTGTTACCACTTAAAGGGTCCCAATTAATCCCAGCTTGCAAGACCAAGAACCATGAAGACCGCATGAAACACGACGTATATATGAATTAGGTAGCTTCAACAGCAATCTTAGACTAAAGTTAAAATGTCAGGGAAAAAGGGGCAAAAAACAACTACTTTCATTCGCTTGCCTGGGAAGTAAGGATAATCGAATCCAGTAAGTTACAAAATATATATATATATATATATATATATATATATATATATGTGTGTGTGTTATTTTCTTAATTTTAATTAGACAAAAAAATTAATTATATCTAAAATAATAGTGAATAAAATTAAATATTTAAAAAATAAAAAAATAAACCTAGTCATTTTAATTCTATAAGAACAATTTTTAGGTTTTAATCTTATCAGTGTCAAACTATCACAAAACCGATGTATAAGGAAGGACTCAAGTCACTAAACTGTAAAAGAATGCTTATAGGTTTTTTTAGAAGAAAAACGCTTATAGGTTAAAACATGCTCTTTTGTCATAGGTTTTTTGTCTAATTTAAAAAACCTATTAATTCCATTGCTTTTTTTAATGTTTTTTTATAAGAGAGAACCAATTTATTTCTATTTGATATAAATGATTGGATATACGATTAAATATTCGAAAAAGAAAGGACAAATGGATTCTGTATAAAGTGCTTTGTTGTATGGGCTAGTGCATAAGCTTCCCAGTGAACAAAGCAAACACTGAAATCATCATATATGTTCCCACAACATAAACTGAATCTGTTGGACAATAGTCTCTTCCCAAATATATGTAGTTGGACAGTGTATCTGTTGCAATAGGGTGAGACAATCAATTTAAAAAGTCTCCCATAGTTAAACATTATTATTTTGATGCATTTAAGTATAAAAAAAAAAAAAAAAAGCCTTACTTTTTTCAGTAACTTTCCTTTCCCTGAAGTAATTAATAGAGCAATTATATCAGGCTATATTCTTTATATTCACATTCATAGCATTTCTTTAACTTTAATTTGAAGACATATTTCAAAGTGATGAAAAACACGAAAAGTATATATTTATTTTTTAATAATTAAAACTATAAAATATTTTAATTAAATTAATTATAAATATATATTACTTGTAAAAACTTTAAACATAAGCTCATTAAAAATTTTTAATTTTTATGTATGTTCTAATGTATATTATTAATAATTTATTTATATAAATATTTAGAAGTTTGAAATACCACCTCAAGTTAAATTCTTAAACAAAAAAAGTATTGAAAAAATTATGATTTGCTATTTAATTTTTTTATGATTTTGAAAAAGAATTTAACACTTATATATAAATTTACACTAACGATTAATTATAATATTTCGTTTACATAATTTTTTTAAAGTATTAATTAATAAAATTAAAAAACTTAAAATATAATATATATATATATATATATATATATGTAAAGAATTATGATTAACAAACTTTTTAGTATATAAATGTTTTCTCTTTGAAAAAAAGCAAAACAGGTTTGTTATCATTCCTTTCTTTATCACTATTTGTTTAATCCTTAATTAAAAATTCATAAAGCAAAGCAGGTTTGTTATCCTTCTTTTTTCTTTATAACTTTAGTTTTCTTTCATCACTCTTTTCCTAATCCTTCCCATTCACTGTAATGGATATGAACACGCATCTGGTTTAAAGGTTTGGTGTATAAAAGGGGTCATTAATTTGCATAGGGAACATATACATCAGCAAACTATCACTTCTTATATATATACACATCAATCAAATTTCTCTTTTCATTTTCAACCTTATATAATTAACTGCCATCCAATCATAATGATCGAGGAACAACAACAAATTCCTGACCAACTGTCCACATTACAAGGTAATTAATGGCATGGGAGCAGCAGTAATACCCTATTATATATGTAGTTCACTATCAAAACCATAAAGTAAAACAAATGGTTTGCACAAATGTTACATAGCTAATGTACCGAGTTTATATGTTTGAAATATTACATAGCTAATATATATACTAATTATATATGTTGAATCTTTCTGAAAATTAACTTCCTCTGATGGTGATTCTCTTCTCTGAGTAGTTGCATACAAAGGCATTCTGAGGCCCAAATTTGTATCATTCTAAGGTAATGGCTTTTTAAAGGATACTAATGCATACATTCTTGTGAGTGTAGGCGGTGTAGCCTCGTTTAGCTTATGGAAAGCGTTAATAAATGGTACAAAAATTATTTCTTTAAAACATCACGAACTCGTATTTTCAATAAATAAAAAATCATATTATATTCTTTTTAGTCTATAATAATTTTAAATGATAATAATCAATTTGTGCAAACTTTTTGTTCTAGCTGTAATTTGCTCTCATATTCTCATTTATGTATGAATGTCATCTTTTGTCGAATAACTTTGTTAGTGGTATTATGCAGATGCATGTGGGTCTTATTCCTTTCTATATGAATACTTTTTATTTTCTCAAGATCATTTACTCAATCTAGAGAATAAAGAATATATCTCATAAGATATTTCACTACGTTTCTAGCTTGTCTACTGGCTTACAAAACTTATTATTAATTATTTGGTAAACAAACTTTTTTTAAGTAGTTTTTAAGGTTTTTAAAATGTTGAGAAAATATTTTCTAAAATTTTAATTTTTAATTTTTTATATTTATTCATTTATTATCCTTAAATACTTACTAATTTCCTTTTTAATTTTTTATTTAATGTAAAAATTTATTATTTTTTATTTTTTTTATTTTCAATTTATAATTATTTCAACAAATAATTTTATCAAACATTTATACTTTAACTTTTCAATTAATTATTACCCAAATCTCATTTAACACTTTTTTTACACATTACTTTTTTATTATTCAAGATACATGTGGGTCTTATTCTTTTTTAGTGGATCTCTTTAGAAATTAGCAAATTAAATTTTGTACTTTTAATTTGTAACAAAAAGTAAAACATGTCTATAATGTTCAAATTAAAAATAAATTTCAACTACCGTTATTTTATTTAATAATGTCATCTTTAATTTTTTCCATTTAATTAAGATTTTAATTTTAATCTTTTCATTCTTAATATCAAGTTTTAATGAAAGGATAATTTAAAAGGAGAGTTTATTATTTTAATTAAAATTAAAAAATATTTACTAAATTTTTAGATAATATATGAATTTTTATATATTTTAGATTAGAAGAAATATTATATTATATAAACATGTTAGATTTAATTTTTATAAAACTTATTCCACCTATTTTTTCTTTTGTATTATATTTTGAGTACCAATGAATTTAATTTTTATAGATTATTTTTACTAATTTTACATATTTTTTTTATTGGTTATTAATCTATATAAAGAGAAAATAGACCAATATAATAATTTTAATATGAACTGGGCCTTTAATTAGATTAATGGAGCAAGTAAAACTTTTAAATAAGTTAGACTAAGCCAAACATTAAAGCCTATGACAAATCAAGTTAAGTTTGATCCTTTTTTAAACAAATGGTGTTACATATTTTCATCCTTATTTGAGACCATTTATGTTAGTAATTGAGTAGTGATAACTACACTTATTTTCTTAATGTTATTGATAAATATATATCATAGTATAATTACGAAAAATTCTCAAAAATCTATGATTTCCAATGAATTTTTAAACTAATAAAACAGTGTGTTGAAGAAAGATTTTAGTAATTGTACGGTCTGAAGTTGGTCTCCATTTGAATGTGTTTGCAGAGTCTATAGGAAGAGAAGTGGAATCAGGAAGTGATGAATCCCTAGATATAGACATTAAAGAAATATTTAGTAGTGTAATAGAAGAAAAAGAAGAATCAGTAAGTAAAGAGGATGAGTTTCGGAGGTTGACAGTGGAAGGAAAATGGAAAGAGGTAATTGAGATGTGTGAAAAAGAAATAGAGCGATGCAAGATAAAGATCAACGAAAGAAGAGGCACTGCAGTCCACGTGGCAGTGAATGAAGGGAACAAAGAAGCTGTGAAGGGTCTTGTGAAGGCAATGGAGAAGCATGAAAAGATGAAGGCATTAACACTGAAGAATGAGAGAGGGGACACACCTTTGCACCTTGCAGCAACAAGGGGACTGAAGAGTATATGCGAGTGCCTCATAGGAAGAAACAAAGAAAGGAAACGTTTGATTATGATTCCAAACAACGATGGAGAAACACCAATCTTTCAGGCTGCACTCTCATACCAAAAACAAGTCTTTTGGTACCTTTGTTCCCTCCTGCCTTGTGAGCAACATGTTAACTATCTTAAATTTCTTATTAGGAACAATGGGGACAGTATCCTTCACTGTGCCATTCGGAGAGAATTTTTTGGTAAGATTTTAACTGCTTTCATTCTTTTTTATAATATATTATTCTTGGTTACTTCAATCTAAATGCACTGAATCCCTTAACACACCTTGAGCTAATGAGTTGTTTTCTTTCTTTGCTTTAATTTGCACATGCATAATAATATTCTTAGCATCTACTTTTTCTAGTTGGTTAAATTCATTGAATAAGATTTTGTAATTTTTCTCAAATGTTATTATATGTGTGTACTTGACGGTAGTTGATATAATTTTTGTTAATGCCCCAATCATCTTCTATTATTTATAGAGTAATTTGAGCTCATTTTTATTTAGAATGTGTGAAATCATGTTAAGACTATGACATTTTTTGAACAAATTTATTAGTCATATACCTTTTTTAGTGAAAAGAATATATTAAATTGACAGTAGTTTCTTAATTAAAAGCATCAAATTATACCATATAGGTCAAACCATATATGTATCTCACTTAATTTGTTGATCTTCACGACTGGCTGAATGTGTAGTGATTGAAAAATAAAGCAAACCATTATTTTTGCTTCCCAATCTTTTATAAATATAAAACTAGCTTTCACAATATTTGTCTCATATCTGCACTTTTTTCCCCTCATGTATAACTTTTTGTTTTTGACAGAATGTTTATCTTTGTTAAATGTACACAGATGTGGCCCTTTTAATAATGCATAGGTATCCTAAACTTTTTGACATTCAGAATGGAGAGGGATTCAGTCCTCTCAAACTTCTTGCCACCAGGCCCTCAGCCTTCAAAAGTGGTAGCAATCTGATATGGTGGAATAGAATCCTATACCATTGTAAGTCCACGAAATTCTTATACACTGTAGTTGGTAATACTATACATGGCGTGGTTATATGTGGCTCAACATCGGCATCTCTCATACTTAATTCTTTTTTAATGTATAATTCTTTTATCCCGACATTTTTATCATAATCCATCATAGTCCAGATGGTGTAAATAATGCACCGAAAAATATGGATGTCTAAAGAGAAATTTTCTTGAGTTTCGTTAGTTTTTTTGCTCTGGATTTCATTTTATAATTTTTTCTTTCATCTGGAATTTTTTTGTACACTCCATTTCGGAGATACTTTTTTATGCCAAATTAGTCATCTCAGATGGTATAAAATAAAATAGAACGCACGAAGAAAATATGGATGTGCAAAGAGAATTTTCCTTAAAATTTTCAAAGCCAAAAATGATTCAAAATTATTGTAGCTTATTCAGTTCAAATAGATGACAATATGCACACAAAAAACAAACCATATTGCTTAAGAAAAATGCTAATAAAACACTTTTAAACACACCATTTTAAATTAATAATAATGTATTAAAATTAATGATGCATGTCTTAGGAATTGTATTGTTGTACTTCTCTACTACTAGGTATGTAAGTATTAACCATGATTTCATTGAAAACAAAAAGACAAGTATCTAGAAAGAAAAAGAGAATTATTAGCAAAAAAGAGTGAATATTTAGTTGAATTAAATTATTTTGAATTATAAACATTAAAATGAAAGATTGTGTTGAATTATAATTTTTTAGCATTTTTTATTTCTTTTTATCTCATTATTTTATTTATTTTGAATATTAATAATTTTTATTATATTTAAACACTCATTGACATTCTTTTTATCATATAATATCCTCTATCATATTTATATTTCTTTTTTTTCTACTTATTTTTCTATCTATATGCCAAATATATAGCATAACATGAAGTGTACATGCATGCCTTATTTTCCATATGGTGGTTTATAATATTTTCTTCCTGAAGGTATATCTGTAAAAGCTCTAGACGTGGAAAAAGTAACGGAGTCGTACATGAACATGAACGTAGATATACAAAATCAGAACAAACCTTTTTCTGAAAGAAAAGAAGAACAAAACAAACCCTTATCTAACAAAACAAAAGATTATGAAGAACTGTTCCCAAAGAACCAAGACACATGTTATCTGTTCTATCATCTGTTTCAAGAACTATACCGATTGGTTAATGGAGGTATACGACTTCTTGGTAAGTGGCTGAAACAATTTATCTTTATACTCGATGAGATTACCATTTTTATTAAATTACACGTAATTTTACTTTTTTAAGAATATTATACTAATATTTAATAAATGTTTTAAAAAATTATCTTAACACTCTTTTTAAACCTTACACTAATAATTTTTTTCAAATATAAAAGCAATGATTGAAAAAATAAAAATATTTATATAATTACACTAAATTTTAAAAATATTATAATAATTAGCTCTTATACTTATTATTGATAGGGTGTGGTTGATGACCTTCTACACTTCAATAAATTTAGATGGAAGTCTTGGTTTCATCTAAATCTTATGGGAGTATCTTTTATTTTTTGTTTTTTTTTTTAAATTTGAACTAATCTTACAGCTTTGTGAAATGTGTTCAATTATGTATTTTTTTAATTTAATATACTATTTACATATTATATAGAGAGAGGACATATAAAAAAAATTACTTTGAAAAATGATAAGAATTAAAAATAATATTACTTTGAAAAATGAGAAGAATTAAAAATAATAGTAGAATTAAATTTAAGAAACTTATTTGCATTATTTATTAAAATAATAAGATAATTAGATTTAATAATAAATGTGAGATTAAAATTAATGGTGTTGATTGCACTCTTTGTTAATATTAATAAAATCATTTTGTTACTTCCAATAATCAATACAATAACATTGATAAAATTAATCTTACGATTATTATTAATTCTTCTCATTTTCTCATAGTAAACTTTTTTTCATCTCTCTTTTACATTATTTGATCGAGATAGAGATGGAGAATGTTGATGATAGAAAGTTAGCGATCAAGGTTAGTAAAATTAAATAAATAGAAGATGGAAGAATAAACTAAGTGTTTGTCAACAGTTTTATAAAATTGTTTTTACTATTTTAGTATTTAAAAACTAAAAAACTTGTTTGGGTAGTGTTTTCTGAAAACAGTTCTGGTTTTTTTTAGTTTTTAAAAACTAAACAAGAACAACTGAAAGTAGTTTTGTTTTTTAGTTTTCTATTTTTGTTTTGAAAACTCAAAATACAATTAGAATATGTTGTTTTTTGCTTTTCATTAATGAAAAATATGAACAAGTTTTTTAATTTTTACATCTTCAAAACAGTTTTCAAATAATACTTACCAAACAATTTTTTTTTCCAAAAATAATTTTTGAAAACTATTCTTGAAAACTTTTTTCAAAAACTAAAAAACAAAACCAAATTAATCAAACTCCAAGATTACAAAATATTTATTGTCGGTCCAGCAGAGTTGGGTGATTTTTATATGTAATTTTATTTAAATCTTACAATTAAATCAAACAAGTTTCATATTTATAATAAGAGTGAAATAAAAAAATTTAATAAAACATTTAATATGAGAGTATATTTACAAATAAAAGTGGAGTAAAAATATTTAATAAAGTTAATTTAATTTGTAAGTATATTTATAAAAAGATTTTATATACCCAGAAAAGTTATAATGTTTCTTTAGTATGAAAAAAGTTTCTATCCGATCAAATGCCCCTTAAAGAAAGAGTATATAGTTATACAAATTACATTTTGAAAATAGAATTTAATTTTATACATTATTATAATAAATACTTTATATTATTAACTAATAAAAAATTAGTTTAAATTGTTTTTAAAATAAATATTTTAAAAATAAAAAAAATTATGCGTTAAAAATACCACTTTTATTATATATGATAATATGTAATTAAAAGAGATTGTAATTTAAATTAAATTCTTATAAGTTAGCGCATAATCGAATTTATAAGTTTAATTGTTCATATTTTAATATGTGTACGTTCGTGGGGTATACTTTCTTCCATATTCATAGGAACTATATTTATTTATTTTATACACCAAAAATTCTTATTTGATGGTTTAAGCCTATATAAGAAGAGAAAAAGTTTCAAAATTTTCTGCTGGTATTACTTGATAAAGTCATTATTTACTATTTATAAATAACTTTTAAATTATTAATAAATAAAGTCGATAAGTAGAGTTGTCATTGAATATTAAAAAAAAATTATAAGTATTAACCTGCTGTAAGAAACCTATTTGAAATATCATTGTTTTTTTTTTTTTTAACTTGCTAATTACAGTATTAGGATACAAGAAAGAGAAGGAAAAAGATCCAGAGAAACATGAAAAATCACCAATGGCAGCAGATCCAAGTCATGTGGTTGTTCCACCAAATTATGTTACATGTCTTCAGTTTGTGAAGCTTGCATACATATATACTCTTGGCCTTTCCGGAGTAGGTATGGATATCCATTTCTCTCCTTTAAGTTGATATCTTGTCCTATGTTACTACAAAACAATATATGTTAATTCGTTACTATTAGTCCATTAGACATTGGATGTCTCCTGTCAATTAAAAAATATACATTCGATGTCTACATTATGAATATATTAATGTATCATATATATTATTAAATTATTCTGTATTTTCTTTAAATATATATATATATATATATATATATATCATGGTACACCACATTGTTATCAATGTAAATCCGGCGTTTAAAAGTTTAATTTTTGGTTAACAATCTATATTCATATATAGAAGCTTAATGAAATAACATTTTTCCTTTAGAATATAGCTTCTTTTTTTTTTTTTTGCAATGTTTGCTAGCCATTGTTAGTTGATTTAAAATTTAGCCTTCCACAGATTCAGATTTGAAAATGCCGATTACTATATTTTCATGCATGTTTTCTTTTTAATTTTTATTTTTTTTCTTTATTAAGGAGTTCAAAACATTAGGAAGATGAAGCAAACGCACAAATGGAGTGATCAGCTCTTGAGTGAATTTATGAAAAACCCCTATCAGGCATATACGGGAAGTGGAGGCCCACCACCATTGAATGAGCATGTTGAAACAGATTTCATATCAGCTTACGAGAAACGTACGGTTATAATCATTTACAGTTATTTTGGGCAATCTATTATTAAATAGTGATACAAGAAAATAAAAATAATTAAAAAGTAAAATGGGAATAACATTTTCTTACATGTGCTTGAAATGTTCAATTCATTTAATCTTTTAAGGCTTTTCATCTTATTCTATTTATAGGAAATTTTTAGTCAAACAAACTTCAGTCTTGATATTTATGATTGAAAACATACTTTATATTTATCTCATAATAACTTGTTGGAAAATTTTAAAATGCAACTTGCAGAAAGCATTGATAAAGAGGAGGCTTTGGATATTGACAGAGAGGAGACAGTGATTTTGGTAGCAGCAAAAAATGGCATAGTTGAAATGGTGAATGAGCTTATATCTAAAATACCAAGTGCCATATACGAAACTAACTCCAAGATGAAAAATGTGTTGCATCTAGCAGTGGAGAATAGGCAAACCCTTGTTGTGGAGGCATTAAGATATCGGTTTGGAGAGGAGAAAACAAAGTTAGTCTGGGATAACCTAATTCTAGAAGTGGATGACAAAGAGAACACTTTGTTACACCTAGCAGCAGCACCAACCAATAAGGGTTGGATGATATCTGGTGCTGCCCCGCAAATGATGTCGCATATCAAATGGTTTCAGGTAAATACATTTGTGATATCAGCAACTCCAACTTAACCTTATTTAACTCTAGCTCAAACTCTTTAACTAGCTTAGTATTTAAGATGAAAATACACGAATGGTTTTCACAATTTGATTCTACCATGGAGCAGTACATAAAAGATCTAGTGCCAGAGCATTTCACAATTAGAACAAATAAAAAGGAGCAAATTGCAGGGGAAATCTTCAAAGAATCACATAAAGAACTCGTCAAAGAAGCTAGTGAGTGGCTCAAGGACACATCAGAATCTTGCTCAGTTGTGGCAGCTCTCCTTGCTGCTGTTTCATTTGCCACATCTACCACTGTCCCTGGTGGTTTTGACAGTGGTACAGGTAAACCTCCATTAGAAGGAAGGGATGCATTCCAGTCATTTGCATTGTGTTCATTGATTGGCCTATGCTTCTCCGTCACTGCCCTTATAATGTTCCTGTCTATACTCACTTCTCGAAAAGAAATCAAGGATTTTCGAATAAATTTGCCACTTAAACTGCTTTTGGGCTTGAGTTCTCTTTTCATATCTATTGTTGCATTGTTTGGAACTTTTTGCTCGGCCCATTTCTTTGTGATCGACGACAAATTGAAGCAGATGTTAATCCTCATTTATACACTAACTTGCTTGCCTGTGACTTTCTACGCAGTAGCACAATTTCCACTATATATTGATCTTATAAGAGCCATTACAACAAAAGTACCACAGACAAGCAACAGAGGGGTTGATTTATAGGTTGCTTCTTTTACTTGTATTATGAGTATAATGAGCTGAAAATATGTTGATTATTCAAGTAACAATAATGGATTTTGTACCCCTATATTTGGAGCATTGAATGTTGTTAATTTAAGAGTTTACGTGATAGTGAGTTAGCCAATTGTTTTTTTACTACTAGATTATTTGTGCATGATCATCATGGTGTTATTTTTTTCTTTCTTCCAATTCCATTGATAAGTAGCCACCATAAAAATGTTTATGTGAAAAGTACTCATATATGAACACCACAAATCCATTTTTGCCTTTCAAAAAAAAAAAAAAAAACCTCGCAATTCTAATATCAAACACTTCGTTAACATATAATTTTTTATTTAATTTCCCTTTTCACCCCACAATATTTTTTAAAATATTCAATTTTATCCTACTATTATTTTCAAATCTAATTTTATTTCACAATTCTTTAAATAGTTTCAATATCATTCTATTATTTTTATATCCAACTTTGTCTCTCAAATTTACAACATTGCCAATTTCTACCATTAGTAACAATTTTATTTATCTAAAAAAAAAATTATTGTTAAAAAATTATTGTGAGATAATATTAAAGCTATTGTAGACATTAATAAGGTTCCTTAGCTTCAATTTGAGAAAAGCGGTGACATTAAAGTTTTTCTTATTTTTATTAAGACACATTAAAGTTATTTAAAAATTAATGGGATAAAAAAGGAAACTAAGTTTTTTTTTTTCTCTTCCTATCGTATCACGTCACCAATTATATCTATAAGTTTTCCCCTTTCTCATTAGGTATTAAATATTATTCCGAGTTAATGATTAGTTTCCTTTAGGTTAAGACAAAAGCAGCCATGTCAAAAAAACTGTGTTATGCCTTCTTTAAGGTGTTCATCATGCTAGACTTCAAAGTTGTTTCTATTCTAACGTGGAATTTTGGAAGCACGTTAACCTTAATGGAAAAAATATGTCTGAATTCTTTAGAAGATTATATCAGAGCACAGAAAAATAAGAAACGGAGAATATATATATATATATATATATATATATATATATATATATATATATATATATATATATATATATATATATATATAAGTGAAAAGATTGTGCCATTTTATAAAGACTAAAGCAAAAAATGAATTAAAAATGCTTTGTTGAGCAAATTACCCAGTTCTGTTATGCTATGTACCAACATTTGGTGCCCGGAATGACACTGATGGGCCATGGGAGTATCTCCATTGATCACAGACTGAGCACTTCTCCAACTTCACATTATTTTCTAACGTACAGAATTTACAAGACCAAGTGTTGTATTTGGTACTAACATCTTTTGGCTGTTGAGTGCCACACAACTCACATATGGGAGCCAATCTCTGCGATGGTACAACATTCTTATGCATTAGAAAAGTCATTATCTTATAAGACCATAGGTAGGTAGTGTCAATTATATGCTTTAGTAGAATGAATGAAAATAATTAATCACATACTTTGTAACTAAGAAAATGCTGCAATGAATGAATGCAATATATTTGGATACTTACTTTATTCAACAGAGTGCACATGGTACACTCCCACATTCCACCTTTTTCAGAATGAAGTGTTCCATTATCAGCATATAGAGGCCCAGACAAACATGATAAATTTGCCGAACTAGATCCTGCCTGAGAATTTGATTGAGAATGTGAAATGCTTCCAGATCCACAACATCTTCGTTTAGATCCAGTTTGATGCTCCGTGACAGATCTAACTTTCAGTGTATCCATAGTCAAATCTACAACTTCCAAAGAACTAGATGATGAATTAACAGTTAAAGTTGAATCAGTATCTTGACTTCTTTTTCGAGATAACAAATTCGAATGTAGAGTAGAATTCTCTGTTACTCTTGAACTTCCCACATTTCCCCCCTTATTAGGCACAATGTTCTCCGCAACTTCATAGTCAACATCTTCATTATCCAAATGTTCAGAAGATTGAGAACCACACCATAAGTCATCCTGTAATCTTCGTTCTGCAGCCATTGCAGCAGCTTGTACTGGACTAAAGGCCTTCATTATAGCACTATCACCACCTAAACGTTTTGGTCCAGATGGAAGAAGAGATCTCAATTGTGCTCTCTTTTCTGCAGCTTCCAGTGCAGTTTTACGGAGGGATGAAATTGGAGGTTGCCGGGAATAACCACCTAAACGCCTTCCTGGGAGATCAAACCCCTCTCCAGCACCAGTTATTCCCTTAGTCATCAACTCTTCACATTCCTGTCAATGATTAACAACATGAATACATAAAGGACAAATAATCAAAGGCAAAATCCATAATTTTTATAACTTCAAAAGAATAGAAACATAATTTTCTTCTTTAAAATCTGCACTATAAACAAATATTTAGAACAATCATAAGTATCATAAAACAACATTTCAAGTTTCAACTTTTCAACTATTTAAACAATTATCTACAGTAAAATATTTTTATTGAAAGTAACATCTATTCATCAAAAGAGAATGTTACATGGAGAGGATTTTGTAAAGGTTTGCCTTGCGAGCAACCTGCAGTTTCTAGCATTGCCAACTGATAAGGATAAGTTTTTCAGGAAAATAAAGTTCTGTCTTCCTTTTATTATATTCTTATTTATTTATTCATTTTTATTATCTTTGTTATTTTGATGGGATTAGCAAATAAAAGTACTCAAAAACTAATATATCTTCTAATCAATTACAACTGACAATCTATGAATTTCGGTATGGTACATGTAGATCTCAACAATCTGATCCTTAAAATATAGGAACCATGGCAAGGAAATTCGTGTGCTAATGTCATTCTGTGTAGCAAGAAAGTGAAAAACTTGAGGACTAAACCAGAAAACTATTAGCAGAAAAAGTACAATTGAAAGCAAATATGACAAATAAAGCCCTCATAAAATCCAGAAGGTATTTGTCCAATGTGCAAAAAGAGTGCATTTCAAAAGGCAGGAAATCTAAAGATCAGTTTGCAATTTGCATAGATTATAACATCAGAGGAACAAGAACCTTTCTGAGCTCATCCCAGAGCTTGTAGAAGTTAGCATTATGAGGGCCATGGGCATTATGGCAAAGCTCATGAAGCATAGTGTCCAGAACTTGATCAAACGGGTAAAATTCCAAGTCCCTATTCGGTCTCCTTAACCGCAGCTTCACATGTATACCACCTCCCACGTTCAACCCTAGAAGACGCGGATTGCTCGGGCTACAATCATGCCAACTAGTTCTTTAGCCATTCCCCAAAAATTCAAAAGGCAACACAAATTTAAACAAGCCAATATCAAAATTCACTCTCCAAATGAAAAAGCAATTTTACTGTGTTTAACACCATAAGTACAATTCAAAGTTCAAACTATTCTAAGTTCCAATTAGCAAAAATCAAAACCATACAAAAAAAAAAAAAAAAAAGTTCCGACCCTGCCTATGAACAATTAAAACCCTTCGATAAAATCAACAACTGCACAAATTGAAACATTCCAATCACATAAGTTGTTTATTTAGTACTAACATATATTTAGTGATTAAAAACATGGTTTTTGGTCTCTACTCATCCAAAAGTTGGTTGGTTCATTTACCCATTAACGAAAACATTACAAGCAGGTGAATTTATACATATTTTTAAAGATAAGTAAAGCTCTTGGGCCGAATATTTGAATAAATAAAAGAGAAAAGTGGATGACGTTGCATAAACAAGGAAGTTTGAAATACCAAAATTCAGAGAGAACTTTGACCCTCCATTTGTGTTTGCGCATGATGGGTTGAACCTGTTTGGCGATCTTTTCCAACATCTTCGTGGCTTCTTCTGCCGCGGGTTTTCTCTTAAGAGCTTTGATTTCCCATACCTTGTTGAGGTCGCCAGCGTTCATTTTCAAAACCCTCAAATCCCAAACACTGCAAAACTATGTTAATTGTGAGAGATGAAAGGGTACTGACGATGAGGAGAAGAAGAATTTGAAAATGACAATGATGGATCATTGTGGATCCATGAGAATAGATGGTATATATATCGACCGAGAGAGGGGAGTTAAAACGACTTCGTATTAGGTTGCGTTTTGAGGCTGGGCGGGATTTTGAATCTACCACACGTGTGGCTAAAATAATGATTTTAAAGCAGAAAATAAAATATAATTAGATACTATACTAATGTGTAATTGGTTTAATTTATTTTAGATAAATAATTATTTATTTTTCCAATGCCATGAAAAAATACAAGTAAATATTTTTCATAAAAAAATTAAACACGTGTTAAACCATTTACTTGCAGCTTATAGAAAAAACCATTTTTACTTGTATTTTTAAGGAAAAGCTATTTTCATAAATATATTTTAAAATTTTAAGTATATTTATATAGAATTTTTATTCGTAAAAATAAAAAGAAAAAAAAAGAAAATCAATTTTGTAGTTTTCAAATAAGTTAGAAAAAATACTTATAAAAAAACTGTGGAAAGAGTAATCCTTTAGATTAAAACACCTAGAAGAACTGCAAATTCCACTCAATTAGTTATTAGTCTCTAGATATTCTCTTCTACATCTATAAAAAAAGTGAGATTTTTATTAGATCCTGAAGCCAATTCGTGTTCATGTTAGATACGTTGTAGGTTTCGGTTTTTAAAATTATAAAAATTAAACCATTCAAGTTAAATCAGTTTTTGTGTTTTGTTGAATTTTAAACTCTCCAAAATATCTTCATAACCGTTTAATAAAAAAAAGAATGTAAGGCACTTGTAGCATATTTTAAGTACAAAAGTTAAGAAAACATGTGAAAGCTCTAATGCAAGGTAATTGTTTTAAAAAAAAAAATAAAAAAATAAATGTGGACCTCTTTTCGCTTTAACATCTCCCCTCGGATTACACCTCATATTGTCAATTTGTCATGTTGTGTTCCGTGACAAATGGGTGAGTAATAGTCAAATAAACCGCAGAAAAGAAGTATGTTTGGTTAAATAATTTTTTGCATGTTTAATTTTACATTAAAATTGATTTTTGGATAACTTTGAGATTAAATGAAAATTTTTACGTTAAATTTTCTTGTTAACTTATGGTAAAAAAGAAAATTCACACTTAAACTATATCATTTTAGATTAATTTTAACTAAAATTAATTTTATCAAAAATCGATTTTCTTAACACTTACCTAGAGCACAAAATAAAAAAAAAATGTGAACATCTTTTAAAATATAAAAATATTCCGATATAATTACTGTAAGGATCATTTAGCAAACAGAAAATTTCCCTCATTATATTTAATTAATTTTTAATCTCAACCATTTATTTAAAAAACATGAGACTCACTCCCTGTGCATATAAAGACACCTATAAAAAACTGTGATGCTAACTGTAAAGTTACAACGAAAAAACCTACATATAAATAGTAAAAAAATTAAAAAATTTGAAGACTAATAGTATTTCAGTCTTAAAAAATTAAATAAAAAAAAATGAATATCAGGTAAACACTGCCAACACATTATTTCACTGTTGACTGAACAATCATCTAATGTTATTAGCAGAGAAAGCACCAATTCGAAGATCTAAACATATTCCAAGAACATAGCTGTTACCACTTTAATTTTTTGAAAACAAAATGATGTTTCACTCTTTTTTTTTTATCCTCTATAAGTTTATTTACTCTACCACTGTAATTAATCACCATTCTTAAGCATGACACAGCAACAGACTACACTACAGATTCAGTTACATGATGCTTCAGGGTGAACCGTTAAGTTGCAGAAATTCAACACCAGAGAAATTATCCAAGCGCACCCGTTCGTCATAACCCAGGTTAAATTAAACTAATAAACTATTGTTGTTTCTTATAGTGAAGGCAATCGAAATTCCAACTGAAATCACCTACCAAATCTATTACCCAAGCAACAAAATTACAAATAAGATAGTAAGCACACTACATCGTCGAAGGCATGTTCTAAGTGCTATATTAAATCTGTGTGACTGACAAATTAGTAAGTATTTTAGCTGCCTTTTGCCAATGAGATCAAGTTTCATGGAATAAACCAGGTCCTATTCAAGTTTCATTCCCCTGGGTATCAGAGGAGTACTCAACTGTCACAGAAAGTGCTCCTTGTTAGGACCATTATCCTTGTCATCTTTCAGTCTCATAATCAAGCTTCCTGCTTAAGTTCGGTAAAATAGGTCTTACTGTTCCTGCTGAACTATTTAAGTTGTTGGAACACTAGCCAATACTATTTTTTAACCTCAAAACTCACCGGTCTCAGGCTGCGGTATATCCCAGTTGGCAACCCATTCAACTGTTAAAGGAGGTATATTTACCATATGCCCAAATATCTGTGGGGGCAAATGGTTTTAACATACCTTGAATGTTTCAATGAAAATATGTAATTTGTAATTGGTCAATACTCAATCAGATAATAAATTAATAAGCACTCAAAACCCCTGAAGCCCTGTTGATTTCAAATTCATCATATTGGCAAAAGGCAGCTAAAAAACTTGCCAATTTCCCACAGATATGATATAGCACCGGATAACAATTTAACACAAAAATGCATCTTACTACAATTTCTTGCTTATTACCCTTGCAAAACATGGTAGGTTCCAGGGATTGAAATAAAACTGCATAATCCTGGTTGGTAATAAGCCACATTCAAATGAAATAACTAGTAGATACATGTAGATGTTTAAGTATTACAATTTATGAATCATAAAAAATGTCCACAAGAATGAAGATTGATGTCATTTTTTTAGTGCATTCATTTTATCCCTCAAGTAGTAGAGTTTGGCCCTTCTCACTTTCTTCCTGTCAAGCACCTTTATCTCCTTTATGTTAGGTGAATACCTATCACACATAACCCAAACAGCTATTAACCATTATATAATAGACTATAAGCACAATCAACAGAAAATTATAAACAGGTATTAACCATTATGTAATATCATTTTTATCTTTTTGCCCAGTGACGCAAATTAATTACACCCTCCTCAAATGCCAATAAATGGAAAAAAAAAAAAAACAAATGTTGTTCAATGGTTCAAATAGCATGTTTAAAATCAGATCTACTTAAACTATGAGTAGGTAATACTTACAGAGGGAATAGAGATTCAACCCCAACCCCAGCCACATGCCTCCTGATTCTGAATGTAGTATTGAGTCCAGCATTACGCCTTGCAATGACAATGCCTTTTACAATAGAGACACGCCTCTTATTCTCAGGTACTTCCTGTTATAGATCAAATGTAACATTAAACTAAAGGCCATACTATTATCACAAACAAAAAACCAAGCAAAGAAAAAATACGAATGAAAAATAAAAATCTTCCGTACCACTTTGAGTTGCACAATATAACCAGGCTTTATGTCAGGTATCTCTCTCTGCCCTCTCACATCTTCTACGGCTTCCTTGTCTAAAATCTAAAGGATATAAATACCAACCATTTTTACAAATGACAAAAAATGCATGCATGTTCTGATTAAAAACAATTCAGAGAAGTCACATGCCTGCATAATGTGCCTGGCAGTTTTATCTAATCTCTTAAATTTGATGCGAGGAGGAACATCAGGCTCTGGCATGGAACTATCTCGAGAAGAAGAATCAATAGAAGTTGCCTCCGTTGACATAAACTTGCTAGCAAAAGGTGGTAAGAGCCCCCCAGATTGCTGAAATGAACCCAGTCTAGAACTTCTCATTACTGAAGCTAAACCCTTACCAAACTCAAATCTCGATAGTGCCTCAGTTAGATGGAATTTCGTAATCTACAAAAGAAATCATGACAAAAACAAGCACCCATAAGAGACTATATATCCCACTATCAATTTGCATCAAAGTCTATTTAGGAAACTCTGAAAAACAGAATCATGAAACAAAATACCACCTGAAGTGCTCTAAATACTAATTTCATCTCCAATTCCTTTATTCATTTCACTCAATCATGCGTAATTAACAAGAATGAAATAAGTATGAAACAGAAGCATGAACAAAAGAACACCTGAAGAGCTCTAAATACTAATGTCATCTCTAATTCCTTTATTCATTCCATTCAATCATGCATAAATAACAAGAATGAAATCGGTAAACAGAGCAGATCACAACTGTATTAAATATCATTATCTGTAAATTAGCAAACTTCCAATCACAATTCAGGATTACATGACATCAATTGACATACTATAGCATTATGTTATATCATATAGTCATTACAAAACTATAACGAGGACTATGCTATTCAAACACAATAAAATTCAGATACTTTCTCATGCTCTTCACCCCAAACAAGCCTTATACAATATGTAATGCCATTTTAAAAAAATTAAAAAATGATTTTATTTGTTACTTTATTTAGAAGCAGCACAACATTAAAACCAAACGCGAAACGGCGTACAGAAATGAATGAAACACAGCAATGCTTACGGCGATCGGAGAAACGCGAGAGGAAAAGTGTGGAACGGAGAACGGCCGGGAAGAGGTTGGAGCTTGAAGCTCCAGGGGAGATCGACGGAAAAACGATCGGAAGAGCGATGTTGAGAGCCTTCGAGAAGCCATAACCGGAGACGCAGAGAGAAGGGAAAAGCCCTGCTTAGGGTTTATGGCATTGGCTTGCCATTGAGCACGTGCACTGCACTGTGCTATTTTTTGGGTTGGTTAAGTCATGGGTTGGGAAACGAATCTGGGTCCCAACCAGAACCAAAAAACTATGGGAATTTTTTCCTACATTCTTATAATTTCTTTCTGCACCACATATAACACCTCTAGAAAGTTCAAAAAGGAGAAATTTTAGAGGTGGAGAAAGGAATTTTGTCAAATATGATGATAAAATAAAAAATTAGTATTTTGAAAAAGTTTTATAAAATTATTTTTAGTATTTAAAAACTAAAAAATTTTCTTAGTTAATATTTTCTTAATTCTAAGATCTGAGGATTAGGAATTATGATTGCTATTCAACTCGCACAAATTGTCTGTTATATAAAAATTTTGCATGTAGATAAAATTATAATTTATTACCTAACGATGTTTTACATTTCAGAATTTTACTATATTTCAATTTCTTTATTTGAAATTTTATTCTACGTCAAACAAATCTTCCTTTCAAATTGCATGCCTAAGGAGTTTGGGAGAATTAAGAGAATGGGGGAAAAAAAACGAGGGGAGGGTTTGAGGAGTGTAAATGAAGAAAAAAAAGTAATTCTTTTCATTTAATTTGAAAGTTATCCATTGTATATCACCATTGCCTATTTAAGTAGTCATGGACTTAAACATTTGCTACAATTTATTTAAAATAGGACCTTTATTCTTATTTTGTTTCTTTTCTTCCCTAATAGATCTAAATCAATATAATTGAGAAGTTTATTATAGATTTTTTTAAAACTTATCAAATATTATAACCAAACGAAAATTTTAATATCCTTTTTCTTTCTTTCTTTTTTTTCCCTAACCACCTCCATTGACAAATGATAATTCCCAATTCTTTTTTATATTTTTTCATATTTGTCACAACCAAACAAAAGATCCCAACATCTTTCTCTTTTAATTACTTTCTTGTCATGACCACCATCATTAACAAATAACATTTTCCAAATTCCTCCTTATCATTTCATACTTATTGCAACCACCTCATAATAGTTCTAGACATGAATGAAGAAAAGAAGTTGATACAAAATTTTCACAATTTTTTATGCAAATTAGGTTAGGAAAAGTTATAGCAAATGAAGGAGCAAATGTTTCTTCAAATAACAAAAAGGGCACATGAGTTTTTTTTTCAATTAAAAAGGGTCAACTTTTCATTAATTCATGGCTTAATGCCACTTGAAATCTAGAAAGATTCATATCAATAGTGTCATTGTGGCTACAAGCAAAAGCCTTTATAAAATTTTTGTTAATCGTATTATCATGCTTGTAGAAATGAAAAAAACATAAGATTTTTTTTTGAGAAAAAAGAAAACATAAGATTGTTACATGGTAACTAAAATGTAAGTACATGTTAAACAAAGAATTAACTCAATCTAAATTATCATCAAAAGGAAAACTAATATGCAGTAGTAAATTAAGGTTTTCATGTCACTTTTGTTGATGCAGTCACCACTTCATCATGTGACCATCATTTATTGAATCAATTCAAACTTTAAATTCAATTGATAACATGAAAATAAGCACAAGGCAATGAGAAATTATTTCTAATAATAACATGACAACAAACATAGAACAATGAAAAATAACTGTAAAATAAGTATTTCTAACGTTTTTCACTTTGTCAGTAGATGTCCTCTTTTGTCTTTACTCAATCCCAACCTTTATTCTTTTCAAAGCCCTTTTTGTTTTTAAAATCGATGATCAAGAAGTAGATTCTCGTGTAAATATTTGTTTATCCATAGTATCATTGCCAACTTTCAAAGATTGATTAGTAGTTATACATCGCCTTAAGCCTTCTTCTAGTGCATGACATGCAAAACTATAACTCTCATTACTTAGCGATCATTCCTACAAAAATTCAATGGCTCTTTGATATCCTTGGTTCATCTTGTCAATATGTAGCATGATGGAACAAAACACACACACACACACAATAAATTGGAGTGCCATTAATGAATGTTTACAAAATATCCATTGTACTCAAACAAGCAACATAAACAAGAAATTTCTTCTTTACATGCATCCCACTCTACCACATCAACAAATTCTTCCTTTCTCTAAAAGTGTAAGATTATGAAAGTGGTAAATGACTTTTTTTCATTTTTTCTCATAAGATGACATGTAGATAATCCCAAAATTTTAACTTAGAATTTCTTGAACACTTAATGTGTGTAAATCAAAGACATTTGCTTCCCAAGGTGACTTTGTGCATTTTCTCTATCTTTCAAAACAACTTTATACTTTTCAAACAAATTCTTTTAATGAACTTTTCTAGTTTACATATTTGTCAAAAAAAGAGTTTATGCTCTCTAATCTTTGAGTTATTAACAAACTATAAAAAAAAGTATCCTTCATGTAAATAAGAACTCAATGTTCACATTCTTCATATAAAGTTTAATCCATTCATCCTATAGCAATTAAAAACTTTTGAACCATTTCTTGCCATTTAACTTCAAATTGTAGGTTTGACAAGATTTATAAATGCACGAGTTGAGAAATCTCACGAAATCTTCATGCTTTCTAACCACATGACTAAGCTTCTCACGTACCTTTCTAGGTATATGCTAAAGGCAAAAACATCGTTATGTATTTGGGAATAACTCTCTAATAGTTACTTTCATTACTTTGTCTTGATCAATTATTAATATATTTGGAAGTTTGACACTCATTGCTCTAAATTCATGTTCTCATCAACTATGTAAAAGTAATTAATGTCTCATATGCTAATACTGCACAACCAAGTAACCTTGATTGAAAGTGATTGTTCACGCCTACGAAAGGAGCAAATATCATTTTATACCTATTTTTGTGATATATGTTGTATCAAATAAGATCACACCTCCAAACTCTTGATAATCATTTTTACCTTTTGTATATCCACCCAAAATACATTTTTATCATGATATTCATCATCCAAATAAATAGCATACAAAAATCTTAGACTTCCTTCTTGCATGAGCGGCAAGAATAGCTTAGACAAATATATAAAATAGACAAACGTTTTCCTATAACTCAAAATTCATTCTTATATAAGGTTCCTCACTATTATTACTGTTTGAATCATTGACAACAAAATCATATGTGGTTATTTCATTGACCACATTTTCTCCATTCCCATCAAAAGATTCCATTCATTTGCAAGGTTATTGATTAGTCTCCAAATCCTTGATACATGAATTAGTATTGATAGAGTCTCTTCTACTCCCATCAACCATTTTCATTAATAAATTTTTTATATTTCAAACAAAGAAGAAAAATTCATAAAATAAAAATGTGAATTAAAAACCTAACTTTATCAAAGAGAGAGAATGAGTGAGACAACAATGCATGGACATAATAAAGGGAATAAATGGTGGATGATAAAAAAGAAGAGAGGAGCATGCTAATGGGTGAGACAACAATGCAAGAAAGTAACGAGGAATAGATGAGTCAAAAATAGATATGCGTGCATGACTCTTGAAAATATTGTATATTAAATGGAAAAAAACAAAGACGTAAAAGTTACTCGTAAAAAGTGTTTCTCAATATTGGGTTGAAAAAAGGAAATTGGGTCGCAAAAAACTGAGTGGTGTGACCCAATAAATGAGAATCCAAATTAGGGAATGTGTAAAAAAGTGTGATTATAGCATTTCTCTAACCTAAATATGCATTTTGATGCCCTGAAAACTAAGTGTATTCTGTACCGAGATTGTGATTGTGGTGAAAACCTGTTTAGCATTAGATACCCCCACAAAGCAAATGAGTGTAGAAACTCGAAAATATATCTTTCATCAATAGACACATGATGAACTAACAAATAGTTAAAGAAAAAAGATTAAAAAACATAACAGAGCATTTAACTTTCTTAGTTAAGGGTATTTTCGCTTCTTGCATTAGGTTTTTTTTTTTTTTTCTTTTGGTGAATTGCATTAGGTATGTTATATTGCTCGAGAACAAAGTTTCAAATCCTTCACCCATCTAGGCATGCTAACTGCCAAATCATTCACATGCTCCGACAGCTATTGCAAGATTCGAATAAGAGTAAAATCTGCGAATTAACTATTGCAATATTATCATTTCAAGAGTCCAAATCATGCAGTCACTTAGAAGAAACATAGGTGGCACATAATGTCAAGGTAGGACTTCCAAACGTAACAGAAAAGTATGCTGTCATTCAGCGATAATGATAATATACTGTATAAAAGTAGAAGCAGTATTAAATATTTACCTCTTCATTACTATTTTCAAATTCTAGTAACCGTTACTGCCACATTAAAAAGATAGAATACTTTCAATATGGAGCACACTTTGAAGTGTTTTTCTCTTCTTTTGTTTTTCTTTTGACAATGTCTATCTACTTTATTTAAAACCATCATGTACCAAAATGCACAGCCTTGAACTATTGATTTTATAAAACAAATCCACATGTCTATCTTCCTGTAATAATTAAATCAATTCACACGCCAACAACAAAAATCTAGCTTTTTCCCCACAAGGTGGGATAGGCATAAACTACATGAATTAGACAGCACCATAACTTCTATTATGATCTATAAATCCATTTTTATATCTTTGAGGCAGATTTCTACCACCTTTTCCACCATGAGAACTACCACAACTTTTTCTAAAATCTACTAATTATGAAATCATGAATATAGACAATTAAAGGATAGAAATCAATTCTTGGAACTAAGCTTTGATTATGCCTCCTACTTCTGAACGTCCTTAGGTGTCCCAAATCATCACAACCGCTATTACTCCCACGCCCAACAACACTGCAAGAAACTTGTAATAGGCTGAGTCAACCTTAGTTGGTTTGTGGGGGGTGTATCCCTTTGCCAAAAGATGGTTTACTGATACATAGATAAACACTCCACAAGCCAGACCCATTGAAATGGCAAAGATCCAATCTGCCACATCACCCTGTGTGGTGGCATCCAATATGATTCCAATGGCCACACCAATTGGACTGGAGATGGCGAAAGCAAAAGCATAGGCTGCACATGACACCAGGGGACGGTTAGGAATCATTCTAAGGAGTGCAATTCCCATGGCAATGGCTGCAAATATCTTATGCAGACAAATTGTCCATAAGGCTTTCCATGCATCTGCTTTGGTCTCAGCAACTCCAATTGCCAAGCCCTCAAACACAGAATGTGCACAAAGGGCCACAATCAACAAGATGGTGTCTCCAAGTGATCTGATATTTCCAAGTTCAGGGCTTGCTAAGTGGTGATCAGTAATAGAATTGCTCTGTTAACACACAAAAACAACACATTGGTACCAAATATGTATTAAAACAGAAAGTTTTTATTGAAAAGGAGTGTGTTAGTGTGTTCCTAACTTTTTTTTTTCATTGAAATTATCCCTAAAAAACGTATTCTTTTTAGAACCCATTGAATTGAAATAAAGCCATGAATATCTAACCTGTTGTTGCGACTGAGAATTAACTCCATTGCTTCTTACTTTGCTCGCTTCAATCCCTGCAATGCAAACCGAATAGAAAGAATTTCTTTGAGATATTCAAAATAATTTCATATTTGTTAAATTGATGAGCCATGATAACAGAGACAAACCAAAGAAGTTCTACAATACTATAAGCCTGTATACATCTTCTACCGCACTCTGACTTAATTTTAATTTCAAAGCAACTGATGGTTTTTTTTTTTTTTTAATTTTTTAATGGTATTACTATCACAATTAATAAGCACTCTTTTATACATTAAAATTTTATGACGTCAGAGCTGATTTTGCAAGTGCACAAGCTAGTAAGCTCACTTGTTTACCACTAAGCTTCTTGAATGAGCTAAAAAGAGTGTCGGAGATCCTAGGCCACTTCCGTAAAGTTAATCAAACACTTTTAGTGTTAAAGGGAGACTTTTAAGAGAAATATAAAAAATAATAATAATATTTTTTAAAAGATGTGAAACTTTTTATTAATTTGTAAAAAAATCGACAACTTTAAAAATAATTTATGAGATAATTTTTATATATTAACCCAGGCTAAATTTAGTTCATGGACATACTATTTTACATTTTTATTTGGATTTCTTTCTGTTAGAAGTACTTCACCGAAGCCTTATGTTATGATGGTATATATTCAGATACACTCCGTATAAAATATCGTATAATGTAATGGTTTTCTATTCTGAATCATGCACCACAAAATTTCAATCATATTATCTAATCTCTACACGAAATAACACAGCTCAAAGAACTTGATGAGAAAGAGAGAAAAACTTCAAAATCAAATTGAAGTACATGTTCAGTCAGAAGAGATGGCGATGCTCCCAACAACTAATTATTTTACAAAAATTCACCATTCATTAAAAACAAGCAACTAGTCTTAAATAAAGCCCCAAATCAAGAAGAATCATTATCAAATAAAAACAGAGTTAAAAAACAGGGGACGAAAAATCAGGACAGATGCAAGTCCTCAGTCCCTTCCTTTATTTACCACCAAAAGCACCAAGTTGGATGTAACTTTTAGCTTAAAATATAATTCAAAAGCCTCTTAAAAATTATCCTACGAATCATGTAGAAGTCGGAGTAGTGCAGATAAAGTCTTCATTTATATAAAATTTGAAGTTGCTCTACTTCTTAGATAAAAAAGTGAAGAATATTTGAAAAGTCTTAAAGATATTTAGTTTTTCATTCGTAGATGACTAAGAAGATTGAAAGAAGAATATAACATTATTGTTATCCATAAAAAAGAGCATGTTTGAGAAAACGAACAGAAGCAAAAGAAAAGGACGAACCTTGAAGCTCAAGATCGTGGGTATGATGAGTGAGGCCATGACGAGAGAGAATGGAGGAGATGATGGAATCGGCGAGCATGGTGATCAAGTAGCCGGCACAGGCAAGCATGAAGGCGAAAGGGTATTGTTGGTGAGTCAAGCCCCCGAAAGTTTCATTGGCGTCGCTGAGAAAGTGCATCATGGCAGTTCCGAGAAACACTCCTCCGGCGAACTGGGTCCCCAGAACCAAGAACCCCTCGTTCCATTTCAGGACGTAGGGGGAGACGCCGGACACAAACGTTGCCAAGAAGATCACGATAAGGCACCACACCTTCGCCAGGATCAACGGCCGAGACCGGAGGTCCAGGGCGGCGTGACCTCCGTCGCCAGCGTCGGAGTCTCCGTCGTCGTCGTCGTGGTCGTGGTCGTGGTGATGGCCGCTGTGAGCGGAGACGGAGAGGAAGAGGAAGAAGAGGAGGAGGAATGTACGGAGACAAGGAGACATTGTGTTACAACTTGGTTGGGATCGACTTGGTATACAATGTAACTGTGTAAGTCAACGTGGTCTTCGGGGTTGAGAGGGGACCGTTGTTTTGTTTGGTTCATCGTAGCTGATAAGGTTTGGAACTTTGTACTACACACCGTCACACACACCAATTTTGTACTACATCCCACTGTAGGTAAGCTTGCTTCTCATTCTATGTAACTTACCCACTTAATCACTCTATTAATTCTTTTTTTTTAGTGTTATTTTTTGACACCTAGTTAAATATATATACGTGCATTTAAGTATGTAAAATAATTTTTGTGTGGAAGATGTTGGGAGTTCCAACCTAACTGGAGTAAAGAGCGCGTGTACTGCAAAAGACAAAATTCGACCCGTACTGCAAAAGACAAAATTCGTCACGGGTCTTCTGTTTGAATCTTTAACGTTAATAAATACAGAATAATTAACGACTTTAAAGTTTTATTAAGAAAGCATAAATAAAAAAATTAGGATTAGAATCAAGATTTTATGAAAACTTTATAAAATAAAAATTATTAAAATAAATCACTTCAATTTGTAGTTATTATTTTTATATCTATTGTTTTTGTTTGATAAGCCAAATTTATATCTAATTATTAACATGGTAAAAACGATAATTTTGAACTAATTCTCTTTTTCTTTTGAAATTAAAACTATACTTTGGAACCAATTATTCTTTTTTGAATTGTAATTATAACTTTAAGCTATAATTTCAATATAACTATTTTCGTTCCTAATTATAATATGATATTAACTAAATTACCTTTATTAGGAAAATAAGTAAATTTATCTATATTAGCATTAAATTTGTAATATTTTTTAAAATTTCCCTTCCAAAATATTTGAGAGAGAAAAAAAACCTTAAAAAAAATAAGGATATTTAGTAAGAAAAATAATTATGTAAAACACCAAGCAAACAAATCTTAATAGGGATAGATACAGTATTATGTAATTGTATTCTTAATTTTTTTTCCCAACTAATTAAATCACGTTTTTAAAATTTCAATTTAAATCCAAACACATCATAAATAATCTTTTAAATAATGAATGGTAATATAATGTTAAGTCAAAACAAAACTATCAAATTTTGATGAATAAAAAAATAATATAATGATATGGTTTTCAGGAAAAATAAATGAACATTTGTATATGCTTAATGAGAAATGCAAAACAAAAGTATACAAAGAGCAAAGATGAATCATGTTACCAAACAAAGACATCATACAGGCATTCTCGAACAAGTAGACAAATTGGTTCCACAAAATAGCTTGATACTCTCTTATGTTTATCTATATAAGTTCTAATATATTGTGTATGAAAGGACAAATAAAACATATATTTTCAAAAAACTTCATTATGAGAAAAAGGAAGCCTAAAAAGATATGTTAGCCATGATGAAATGCTTTCTATGATATTGAAATATGCTGCTACAAGTTTTTTGAAAGAATGCTGCTACAAGTTAATAAGTATAAAAAAAAATAAAAAAATAAGCATACTCCTTCATGCAATTCGTTAAAGACATTTAATGCACCAATAATTCTTTATATGACAAAGAAGTAGACAAAGAATTAATATAGTATTTTACTCACAATGGTCACTTTATTTCTAAATTTTATAAATACAAGAATACTGAAGATTTCATATGATGAAATCAATATGTATATTCTATTATTCTTTAATATCTAATTCAATTCAAATGTTAAACTCTTTAAACATTTGTATGCATATAGTGTTTAGAACATACGTCCCAAGTTAGATAATATTAGTCTATGAGAGCCTTAATATAGAGTTGGTTAGAAAAAGAAGTCTTAGGTTGCTAGGTTAAAAATATTAGTATAAAAATTATTTAGAAACAAACTAAAAGTGATTTAGAAAAATTATATCTTTGTAGAAGGTATATAGTGGAATTTTTGTAGTCATTAAAAAAACTTCTCAACGTTGAAAAGTATAAAAAAGTATTTGTCTTGCGATTTCTATCATTGCATTGTTGTTTTCTCTTGCTAAAAGATTTACCTATTCTTTACAGTACCTTAATCTGCTCAAATCTAATTTTTATAACAATTATATACAACATTTTTTTTTATGAACAATTATTTATACGTACAAAACTTTGGATAATAGCTTCTTCAAATAGACAATAAATTCTCTTTCTGTAATAACTTCTTCAAATAGACAATAAATTCTCTTTCTATTGACTAATGAAATTTTGATTACAAGAAAATTTATCATTGCCGAATCTTAATGGTAATAACTAACAATTAACTTCGTCTTTTACAACCTTTGCACATTTAGGTTTCAATCCACTCTAACTTAACAATTAACTTTAAATTTGAGAATGTGTTAGGATTTAGTTCAAGTTACTTTTGAAAAGAAAAATAACATCATAAAGAACTTAACTCACTCTAAATTAGGAATGAGAATGGGGCGGAAAAGAAAAACAACATCATAAAGAACTTAACTCACTCTAAATTAGGGATGAGAATGAGGCGAAGTGGGTGCGAGTTTAACCCTCCTTATTCCCATCCCCACAAAGTGTGGGACAGGTTTAGGTTCGGGTATAAAAATAGCGGGTATGAAATTTTAATCTTTATCCTCGTTTCCATTGGGTATTTTTGGGTTCGGGTATATCAGCAAGTATCCGTTATATTATTTTTTACAATTTAAATTTACCTATTTATTATTAAATAAATTACATACATTAAGTTATTAATTATATTTTAATTTAAAAAGTATATAAAGAATAATTAATGACAAAAAATTATAAATTAAATTTTAAGAATTAAAATTTTTAATTAAATAAATAAATTTAAATTTATTATATAATCAATAAAATTATAACAGGACGGGTAGTCACATACTCATACCCGTACCCGGTTTAACATATCGGGTAATACCCGTACCCATACCTGGTCAAACTGTGTAATAGTCGTCAAAATTAGGGCAAGTTCAAGCGGGTATCTACGGGTATGAATATTTTTACCATCCTTACTCTAAATGTCCATTGTAATGTTGTTATCAGCTTACAATTTGATAAAGTTATTACAGTAGACTTAATGCATTATAAACCCATTGTAACTTCGTTTAACTTATAATGGGCTAACCATGTAAAACCCACTGTAAGTAATTGTTGATTTACAATGGACTAATTTAATTTTTTTACTTTTAGGGGGGAAAACTGTAACCTTTTCATTTTAAACCTACTATAATGAATTAAACTATTTTATAGTGGGTTAAGCCCACCTTAATTAAGGACATGACTATATTACAATGAGTTTAATCCATTGTAAACTCACTGTAAATGCATTTAACTTATAATAGGTTGATCCACTATAAAATCCAATATGAGTAGTTGTTAATTTAAAGTGAGCTTATCTCACTGTAATTTATTTTTTAACTTTTAGTAGCAAAACCCATTATAATGTAATCGACTGTAACCACTCTTAATATTTAAATCTACTTAAAAAATTGTATATGAACTCATTATAGTGGGTTAAACTATTTTACAGTGAGTTAGATTATATTGGGTTAGCCCATTGTAAAATTCATTATAAGTAATTGTTAATTTACAGTAGACTTAGCCCATTGTAAGTCTATCATATTTTTTTTTTCTTAGAGTGGGCAAAACTTACTGTAATCTAGCACACTATAATTTCTCTTAATTTTATTTCTTTTTTATCTTATTATGGTGAGTTAAACTATTTTATAATGGGTTAAGTTTATTGTAAGGGTGTAATTGTATTACAATCAATTATACCATTGTAAACATTTCAGTGGATTTTATGACCCGCTAAAAAAAATCACTAAAATAAATAGTTTTCTTGTAGTGTTCATACATAAAATTTAAAGTGGAAATGATTGATTAAACTAATATAATTTAGTGTTAGATAACAATTTGATTATACAATGGACCAGATTTTGTACATTGTCCATCAAAATAATGTTTGATTTCATGAGAACTTTCTCTTCTAAAATCAATTCCATTCAAGTAAATTTCATTTCAATAATTTTTAAAAGGTTAAATTATAATTTGTGACTTTCAATTGATTCCATTGTTGATATTTTGTTCCTTTATTTTTAATTGTTTACATTTTGTTTCTCTATTTTATAATTTGATGACATTTTAATCATTCACTGTGAGGGAGTCGTGGACTCTTAAACTATTAACGTTAATTTTTTTACCTATTTTGATTAAACGATTTCTCGTGTTGACAATGAGTAAAAATATGAAACTTTAGTTTTAAAGGAAAAAATTAGACGCAAAAGTCTAATTCTAAAAAACAGAAATAACTTTTCTTCCTATTTTTATGAAAAAAATAAGTTTTTTCCACATGTGTTAATGTGAAAAATCATTTAATGAAGTTACATGAGAATTCAACCTTAATAGTTTAACCTAAAATGTCAACAACGGAGCAAATTAAGAGATATAAATTATAATTGTTTTTTAAAATGACTTTTTTTAAGGCTAATAAAATTCTTGATAGAATTTCAGTAAAGTATACAAAAACATTTTTTTTAAAAGAATATTTTCAAACTATCATTTCCAAAAAGAATATATAAAATTAATTTATTAAAATATAAAACAAATAAATCATAAATAGATAATTAAAGAATAATTTATCTCAACATAATCTAATTAAGTTTGAGAAAGTTATAAGAATGGTGTTAGAATAACTTGGTAAGATAGAAGACCAAGGGGTCGAGTGTTCGAATATTAATCACTAATAATTAACATTTATTTATAAAAAATTAATTAATTTTCAGTTTTTTCTTTCTTAAATGGAGAAGAATTTAATTTTAAGTATGTAATTTTGTTAAATATTAAATATTATTTACTATAATTTTATAAAACTCGAACAATTAATATTATCTTTTGTAAAAATAAATGTATTTTGTATTAACAAATACATATTTTCTATGTACTCATTATTCTACATATTCAAATAAAATAGAGCAAAGTTCTTTTTTTGTTTATATATATTAAAACAATTTATCTTCTTTCTTCCTTCTTTTCTTTTCTTTTAGTTCTTTTATCTTTCAAGCAAAATTTTAAGGTAAGGTTGATTTTAAGTTAACTATTAAAAGAATAAAGTTTTTATAGAGAAATGAACCATATATTGATTGAAAATAAAATTAGAATTAAGATTTCTTATGCTTTAAAATGATTTAAAATAAGAGTTTAATTGATATATAATGTCAATGTAAAAGATCTTTACATTAACATTCAATCATAATTTTTTCATTAATGTAACTTACCCACTTGTGATTGAACGAAGAATTGTGATTGAATGTCAGTATAAAACTCTTTACTCAATGTAAATAATTTGAAAATTAATTTAAAATTCATTTGGAACCCTTCTTATTTACACAAGTTCTGTTTCAAACTTTAAGTTTGGAATCAGGGTAGTTCTTAACAAGTAAATTGATATATAAAGTTTGGGGTGAATAAAAAAAGAGTTTAATTGGTATATACTGTCAATGTAAATATTTTAAAATTAATGTTCAATCACAACCCTTCACTCATGATAAGTTTCTTAATTTTACTATCTAGTACTTTAAAAGTCACATAAACAAAAAGTTAGAATGGACTGTTTGTGTAAAAGTTTTTATACTAATAATATATACTAATTAAGTTCATAAAAAAAATCTGATTGTCGCAAAATTGTGTAAAAAATAGTTACTGTTTAAGAATAAATTAAGAGGTGCATATATTATTTTACGAAAGTAAAAGTAGATAAAGATATTATTTCATTTTTGAAAATATTAAAGCCAAAAAGAGAAAATATTATGGCCCATTTTATCGTAGACTTTTACATCATTTTCAATCGTAGACTTTTTTGTGTTGTTTTTCTTAGCTTCATTGGCGTCTCGTCACCGATTGTCTCTTTGATATTTTCTTATTCATTAGAGCTATATAAATGGGAAAACACGGCGAAACCTTCTCTGTTTTATTTTTGTCTTTGTCTTGTGAGTTTAATTATCCACTGTGCATGTCTGGCTCCAGGTTGGAAAATAACGCGGGAAACAACTGGTTTACGTATTAATCATTTGATTAATTGACGACTGTGATAGATGTTGAGAGAAAGAGAGGAGACTTTGATTTGGTTTTCTTGTTGAAATATTTTTTTTTTTAATTCTGTAAAGTTTATAACTACATATGAATATTTCTAGGCATTTAATTATTGTCCAATGGTTCCCATTATAGATGAGGCATTTATTCAGTGGTGTGCACTTTGGAAGATGTCCTCCATTGTCTAAGTCTCAAGGAAGAAAGTGGAGCCTACATTACAAAAGAGTATCCTTGATGTTTTCTTTTTTATTGAATTTATAGTAGAAGAAGATTACAATTACACATTCTTTGGCGGTTGTTGATCACTGTATTAGTGTTGAATGATGACATCCTTTAATTCTTTTTGGAAAATGTAAGAAAGACTACTAAAATCGAATTTTTTCATAACAATTATTAAAGATTCAGGTCAACACGATTGTACTAGGTGAATACAACAAAAAACTCAATCAAAAACAGCGCAATTATGCTTAATTCATCATAGTTGTGTTGTGATTACAAATTCTTGAGCTTGACTATGTTTACCTATGAGAAAAACGCTAAAACAAATACAACCCTACTTAATTTCAACACACACATACTAAAAAGCCTAAACTCTTCATATAAATACAAGAATACGAGAAACAAACGGGAACTCACCTTAGTTCGGATGAAGAGTCAAATTTGTGACTTAGAGGCAAGAAACAAGAAGCAAACTTTAGATTAAGTCAATTCATAGTATTTCGTATAAGTAATATTTATTTTATCATGAATGCATTGTGTAATTTACGGGATGTTTGACTTCTCATCACCCATGTCTGTCTAATTCCCCTTTTTCTAGGTTGTGATGTAAAACTCTTTGTGATTCTGCTTGTACTTTGCATTATTATTCAATTTCATGCCGTGATTAAATCGTTTTCATTATTTTATTTGTTATTGTATTAATTATTAGAATATTCATTAACATTGATATTTAAATGATTGAATTGTGAATTAATTGAGTTTGTTCCAATATAATATACCAAATTTATTGGATAAACTGATTAATAAGGAAACCAATCATAATCTGCAGTCTTTCGTGACCAAACTGGATAACAAGTTAGAATTATAATGTGGTGTGAATGACTAAACTCATCACAACAAATTGGTACTTTATTAGTGATCAAACAAAAAATGAGATTACTTAGTAAATAAGGAGTACTAATATCGTAGTGAAAATCACAATACTAGATTTTAATCTATTAATTCTAAACCTGTTACTTTTTTTCTGTTTAAAAACCTACGGTAAATTATTTGTAAACTCGATTTGATCCTTTAGATACGATATTCAGAATTAGGTCTACGGTTACTATGTCTAGAGTAGCCGTACGTAGTCATGTCTTATGCATTATCAACCATTTTTAATATTTGCTTGATGGATTTGAGATGAGCTAAGATGGGGACCAAAATTAGTTACATGCTAATCCACGAGAGGCTGCTAGGTCCAAAGGTGTTGCGTGGGTATCTAGGACTTGTGACCAAACGCATGAAAAAAAAAAAAAGATCCAAAAGAGAAGGACAAAGTAGAGTGTGGGCCAACAAAGAATGAAGGGAAGGATTCGAAGTTTGGGTAAGGGGTGCAAACCAAACAGTTAGTGTGGATCTAGTTAGGGAGGTAGCCCGTTTATGCTATTGGGACAGGGAAGAGCTTGAATGTGGTTCACAGAATTAGCCATCGTTCCTCATCCCAACCCATGGTCCTTAGGAGGCATAACCATTGACCTATAGAATGTTATATATGAAGAGAGTATTAGTGCCATATCACATGAGGATCATATGATAACGGAACTTGTGGAGTTTGCTGCCAATCAATTGAAGAAGACCTTTAACGGTCAAGAAGAATGCCATAAGTTGATGATGATTTGCCAGACTAGCCATCATATGACGCTCTATCACATTACACTCCCACTGTTGTTGTTGCATCAATACGAACTCTAGAAACCATGGAGGTGGAAACTCTGAGTGAGCCATGCTATGGTCATTAGGAGTACGTTAAACTCTTTAGTTTTTTTTTATAATGAGCATTTTACCTTGGAATATTCATGGGCTGAGGTCACAATAGTTCCTAGATTGGTTCATGATTTATTCTCTAAATACCAAGTGGGTATTCTCTGGTTGCTTGAGATTAGAGTTCGTGAAGCTAAAGCATAGATTGGGGTTTGATTATGGTTTTGTGTCGATACCATTGGTTTATCAGGTGGTATTTGGGTCTTGTGGGACTCATCTCTTGAAGTTAAGATTTTTACAGAATCATGCATAATGGATGCCTTAATTCTTTGTGTCCTTTGTTTATAGACATCCTACATTACTAGCAACTAGACACCTCTAGAAGGAGTTGGGGCATCTTGCTAATATTGGTGTACAATCTTAGATGCACTACCCCATAATAGAGGATATAAAGCCACTTATATAGCATATATTAGCAAATCCCGCTATATAAAAAAAAAAGTTAAATACTTATACCACGTGTATTTTAAATAGGCGGTGTATAATATGATTTTTTAATATATTCAACGTTTTATTATAGATGTGTTTTATAAAAAACAAATCTAGCGTGCATTCTATAAAATGCGTCATATAAGTTTTCTTTTCTCTTTAACTTAGCACTAATTAAATTTTACGCAACTTCTTGGCACCCTTCTTATTTTATCGTGCTCCCATCTCTTACAAACCACTCTCCTAAACACTCATCCAAACCCTTCATTGAGTCTCTATTGTTATCACTGTGAGCACTTCATAGGTTGAGACGTTGTTGGAACGAACATGCGTTCACATCGTGTTCTCGGTTTCCACCGTGGTCTGAGTCTTTTATAAGGAATCAATATGGAAATCCTCATTCTACTTCTTTGCTCAAGTGTGCAAAATATAAATGTGTATTATTTTTTAAATAATAAGGAGTTGCGAAGGCTCGCAAACCTAGGTCGGCTTAGCTTGCAAGCTAAACAGATTGAGCTAAATGTATATTTTTGTAAAGTAACTATAAAAATTGAGTCTATATAACATGTGGGTAAATGGATAGTCCACGGATCAAAACCTATTGACCCGGCTCTAGATATGATTATTTACCTATTCTTTTTTTTTTTAAGATTTAGAGGAGTGAGAATAGTAAAAATTACAAGAATAAAATGCTAAAATTAATTTCAATATCTATTTTTTTCTTTTAATTTTTTTGTATCTTTGAAAAAAGTTTATGGAGGCAACATCGGCCAATTTTTTCATGAGGCAAAAAGTTTTATTAAAGATGTTTTAATAAAAGAAGCAAAAGAAAACTTTATGGGAACAATTGCTGCCAGACTCTTCTATATATGCATCCGTCCCAGTACTAAAACATGGTTGATATACATTTTAGCCTATTTATTTGGCAAAAATATAATGAAAAATGTAATTTTTTTTCTCTCGTGTTTTTAGTTGGTTTTGTCTTTCATGTAGTATTTCAATATTTATGCATAAAAAATATTTAAATATTTTAATCTTTTGTTTTTGTGTAAAAAAAGTTATTGGGTGCTTTCATTTGACCACACAACTACTAATCCTCTTCTCCGTCTTTCAATATGCCCTATAGTAAAGTGATATCCTGAATTATAAGTATTTGTTTGAAGTATAAAAATACCTACATTTTGAACCGGAAAAAAACTATTATGGGAAGTCATTTATTTTTTCTCCTATAAAAAAATATACATACATAATGACAAATTAATAAAGAAACAGACATGCATAATAATAAATTATAAAAAAAAAAAAACTTAAAGTGATACAAATTTGTCTGCAAAGTAGACTGCTTACATATACAAGCACTTAAACTATGTTTATAGGCTTAAACAGAAAGAAAGATTAAACTATATGCGAAGCAGTGTCTTAATCCTAATTAGTCATTAGCATTGGAAAGAAACAAGAGTTGTTTTGTGGTAATTAATTAGTAAAACATCCATTACCATGACCATAAAAAGTTCCTGAATTATGAATAAGGAGGGTCTTACTTTCCTGAACATCGATGAGATTGTTCCCTTTCCCTTGGTTGTAGAGAACATATGTTTTCCTGTAAAGATGGTGTCAACAAGAGAATTAATATAATCTGGGGGCTCTCCATGTAGCTGGCGCTGTATGAGTGAACCATAATCCTGTTCAGGAAACTGACCCTGTTGGCATTTGAAAGGCCCTCTAATCTTGGCCGAAAGTCCTGTCACTTGATCACACTCTATGTTCACCTTAAATATAATATCAGTCAAATAGTCTACCTTATACCAGTGATCAACCTCCCAAGACATTTTCCAAGTAGTAAACATTCCAGTGTAACGCGCCAGAGAAAAGTGACAATATCTGTTTCTACATTGATAACCAAAACGTAACGTGTTGAAAACGGGCAACTCCAGTTGAGAAGTGCCAGCTTCAACCACTCTTGCTGCCCGAAACTTGAATGATCCTTTGCTGTCTCTTCCAGCAGTGACTTCCATGTGAAGTCGCACGGGACGATGTTCATCGCTCAGAGAGTCTGCAAGTCTCAATATCACCTTTGATGGTTTCACACTCAAACGAAAAACGCTGAACTTGGATTTATCAGCGAGGGATGTGTATATGAGAGCGTACTCTTTAGGAAACTCTGCACTTGACCATTTGTAAAGCTCAATAATGAGATTTGCACTGTATGTAATACCCATGTATGTTTTCGTGGATATATACACCATCATGGGAACCATGGGGTATAAATACTATACAATACCTGCTGCCGCGGCCTACATGCATGTCCACCTCTTTAATTCTTTTGAATTTTTAATGTCTTTTTAAATATATGTTCACTCTTCTCATATTTTTTTTATTCAATTACCTAATTTATAAAAATTAAAAATAATTAATTTCATCACTTAAATATATTTTGGGTATTAATATTGGTCACGCCTTGTGTCTATTAATTAAAGTTAATTAATTATGTATTAGCTATTAATATTATCATCTTATTTAAAATTTAACATTGCTATAAATTAACAATTTACTAGAAAGTAATTATATTTTTTAAATTAACTACAAATTGACTTAAATTATCTTTTCCAATTAATTATAGCTACCCCTTTCACTTTACTATCAATTTTTATAGCTAAAAATTGTAATTAATTCTTTTTATGAAAGATTAACGACAAATTTGATACTAATTTTTTATAGTTAATTTTGACATTTTCTTGTAGTAATAATTTATAGTTAACAAAATAATTAATGATACATAGGCTTCATTAAAAATTAACAAAAATATTTAATGGGAAAAACTAGTAAGGAACAAAATCTATAGACCCTTGTTTTACCAAGAATAAAAATTGATTAATTTCTTTATTGTTGAGTATTACAAACATAACAGCATAACTTTAGTAGGAGTTCCTATGTATTTTTTGTTTGTTTGTTTACTTTAGTCAAAATCTAATATCCAATTCTCCATATATCGGTCTAGTGTAAAATAATAACTATCTTTGAACTTAGAAAAAAAAAATGTTAGTGTTGTGTGGGTTCGGATTCCTCACCTTAAGACATAAGCTAGCACCCATAATATAGCATATTCTTTGTTTTTATAAAATAATTTTTTACTTTAATAAAAAACTAGTATCCAATTCTCCATGGTACGTCTAGTGTAAAATAATAACTATCTTTTAACAGAGGAAAAAGATAGAAAATGTTAGTGTTGTGTAAGGTTCGGATTCATCGCTTAAGACATAATTAAGCTACCACCCATAATATAGCATATTCTTTGTTTTTATAATATAATTACTATTAGTTTTTTAATGCTTTGATTTACAACTTATATGAGGATCGGAAGTTATAGAATTTATCTAGTGGTAAAATCCAGAAGAAGAGTGACAAAGGTTATGTATGAAAACCTTTTCACTGATAAAAACTTATATTAAAATAGTTTAAAAAAATTAATATATGGAAGAAGTGAAAAAAAATTATTTGGTAATTATTATTTAAAAAATATTTTAGAGATGTAAAAAAAATTATATTTATAGAAATGTTATTAATGAAAAAAAACATGCCCTTTTAACTTAAAATAAAGATACAAACCTAAAAAACAAAACTACTAACCATTTTTTCTATTTTTTAGTTTTAAAAACTAAAAGTCTAAAATTATTTTAATAAAAACTAACTAAACAAGTTTTTTAGTTTTTAATAATAAAATACTAAGAATAGTTTTATAAAATTATTGTTAAATAAACACTTAAAATTTTCCTTGACCCACTTCATTGCCATTCCTAAGTGGGTGGTGACCTTCTTCGGAGTATGTAAGAACTATTTATTTAATAAGTTATAAATTCATAGAATAAATAGTGAAAGAAATTAAATTTAAGTTTTTGTTTAAATTATTAATTGAATTGAGGTGTGATGGATTTATTATTGATGTCAATGCTTTGTGGTGATATTTGGTTGGTGGTACAAGGGTGGACATGTGATAAATAATTATTATTCTTTTGTTTCGGAAGATTTTAGTTGAGTTTCGGGAAGTTTTAGTTGAGGTGATGGTACAAGGGATTGCATTTAGCAATACTAAATACACCTTTGAGCTATATAAACCCTTTGTTTCTTTTTCTAAATTCTTGCTTCCTTTCTTCTTAATTTTTCTCTCTACCATTTCTTTTTTGCTCGGTCGTGGAGCTTATGGCTTGCATGATCAAGCTTTCATTGATGGAATTTGACGCGATCTCTTTTGTTGCTCCTAATTCTAAGAGGTGATCAATATAGGTATGTCTGCTCGTAGTTTTTTAAACCTTTTTTCTGTTTATTTTTAATCCTTTTGTTCTCGTTAAAAAGCATAATTTCTTTAGGGTTTAATTTCTTTGGGAATTTTAATTTCTTAGGTTCTTGTTGAAAATGAGATTTCTATTAGGTTCTAAGAGATCTCTTCAGACTGATTATCTCATTTTTGTTTGAGTTAACTTTTAAAGGAAAAAATAGGTAAGAGAAGTTAAATTTTTTATTTCAATTTAAGAAATTATGATTTAATTGATGAGAAGTTAATTGATTTTGAGCAACTCAACTTTTGATTATGATTTGAGTATTATGCAAAAGTGGATGTTTTTGTGTGGTTGAGGATTTGTGTTTTGTTCGATCTTGAAATGAGTTGTGATTGCTTTGTAATTTGGAAATATTTTGAGAAATGGATGTTTGATAGAGTTAATTATTTTGGAATATTTACTCTTTGAAATATTACGGTTTAAGGGTGTTAATATTAAGAGGTTGTGGTTAATTTAGCTTTTGAGTTGAATTTAGATGTTATGTAAAATTGACAATTTGAGATGATTAATGTATGAATTTGATTATTGTGAGAAGTTATTTATGCAGTGAAAATGATAATTTTGATGATATTGTTATATGTTGAAAACTTTGCTAATATTTGATATTCATTGATGATTTGGGTGATGATGGAGGTTTATTAATGATTTTAGTGATAAATTTATGTTTGATGATTGGGTATTTGAATACTATGATTTTGTGAAATTTGTTGTGTTGAAAATATTGATGTTTGAAATGTTGATCTTTATAAATGTTGAGAGATAATTATTATGACGTTGATTTTGATGAAATAGATGAATTGAAGTGTTGTTGTATATTATGAGAATTTAATGTTGGTTGTTAATATTATGTTGATCTTAGTTGTGTTGTAATGCATATTTTGTAATGTATGATGATGATGAGGTGTTGTTGAACCTATTGAATGCAGACACTTACAGATGGTAACTTAACATTGGTTGTAGCCCCCATATGTTGATAATATGAGTGTTGAGCCGGGAGTTAGTGATATCGATAAGGTCAAGGTAAGTACTCTTTGTTGGAGAATACACTTGTAGTCTTGCATTTTGGTTCCGATACTCTAATGTAAGTACTTTGCTGTTAGGGAGTACACCTGCAGTCTTGCCTTGAAGGTTCCAATATAAGTACTTTGTTGTTAGAGAGTAAACATGTAGTCTTGCATTGAAAGTACTAAAGGAATATACTTGTACAAAACAGACTTTGGGCAATAGTGTTTGATGGATATGCTACTGACTTTGGTTGGTTGTTAAAAGTGTCACTTAGACTCTAAACTCCAATTGTGAGAGATCTTTAGCCGCCTTGGTGTCCTACTCAATAAATTCTTTCGGAAAAGTGCCAGTTAAATGTTGTTAATATTTATGTTTAGGTGAAGTATAAGTGTAATTGATTGGTTGTTAGTGCTTATGTTTTGGTGGAGCATAAGTGTGATTGATTGAATATAAATGCAATTATATGTGATGTTTATGTTGATTTATAGTGCATGAACTTAACCTTGCATTATGCGTGTATTATGTATGAATGTGATGATCTTGTTTTGTACGGGAGTAAATACCAATAATGACAGTGGTAATTAGGATTAGTAGAATTGGCGATGGATCAGTGGCTGCATCGAAATTACTATGTTTTGTATAAAAAATAGTTTAAGTTATGTAGCAGAACATGTACATATATGTATATAAGTTAAATCTCTAAGAAAGCTAAAATATATGGATTGACTGAAACTAGTACCTATGTTATAAGTATGTACATATTTTATTAAGAATGACTAAGTTGTTATGGTTGGAGTTATGTTATGCATAAGTTTTATAATAGTTAAGTTTTCATGGAAATGTGTCATGTTGCACAGCTGTTTTGTATGAGTTATGATTGTATGTACCATTATATCTATTACATTGAACTTTGAAAGTGTTTGTAATATATGCTTTAATATTGAGTATAATGTAATGAAAATTTTATATCTCAGTATTTTAGAATATGAATAATAGTAATTTAAATAATTATTAAGAAAATTTATAGTGTAAATAATATATATAAATTTAGGATGTTACAGAATACTCTTTCCAATATATTTTATGAATATGAAAAAAAAATTAAAAATTCTAATAAAAATACATTATTGAGTTAATATTTATTTAATTTATTTTAGAACATCTTATCATTAATTTAAACAAAATTAATTATAAATATTTCTCCAAAACTTATTATTTATTAAACAAATATTTTTTTAATAATAATGGAAAAAAGAAAATTTGGTCTCATTGATACATTTTTAGATTCGTCCTTGCCAAATATGATAAAAGTTTGTGTGTACTAAAACAACAAACTTGGATACATCAAGTGACCACATTTAATTAAGCTTAGATTCAAGTTCAAGATCGAGGGTTTAACCCTAATTGGTGTTGCAATATCTAAGGATTGATTTATATCTTCTTCTGCATGTTTTCTCTCCGCACCATATGAAAACCACCAATTGCGTCGATCGATCTTAACATGAAATCAATTTAATCGACTGACCTTGAATTCGAGTTCTTGATGTACACTGTATCATTATTCTTTATAGTACGTGCAAGCAAGTAATAACTATAGCCATTCTTTGATACACATGTGTTGTCATGGTTATGCAAGCAAGTAATAGCTACACACACCACTTACTTTGATATTATTACCACTTTGACCATATATGGATACATATATGTGTATTATCTTATGAAATGAATTATAAATATATATGAGTATGTGACTACTCGTTCCATACTTGAACTCATTCATACGGTTATAATTTTAATAATTATATAATAAGTTTAAAGTTATATATTTAATTAAAAATTTTAATTCTTAGACTTTAATTTATAAATTTTTTATTATTTTATATTTTTAAATTAAAATATAATTAATAAATTAATATATATAATTTATTAATAATAAATAAGTAAATTTAAATTGTAAAAAATAATATAGTGATACTCGCAGGTATATCGAAGGTTCTGAGATCTCGCAGTCCAGCTCCCATGCAACTACATCCGAACGCCTGGGCATACCTCCAAGCATTCATAGCCTTGTGCTTGTTAACCCACATTAAGGCCAGTCCCGGCCTGTTCTTGCGCCACCTCACCACTCGCACCCACGAGAAGTGACAGTGGGTGTACTTGTACCGAAAGTGAAAGTGAAAGTGGGTATACTTAACTTTGGAGTTTTATAACTCATATGGTTTGGTTAAGTTTTGATGTCTTAGATCAGTGGAGTCTGAAAACTTTCTTATGAGATATGTGCGAAGTAATATAATTTTAGTAACATATCTCTTAACATTTTTGGATGCTTGAGATCATGTAGTATCATATTATTGAACTACATTATTCTATATACTTTATGAGAAATATTTATGATATGTATCCCTATCGGATATTATTTTGTAGCTCAAATTTCTCATTGTCTAATATAAGATTTGTTTATAATTGTCATTCTAGCTTAATGATTTATCTTTGTATTATTGATTAATACCATCCAAGTGGGAGAATGTTGGAAATAATAGTGGATTGGTATTAATCAATTATATTTTATCATCTGACAATTTAAGATATGGTGATAATCATATCTTATAATATCTTTATGATTATTTGAATGAAATTATAGTAAGATTGACTTTGTGATGGGTTGAGTCAATCATAAAAAGCTCATTTGAGGGGTCTCTGCCTACTCTGGGGGATTATAAATTTGCCATCCCATTAAGCAAATTACAACAACAATACACATTCTCTAAAATAATCCCCTAGAAAGTAGGTAGTAAAATCCTCAAAAGTACTTATTGAACTCATATCTCTACAATAATCATTCCTAGGGTTTTTTTGTTCTTGAAGATCAAGAACTTCAATTCAATATATTTGAGGTACACAAATTCTCTTTCCTTTGTCTTTTTATATTTAATTCTCTATACATATTATAATCTTGTATCTATTGATTTAAGGTTTCCTTTTATTTCCATCAATTGGTATCAGAGCCAAATTAGATACATATTATGGTTGTTTTCTATTAGAGAATTATGGTTGTTTTCTATTAGAAAATTAAATTTGAATTGAAGATTTTTGTGTTATTAGTGAAATTTTATAATATAGTTCACTATTAGTTTTTTCACAAAAAAAATGAGGGTTTACGCTACTTGTTATTGTTAAAATAACATGTTAAAGTTTCATTCCCTTACTCTTACATGGGTAAATTATATATTGAAACTTCTTTTTAAGTGCTACCCCTTTAAAACCTAGTTTTCTTTTTAAATAATTATGGGGTAAATTATTTTTAAAATTACTTAATGGTTTTCTTTTTTTTTATGTTTGACCAATATGAGTCATTTGTGTGGGCAACATAATATATTTGTGTTAACTTTTACTTTGGAAAGTATTAATGGGGTTGCATAGACTCATTTTTATACCCATATTTTTGTGATTTGATCAAGGGAGAACTTTGTCGTTTTGATACGATCATGTATGATGATTCGTGTGTTAAATTCATTCTCAAAAGCATTGAATGTGGTTGCTAATTTTTTATATTCTTATTTTTTCAAAAATACCATATTTATTTAATATTTTTATATTATTGGTATTTTTTAGTATAAAAATAATTTGATTAATTCAAGATTAAATTAATTTTATTTTTACTATTATAATCTTGAATTTTTGACCTATTTTCATTGTGATAATTCTTTACAGTATTTGTATTCTCCAATTATATTGTACTCTCTTTAATATTGAATTATCATTTATAAATTTATTTTAGGTTATTTTATTAATTATGCACAATCTTAATTGTCCTTCTCTTATGAGCATAATTTTCTTTATTAATTTGCATTATTATTACTTGTCTATCATGGGTATAATAATGTGAATTTTGTATGTTGGTCATATAATATATATGATTAAAATTATGCAAATTTATTGGACAATATGCATAATATCTTTTTTCATTTACATAATTATAATTTTACTATTTTGGATGCATTTATGTGAATTTTGTGATATAATTATTTTTTTTATTGCATTGATGATAACTATACTCTATCGGTGTATTGTTATTAATGTAATTTGGTGTTATACAATGTATTTTTCTTGGCTTATGTTAATGATTTTTTAATACCCTATCGGTATTAGGATTTTATTGATATAAGTTATAGTACATTGTAATTTCTTTAGGGATTCTCTTTTAACTGAACTTTTAGAATTACATAATGTTTCCCTATTTTTGTAATGTTCAGTTTATTTCGCTCATTTGACCATGTTTAGTTATATTTATATGGAACCAAAATTTACACTCTCATTTCCTTTTGTTCCATATTGACTTATAACCTTTAATTGGACATTTTTTCCTTCAAAACAAAAAAATGTTGCATTTTTTGTGGTGCAAATTTTCTATATATATATATATTGATAAAGAAATAGTTGAATTTTATTTAGTCCTCTAAGTATTTTTTTGTTATGTCAACTTATTTTTTCTTTATCAAGTGGAAGAATTTTGTATATTAGAATTTTAATTAAAATCTTATAAAATGAATTATCATGATATAAGATTTTTACCTTAAATGTCCAATTAATCATACATGTGAAAAAATAAATGTTCTTGATAAAATTATTTTTTCTTATTACATTATTTGTGATCACATTGTTGGGATCTATATTAAGGATTTTATATTGGTCTCTTGTAAAATATTTTCTTGTATAACAAACTCTCTGTTGATTTGCAATATTAGTATGAAATTCTTGTATGGACAATATAGGAATCCCAAATTTTAAGAGATTAATTTCTCCATACCATATTTTATAATATTGTTAATGATATTCTTGTAAAGGCTAGAGACTTTATTTTGGGATATATAAATAAACCTATGTCCATTATAAATTGTGATGAGAGTTAGAGACTATTTATTATTATATCCTTAATGTATGCAAGAATATGTCCTATTCTTCTGCTGCGTGTAATTATGTTTTATTCTCAAGTGTGTGTAAATATTGTTTATTGTAGCACTTGATTTTTGTTTATGATTACTTGAGAACTTGCTTATGATCTCATATTCTACGTAAAATTATCAAGTGATCCATTTTCTCACTCATGTAATTATTTTTTCAAGATCCTCATAGGGGTCAATATTTTTGTAAAGATTGATTAATATGTGGTTAATTATGAAACCATTTGTGAGAATTATTTATTCTTATGGATGAATTTGTAGGTTTCATATTCTTGTTATTTTAACCACTTCTCTCATTAATCATTCATTATTCTATTACTTTCTAATTCCTTAAGTAGAATAATAGTGAATTTTAATTCACTTTTATTATTATCTTATAAAGTCATTATCCCACTATCACTAGAACTTTTAATACTAGTGTACCCCAATTATAATCCTAATATTTTTTTGGTATATTGAGGATTAGTGGGAGTATATATAATATTGTATTATCTCTCGAAAATTATATATTTTTTATTGTCATATAATTGTGTGCACATTTAATTATGATATGACATATTCTACAGGGCTTCTCTATTTATTTTTGTCCTATTTTTATTGAGATACATAAAATCCATTGTATATTTGTAGACATCTTTAACTGATGTTAAGGTCATTCTGTTGGGTACTGCACATTAATCCTTTTGGCATACAATTATGCATTGTGCATCTCTTTTACCCAATTTTCTTATTTTAATTGATCAAAATTTTAGAAGTATATAATTTTGTATCATGTCTCGAGACTTATCTATCTGTATTGTCATATATTCTTGTGCACATTTAATTATGATATGACATATTTTATAGGACTTGACTATTTATTTTTGTCCTATTTTAATTGAGATACATAATTCATTGTATCTTAATAGACATCTTTAATGGATGTTAAGAGTATTTTGTTGGGCATTCCACATTAATTCTTTTGGTATGCAATTAAGTATTGTGCATTTCTTTACCCAAAATTTCACATTTTGTTTGGTCAAAATTCTATAAGTATATTGTAGATGCAATACTCCTATCGAGTATGATTTTCTACTTTGTAAAAAAAGTGCTTATTATGATAGTACTCCTATTGAGTACAATTTTGCACTATTGAAGTACTTATGAATTTTTTTTTGTTTGGACCAATTATCTAAGTGTTTGCTCAATTGACATTTTGTAGCCACAATAATCTGAATATCATTTTATATAAACTAGGTGTCTATGTGGTTTTAGTAGGGAATTTATGGATTTCCTACTTATCTTTATATTCTTACATAGTCACTCATTTTTTAAACTCGGATTAGTTAAATGTCAAATATTATAGAGCATTTATGTAGCCTATATGTAATTACATATGTTATTGGGCTATGATGAATAATTAGATGTATGTAAATTATGTTTTCTCACCTATATAATTTTTCGGACTCAAGTAAAAAAAAATTATATTAATTAAAGATTTTTTTATTCACCGATCAAATACTTAACTTTGGAGTTTTATAACTCATATGGTTTGGTTAAGTTTTGATGTCTTAGATCAGTGGGAGTCTGAAAACTTTCTTATGAGATATGTGTGAAGTAATATCATTTTAGTAACATATCTCTTAGCATTTTTGGATGCTTGAGACCATGTAGTATCATATTATTGAACTACATTATATACTTTATGAGAAATATTTATGATATATATCTCTATCGGATATTATTTTGTAGCTCAAATTTCTCATTGTCTAATATAAGATTTGTCTATAATTGTCATTCTAGCTTAATGATTTATCTTTGTATTATTGATTAATATCATCCAAGTGGGAGAATGTTGGAAATAATAGTGGATTGGTATTAATCAATTATATTTTATCATTATCTGACAATTTAAGATATGGTGATAATCATATCTTATAATATCTTTATGATTATTTGAATGAAATTATAGTAAGATTGACTTTGTGATGAGTTGAGTCAATCATAAAAAGCCCATTTGAGGGGTCTCTGCCTACTCTGGGGGATTATAAATTTGTCATCCCATTAAGCAAATTACAACAACAATACACATTCTCTAAAATAATCTCCTAGGAAGTAGGTAGTAAAATCCTTAACAGTACTTATTAAACTCATATCTCTATAATAATCATTCCTAGGGTTTTTTTGTTCTTGAAGATCAAGAACTTCAATTCAATATATTTGAGGTACACAAATTCTCTTTCCTCTATCTTTTTATATTTAATTCTCTATACATATTATAATCTTGTATCTATTGATTTAAGATTTCTTTTTTATTTCCATCAATTAACATACTAGGGTCATTTCAGACTCATAGTTTCGGGTAATAATTCAAACTAGGGTTTGAATATTTAAAAATGGAGATAAAAAATGGGAGGTGGCAAATTGCGAAAGAGAGAACGAGCCACACGGAGTGAAAGCATGAGCAACAAATGATATTCTTCAGAGGTTTTTTTGTTTTTCTTCACTGAAGCTACATCTTTTCTCTTAGTTCAACGCCACATCGCCACTTATTTTTCACATGCCAGTCAAAACTCTCAAATGTAATAGCCAATGTTACCAACTGCCAGAGATCATACTAATATAGATTTTAAAATTATTAAAACAAAATATCAAAATTTTTTAATTCAAAAGCAAAATGTTGCAAATAAATAAAACTCCAAGGGTACCAATTCTATTCAAACCTATAGCTTACGGAGTTTTCAACTGTGATCGTCAATTTCTGATCGTATATATGCCTTTGTCTGCTTAGGGGGAAAGTGTATAGTTTCAAATAGATTCCAGTACTGAGTTATATTTTTAAGAAGTCACGTTTTTCCTCTTGTCGAATAAAATTTATTAGAAAGATAGATGTTCGTCTATATATAAAAAGTTAATTATGCAAGAAATTATATTTTCCTATCAACGTCAATGAAAATTTTGATTTTTATATAAATAACTTTAATAGGAAAATCCTAACATGTCTGTCCTAATATATATTTTACGAACGCTGAAAAATATAAGGCTATATGTTAATTTTATTCTGATTCTTTAAAAAAAAAAAACGTGAAAGTTTGTTCCTCCATATTTAATTTGTATGAGGTTTACCTTTGTGCAAGTTCTTTTTCACCGAAAAAATTACTGAATAATCATAGTTTACGTTAAAGATGAATTGCATACAAATTTTATCATATATAAAAAATAATAAAATATAAAAAAATTATTAAAATAAAATTAAAAAACGTAAAAAATCATATATAATAAAACTTTTGTATAAAAAAAACACTAAAATATAATAGATTAAAATTAACATTTAACCTAAAATTAAATATCTGTGACATTTAATTAAGTTATGTAAAAAATAAATATTAATAATTTAATAATAAACGACTACTATCTTATCAATAAAAAATAAACTATCAAAAGTTAAAGGATACAAATTATAGTTTAACCAATCAAATGCAGCACACAACAAGATTTTCAATTCATTTTAAACCAATCTTAATAATAAGTCACATCATTCGTAAACCAATCCTATATTCCTTTATTATGCCGCTCCATTCATATGGTAAACAACGTAACCTGGTAATCTTTTACATTTATATTACTAATTTTGTGGAGTCTATTCTTTTTAATGTTAGTTTCATAATGACTATATATTGTTGTAATGGATAAATGTATTACATTAGATTGATTTTCGTGATTAAGATTTAATCACCCACAAATAAAGTTGATTCTAAAATTAAAATATGAAAATATAATTTGGATTTCTTATTTTTAAATCTTTAAAGAGCCATTAATTTCAATTATTTTAAATTTTTAAATTTTTTAAAATTTAAAGTGACACAAAAAAAAAAGTCATTAATTTTTTAAAATTTCCAATTATTTTAAGCCTCAAAAAGTAAAAGTCTTAAAATATGAATTTAAAAGTAATGATACATATTAATCATATATAAAGTGACATATTAATTTGTTTCATATATAAAGTGAGAACAGTTAAATCTGGCACTTTTATTTATTACTTGAATAATGCAGAGGCGAAATACAAATTACATGCAGAGGGGAGAGGTCTCCCTGATTTGCATTGGAGCAACAAATAAGAGCTTGTATAAACAAAGTTCTGTCCCACGCAGATCATCATCATCGCGTTCAACTCTAGGAGTTATACTAATATAAGTCTAATTCCACTGTACAACGTAAAAATATTGCCATTGTACGTTCTACGCAGAACGATTACCGATTGGTTTATTCTAAATTACCACAGTGGGGTCTAAAATTTCATGTATGAATGAATTAGAAGTGTTTTTGAGCGTATGCAATAGCCAGAAAGAGTGTTTGGGCGAAATGAAAGAGGAAATTAAGTTTATATTGAGAAGAATATGTTAGAGAATAGTACAGTAGGTGATTGTAAAGGAGGAGAGACTAGTGGTGTTCATTGAAGCAACCATTACCATTACCATTAAAAGTTCAAGAATTATTAATGACAATCTTAGGTTGCTGGTCCTCTGGAGTGGTGGCAGTGTTCCCTGTGCCTTGCTTGAAGAGGATATACTGTCTTCCAGTAAACATGGTATCAACAGCTGCTTTAATGTGTAGGGAGGTCTCAATGGAGTTGGAAATGAAAGAGTGAACAATGTATTTCTTGAAAAATCTTATATTGGGAAGGGCCGTTATACATGCAAGCGTTAAGTCGTTGCTCTCTAGAACAAAGTGATGACGGTGAGAAACTTCCCATAAGGGTTCACTTGTAAGGAGCAAAAACCTCTATTACCGGAAAGATAAACCCTCCACAAGGGGCGTTTTGGCTAGACTAGCAGTGCCCGATTAAACCACTCTCCCTGCCCCAAAGTAGAAAAATCCGTTGATGTCTCTTACAGCAGTGAATTCCACGTGAACTCGCACTGGATGATCAGCACGGAAATAGTCTGCAACTCCCAATACCACCTTTTAGGGTTTCACGCTTAAGCGGAAAACACTAAACTTGGATTTACCACCGGACTGTGGTATGTATATCAGAGCCGACTCCTTAGGAAATTCGCCACTTGACCATTCCGGAATGCTCAACTATTAGACTTTCTATGTATGAGGATCCATTATTACCCATCTTGTTGCTAAAGCTCATCCTACACCGTTACTATTCACCATCGGATATATAAATAAATCTCTCTTGCTGCTTGCAACGTTAGTTATTCCAAAAAAAAAAAAAAAATTTAAATAAATTTTTCTTCTTCAAGTTTCACTATTCTGTCATTGTAATTCAAAAACTTTTTTTTTTTTATCTTAGAATTATTTTTTTTTATCTTAGAATTAAATTATTATACACGATTCTCATTTATAATTATGTTAATATTATGCATTGGTGAGAGAGGAGAGAGAAACATGTTCAAAAAGTTAAGGCTAATAAATGAGGAAAGAGAAAAAAAAATAATAAATAAAAAATACTACTATAAAGCTAAAGAACGATTAGTTTACAAAAATATCTCTCAATTAATTTATTTTAACGTATAATTGATTATTTTGTTGAAAGATTGTTAGTAACATATTCTAAATAAAAAATACTTTAAATAAAAAAGTAGGTAGGAGTGTAAAAAATTTTATATTATGTAGCCACATAATCCTTTGTTGACTAACATATTTTAATCGTAAAAATAGTAAGATATCAAACAATCTATCATTAAGATCTAATTAACCAATTTTATTTGAAGTATTTTAATAATATTTTTTTAAAAAAAATGAAAAATATATAGTCAGTGGAGAGATGACACAAATTCTTCCTAGCTACTTTTGTTCTTAATTATTATCTTCTTGTCGTGTGACGAATATTGGCCTAGTAAGTGTATGATAAAGAAAACATGGTATCCTACAAAAAAAAATTTCCACAGTAATATTCAAGAGTGGAATAATATTGAGATTCTTTATTAGCTTAAGTTCTCAGCTAACATATTCGTAGCAATCATCTATAAAGTTTGTTCTTAGCTTTGGTTATCAGAGATATGAGAGGACCACTGTTTTCTTTCTTTCTTTTCATTTTTGTATTGTGTATTGAGTTTTTGTTTGTGGATGTAAATGCATGAGTTAGATTTTTTTTTATTGATATCTTAGTAAGAGTTGAAGACACTGTCACGTTATGTCTAATCATTCACGTACCTGCTGCTAGAATGCATAGATTAGATTACCACTTCCTATTAATTCTCCCTTATTAAGTAAATAATGATTTCTTAATTTATAATATGAGTTTTTATTAAATTTTTAAAAAATTAAGCTTAAATGATATAAACAATAAATAAAAATTTATTAAAATAAAACCTAAAAATAAATAAAAACATAGTACTACTTTTCAACAAAAAAAAACTACTAATATTATTTATGAAAAATAAAATCTTACTTAAGATAATTACTTTTTTATTACGTTATAATTTTATTTTATTGAAATATTTACACTAAAAATAATTGAAATAATTTTAATTAGTATATACAAATATTTAGTCTCTGAAATTTAGTTAGTATATACAAATATTTTAGTATATACAAAAGCGATATTTAAAATATTTAAATATTTTTTAAAAAAATTAATTTATTTAATGTAATTAATTATTAATTTTTTTCAAATATTATACTAAAAATATTATAAATTTTATTAGTATAATAAATTAAAATAGTTAATTTATTTATAATAGAAGCTACAATTATTATTTGAAAAAAAAAAATTTCCTCAAGACCTTAATTTCTTTATTACTTTATAATATGTATAATATTATATTATATAAACACAATAATTTGTTCATCCGTTGTCGTTTTCAATCTAATGAATAATTTGATTTTCTAATATACTGAATTTTTTCATTAAAAATGTATTATAAAATGTTATTTTGTTTAATATGCGAATTAATCTACGAATATATGTTAAGGGTGTCTAACTCAAATGGTTGAGTAGGATGTGTGAGTGGTTGTAAATCTATTATATTATCTTCAACTCCTATTAAAAGATCAATAAAAAAAATCTGCAAATACATGTGTACACGCGGGTACACATACTGTCTAGAAATAAAAGAAATATGTGGAAATGATTTCATTTGAGAGTGCTTGTGATGATTTTTGGTTTGATTTTCATTGTAAAAGTTAATTAAACCAAATAACAAAATTTAGTATGATTCAATTTAATATTAAAGTATGATAGAATTTGAACTAAACTAAACAAATCATTTTCAACTTGATTTAGTTCGGATTTTGTAGTTTTAAAAATAAGAATGCTTAAATAATTATTTTTTTTTATAAATTATTTAAATATTGAAAATTAATCTCACTCTATAACTATTTAGAAATGAAATTTCAACACATATCTAACTATAAAAAATTAAGTATTACTTTTCATTATTTACTTTTCATGTGACTATGTTTATAATGCAAGTCGTATCATGTCTTCTACAAGTTATGCATACTGTGGTTTTGTTTTGTTTGGATTGATTTTCAAATCTTAAACTAAAATCAAATTAAATCAAATAGACTCAATTAATCTCAATTTGTATTGATTTTCAATTTTTTGAATTGATTTTTGTTTTTTTTTTTTTGGGTTGGTGTAACTTTGAAAACTACCTTGTAACACTTTTTATGTTTTTTTAAGACAAAGATATTTTAATATTTGCTAAAATAGAAATACAATATATCTATTCTTATAAATGTGTTAGGGTTTAGGGTTTAGGGTTATATGAATATTTTTCTTATTTTTAGTTTTTTACTGCAAATAGAGTTGTCAAAATAGGTTTAATCTCGTTGCTTCGACCCACCTTGCCCACCTAGTAAAGTGGGTTGACTTAACTTGACTCACCTTTTTTAGAATTTCTCTCTGTATTTCCATAATTTCTCTCTACACCTCTATAAAGGTAGGAAAAATCTCAAATACTTTAGGTAAAAAATTAAGTTTAATTCTAGTAAAAAATTTGCAAATTTTTTTACAAGTCCAGACACTGGTGTCCTGATTTAGTCTAGACAGATGTATTTGGACTTGTAAAAAAAATTACAAATTTTTTTACATGTCTGGACAAGGGTGTCCGGACTTGTGAAAATAAATTTGCAAAATTTTTTACAAGTCCGGACAGATTTTTTTACAAGTGATAAACGCAAAGCTGAACCACGAAGAATAAAACAAATGCAGAGGGGATGAACAACAAAGTACAAAGAAGAAGAGAAAATCATTGATTCAATGAGAAGAAAAACAAAGTTGTGCAAAAAAAGCTAACGAGAGATGCGAAACGAGAGAGGTGCGGATGAAAAAGAAAAGAAAGAGGTGCGTGGTAATTAAATTTTTACTATTTTCATTAAAGATTTTTTTGCACTATTTAGAAATTATGGAGGTGTAGGGAGAACTTATTAGAGTGCAGGGAGAAATTCTCCACCTTTTTTCATGCTTAAAAAGTGGATCTGTTTTGGTCCACCGTCCGTTGGCGGCTAAACATGTTGACCCATCGAAAACTAAAAAAATATTTTTTAAGATAAAAACTTTGACTATTTGTAAAAAGGCTAAATTATAACCAGTGTCTCCTTATTTAGGGGGTAGCTCACTTTGTGCCCCCCAAATTTTTTTTGGGTACCTTTTACCCTCAAATTTTTTCAAAAGTTTAATTTTTATTCTTTCGTCAAATTTAGGCTATTGACTGTTAGAAAAGAACGTTAACTTGCATAATTTAGTGACATGACATCGTTATTTTGTAATTTAAAGTTAATTAAAGTGTAATTAATGATTTAGAAATGTTAATTTTAAAAATATAAAAAAATGGAATTGAATCTGGAAGATTGAATGTTAAATTCAATGTATTTAAACTAGTCAATAACAATGTTAATTTTAAAAATATAGAAAAGTTGAAGAAAGCAAGAATTGAACCCATGTCCTGAAAGTTTGAATGCTAAAGTCATACCACTAAATTAAAAACCAATATTAGTTTTAGTTTTTTTATGGGATTCAAATTTAATTAAACTAATCATGTGCCAACATTAATTTTAAAAATATATTAAAATTTACAACTTTTTAAAATTTTTTAAATGAAGAAATTTTAATTTTAAATTTTAATTCTTAATTTTAATTTCTGTCTTTAGTTTTAATTAGATTTTAAATTTTGTATTGTTGTTAATATAACTAAAATTTAGTTTTAGTTGCTAACCATTAAATTTTAATTTCAACTTTTAATTCTAAATTTCAGTTTCAAAATCACAAATAAAATATACAACATAAAATGACCTAGAATAGATTTAAAATTAAAATATAAAAATAAAATATAAAATCTAATTAAACATAAGAATATAAATTAAAATTAAGAATTAAAATTTAAATTAAAAGTTAAAAATTATAAATTAAAATAACAGCTAAAACTTAAATATAAAATTAAAAATTAAGAAAATAACCTTATTCAAATAGATTTAACACAAAATCAAGCTAAGTAGTTTTTAGACTTTTAAAAAAATTCTTTATTTAAAAAATTTACAACATAAATGACCTAGAATAGTAAAGCAAAACAAAGAAAAATAGACAATAAAATCAAAGTTGGCTTACTGTCTAGTGGTATCGTTTCAACATTCCCACAAGTCCTAGGTTCAAACCTTACTTTGTCCAAATTTAATATATGTTTAAAATTAATGTTGTCACATGATTAGTTTAATTAAATTTGAATCTCACAAAAAAACTAATATTGGTTTTCGGTCTAGCGGCATGACTTTAGCATTCAAACTAATATAGGTTTGACCTGTGGTCCAGGATTGGCTTTAGCATTTAAACTAATATAGATTTGATTCTTGCCTTCTTCTAATTTTTTATATTTTTAAAATTAACATTTTCCAAATCATTAATTACACTTTAATTAACTCTTAATTACCAAATAACTACCTCTAAATAGGGGGCACAAGTGATAATTTAGCCTTATAAAATTTTAAAATTTAAAAACCTATCATAACATTATTTTAAAATTTTATGTGTTTAAAAATAAAACAAAAATATTTAAATATATTCTCCACTAAAAATCTATATTTAAAATATGTTAAATATTAGTTTAAAAATATAAAATATTAATTAAATGATACCAACAAACTAAAAATGGAATACAAACCAAATAAGTAATATAATAATTTAAAACTTAAAAAAAATTATACACATAATAATAAAAAGTAAAATATAGTTGGATTGGTGAATCAACTCGGTGACCATAGGTTCAATTAAGGATAACAAATAAATCCGTCTTTGTAGATAATCTTTGAATTCGTCTCAAAGCTGATGAGGAATTCTTGATTTGACCGGATACAAATATGAGATGAAGAATCCTCTATTTGTTTAGTCAGAAATAGAGATGTATTATATACATACTCACTCCATCTCGGTATTCAATGAACACACCTCTTATCTTAATGATTAAAATATTCATCTATGTTAAAAGAAGAGAAATTTTAACATTTAATTAAAAAAATAAAAAATTTAATTGTGTTTATTAGAAATTTTTGAATTAATATTATTATATTCAAACAAATTAATTTTTATTAAAAATTATTATAAATTTCTTTTGTAGATATGGAGCCGACACAAATATATCTGATTCCTGATAAAAATTGAAATGGAAACATAAATATCATAGGTATTGAACATGGAGATAAGGATAAAAAAGAATTTGAATGTAATATTCATCTTTAATGCCAGGTTCAATCCATGTAGACCAACTTGCAACGAAGGCAACCAATATATTTAATATACTTAATATGTTTTTTTTTTTTTCAATTTTTAAATGATTTTACCCAGACCGGTGATTGGCCAACCCACGAGTGCCTACCCATTTTTACTTCTCTAACTGCAAATTATAGCAAATATACAGAGAGAATAATAACTATAGGTGATTATTAAAAATATTGACCCTAATTGGCATTTCAATTTAAATGAATATGTAAGACTATATACAATGTAAGCCATATTCCACACACAGCCAGATTATCATTCCCTTCAAATTTGAGTGGGAGGTACTGCAGTAATTCTACAAGTTCAAGTGCAACCCAGAGTTGCATTATTTCATAGAAAATTGCTAATTGGAAGAACAATATGACAAGACAATAGTTGATAGCTTTTTAACTTAGTAATTATTATAATTATTCATGACAATAGGACAAGAATGGTATTGAGAGGCATTACCGTTGCCATTAAATGTTGCACCATAATTATCAATTTGGACGGTGGTAGCTTGGCCGGAAGGCGCTTGGGTGATGGTGCTCCCTTTCCCTTGTCGTTTGAAGAGGATAAATTCTTCCCCTTCAAACTCACTCTTAAAAAAGACATTAAAATCTTTTGGGGGTTCTGCGTGTACCTGGCGCTGAATCTGTGGAGCAGCCCGATTCAGCTGCATGTACTGTTCGAGGGAAAACGGATACTTGAGTTTGAAAGGGCCTCTAAACTTGGCCGAAAGTCCAGTCACTTTATTACACTCAATGTCCACAAAAAAATTCATATGGGTTTTAGCCACGTCGAACGTGTGCTCCACCTTCAAAGACATATTCTTGCCTGTGTTACAGTTTTGTTCGGGAAGCTTCACTGAATAGAAACAACGTCTCCTTTCGCATTCTACACACGAACTGCCGAAACAGAAACTTACGTTGTCTTGAAGGGATGATTGGAAATTAGTAGTGCCAGATGTAACCACTCTTCCTAACCGATAGTTGAAAGATCCGATGTTGTCTCTTTCAGCAATTACCTCCATGTGAAGTCGCAAAGCTGCTTTCTCATCACACTCGCACATACAGTCCCCCAGTCTCAATAGCATCCTCTTTGGTTCCTCGCTCAAACGAAAAATACTAAATACAGATTCATCCGTAACGGATTTGTATATAAAAGTGTACTCTTTATGAAATTCTGCACTTGACCATTTGTAAAGCTCTGCAACGAAATCTCCGCTACTGTTTCTATTACCCATCTTGCTATGCAAGCTCGCCGTCTCTGTTTATTTGGACTAGAGTTTTGACACCATAATAGTTCTTTTAAATATTGAAGTCTCTCTCTTCCTTTAATAATCAATGGAGGAAAATTTTATTATTTAAGTGTATATTATATATATAATATTCACATTCTTCGTTAGCTTTTCTGGTAGCTAGTTAGATTCTCGTTAGCTTAAGATATCAGCCAACCTATATTCTTAGCAATTTATAAAGTTTGTTCTTGGCTCTGCTTATTGGAGAAATATATTTTTATTTTTTTCATTAGAGAAATTTTTATGGGAGATCATTCACACCCCAATTTAGAATCATAATTTGAGCAAACTATGAGATACTAGTTTTAGTTACTAGAAGGCCTGATAATCAATTTGAGATAAAATTCAAGAAAACTAATTATAACTAATGATTTTCTTTTTTGTTGTAGGAGCTTGCTAGATTGATGCTGATATATATTTTCCTCAAAAGTTTGTTTTTACTTGCTCTATTATTGAACACTACTTTTTGTTATTAGCTGAGAACATTACAGAGCCGGTAATTGGATGCTGACTTTCTCCTAGGGTGCTTTGCCAAATTCGTTGTGAGAGAAATACTCACGATGACAACTGACAATAAGGTAGATAATAGTTAACAAATAACAATCCATTTTTGGATCTCTACATATAGAGAGTCTGCAACTCTCAATAGAACTTTTTCTGGTTTCATGCTCCAACAAAAAACGCAGAACTCGGAATTATTAGTGAGGAATGTGTATCTGAATGCGTACTTGTACTATCCCAGAGGGAGGGAAGAGGTAAGCCGTGACGACCTCAACAAAGCGAACTCATCCAGATGACCTCACCAAAACCTGTTCAGGATGACTTCATGTTCTACCAACCTTATAAGTCAAACCGTCACATATGAGTAACGAACACCACGACAACCACCCACCTCAGAGAACTTATTCTAGCCATCACAAACCAACAATTACAAGATAATTAAAAGAATAATTAATAAGTAATCACAGCTTGAATTAAAGCCAAATTGATTATGTCTCCACTTCCCCTAATTATGGATAGCATTCTCTATACTTTGTTTTGTTTTTTATCACAACTTTACTTAGTTACTTTGTTATGATTAGACATTTTTGTCCTCTTGTATATATAACTAATAAAGGTTGAAATTAATGTAAGTTTTTACTCAATCCAAATACAATATACATTCTCTTTCTTCTTCATCTTTCTTCCTTTTGTATGTATGTTGTTACGGATCTTCACTCAACAATGTTTAATGTTATTTAAATTATATCTTCTTATTCTTCTCTCATTATAAAAAAAATTATTTATGCCAACAAGTATTTTTTTAACTAAAAGTTCAGCATTTGTAGGTAAAAGTATAATAGATTTTGATTACAAATATTTTTTCCGTCGTCAACTTTAAAAGAGTGTATAATAACAAGTAATCATATGTCATTATAAGATTTACCTACAATTAAAGTGTTTGTAGATAAAAGTCTTAAACATATATCTAAATCATCTAACTGTAAATAAATGTCACTAACTTATACCTACAACTATAAACTATAACAAGTAAAATATTTTAACATTACGTAAAAATCTATTTATAGAACCCTTCAACCTATAAATGATAAAGTTTATTTTATAATTGCATCTTCAATTAGTCATTAAATTACAACAAATACATGTTTGGAAATTTTCAAGTCAGCACATATGACAACTTACAACAAAATTAAGAAAACAAATCTACGACAATGTCAAATATCCACTCAGAACAAAATTACACTCAAGGTAGAAGAAAACGACATGTGTGATTCCTGCAAGTAAAAAACCTCTGAATTGACTCTCACTTACTCCATCTCTGTTGACAACAAACTGAAATCGAAAATCAATTTTCATTTTATAGTAAACAATATGGAATTAAAAGCATAAATGTACACTTAAGTTTGAACCAAATCCAACCTGTAGAATATAATCCTATCTGGCTTCCTTTTAGTTGAAACATAGAAAGCACAAAGTAACTCCCTAATAATCAGAGGCATGGAAATCAATTGGATTCCTCTACAAACCGGTGGCAATACCATATCATCAATTCTCGCTTGACCAGTACATGATAATTCCACCATGCACTTTTCCCTACAGTTATGAAAATGCAACCTCCCTCATATTAGCTTTTCATTAAAAAAATAAAAAACCTTACTCGTATTAACAAATATATTTTTCAGAAAATTACTATATAGTTCACGCTAGGGACCACATGGTCTTTTTTTCCCCTACACAGACCGCACACATAAGTGGCATAACTACCATTATTGGTATAAATATCATTATAAGTCAGGAAACATCATTTAATAAAAAAAAGTTAGGAAAAAGTCATTTTGTAATCACACACACAAGTTAAATTGATGCATTATTCTATTTAGATTTTCACTTAATATGATGAAAATGATCAAAGTATATACAATTAATAGTATGTGCCCTCTTAACTACATTATGTAATTAACTTCGAAAGCTTTAAAGTAGATGTGATATTTAATCATTATTAGAAACCATCATAATAACTTCAAGAGCTTCAAAATTATGTAATTAAGAACCGGGACAACACCTTTAGAAAATTTGTGTTAGTGTCTACAAAATAAAGTATTTGAAGAATTACTTTATTAATCATATTCCACTGACCCATTCAAGTTTAAGGTTCAACATGCGATTTTACACCTACTTCATGATATTTAAGATGGTGGTGACAAAAGGAAATTATATATTAGATATTAACATAAAATAATAAAAGTTTCTAAATTATCTCCAACATGAATCCTATGTATACCATTAAAGATGGTAAAACACGAGCATCCATCATTACTAGTTCCTCCTCACTTGAATTCCAAAGTGAGATACAGATTTGTTTGTGTTGAAATTGCTCTGCCTCACAACCTGTCAAATTTAAACTATTAAAAGATTGTAATATATGGAACTAAAAGATTAAGAGCGAAAGAAGAGCTCTGCATGTTTGCTTTAATGTTAAAAAACTTCTAAAAGTTGATGAATAAAAAAATTATGATTTTTATTTGTCGTTTATGAAAATGTGTGTTGATAAATCAAAAGAGGTCCTACAATGAATTACATAGTTCCTGGTAGAAAAGAATGACCGCAAGAATAGAGTAGAAAAACAGAGTTTGTAGAAAGGAGAAATGAATTACAACTATTTTGATACACAACTGTAATCAACTACAATTTTACATAGTCGAAAAATGAAAAGTGAAGTGATAACTCACGTAACTATGCCACGTGGACAACGTTGGGCTGCAGCGCTGGGCAAAGGCACGCAGTTTGAGTTAGGAAGTAGGATCTAAAATGACGAAATTGTGAAGAGAACGAAGCCAAAGAATTAGTAACCTGCAGGATCAAACAAAATATCCTCAAAAGTGTCCTGAAAAAGATAACCACATATGATCACTAAAAGATTCAAAGAGTCAAAAACTAAAAAACAATTTCCTCTTATTCCACATTAATCAAAACACTTTCGATGGAAGTGTCAACATTATCTATAACATCCTAATTTCTAATCATACAAGGGGTTGTTTTTCTTATCTATACTTTATTTTGCATGGCAGTCTTCCTGATAAAAAAAAAATAAAAATGAGGAGGATAATCCAGATAATAGAATTGAAGCCACAGATCACATGAAACTGGTATACAAAATTAACTTTTTTTTTTCTATTTTTTATATCAATCTTGGAAATTGAAGTCACTATATGTAGATAAATGCATTCCTAGGCACGAATAGGTGCATTTATTATGCTAAAAAGAAATTTCATCATTTTTCTTTTGAATTTTCGAATGGATCTTTATCATAAATGAATGTAAATGGTGGCCCAAAATTTAATAATTAATAGCAACTAACTATATTTCCAAAAGTTTAATGTATGATGGACGAACGAGATATAATTGGTTTATGACCAACAATGTAGGTTTATTTCATTAATCACAATGATGGTTTATTTTTATTCCATTTGCTGTTGTCCCTACTAAAAACAAAATTTTATTAACTTTCATGCTTAAGTATGAGTTTGATTTGGTTCTAGGACATGGATTACCTCACATAATGTGATAAAGCTAGGAAGAATTGAATTCATACAAATGAAGTCCACATTACTCTGAAGCAAGAGGTACAATACCAGAACTACTTCTAATCAATCATCATAATTTACTCAAATGTTACTATGCAAGACAAGGATGAAAATGCATCATAAAAAAAAATGAAGTCAATTACCACATGAAAAATGGATCAAGGAAATTAGTTCTAAAAGATGACAAAGGTTTAGTATATTAGAAACGATTTTAACCTGAAACAAAAATAGAATTAGAGGTTTGAAACTTGAAATTAATTTGGAGTACACAATAGAAAACGAAAGGGGAGAAATAAAGTAACTAGTACATAGTGAAGATGATAAGAAGAAACCTTTCAAAGGAGTGAAGTTGATTAATTCTAAGCTATCATGATCACACACTACATATCCAACTAGTAACTACCATCAATAATTAAAAAAATCTGTCAAACAATTATCAAGCTAGTCAAGTGTTCCTACTGCCAGTACTCGTACATTATTAGGGTCATTGTGCCAAAAACTCAAGGTATTATTTGCTTTGAAAGTTGTGACTCCATGTGATGTGAGACTTCAGGTATGTATCGAAACAAGTCTCTTAGTCTGGACTAAGGGGTGTGAGAGTGAGGGTTTGGGCCATACAATGGGTGCCTACATAATTATCAAAATCGCGAATTAACTTGTAAAATCGTACTAGTTTACAAGCTCTAGACGAGTTAAATCACATGTAAAATCGAAAGAGTAGTAAACTCAGTAAAATCGGTGTAAACTCGTGAGTAGACTCGTGAACAAATTTCTTAGGTGAAGTTTTTGTATGCTCACTCTAATTTTGAGTGTTTGAATATAATTTGTTCTTATATGTAAAAAGGTTTTGAAATTTTGAGAGTTTCGACTTTAATTTCTACTTATTTGGAGTAATTTAGACTTATTATGTAAATTTAAACTTATTGTATATTAAAAACTTTCAATTTTTATGTGATTTATGATCATTTTTTTAATGAAGTAAACTCTTACAATCTTATGAATCAAGAATAGTAAACTCTCAATTTTGATAACCTTGAAGTTCAGTATTCCTACTGCTAGTCCTAGAACATAGTTACGGTCACTGCATATTATCCACTTTGGAGCTCATCGTTCCTTCACAGTTTTATCCTTAAAAGGCACTCCAAGAAAGTTAAAGGAAAAAGGTATTTATAAAAGACTATTGACCTTAACTTTTAACTGATTTGGGACTTCGAGTGTACTAGAACATGTAACATATGAACAAGGTAACAAACTATAGGATTGCACCTAGCCATTTAAAATTCATAGTTGTAATATGCTGTTAGAAAATTATGTGTCTCTATCTTTAACCTTCTCTATCGGTAAAGAAGTATATGAAAAACTGAGTTCAACAACTAGATAATTATTTTTATAGTGGAATTCATACTATATAGAAGAATGATAAGCTAGATATTATTAATATAAATTCTCAAAACATCCACCAATAAATAATAAAAAAGAATATTTTAACTTTACCTACACTAATTTATATTTATCTTGATAGAAGTGTTTATAAGTACATATCTAATTTCTTGAAGTCTCAGATACAAAAATACATCATTAAATAAAAATTTTGAAATTACCAATAGAGTTCATATAGAGTTCTAGTGGGTTCTCCAAATTATATTGGACACCTCATAAACACCCCAACTCATGCCATAATCTAATAAATAAATGGTTCAATTAGCTATATATGTAATCATAAAACATGAATCAACACAACAATAACACAAGAGAAACTACAATTTGAATGGAGGAAAAGAGAAACTACAATTTGATGACTTTATTCAACTAAAATTATAATAATAAAAATCTGTAACTTTCAACGCGTGAAATCTTCTAAGTTTCTAAAATAATAATTGCGTAAAATAAATTATTTAATTGTTGTCAAAACTTTTTTCCTTACTATTATTATTAGTATGGAATTAAACTTAACTAAAAAGTTTAAATACAACGATGATTCTTATGCACATAAAAGCAGTGAAAACAAAGTGTATGCAAGAATAGGTGAAATAGGTGAAAGTGGGATGGATACCTTAAGGCTGAGGAGAATAAATTGAAAATTGAAAATCGAAAATCGATACCTCAATAAGGTGGTATGCTGAACTCAAATTATGTTTAGATGTCCTGAAAAGACATCTGGAACGGTTAAGGAGGAGGACATTTATTGAGCTCACTTTCTATAGGCAGCATCAATGTTCTTAGTATCAGTCCGGAGTCATTAAAAGGTGTCTTAGAGATTAAGAGAGGAAAATGTTTATAAATGACTTTTGCCTTCGATTTCTAAACAACTGTGGGACTTTGGGAGTATGTATCGTAACAGGCTCCCCAGTCTGGCTAAGAGGTGTGGGTTAATTTGGGCCCTACGGTTAGGATCACCATATCTGAGATAGGGGTGTTTCCTATGAGGTTTGGTGTAATTTTGAGTCTAAAACTTGTTCAAACCGAACTAACAAAATAAGTATGGTGCAGTTTGGTTCGGTTTAGATTAATTATAAAATTCAAACCAAACAAAATCAATCTTTTTTCTAGTTTGGTTTGATTTGGTTTTGCAGTTTAAAATTTCTATTATTAAGTATTAAAAATACATTAAAAAATTTATTTCCAAAATTGTATAGAAGTTTATTCACTCCTACAAAATTATGTAAAAGTAACAAACATTAAAGTAAAATATAAACGTCAATTTATTTAAATGTTACATTTTAATGATTGTTGTAAAATTGTATCCAATAAAATTAAATAAAATAGTTTTACTAAAATTTTTATTCATCAACTAATACATATTAATTAAAGATTAAGTCAAAATCTTATAAAATTAGAAAATAATGAGTAATTATATATCTCTTCTTAAAAATTTACTAAAACTAATAATCGACTGGCGATCACCAATAACCAACTGTCACCTTCAACGGTTGTCTCGATCATTACCTTCAGTGTTTTAAATTTGGAAAAAGAAAATATGTTGTTTTTTTAAAATTTTGAAAATTTAAAACCAAAACTAGTTTTTGTTTTAGAAATTTCAAAACTAGAAACCAAAATCACTCCGAACGAGACCTAAGATAAGTGATTTGTTTTGGTTTAGTACAGTTTCAACATCTTAAACCACAAACCGAACCCTGCAGTTTGGAAATTAAAAAAACCAAACCATTCAGAACTAAAACGGTTTTTTGCAATTCAGTTTTAAATACCCCTAGTTTGAAATATTGTCTATTTTGGAGTTCATCGCTCTTTCATGATTTTGTCCTTAAAAAGTGTCTCGAGGGTTAAGGAAAAAGAGTATTTATAAATGACCATTGATCTCAACTTATAAGTGATATGTGACTTCGAGTGTACCAGAACATCAAATATATGAACAAGATAACAAACTATAGGATTGCACCTGGTCATTTAAAATTCAGAACAATAATATACTGTTGGAAAATTACGTGTCTCTATCTTTAACCTTCTTCATTGATGAAGAAGTATATGAAAAGCTCGTGAGTTGGACAACTAGTTAATTTATATAGTGGAATTCATAATAAATAGAAAAATAATTAACTAGATATTATTAATATAAATTCCCAAAACATCGAGCAAATAAAGAATAAAAAGGAACACCAAAACTATTGAAATGCCTATCACACATCATACCTATAAATGCATGCAAGATGGTAAGTTCTTTTTTAATTAATAATAATAATAATAATAATAATAATAATAATAATTATTATTATTATTATTATTATTATTATTATTATTATTATTATTATATATGTGATCCAAACAAACAAATAAATCAAAATAAAAAACTAATTTATTGTGATAAAAATATAATTATAAGGTTGATTTTTTATAAATAGTTTTCTACATACACAAATTATCTGATGATATATGTAAGATTATTATTCAACTATTTGACATCATGTTAGGATCATCTAAAGTGACAGGATGTAGAACTAAAATATAGCACAAGAAAATAAAATAAAAGAATAGTGCACAGTGCTCAGTGCTGTTTAAAATTATAGCACATATAACACTCAGAACCACTCTGCACAATTATAGTGCATAATTTAAAACCCTTTCAGTAACACAATCAGAGGTTTAAAAACTCTCTCCAGAACACAATTAGATGTTTACGACTTTCAATATTTGAGTTCATCAAGAAAGGGAAAAGTATGATTTATTAATTCACATTGTTAACAACAAGAGTGATACTTCCATAAGTTACGATTCTGCAAGCATAATATTTTGTGACAACAAGCTCCACATTATTAGACTTTGCTATAATATAGGGGGAAATGAAGGCTTGTTGTCCACAATAAAGAGTACTTCTGCCACTCGAAAAAACATTTCTGTTTAAACAAATTTTTCAGTTGAGCTACATTTACTTTAAAAGAGAAAACTGAATATTAAAACAAAATTCAACCACAACCACAACATAAATATAACAAACAAAAAAACAAAAATTAAGGTAGGTTCTTAATTAGTGATTCTGCTAAGAAACGCTAACCTAATGAGTAAGAAAGATGAGGGAATTGAGTAGGATCTTTACCTATTGGGTTACTAGGGAGGTACTACTCCAATAAAAAAATGTGATCCTTATTCAATTTGTTTTTTACTGTCAGACGTATCTCGACGAGACAAAAAAAAAAATGATTTGAAAAATCAAAGGAGTTATGAACCATGCTTATTAAGGAAAATATTAGAAAAACCTTTAAAATAGAAAGTGGTTTGCAAAACCAAATCTTGAATTCGGAAGTAGATTACGTGTAAAGAATGTATTAACACCCTACAATGTTCGTTGTAAAGATGATTACCCCTAATTAAATGTGCAAAATTAGATAACTTTAAAATAATAATTTCCCCTTTAACACAAAGATTACTTATATTTTATTGACTTTAACATTTTTTTAACAAGAAGTTTGTTAATGAAAAATTTATTTTTTATGAAAAGGTTACAATTATTTTTCTTTTTAATTGATTTAAGTTTTTATGTTTTTGGGAGGTTTGACAGGAGTGACTCTTGCTCCTATGTATCTCCAAGTGCATGGAAGAATTAAAGTTTATGTAGTTCTTTGTGAAAAAGTTTGTGTATTGATATTTTTTATCTTTGATTTTTAGTTTTATTAAGACTTTGGATTTTTGAACTGTCACAACTCATACATCTTAAAATTTATAATTGACAAGGTGTACATCCAAACCAATCCATTTGAATATTTGTTATCTTACAGGTTGCTTTTTATTACTTTTTTTTAACTAACATTTTATTTTTTTAGATATAAGATTTAAGACAAAAGTTATCACAACTCATGTCTCAAAATCTTAGGACTAAAGAGATGTCACATCTAATTAATCCTTTGATTTCTAATAAGAAGATTACATATGAAAATAGAAAGAAATTTAAAATTATATGTTTAAAAATCGTCTTAAGGGAGAAATTTATGTCTTCAAAATTTCAAAAGGTAAAAATATATTACATTTAATTAACCTTCTTTTTATTTTAATAATAAATTTATTTATCTAACTAAATGATTTTAAATAATTTTTCATTAAAATATTAATAGTTATTATTATTATTATTATTGTTAAATTTAGAGAAGAAATTTAAGATAACAAATTGTCAAAACTTGCATCCGTATGCCTCAAAATTAAGAGGATGTCTCATCCAAATAATTATTTCTCAAAAAATTTTTTTTTTTACTTTAAAAGATCAATGTTAACAATTGTTCTCTTTTATATTACTAAATAAAATGCTAATTATTATTTTATAAACGTAAAAGAAAATCACAAACCTACATATATGAAACCTTATTATGTATAAATATAATTAAAACAAAATAATAATATGCTAGTTAAAAGATAAGGAAAGAACGTAAATGGCACTAATAAGAATAAATAATGAACTGATAAAAAAGAAGAAGAGGAAATCCATAAAAAAGTAGATATAAAATGGAAAAAAAAGATATTAGAACATGATTACTAATACAAGTAATACATATATACTTTCTTCTTTAATGTAAATGAAATGATAAACCAATAACACTACCACAAGAAAAAAAATAGTAGTAAAATATATACTTAAAAACAAAAGCCCCAACTTCCAAGTAACATAGATATTTGAAAAAATTATAATGTCACTTAGATGTACAGAGGAAAACAAATGTAGGTGAGGTGGGAAAAACACATTGTGTATGGAGATGTTGAAAAAACATTTTGATTTCGTGGTTTGACCCTTACTTTGTGTGTGGATGAACTTCGGTCGGTGAAAATGATGAGTGAAAAATATGGATATGAAAGTTGTGTTGTGAGTGTTGTTAAGAGGGAAGAAGAAGGTGAAAAATAAAAAAAGGAAGGAGATGGTTACATGAGTAATGTTCTCATGTTCTCACAGTGAGTGGAATAGAGATGAGAGTAAAAAAAAAGTGAGTGAGTTTTCTCTTTGGAGTAGGAAACCAAGTGTATATGTAGAAGTGTGAGTGTAAAAAACATGAACAATGATGAGTGATGCTTCATATAGGTTTATCTTTTAGGAAACAAATATTGTAAAGTAGGATTTTGGGATTGTTGGTGGCCAGTAGGAAGCTAGTTGGAGAAAAGTGTGCATGCTATAAGGTTAGACGCATAGTACTAAAAACAAGATAATAAAAAGTAGAAAACAATTATGTGTTTTTTTATTCTTTGTATTACTAATTGATATTATTTTATAATTTTGAATTATTTCTCTTCATTTGTATTAAACATTATTATTTTTAGATGAGCGCAAATAACTTTATGGAGACAATACTTTAGCTTAAATTTTAATCATAATTTTTTTTTAAAAAAATATGTTTTTTCAGAAAGAATTGTGCGCTAACAATTGCCTCTCTTTATTGAGATTTTACTAAATAATATAAAAAACTTGATTTTCTATATTATTGTAGTAAAAAATAAGTAAACATGTTAATCCAATTTTGTTTGAGGCAAAAACAGTAGGATTTGAAACACAAAATGCAGGCATAAGGCTTGAGTTGCTAAACTACAAATGCAAAGATCTTGAACAAGAATTTGAAATATAGAAACCATCCATTGTGGTGATAAAAACATTGGACACATGAATTCGAAATGTAAAAACATCGGAGGTAGAGATCTAAAATGAAAAAACATTAGACGCAGGGATATGTAACGTAAAACCTCGGACATGGGGATCCAAAACACATAATCATTGGACATGAGGTCCAAAATGTAAATCATAATTGGACATAAGGATAAAAAATGTTGAGCATTAGGATCCAAAATGAAAAAACATAGTGGGTTTGGAGACCCAGATTGCAAAATAGAGTGGGCGCAGGGACCCAAATTCAAGATAGAGTAAACATGGAGACCCAGATGCTTGAAAGTGGGTATAAATATCTCATGTGATGAGATGAGTACGGGGACCCGAAAAACTTGAAAGCGAGTATAGATACCTGATGGTGAGATGGTTGTAGAAACTTAAAAGACTTGAAAATGAGTACAAATACCCAATTTGCTAAGAAGGGTACAAAGACCTGAAATTGGAGGTGGATATGAATACTCAATATTGTGGATTATCCTATGTGTTGATATGGGCATTAGGACCCAAAATGCTTATATGGGGTGAATTCCTAATGTGTTGAGACGGGTGTAGGGACCCAAAATGCTCGAATGTGTATATGAATACCTAAGGGTATAGAGATCTGAAATGCTGAGCATCGGGTAGAGACTCGAGAGGGAAAAACATCGAACACAAGGATCTAATAAAAATGATGGTCAAAGAGATTTGAAAACCAAAGATTGTCATGTGATCTTTGATGATCACGTGTCCAAAGGATCCTTTCTAAGGTCACTTGGAAGGGAAATGGATTTATGGAGAGAAAAGTAATGGGGTGAGGCACCACAGATACTAGGTTTGATAAGCCAAAAGGGAGAGGCCACAAGGGAGGGGTCCCTTGATAACTCTTAGAAGCTTTCACAAAGGAGAAGGGGGGACACTCAAAGATAAGAACCTCACAACCAATATGGTCTCTAGGATTAAATTCAAGTGTAAAAAATACAAGTGAGGGGAGGAGCTCCTATTTATAGAGGTAGCTAACCTCTTAAACAAGATAACCTAAAAAAGAAGGGCTAGGATTAAAAAGAGAGATCTAAGGGAGGAGGATTGAGAAACAATTCCCTCCTTAGATCATCAAACTTGGTGCCCAAGTTTCTCAAACCAAGGGTCAAGATTCCTTCTTATTAGCTTAGGGGGTTTATGTAGGAAAGAAGGGGTGTAGATATCAAGGCTACTCCTTATTTCCTTCATAAAAACCCAAAAAGCTAAATCCACCCTTTAAATTCCTAAGACACCTCCTAAAATAAGAAATGGACTAGATACATGTCCCAAATTAAATTCTTAATGCTCCTTAAAATTAAAATAAAGAAAAATTACATTTTATTAACTAAAGTCCCTAGCCTAATATCTTCACTCTCCACAGGAGGTGAAGTCTTCCTTTGTCTGCAAGGGCTAGGTCTTCTTCAATCCTTCTAGCCATGGCCCTAGTGATAGGTCCTTGGCTAGGCATGGTCACATCAGATTGGACACAAGGTTCCGAATCGTAGAACATTAGACACAGGGATCTGAAACACAAAGCACTAGATACCGCGATACGAGATGTAAAACATTGGGTAGAACTACAAAACATAAGGACTTCGAACATAAGGATCCGAAACTTAAATGCATGAAATATAGGGATCTCCGAAATATAGAAGCATCAGATACAGGGATCCAAAACGACAAAGGTATCGAGTATAGACCTGAAAAGTAAAATATAATGGGCATATATGGTCTAGAGATGACACAATGGGCTCGAAGACCCGAAATGTGTTGACGCGGGCATAGGGACACAAACAAAGTTATGGGGCAGATATTATGGAAAAGCAAACATGAAGAACAATTAAAAACTTGTATGGACGTAATGATGCACAAAGACCAAATATGCAATATACGTGGAGACTTGGGATTTTATTCAATGTGCAGAGACTCAACATAGGTTTGGTATGAGGTGGTAGGCAGGAACCCGATATAAAATGCTTATGGCAGCTTAGGATGGTGGGCAGGGACCCAATATGGAATGTTAATGGAAATTTGGGATGGTATTGTGGGCAGGAACCTAATATGTAGTTTTTTTTTTGGAGAATTGGGTGATATGGTGGGCAGAGACCTAATATGAAATGTTCATGTAAACTTAAGAAGATATGGTGGGCAAGGACCCAATATGAAATGTTCATGTAGACTTGAAAAGATATGGTGGGTATGGACCCAATATGAAATGTTTATGTAGACTTGAGAATATATGGTGGGTAGGGACCTAATATGAAATGTTCATGTAGATTTGAGAAGATATTGTGGGTAGGGACCCAGTATGAAATGATTTTATGAGGATTTATGTATAAATGTCGTGGCGAGCTTGTAGACTAATATGTATTGATGTGACGATGAGTGGATGGACTCAAGCATCGTTGTCATGTTGATGTTGGAGTTGAACATGAATGACATTGATGTCAAAAAAAAGTTAGGCTTGATGCAAATGTCAGACAAGTATTTGACTTGATGCGATATGCAAGATAGACACTTGACTTGATGCAATGTGCCAAGCAAATGAAAAAATTAATGTAGGGTGACAAGAAGGTATTGGATTTAGATGGAGAGTGCAAAGTGCTGGACATAAAGGCAAATAATGCAAGTGTTAGAATTGACGAAAAATATGTTATTGGTAGTAAGGTATTGATGTTGGTGCAAAATGGTGTTGATGTCAGACAGCGGTTGGACTTGATACAAATGTTAGACGTGCATTTGATTTGATGCATGATGCAAATGTTAGACAAATACTAGATGTAGATGCAAACGACTTTGATTGATGCAACTGTTGGATTTGATGGAAATGATGTCGTTGCTAGCAAGGTATCAATGATAATGTGAATGATGTTTATGTTAGCCACGTGATGAACTTTTATGTGGATATCAACACATTAATTGAAAGTGAAGTGCAAATAGATTATACAAAGATGGAGCAGGTGCATGATAAATCACCACAGCTTGAATGTACTATGATGCAAATGCTTATTAGTTAAGTATAGGAGCAAACATGGAAGTGATTGATTTAATGATTGATATGCAAATGCATATTATTATTTGTAGGATTTCTTCTTCTTTCTTTTAAATGTTTTGAATTGATCATTATTTGTGAAAACAAATACATGCAAATATTTCTTTTGAGATTGTTGTCGCTTGACCCATATTCTCACAAATTTTCTTTCAAAGTGTGCTACTTGAAGACATTTTAGACCTTTTAGATCATCTTGTTAATTGAAAGATTATTTTTAGCTTGTCATTTTTGTTTGAAATGTTTCTTATGTAATGTGCATGATTGTGCAAAAAAGGTTTTAGAAAAATTCAGGTCTTTGAAGGAGAGGGTTTAGAAAAAGGTGAGAACCAAAGAAGTTTCAATTCATGAATTTGGTTTTGGTCCAATGTGGAAAGAATATGGATTACCCCAATTTCAAAAATGGGAGATGAAAGTTTTGACAATTTATCCCAGTATAAGGCTTTAATGAAGTGATAATGAAATAAACTCAAGAAGTGATTTCACATTTTGGACACGAGATGGAGTCTACGGAGTGAAATGATGATGGCATGGACATAAGTGAAGTTATGTCGAAATTGTTCAATTACCCTAATTTAGAATTTTAATATATATCTTTGAGGCATGAACTAGACCTGTGATGTCATTTAAGTTACTACTCTATTTGGGTTTGGATAGTTGGAATTTAAGGATGAAGTAAAGACAGATGAGTTTGCGTAGAAATAGACTTCAAGCAAGGATCATAGTGAACATGTTTTGCTTTTGATAACAAATCTTATGAGACATTTTCCTTTTATTTTTTTCTTTTGTTTTTTTCCTTTTTTTTAAGCTAGCAATTAAATTGGGGTAGTGGTGGCAAACAATTAACATATGATGTAAGGTAAAACATCTTGTAAAAGAAAAGTTTTTGTAATAAATACTATTGTCTTATCTTCTTTTTAAAAGATAGATTATGATTCTTTATGTAAGAACTAATTTTGAAAATTTCTTTTAATTATGTAAGTATTTTGAAAAGTGTTCTGCATTTTCATAAATAAATTGGGTAAGTAGAAAGGGTGTTACATGTTGCATCTTTTATCTTTGAGTTTTATAAATAAAATAAAAGGGAATAATAAATTTATATTTTTAAATCTTTGAAATTTGATTATCTACTTGAATAATATTTTTAGTTTATTATTAAAAAATTAATTTAATTTATTATATTTTGAGTATTTTGTAATAAAAAAATGTTTAATAAATTTTTTAACACATTTATTATATTTTATATTTTTTGTCTTGGATTAGAGATCATAATGTTTTCTCAATACTTTGGACAAAAGTCTTATTTCGCTCATGGTGTGTGGTTGCTCTTGGTTAAAAAAAAAATTAGACGAAAGAAATCAAACATATATGACAAAAAGTATAAAAAAACAAAAGTAACTAAATTGAAACAAATTTAATTTAAGATGTTTTTCTAAAAAGAATCCTATTAAATAATCATAGAAAAATTTATTAATCATAATGATATCGAATTGAATTATCTTCTACAAATAATATTTGTTGTTTTTAATGAACAATTAAACAAAATTTAATTTTTTATATTATATAGTAAATAATTTAAGACTATTTTTTATAAAAAAATTATTTAATAAATTATATTTTATATAATTATATTTTTTTATTGGGTTAGACGTAATCATGTTTCAAGCCTTTGAGGTTATAGACAAATACAATTTATAATTAGTATGAAAAATTTTGCACAATGGAGAACATATTTTTTATTAACAATATTTGAAAAAATATTAATCAATTATAACTTTTCTTATAAATGTTATTATGGTTTATAATATTAAAATATATTTAATAAATTAATTTTAAAATAATAAATATCAAAATATAAGAATATTGAAATATAAAAAATATAAAAAGAATAAAATAACAAAAAAAGATGATAAAAAATGAAATAATATAAAATAAAAAATAAATAGATAAAATAAAAAATTAAAAAAATATAAAACATAAATAAAAATAAATTAAGAAAAATTGAAAAAAAAACTAAAAACAAAAAAAGATAAAATTAAAATAGAAATATAAAAAAAAATAATATACTAAATAAATACGTTAAATAAATAAAATAAAATAAGAATAAAAAATAGAAATCTTAAACGAGAAAAAATGAAGAAAGAAATAAGTTTTGAAATAAAAAAAGAAAAGGAAAAGAAAAACATTAAAAATTGAAAAGGCAATTAAAAAGTACACGTGTTAATTATGGAAAAGGTTAAATTAGTAATTTACCTAGCATATTATCAAATATAACTTTTCTTATAATTGATATTATGGTTTATAAATATTAAAATATATTTAAGAAATTAATTTTAACATAATAAATATCAAAATATAAGAATATTGAAATATAGAAAATATAAAAAAAATAAAATAAAAAATAAAATGATAAAAAATATAATAACATAAAATAAAAAATAAAAAATATTAAATAAGAAAATTAAAAATTATAAGACATAAAGTAAAAAAGAAAAAGAAATTAGGAAAAATTGAAAACAAAAAACTAAAAAGAAAAGAAGATAAAATTAAAATAGTATTATAAAAAACTAATATAGTAAATAAATAAATAAAATAAAATAAGAAGAAAAAATAGAAATCTTAAAAGAGAAAAAAAAAAGAAGAAGAAAGAAAGTTTGAAATGATAAAAGAAAAGGAAACGAAAAACATTAAAAATTGAAAAGACAAAAAAAATTAAAAATGACCCATGTTAATTTATATATATATTAGATAGATAAACAGATATTGGTGCTAAAATTTCAGTTATTAAAAATAACAGGTGAAGAAGAGTTGTAAATTTGTAATACAGAAGGGATAATGTTACTAAGTTTCAAAGTGAAAACTTAAAAGCCTGCGTAAATCATCTATGAACCTCTTCAACAGGTGAAGAAGCTTTTGGAACATGACTAATGTTTCTGTTTTCGGCTCTGGTAGTGGTATCATCCAGGTACTGTTGATACACATATGACATGAGGCCCCAAATAGCTAGCACCATAGAGATACCCTTAATGCCATTCATTTTGTCATGAAAGAATATCACTGCCAACACTGGAGCAATAGGCACTCCCAAAGCGCTTATTGCATTAGAGAAGACAGAAGAAACCTCAAAAATAAGCCCTAAACAACCAATAGTGAACAGTTGCCAAATTATGGCTGTGAAAATCAGGTTCAGCAAATATGAAGCCTCCCCCAGCTCATACTCCTTCATTTCATTCTTTAAACTACTCCACTCTCCACTTGCAAAAAGTCCCACTAGAGTAGCACTAGTAGATACAAGGGATGTGTATATTATCATATCCATTATCACTTTGAGAGTATCCCTTTTTATAACCTTCTCGAACACAAGCTGTGTGAGGGAAAGCCATAGTCCATACCCTGCAGATGCAGCAACAGTGCATATGAATCCAATGACATACTTTTTCTTGGAGACTTCAGTGGAATTTGAATCAGCTGATGACTCGTTTTGAAACACTAGGAGGGTAGAGGAAATGGTCAGAAGGACTAGAGAGTTGACAATGTAAGGTGTGAACTTGAATGAATTGAGGAAGTAGGAGAATAAAGCATTAAAAGCCAACTGGGATGAGCCGATGAGTGAATAGGTAGAGACAGGAAGGTACATTAGCCCAACTGAATATAAATAACAATCTAATGCCATAAGTAGGCCAATTGAGACATAGATAAATGCTAGCATTGAAACAGATGGCTGATTTGGATGAATGGTATTTGTGGTGAGATTTTTGGGTGCTGAGATGAAGAAGTAACAAGGAAGCATAATAGGGAAACCACCAAGTTGAACAAGTGTAATCATCCATTTGCTTTTTCCTCCTTTCTCATAGTATAATCTTCCTAGTAGTGTTGCAATTGATCCACACAGCAACATCAGTGCAGAATAAATGGCTATTCTGAACCAACGGTAATATCCTTTTCTCTTACTCATTGTAGACTCATTATTTGGACCACGAAAACTATTGTCTTCTAAGGAAGTTGTTTCTCTGGCTCCATTAGCTTCTACAAAAACAAAACAAATTACCATTATATCAACTTAGACAATATGTCATTTATTGGACAAAGCTGCTATGTATACTTCTGATTTATTTCATAAGGATTCACTTCATATGAAGCAGAGTTCAGTTTTCCTTTGATATGTGAACTCCTTTTCTTCTTTTTCTACTATTGTTGTTGTTTGATTACACAGGATGCTTGTGCTTGATGCTTGGCCGGTTCACATGTCACAAGATCTGTGCCTTGATTTTCCGACAATGGTAAAGAACTATAAATAAAATGATGGAATTAGAAGTCTAGCAGCTCTATCTCGAAGCTAAGAGTTTTATCTTCGTAAATAATAACAAAATTATGAATTTTTCCTGTTTTGAAAGATTCCGGGTAAAAGCAAAAAGCGTTGGTTTATTTTCTCTTTTATAAATACTTGGAAAACAGCAACAATAAGAGTTCACATGTCAGAAGAACTGTGACTTGATTTTCCCACAATGGTAAACTGGAGGTAAAATGATAGAACTGGAAGTCTTGCAAAGGGTCTCTTTATTATTAGAAAACGTTTTAATAACAAAATTATCACTTTTTCCTGTTTTGAAAGATTTTGGGTAAAAACAAAAAAAGTTGATTTAATTTCTTATTTGAAACCAAGAAAAATAAGGATAAAATAACATAAAGTAGTTCTTTAAAAAAATTGAAACCAAACAGATCCTAATTCGGTTTTTAGTATATTTAAAACTAAAAGTCGTACCAAAAAATAGTAGTTTTTTATGGAAACCAAAAAATAGTTATTCTTTAAGGGTTTTTTTTTAGTTATATTATTGATACAGCTCAGAAACTAGACCTCCACCAGAAGAGTTCCATCATCCATACCACCCGAGCTCAGTCTACGTGCTGTACCTCTGTTACTACCGAGGCACCAAGGTTGGTAGCATAGATATTATCACTTTGTTTCTAGCTAGTTGTGTCCTTCTGGACTCTGTTGGCACTATTCTTAATTCAGCAGTTTTCATCCTAGGAACCATCGTAATTAGGACCAAGGTTTTCCATTCTGTGCATAAGAATTACCAAACAGTTGGACATATGTATGTTCTGAATACAATGAAATTGTTCTGATTTGAAGGCCTGTATATATAGTCACGGTTATACATGATAACAAAATATTATATATTAATATTATGTATGTGTAGCAAAAGACATGTAAACGTGAACTTTTTGCTCTTAATTTAGTGAATCTTTTAACTTCTAAAACAAATAAACTTTTTGGTTTTCAATAAGGAAGATGAAAAGTTGAATTACCATTTTTGCTAAGTTGGCCTTCTTGAGGTTCTCTCATGTGGATGGTGAAACAAGCCCCATGGGTGAGTTGCACTTCTTGAGTTTCTCTCATGTGGTAGCTGGTGTGGAAAAGTTTTGAGAGGGGAAAATATGGAAGAAGAGGGAAATGGATATGGAGTAAGAGGAGGGTGGTTGGAGAATGCAATTGAATCATACATTATACATGTAAATATAAAATTTCTTCAATAAAAGGAGAAATAAGAAATTTTGCCGACATCCACCTAAACTTTGCCTTAATTACAGTTAATACCTCTATGATTGTAGGCCTACACACTGACACGTTTTAAGAGAAATTTCTTTGACTATTGTCTGAGTGTTGTGTGAACATGGCATGTCTCTTTTCACATTAAAAATAAAAAAATAAAATTAGAGCACGTTAAAAGTTAAAAAATAGACCACGTTGTATTCAGCATGATGGTCAACACGGGAAGTGAAGGGTTCCTTCCTTTGTTTTAGTTAGCTTGGAATAGGGCCATTGGACCACCATGCATAGGATGCTCTCCACCAATTTTTGTAAGATATTCGTTTAACATTTTTATTTTATAAGAATTAATAATACTTAATTATGTTTCAATAGAAGACATTATTAAAGATTATGACAATCTTGGATTACCTAGTAATTTCCCATTTTTGAAGGACTCGTACAAGTGTAATGGATGAGAAATTGGTGGCTGACATATTTGAGGTAGGTGTTGTTTCTGGTTGTTGTTCTATGAATTCATTAATACATATTACAAACATGCATGAAATTTAGAGGGTAAGTTTGACATTTTATATCAACAAATATTGGGGGAGAAAGATATATTTTATCCATCATATTAATGTTAATGGCTTATAGTAGGTGGAAATATCTAAGAGTGTAACTATCACACAATTAATGCTTTTTCTTTTTTTTTTTTTTAAGTTTAAGTTATTTATTTATAATGAGAATGTGAAATGTACACTAGTGGAGGTACCGAGATGCTCCCAAATGTTCCGTGAAGTTTCAAAAATGTTGCTTTTCTTAAATACCGAAGTGATTCTCGGACGGTAATATCAGAGATAGGATAATAAAGATATAAAATTTCTTATATCAATCAAATTATCCTATGTAAAATCGGGTTACTTATTTGAGTAACATCATTTTTCAGTTTTATATATTTTTTTCTCTTTCTTTTCTCTAACAATTTTCTGTTACATGTTTCTATTCTCTTTTTTTTTCTTGATCCATGACTTTTGACAAGTGAGAGTGATGTACTTACAAAAAGCACCCACTCAAAAGGTTTTCGATTAAGGATATTAATTATAATAAGTGTAGGTAAAAAATAAATAGTGAGCCTAAATTTCATTAATTACCCATATTATATATATATATATTTATTTATTTATTTAGGATTGAGTTTTTAATTAGAGATTAATAATTGGATTATTTTTAATTAAGTTATAATTAAGATAATTCCACATAAACATACATTTGACTAAAATCTGACAAAAATGTGTTTACCAAACCCACTTAAACATAAATTTTACCTTTTGACCGAGATTTTTTCAAACATGTACTAACCAAAATCTAAGTAAAATTTTGCCAAATCCTTGTGTTGTTTCTACTAACCATTGTACTGTTGTAGAGTGTATCCGAGGAGTACCTAAAAAAATTATCTATAATTATGTTATTTCAAGGGTTTGTTCTAGGTAAAAAGTAAATGTATTTTTTTAATCATTTAAACATTGAGCTTAATTGGTAAGTGTAAATGACTTTTACATTAATGTTCAATTGTAATTTTTTATTTATGTGACATTTAAAGTACTAATTAGTAAAATCAACCAACTTATCATAAATAAAGTGTTGTGATTGAATATCAGTGTAAAAATCTTTATACTAATAGTGTATACTAATTAAATTCTTAAACATTTTAATAAGATGGACATGAAATGAATATTATTTGTTATTATAATTAAAATCATACCTATAAAATTTAGTTAGTTTTATTTTCGAAAGTCACGGGACACAAAAAGGTATATAACTAACTGCATATATATATATATATATAGTTTTATGAAGTTATTTTTTATGAGTATATTTGGTAAATCATTCATAAATTTATAAGTTTTTCTGCCTAGTTTATAAGCCAGTTCGGTCAAAATAAACTCATTTGATACACTAGCTTATTTAAGTAACTTATAAATAAGTTAGTTTATAAGTTTTTTTTATCATCATTAATGTATTTAAGATATTTTTATCTTTTCTACACAATAAGAAAATTTTAAATTAACCACCAAAAAATTTTACTTAATTTCTAGAAAAATGAATTAATTAAAATTTAGTTATAAAAATATTAGAATATGTAGCGTCTAGAATTATATGAGTAGATAATTAATTAGAAAAAATAAATTTAAAATAACTATTATTAGTTGCAGTAATATTGACTTTTAACTAGAAAAATTATTTTAAAAAATCAAGTAAATATTTTATTCTATCTATATGTATTCTATTAATGTGCTAAATATATGAAGAAAACAACAAGCAAGAAAAACTCTTTACTAATAGCATAGAAATGACTTTTCTTGCTTGTTTAGTGAACACTCTTCATTTTTATAGGAGTAGTAGGACACTCTTCATTCTTAATTCGAAACTAATGAATGTCGGGTCCAGCAGCTAATACTTTAACATAACTGTTAATTTTTTTTTTAGCAAATCATTAAATTTTTTGTAGTGTTAATCAAATCGTTAATTATAACTTTTTCTGTTATTTTTTATTTATCTATTAATTTTACTAAATATTTTCAATTAAATAATTAAGTTAACTTATAAGTTTTTTTAGTCAAAAATTTATAAGCTGTAGCTATTTATTAGCCAGTTTTACTCGCAAATATCGTTTTGAGTAAAAGATTAATATTGGACGAAATAGTGCAATAGTAAGAGTATAACATTTTTCAATGTATGGATTAGACAAAGTTTAAGATCGACCGGTTAAACGTAGAATGAATAAATAGCAAAAGTTAAAATTTTATTGTTATATAGTGTTAGTGTTTTATTTTTTTATGCATAGGAAATTACAAAAAAAGGAGCTACAAGCATAAAAAGTTAATGTTTTTACCATCAGCAAAGAAAATTGGAACAACTCTAATGGCAGACAGTCATAAAGCACTGAATAATTTTCCTCAATAACACCTTTCTTTGACGACCAATTAGTTTGCTACAAAGTTTTCTTCTCATAAAGTATCAGTGTTTTATTTAAATTTGAATATCTATACTTTATTGTTATCTTGTTTGCGGGTTACATTACTTTATTGTAATCTAATAAATGATAAAAAAAAAACTAGTTTTTTTTTATATACAATGTACATATGTAAGACAATTTCTAAGTCCGAATATTAAGTGAGATTTTGTGTTAATTCTCATTCTCCTTATGCATGTTGAGATGGATACTTACAAAGACACTTTAACAGTATGTAAAATCCTAATGAATATAGCAATTAATAACAAAATAAACCGTAATTGTATCTTGGTGACCTTATTCTTATTTATTCTTGTGATATAATATATGTTGTTAGGGTATAACTAATGAGAGTCTCGAACTACATACCGGTGATGAGGGTTGTAGGGTGTTACCCTTGCCTGGTAAGGGAAAATGATTGAAGGGGGATATTCAACCATGTACTAAACTATTGGTTAGGTTAGTGAAGTTCAAGTTGAACACCTGAGAGGATGGAAGAAATTATTGATGGCATCAAAGGTGTGGTAAGTTACACATAAACATTGGAGAATGGAGGGAGGTGAGAAGAAGAAAGGACGTGAGAGAGTGAAGTGGTAAGGGAAGAAGTCAAAGAACTCAAAATGCAGGGGTAGAAATAGGGAAAATAACACCAGTCTTTTTTACGCATTTTCCTGAGGAATATACGGCAAAGGAAATGTGGAAGATTTTTGGGCGGTATGCCAAGATTCAAGACATGGTTATACCAAACAAAAGAGATAGGAGGGGGCAGCGGTTTGGGTTTGCTAGATTTGCGGAGGTAGAAGATGTGAAAATGCTAGTAGTGAAGTTGGATAACATCTTCATTGGCAAGGAAAAGCTATGGGTCAATCTTCTACGATATGGACAGAGGGATGAGTAACATAATAGGAAGATATGGAAAACGAACGGGCAACCAACAACAAACGATCAGCACAAAGGCCAGGTGTAGAGTGTTAAACAAACAAGAAGTAATGAAAACCAAAGAAAATCATATGCAAGAGTCATGAGTAATCCTGGGGGAGGTCAGAATTTGAAAGCTCGAAAGGAGAATGGAGAAAGAGAAGTCGAAGGAATGTAGATGGTTTATAAAGCACCAACTAAAGAGGTGATACGACTCAGAAAGGCATATGTGGGAAAGGTTCTAAGCAAAGGGAGTGCTTTCAGGACGCAACAATTCTTAATGGCTCATAGTATATACGGGGTTCACGTAATGCCAACGGGTGTTAAAAAGGTATTGTTGAAAGTGGACCACGGTAAGACCCTTCAGGAGATCATAAAGGGCAAACAAGCTTGGATGGAACAATGGTTTGCCGAAATATACAGCTGGGAACCTAGCTCTATTGACACAGAGGAGGGTGAAGGTGAATTGCTATGGTATTCCTATGCATGCGTGGGGGGAAAATTTCTTTAACACTCTAGTGGCACTATTTGGGGAGTTGGTGCATGTGGAGGACACAACTTTAAGGAAGGAGAGGTATGATATGGCACAACTTGTGATATCTAGATAGGCCTTGCACCAGATAAACTCAGTCATTCGAGTGAATGTTGATGAGAGGATGTTCCATATCAAAGTGGTGGAGGTTGGAGATGTAAATGAACCAAAGAAAAATAGGGATGACATTACTAGTGATGGATTCGAAATGAGCTTTTGCCAGGGGGAGGAAGATTTTGATGAGTCGTTTGAGGTAGAGAAAAGGTTGGCCGAGTTGAAGGAGGAGCTGTTCGGGAAGGAAAATTGGAATGAGACCAGAGTAGATGAGGAAAGGAGTGCGAGCTCTAGTGGACAGTCATTCAGGTGCAGTGCAGACACAACAATTCAAGAAACTGATGGGTTAATTTCTGGGATGGAACGGTCAGAGGAAGGAAAGATGGAAATAGGATTGAGAGAAGTACAAAGTAGAAAGGAAAGTGGGCAGAGTACTCAAAATGGGAAGGGAGGAGAGAGGGGTCGGGATAACACACAAAGGCCAAAAGGGGATTTGCAGGAACAACTTTTACCCATGGAGGCATGGAAGGAAAAGGAAAGGGCGCAGGAAGGAGATGAGGAATGGGGTAGCACGTGAAGGCCAAAAAGGGATAAAGGAGACCAACTTTCACTCGTGGAGCTCAAAAGAGAAAAAGAAAGGGTGCAGGATGTGATAGAGAAAATTGGAAATGTGAATCACGACCCAAGGCTGATTGCACGGACTCAAGAGGTAAGGTATTAATGCTGGATGTTGAAAAGAGAGATGAGGTATTAATGCTGGGTGTTGAAAAGAGAGATAAGGCTCGGGTTACGTGTAGTAATAAGGAAAGATAACATTTAAAGTGCAATAAAAGGAATAATTTAAGTGTGGGCTAGGGGAATGGTAGTAATATCCAGCACGAATCTGAGGGTGGTTTAAATGCCAATCGGGCTTCATTCATGGGAAATTATTGGGCCAAGATCACCAATTTAGATGGGCCAGAAATGGAGGTCAACACCTATATGCTTAGAGATGATGATGGCAAATGGGTATATAAAGAAGATGAAATGAGGGAATCTACCTCTACATAACCATATGACTATAAGAAATAGGTGTTGGTTGGGGGTGAAGAGGTGTCTGTAGGTGGGAAAGGGCAAACGAAGCGGGTGACTATATGGAAGCAAGCAAGAAGAAATAGTGTTGACGGAAGTGAATTGATAAGCCAAAGGCAAATGGAAGGATTTTTTGAGGAAAATATGGGGAAGGAAGAAGAGGTGGATGAAATGGGTAAAATTTGGAAGGCTATGAAGGAAATAGGAATTTCTGGTAGACATCGAGATAACGATTATATAGAAGAACTAAGAAATATGGAAGCAAGGGATAAGGCGGAGAATGAAAGGAGGGAAATGAAGACATCTTGAAATAGGTAAATGAAGATTTTTTTCACTAAATATGAGGGGGTTCTGGGACCGGGCAAAACGGAGAAGACTTAGGAGAATTTTGGCTGAGCACAAGATAGACATCTGTCTATTACAAGAGAGAAAGTGTAGGCATGTCAACGAATGGGAGATAAATGAGGTGTGGGGTTCGACGGGGTGTGAATGGAGAATGCTTCCATTAACAGGGTTGAGTGGAGGGTGTGTAACAATATGGAAGAGAGAATTGTTGGAGGTGGCATGGTATATCCAAGGGCAGGGTTTCCTAGGAGTTGGATTTAGGGGAAAGAATTCGAATGACGTAAATTGTGTGGTAAATTGTGTGGTATAGGCGGATTTGATGATGACAAGGTGCGGTTTCCCGGAGGTCAACTAGGTAATTGGGGGAGATTTTAACGCCGTGGTGGATAAGCATGAGGTTAAAGGGAGATCAAATTATCACTCTAGAGCAGAGATGACAGATTTCAAATTCTTCATTCAGCAAATGAGACTTCTGGATATTCCAATGATTGGGAAAAAGAGTTACGTGGATAGCATCGAACGGAGAATCTTCTAGCAGGATAGATCGATTTTTGTTTTCTTCGGATCTAATGGAGGAATGGAGAGTTGTAGCAGAAAGGGTGGGTACCAGAGAGTTTTCGGATCATAGCTGGATCTTAACAAAGGATAACAAACAGAGTTAGTGTCCGAAACCATTTAAGTTTTTTTACCACTGGTTGCATGAGCTAGATATTGTGAAATTGGTGAGAGATTTTTGGAACTCGGATCTAAGTCAAGGGTGGAAGATGTATCAGTTGGCAAGTAAATTAAAGGCTTGAAAAGGATTATTAAAAAGTGGAATTAGGAGATTTGGAGTAAAAATGAGAAATTTCTGTTAATGAAGGTAACAGAATTGGAGAGGGTGGACCATTAGTTGGGTGAAGGGGTTCAGCTGAACAGAAATAGGAGGCAGGACATCTTGTCAGAGTATTGGGGGCGAGCAAGGAGGATGGAACAATCCATTTTACAGAAATACAGGGTCAAGTAGGCGTTAAATGGAGATAATAACACCAAGTATTTCCATTCATGCTTCAAGGCGAGATGTTATGCAAATTCCATAATGGCAATTGAATCAGAGGCGAGTTGGCTGGAGGAAGTCCAAGACATTTGAGATCATGTATTGAATCATTTTTTAGAGTTCTTCAGTGAGAAGGAGGTGGTGTGACGAGGTATGACGTGGTACAGTTTAATCAACTAAATGATCAACAAAGGCTAATGCTAGAGGAGCCTTTTTCAGTGGTAGAGGTAAAAGAGGCAGTCTAGGCATGTGAAAGGGGGGGGGGAAGTCCGGGACTGGATGGCTTCAGTTTCAACTTCTATAAATCATGTTGGGAAATCATAGGGGAGGATGTGGTGAATGCAGTGCAAGAATTCCATGAATCAGACACATTACTAAGAGGGGTCACTTCCTCTTTCCTTACCTTGATTCTAAAGGTGGCACGACCTGAGAGGTTAGCACAGTACAAACCAATCTCCTTAATTCATAAGATTATTTCAAAACTGTTGTCTTTAAGGATGAAGAGAGTGATGAGGGGATTAATCTCTAAGTGTCAGACAACTTTTCTGCCAGGTACATCAATTTTGGATAAGGTGGTGGCGGCGAATGAAATAGTTGATTGGGCACATAGGAAAAAAATATTGCTTTCTGTTTAAGGTGGATTTCTAGAAGGCCTATGATTCTGTCAATTGGAATTTTCTAGATTATATGTTGGCCAGGATGAGGTTTGGGAGTAGATGGAGAAGGTGGATGACCAATATTGTCAGGAATAGTCATATATCTATTCTAGTAAATGAGAGCTCTACTGCTGAATTCAAACCAGGGAGGGGATTGAAGCAGGGTGATCCACTCTCTCAAGCTTTATCTGGCTTGTTTAAATCAGCCATTGATAAAGGGTTGTACAAAGATATCACTGTCAGCAATGAGGCAAAATGCTCAATTTTGCAATATGCAGATGACGTGATTATGATGGGGGAAGCAGACTTGCAGTCAGTATGACACTTGAAGGTAATTCTTCGGGGTTTTGAGATGACATATGGGTTGAAGGTAAATTTTAGCAAGAGTCAATTCTTTGGTTTAAATATGGATGACTCATTCAAGCATGAGGTGAATAGTCTCTTGAATTGTATGGTGTCTTTATCGCCATTTAAATTCTTGGGGATACCGGTGGGAGTTAATCCAAGGAGGGCAGAAGTGTGGAGGCTAGTTATCGATAAATTTCAGGTGAAATTGTTAGGGTGGAAGGCAACTCATCTATCTTTTGCAGGAAGATTAGTCCTAGTCAACTCAGTCTTATCAAACCTTCCATTGTATTTCTTCTCCTTTTATAAGGCATCCAAGAAGGTTCTGAAAGTTATTACGGGACTGCAACGTTCCTTTCTATGGGGGAAGGATCAAGAGACCAAAATTGCGTGGATTAGTTGGGATAAAGTGTGTCGACCAAAGGAAGAGGGAGGACTTGGGATAAAGTGTCTGTGGAAATTTAATTTGAGCTTGCTAGCAAAGTGGAGATAGAGAATGTTAACAGAGGATAATGCAATATGGGGGTCGATGCTGAGAAGTAGGTACGGTGAGCCCTATAAAGTCACTAACAGACCTGATACATTTTCTCAAACTTCTTAGTGGTGGAGGGATATATGGGCTATTGATGGACCAAAGGCGGTGACACCAGGGTGGTTTGATGACAGTGTAAGGAAAATTGTAGGAGATGGTAATGACACCTTGTTTTGGGAACATAATTGGTTAGAGAGTGAAGCGATTGCTTCAATGATCCCTAGGTTGTATGGGACAACGACAAACAAATTCATCACGATTAAGGATAAAAGGGAGTCTTTACCAGCAACATTAAGGTGGAAATGGGTATGGAAGAGAGAGTTATTTGTATGGGAGGAAGAGCAGCTACCCTATTTGGAAAGCTTGTTGCAAATTGTGGTGATTTTTTATCAGGTTTCGGATGTATGGGGGTGGAGGTCAAATAAAGAGGGGGGGTTTTATGTGGCGGAGGTATACAAGGTTTTAGGTGGTGAAGGGAGCCCCCCAAGATTAATTGAGGTTGATCCAAAGGTGCTGCGACGAATGTGGAAGGATAAATTACCATATAAGGCAATAACGTTGTTGTCGAGGCTATTATTAGATATATTACCAACCATGGATAATCTGCGGAAGAGAGGAGTGAGGATTTCATTAAGTGAAGCTCAGTGTGTGTTATGCAGGGGGGGCATAGAAAGCAGAAACCATCTATTTTTAACGTGTCCTCACGCTCAATCAGTCTGGAAGAAAATGATCAGTTGGCTGGGGATTCAAGGACCACTTCCGGGGGACTTGATACAACTCTTCCTTTCATCTAGTGCATGGGTGGTAAGGAAGCGGAAGAAAAAATGTAGGTACATTTTCTGACTTGCTGAGTGTTGAGATATTTGGATAGCTATAAATCAGATAGTTTTTTATAGTTTAAGGACAAACTATGTGGATATTATGATGACTATAAAAGTAATCTCGTGGAAATGATTACTTTACTCTTTTGGTTTCAATGCGAGGTGTGTATTTTCTGATTAGTTTGGAAATCTTAGGATGTGTATGTTAAATATGAAATAAGATTTCTATTTGATCTAGTAGAATCAATAGAACTTAGGGGTGAAGCTTAACTGAGTCTTTGTAATGTTGAAACATTTTGTTTTTCTAGTTTCTCTCATATAATAAATTATTTCGTCCTTAAAAAAAATAATTCAACCATGTACTAGGGACAAGGGTTGAGGAATGTTCCCTGGCCTTAGTGTTGTTGTGTACTAGTGATGGAATCGATCAATGTGGCTAAGGATGACAATGAGTGTGGGTGGATGTGAACATATGTTTTTTGCTATCGCACCTGTACCATATTCATGCGAGTATTTGTCAATAAATATTTTGGAATATATACTTTTTTAGATTTGCCAATATCTTATGGGTATTTATGAAATTTTTAAGGTCAAATTTTTCATAAAATTATGGCAACACATGCTTTTTTTCTAACTGATAATTTTTTTATTAAAATACACATAAAAATTTAGTATAAACAAAATTTACTTAATTTTCATTTCTCAATCAAAATTCTAATTATAAATTGAATTTAATTGGTATACACTGTCAGTGTAAAAGATGTTTACACTGACATTCAATCATGATTTTTCATTCATGTGACTTTAAAAATAGTAATGAGTAAAGTCAATAAATTCACCATAAATGAAGAATTGTGATTGAATGTCAGTGTAAAAATCTTTACACTGACCATGTATACCAGTTAAACTCTTATAAATTAATCACAATAATTTGGCATAAGTCTAAATAAAAATTAATAATAATATCTAATACTTCAACTTTCTATCATTTTAATACCATAAAGTCAAACACTTCAAAGTGAATAAAATATTTTAATTTTTTTAAATAAATATATTATATGTATGATTAATGTTCGTGTGTGTCATATTTTTATTATTTTTCCCTTCTCTGATATTAAATGGGAATTTGTGGGACGAATACCTTCGAACTCACACCCAGACTTATTTATTAATGAATGTGATTATCCTATTAAAATATTTTACAGATACCCATTTGCAATTCTATTGGGGATTTTATTTGCAGATATACATAATTTTGCCATCTATAAGTGTGTCTATAGCCTTACCTTCGCAGAAGGTGATACTACGTATGCACTGCAAACATAAGTTCCTGTGTCATAATACAAAAAGCTCATATAATATGCGTGATACCACACATAATAAGCCCATACTATGCATCAGATCCCCTGTATATGTGCCACCGACACCTGCATAAAAAAGCACTAAATTTAAATTTTCAAATTAACTGCACATTTTCAATAATTAACTTAATGCAGAATGGTATATGTGTATCACTACATTCTATTAACACCTACTCTCCAACAATTTTTTTTATCATAAATTCTCTTACAATTAAAACTGTTTTCAACCAATAAAATATGTCACATAATTACATTAAGTTTATCTCAAAATTTTAAGCTTTATTTATACTTTGGTGATAATACTAAATTAGACCGAGTTTACAATAATCTTATTAACCCCCATTTGGTAAAAGGAGGGATAGTTTAAAACTTACAATGGGTTTGTTTCTTGTAATATGAAATTATGGTTGGGAATGTGAACACGAAAATAAGAAAAATATTACAATCTCATGTTTAGTATGCTTCAAGAGAATGAAAATTTTGTATTTCTATAAAAATTATGAAAGTTACTTTTCACATTTTTTATATTATATCTTATGTATTTTTAAATTAAAATAAATTAATAAATATTTCAAGAATAATAAATATCTATCAAACATTATAGATGAGAATAATATTTTTGGTTATAACATCTAAAATTATTTTTCCCAAACATATAGTTCAACCCGTTAAATAAACATTCCCTTAGTGTAGGTCTCATATTTCCATCATTTTATTTTGATTCAAACATTTTATTCTGTACCATTCTACTCTAAGAATCATATCATAAGGGTTACAGAATCATATGAAAACAGTTGTTAGACTAAGATAAATGTTTTAGAATGTAATGCATAAAGCTCTTGGACGATGATTGTCTTATATAAAGTTAGTTAATTTTATATGATTTGAGAGTAATTATCCTAATTCTTTTTTTATTTAAGGTTTTTTTATATAAAAAATAGGTATAATTAAGAATTTCGATTATATATTTAATTGGGTTTAAATATTACTATTATTTTTTGAAAATACATATGTAAATTTTGGAGTTGGATTGAAGCAATGTTGGTTAAATAAAAGATCGATAGGTGAAGGGTTACCAGCTAATAGTGATAGACAAAGAACATAAAAATATAGGAAAATCCAATTGAAAAATGTATGTAAATCAAAAAATGAGAAGAACATTCAATGAGGTTTATTACTGTTGCTAAGAATAGATTTGTACTATTAACTTCTTTTCTTAAAACAGACAATTTAATTTAGTTATGCAAGAGATTAATAACTTAAACTAGAAACGAGTTTAGACCTTACTGGTAAGAGATTATGCTAGGATTTTTTATGAATAGTAAAAACATGATTAAATATTCATTTATACATGAGTGAAGGTTTAGGGAAGTCAAATTCTAACAAGTCTTCATCTTTTATAAGTTTATATTTTTACATTTATTGTCTTTTAGTAATTTTAACACTTATATTATTCTTCAACAAGTAAAAAGTATTTAAATTTAACTAAGTTCGAATGTAAATATAACCTTGTAATTATTTTGGATTATACTTCTCCACCTTGTATATAAGCTATTTTGTAAATTAAGTAGTACATAAGCTATGTTCCTAAGTATCTAACTAAATTAGGTTGGACTTTGACATTGTTAAAATCAAAGCTGATGACTCAACATATATTAAATCACCTTTAATTACTTTGAGTGGCCAATTTTTATTTTTAAATATGTGAATTCAGTTATGCTACTTTTTGTTGGTAAGAAATTCTTGACAGATTGCAAATTTACAAGTCAATTTTAAGTACAATTTTTATCAAATTAGCAAGCGTATTCAATTATGCAGTATTTTCAATGAATATGAAGTGCATCTTATTCATATTTATAAAGTAATAAAAGATAATAGCATTAACTTGAAATAAAAAAGAGATTTTGACACAAATTGAGAACAAGTTAAATTAATTTTACTTCACCAGACTATCACACATGCATAACCGATGCTTCTATTAAAAAAAAAAAGTCAAAGATGAACAATAGACTTTATACTAATCAACAATAAATTTCATTCTTCTTATTTTTCCGTTCTAATATATTTCAATTGGATTCAAAACACAAAACAAGTAAAGATGAATAAAATAAAATCATAACAAGAGAATAACATAAATATTAAATAATAACCAACTTAGATTAAATATAAAAAAAATACAAGTTAGGCTTAGTTATATCAAACTTTAACTACAGAAAAAATTCAATTACTCATGGATGAGAAGAGCATCCCAAATTATTAACTACATCAAACCTCAACTAAGAGAAAATTCAGCTACTTATAGATCTATAATATAAGCATCCCAAAAAATGGACGAAGCAAAAAGAGAGAAAATGAGGGTTGGAGAAGAAGATATGAGCTTTGAGAATGTATATTAGGTCATGGAATAAGAGTTATGAGCTTCACACAATAATGCTCTTTTTATATTGGTTGCCCTTTGTATAAAGTGCAAGTAGGAGCACCAAAGTTCAACACTGATATTATGACTATTGAACACTTAACCTCAATGTTGAGTTGAGTGGTTACTGTTGAGTCCCACTGAGTGGGTGTTGGACGATAGTACTTAAGTTATTTAATTAGTCGCTCTCAATCTACCCAAACTAAGTGCTTTTGAGATGGGTGTTGATATTTCACCCATTAGAGATCTTCTACTTTAATTAATCTATTAATTAGTTCAACAAACAAAAATATCTGCCAAACAAATTGTTTAACTAACTAAGTTTATTTCAATTCAACTTCAAAATTTGCATTGTATTTCTAAATGGAAAGCATCAAACTAAATTATGGATAATATCTTTTTTTATAAGTAAATATTTGTTGTTAATATGTTAGTGAATGAATTTGAACTTACGACCTCTCACCATTATGGATAATATCTAAAATTTTAATTATATATATTTCATACATAAATGAGAGACTTCAACCTTAAATAAAGAAGAATCAAGATAATTGTTTTTATATAAGGTATGTCCAGCACAATGTGTATCGTCATGTAGGGATGTTAGAAACTAGAGTTGTTTTATGATTGCAGTCAATGAATTAATCTAAGTAGTTGGCAATGTTAATCTTGTCCTACCACTATACTCATAAAGTTGAATGCACATTGTACTTGAACTCGAAACGTAGCGTTGAACAAAGGAATCTATTGTGGCATTTTACCATCTCTAATGACACTTAGCAGTAAGATCAGATGTTTGTCAAAAGACCAGGGTCAACCTTTTATCACCAGCTATATATCTACATGATGAAAGAATTGAAATAGGAAAAGTCTCAGATCCACCTCATTAATGGAGATAGCCCTCATAGGATGCCATACCTCAATCATCATTTCTTTCATGATTGTTGTATTGGTAGTTCAATCTCTTAGGAGTTTTCCAACTACGGGAAGAAGCATTTCTCCCCTTTCATCGTCAATAATGAGTTCACCTAATTATGTTGAATCCATAGTGGTAAAAGCAAACAACAAAACACAAAGTCTTACAAGTTGACAAACCTTAGATGAAAGGTTCATCCATGGAGAGAGATGGTTTAGCATGGAGAGAAAAAGTATGTAATATCTTTCAAACATTTTCTCAAGAGATGTAATATCTTCACTTTTCTATACTAATTCCATGACTTAATGTACATTCTCAAAGCTCGTGTCTTTTTCTCCAACCCTGATTTTCTCTCTTCTTGCTTTGTCCATTGTTTGGGATGCTTATATCATAGATCTATAAGTAGCTGAATTTTCTCTTAGTTGAGATTTGATGTAATTAATCATGTGGAATGCTATTCTCATCCATGAGTAGTTGAATTTTTCTATAGTTAGGATTTGATATAACTAAGTCTAGCTTGTATATTTTTTTTATATTTAATTTAAGTTGATTATTATTCAATATTTATGTTATTCTCTTGTCTATGATTTTATTTTATTCATCTTTAGTTGTTTTGTGTTTTGAATCCAATTGAAAAATATATTAGAACCAAAAAATGAGAAGAACACTCAATGAAATTTATTGTTAATTAGAGTAAAATCAATTGTTTATCTTTGACTCTTTTTTTAATGGAAGCATGGGTTATGTATGTGTGATAGTCTGGTGAAGTAAAAATCATCTAACTAATTTTCAATTTGTGTCAAAATTCCTTTTTTATTTCAAGTTAATGTTATTATCTTTTATTACTTTATATAGTTGTTAGCCAAAATTTATAACATTCATTAAATAAGGAAAAAGTATATAATTTTTCATATATTAATCAAGTATATATAAATATGAATAAGATGCACTTCGTATTCATTGAAAATACTGCATAATTGAGTACACTTGCTACTTTGATAAAAATTGTACTTAAAATTGACTTGTTAAATTTGTAATCTGGCAAGAATTTCTTACCGCCAAAAAGTAGAATCACTGAATTCACATATTTAAAAATAAAAATTGGCCACTCAAAGTAATTAAAGGTGATTTAATATATGTTAAATCTCTTCGGGTTCGATTTTAGCAATGTCAAAGTCCAACCCAATTTAGTTAGATGAGATGCGGTGAAGTTGAATTGAATTAGTAAATTACCTAAACATGTAAACAGAGTTATAATTTTGTATATAGTCCATGATACTGTCAAAATCAACGATTAAATCAAGATCAAAACTAATACCAGGCAATATTTTATGAAGAGAAAATTAAGCAGCTGATTTTCTTGTAATTAATCGATCATACCAGCCAAGAACTGAAAATGAGTGATGCTAAGAGGTTACGGTTCATCTATCAACCCTCCAATAATTCCTTAGAATTATTGTTGTCCTATAAAACATGCATCTTTTACATCTGCCAAGGTCTTGCAATACGGAGTGATAAAAAGAGTCAAAGACATGGCCATGCATTCAATTATTGAAACTAGAAAACAAACTAGTATTCTATATGGGCTAAAAAGACCAAACTGCATGCGTGTTATAAATTTGTATTACAATTCTTCACGTGTCATACTCTTCCCTTCGTCATCCCGAATTGGACCGTCCCCACTATCTTTTCATATGATTGAAATTTGCATTAATCATTATGCAAGTTGTTTATAAGATGATTATGTGGAAATTCAGTGTTGTTGTCGTCATTACTAAGAGGGATACTAGTTAAAGGAAAATGTTATCAATAAGAAAGTATTTCCTTATGTAAGTGAAGGGCCGCGTTGGTACTTGTAAACGATATTTCGTCACTTAAGTTAGATAGAATTTAGGCTCAAAACTACTTTGATACGTAATCATTTATTAGTCTTTAACTTATTGTGTTTTATCCAAATAGTTGATTAAAGATTAGGTACCTAATGCAAGGGTAATTTTATTTTATTTGATAATTTTTACCAAAGTGATGCTAATTGGTTCTGATCTCTTAACTACTTCTAAGTCTAGTCCAGATACTCTTTAATATGTTTGGTATAATTTATGAGCAAATACTTTTATTATTACGGTATTAAGCCTTTCTTGTCACTGAAACCTTCCAATGTGTTGATCTTATTGTTGAATTGTATTCTGTCCACTTGCTTCCGAATTTTGAAGAGATAGAATAGGGTCAAGTGGTCCCTTAAGGATCTTAGACATTGAATCAGGCCTACGATGAAAGTAAATATTTATTTTTCTAGCTCGTAGAACTTGCAAAAGCAACAACTGACAAAGAACTAATGTCATAATTATTAATATCCAATTTTGTCTATCTCGATTTTATTTATTTACTTTTTATTTTATTTCTTTATTCCATCTTCCGGTGCTTAATTTTTTAAGTTATCATTCAAAGAGTATAAAATGTAATGTATTTAATCAAATAAAGATTTAATGTGTTCATATTAGAGTTACAAGCAAAGAAAAAATAAGTTAGTCTATTCTCAGTATAGTCCATATTCTCCTTTCAATAGGTTCCTCACCCTCCTCATTTTTGTTCAAACACAATAATTTTTTTTTCCACACAAGGAAGCAGCACAAATTTCATGTGGTTTACTCGTTAACCACCAATATTTCAGACTTGCACATATAATAATGAAGCAAAAATGCATTATAAATTTATTTTATACATAAAAAATTATTTTTTTAAATAATAAGAGAAAATGAAAGATTGTGACTATAAATAGAGTCATAGTGTATATGAGGTGAAAAGAATTAAGTAATATTTTCATGAGAAAAAATAAATAGAGAATTAAAAGAGGTGAAAAGAAGAAGTATAAACACAAAGACTCCACACAAGTAACTTCTCATCTTCTCCTACTACTATTATTGATCATTGAAATAACATTAAAAGAGTAACAAAAATGTGAATTTCAAACATCCAAAATCAAGTCATAAATAGATATGAACACCTAACCTTTAAAATGGAACCACTAAACAAAATGAAACTTAACTTATAGTTGGAATATCATTTTGCCTTGGAAGTCGTTATCTACAATCAAACAACCTCTATTGTTGGCAATGTTGTTTCTAACACAACATGTGCCTGATCAGGGGAGCTGCATGCGTCTACCTCTCGAGCAGAAATTTCATTTGCTACCCCTGTGTTTGCAATGAGAAACATTATATGCTACTCTATATCTGCTCGAAGGATTTGCATTTGCCACCCACAAAAAAACTATCTAATAACACCCTACACCTTCTACCCTTCTATAAAAGATCCATACAAAAGACAAAGACTACTATAGAAGGTAGTCATCACCAAATAAACAACATAAAAAAATATGTGCAAATGTTGATCATGGGCAACGATGGCATGTAGCCATATTAGGATTATTTTGTTAAACCTTCTATAATAATTGAGTATTGACTTTATAAGAACTATTTTATGCTTTCTGTTACTTTCTTGTTATCATTACATTTCAATTTTAGCTACTATATATAGTTGAACTTGTATTCTTTTATGAGTTGAGTTGATCAAATAAAACCCTTGAGATATTTCTCAAACTGAATTGTTTGATGTATTCCTTTCTCTGTAAAAAATGTACCATGATATTATTCCTACATTGCGTTCCTCATCCCTTCTACCTTTGAAACCTAGTTTTTTTTCTCTCATTTTTCTTTTTTATCAACCATGGCTGCACATAGCCAAAATCATGTCTCAAATCACCTTGTCAACCTTGCAAATCCATATTTTTAACGTCTTGGAGAAAACCCAACTTTCATTCTTGTTTCGCCACTCTTAACTAAGGGCAATTTTCATCAATGGGAATGCAACATGATGGTTACACTTGAAACCAAGAACAAAGAAAATTTTGTTTATGGAACTTTTGCTTGTCCTCCACACTCCAATCCTTTGCATGAAGCCTGGATAAGGTGCAATCGAATGGTGATGTCCTGGCTCACTTAATCAATGAGTCCCCCAATAAAACAATCAGTCATGTGAATGGATACAACTTTTGAAATCTGAAAAGATCTTCATGATCATTTTTCACATTTTGACAAGTTTCACATCGCAAATCTTCAAGACCAAATTCAGAATTTTCGACAAGGTAATTCAAGCATTTCTGAGTACTATACTCGTCTCAAGATCTTGTGAAAAGAGTTAGAAATGTACATGTGTGTTTTGCTCTATACATGTTCAACGATTTATTCTTGTGGGCTTATTTCGAAGCTGAAGAAAAAAAGAAAAGATGATTGTGTAATCATATTCTTGCATGGCCTGAATGTTGAGTATGCACAAGTTCGATCCCAGTGATACTTATAGAACTCATGCCTTCTATAGTCAAAACCTTCTCTCTTGTTCTTTAGCATAAACAAGAACTCGTTGGCACTTCTCAACCTCAACCATATTCAGAAACAGTTTCCTTTGCAAATTTTCAGGATGCAAACAAACAAGGATCTTCCAATAAAGAAGCTTCCACAAATACCAAGAACCATAATAAATTTGGTAAAGGGACTGGCAAAGGTAACAAGCTTTGTACCCACTGTAGCAAAACTAATCATACTGTTGAAACATGCTTTTTTAAGTATGGATTTTCTGCTGGATATAAGACCAAGGGCAAAGGAAATTCCTCTAATTTTAAGCCATCTGCTAGACTAGATGAAGTAGATCCAGAAAAGACTTCACAAAATGTTATCTTGGAGGACAATTCACCTAAAGATCAGTTCAGTTTTTCAAAAGAACAATATAAAGTCATTTTAGCACTTCTTTAACAATCCAAAGATCATTCACCTTCTGTCAACCATGTTTAGACTCCACGGTTAATCATTCAGGTATTATTTCTAATTCTTCTATTTGGATTGTTGATAGTGGCGCCATATACTGTATATGTCCCTCAAGGTTCCTTTTCTTGTTTCTTAAACTCATAAATGTTAAAGCCCCTAACCACACTATTGTTATTGCTTCTTGCTCTGGTGATATTCAATTAGGAGATTTAACTTTGAAAAATGTTTTATATGTTCCTGTTTTTACTATGCATCTCATTTTTATTTTTAAGCTTCTTAGTACTATCCAATGCTCAGTCATCTTTTGTCAATCTCTTTGTAAAATTGTACAAAATTTCAACTTTCAAACGATTGGAATAACTATGACTTATTTTACTTGCTAGATTCAAGTGACTTGAATTCTTCTACTTTTTCTAGTAAATCTTGTATTATTTTCCATAAAAGTTCCAATGTAATGACTACTAACAATTCAATGTTGTGGCATTGTAGATTAGGCCACTACCAATAAAGTGTTGCAACAATTATGTTCTCAATATAATGACATTTCTTTTAATTGTTCACTTCCTTGCAATATATGCCATTATGCTAAACAAAATTAATTATCCTATTCCCTTAGTTCTGCTAAGATTTCTAGATTTTTTTAATTAATTCATGTTGACATATGGGGCCCGTATGTCACACACTCTTTTGAAGGACATAAACTTTTTCTCACCATTGTGGATGATTTTAGTAGATTTACATGAATTTATTTATTAAAATAAAAGGCTGAAGAAAGATCCATTCTCCCGAATTTTATAACCTTGATTGAGAATTAATTTACTTTAAAATTACAAAAGGTAAGATCTAATAATAGTAGAGAGTTTATTTTACATGATTTTTTGTAAAAAAGGAAATTTATCGTGAAACTTCTTGTCTTGAAACCCTTCAACAAAATGGAATCATTGAGAGAAAATACCAACATATCTTAAATGTTGGTCGCATGTTACTTTTCAATCCAAACTCCCTATAAAATTTTGATCTTATGCTATTAGACATTCCATTTATATCATAAATAGATTACCTACCCTCTTTCTCAATCAAAAATCCACCTATGAAATGGTTTTTGGTTCCTTTCCAGATTTCACAAATCTCAAAACTTTTGGTTGCTTATCCTTTGCAAATACCCTCACTTTGGGCAGAACAAAGTTTTATAAAAGGGCCTCTAAATGTATTTTCTTAGGTTACAAACCTGGAACTAAATGATATTTTCTTTTGAACTTACAATCACAATCTTTTTGTGTTTCTTGAAATGTGATTTTTTATGAGAACATATTTCCTCTTACTATTACAAACACTGATATTAATGATTTCTTTGATACCTTTTTCAGTAGTAACATTGACTTTTCTAATTTTGATTCTTTGATTAATGTTGACATTCCTAGTCAAACATAAGATTTTCATGATTATATCATTGATCAAAATCAAAATACTGAAACCATTTCAAATAATCACAATAATATGTCTTCTGGAAACTCTCAAAATCAAGTCACTAATATCCCTATAAGAGTTTCTTCAAGGCCTAAAAAGCCTCCATTATATTTGTCTGACTATTACTATGGCAATTGTGTTTCTTCCTCATCTAAAATCACTACCCCACATCCTTTACAATCATATCTGTCTTATTCCAAGTGTTCTGAAAATTAATACTTCTTTTTTCCTTTCTATTTCTGCTCACATTGAACCTAAGTCTTTAAGGAAGCAAATCAGTAGGATTGTTGGAAAGAAGCTATGATGGTAGAGCTCATTGCTCTAGAGACTAACAAGACTTGGTCTTTGGTGAAGCTTCCTCTTCGAAAGCCAATTGTGGATTGTAGATCGATGTACAAAGTTAAGTATAAAGAAAATGACACATTGGACAGATATAAGACAAGATTAGTTGCCTAAGGATTTACACAAACAAAGGGGGTAAATTTCTTTGAAACTTTTTCCCCTATAGGCAAACTGATTACCCTGTGATTTCTTTTATGTGTTGTTGTTTCATATAACTGGTTTCTCCACTAGCTGGATGTGGATAATGCTTTTTTCCATGGGGAACACAAGGAGGAGGTTTACATGAGGCCACCTCCTGGAATGATTATTTCTTACCCAAGTCTTGTGTGCAAGCTTTAGAAATCTCTTTACATCTTAAAACAAGCCAACAAACAATGGAATCACAAGCTCACTGTAGCTCTTCTTGACCTTGGATATGTTCAAAGCTCAGCAAACCACTCCCTATTTGTTAAGAAAGACAAATTGTTTTTTATAGCACTGATAGTTTATGTTGATGATGTACTGCTTACAGGAAATAGTCTAGTTGAAATTCACACAGTCAAACAACACCTTTGTGATCAGTTTAACATCAAGGACCTTGGTAATTTGAAGTTCTTCTTGGGTTTTGATGCTACCAAATCCAAAGCTAGTCTTGTATTGACTCAAAGGAAGTACTGCTTGGAAATTATTTTTGAATATGACTTAACTGGTTGTAAACCAGTGAATTCCCTACTAATCCTTCTATAAGGTTGAACTCTGAAAAAGGAGACCTATTCATTGATCCTACTTCTTTTAGGAGATTGATTGGTCGACTCTTATATTTGACTATTCACCATATTAACCAATTTGTTTCCTAACCAAAAACACCTCACATGCAGGCAACACTTCAAATTAGTAGATATTTGAAAGGTATCCCAGGAATGGGATTGTTTTATTTAACTCATAATGCTCATACACTCCAAGCTTTTTCAGATTCAGATTAGGCTTTAAGTTAGTAGAAGATTTGTTACTGGATATTGTGTTTTCCATGGAAAATCTTTAATTCCATAGAAATCTAAAAAGCAATCTACAGTCTCAAAATTCTACAAAAATTGAGTATAGAGTCTTAGTTTCACTTGCTTGTGAATTACAATAGATTAAATATCTCTGTAATGATTTGTGCCTCAACATTCAAACTCCTTTTTGTACATTCTCCAATAGTGAATCCACTATTCAACTCGCCAAAAATTCTTCCTTTCGTGAAAGAACAAAATACATTGAGGTTGATTGTCACTTCATTTGGATTAAGAAGGTCTCATCCTACTTTCACATATTCTCTCGAGTGTTCAACTAACATATTTCTTTATAAAAGCCTTATATCCTAATCCATTTCAAGAAAATGTGCGCAAGTTGAGTCTTGTTAACATCCCTACCCTACCTTGAGAGGGGGTATTAGGATTAAAAACTGTTTTAAGCTTCTGTTACTTTCTGGTTATAATTACATTTTAGTTTCAACTATTATATATAACTAACTTGTTTTTTTTGTGAGTTGAGTTGATCAAATAAAACCCTTAATTAGTATATTAACAGCAAAAAATACATGTGAGAAACCATTTATTATATCTGTCGTACGTCGTCCAAGAGAATTAGATAGGTCAGGAAAATGTGTTGTTTTGAGAACGTTCTTTTTGTCGGATTAATTTCAATCATTGAAAAATAGAATTCATTAACTAATTCGGTTCCTTGTGGATTGGATTGGATTAATTAAATTTGATGAGATTCGAAATGTGTAAATGTTCATTAAATTTGTTTTTATTTTTATCATTTTTTTATTTTGTTTTGGATAAATATTCATGAAGTTTGAAACAAGATTCAATCATATGATTTTTTTAATTGTTCTTTTTATTATTACGATTTGTATTGGATTGAATAGAATCAGTTCATAAAAATCCTTATCACTGTTATAGCCTAACAAATTATAGTTGAAATCGATTAACTTCAAAATGTTTTATGAGTTTAATCGGGTATAGGTAGAGATTTTTACTCTGACATTCAATCACAACCCTTCATGGTAAATTTGTTGTTAAATTTAGTCGTTACTACTTTAAAATTAACATAAATGAGAAGTCATAGTTAAATTTTTACACTGACAATATATACCAATTAAACCATTATTGTTTTATGATCATCTGTAATGTTTTTTTAATTATATATTTTCCCTTTTTATTTGAGAGATGACTCAAGAATAATCCACAAATCGTGGATTTTGACGATTTAAAACTTTAAAAGAAAATAAGAATTAAATGAGTGAAAATTCAAGAAGTTATAAATAAAGGGAAGAGAGCGATCCAATACTTAATTACCAAAAGGAACATATTGACAATTAAAATTTGTTTATAAAAAAATAAAATATAAAATAAAAACATTTAAAACATTCTTAAATTGATATATTTTAAAACATTACTAAAAATTATGAATAGAAAAAAACACATCTACTATGATATAATATGATTGATAAATAATATTATTTTTTAAAGATTTAATCAGAAATTTAACGGTTCATTGTACATATAAAATAAATATGGTTTAAGAGATAAAAAATACATCTATGATTTAGATTAAGTGGTTACCAACAAGTCCTTAACATAGAACAAAGAATTATATATTCATCTCTCCCGACAAAATGTAATATTTAAAATTAAAAATAAAAACCGTGTCATTTAATAATGTATTTTTAAGAGGAGAAGAACATAATTTAAATTTGAATCACCAAAAGGTGGATGAACACTATTGTTGTAATTCTTTCTTATAGATAGAAAGAAACTCAACCCCCAATAAAATGGTGGATACTTACCGAAAGCAATTGTTTAATATGATGTAATGACTCATCCACTGCAATTAATGAAACTAACTATTCTCGTGTATTTTTTTAGTAGTACAATTATTCTTTTTTAGCTCAGTCATATATACCTGGGATCAATTTCTCCATAAACAACCACACTGATGTTGTTCTTACATTCTCCACAAATGTGAACAATCTATAGAAGTCGCTATTATAAGGAAGAATTTCATCATGGTATTATTAGGCAAGAAATAAGCTGCCGCACAAACAAATTATCTGTCACATCCAGGAGGTCTAATGGAGAAAGCATTTGAAGCTTGCATCATCTAGTATGGACTAATTAAATTTGCACAAATGCTCAAATCACTATGATAACATTTATCAGCCACTCATTCCTATCTCACTACTTTCTGTAATTTCCCCCATATAGTAAATATGGATAAGGTCGTAAGAAACAAATGAACCAACATGACATTCTCAACATATAGGAAAGGCAACAAGATTTAGAAATTAAATTTAATCATTAGACTGGACTTGTCCATATGAAGTCTGGCATAAATCCAACTAACAAGTTTTGTAAAGCTTAAAAAGCACAAAATTTCAAATGTTACCTCTGATGAACCTTAGAACGCCTAACAAATTAAGCTGGAAGATCACATCTCTTAGACTACTGACACCAACAACTGCATCTAGAAAATGAAGACACCAGCAATAAAATCAAAGATTAATTCATTGTTGAACAGATATTAATGGAGAGGTTACATTGGAAAGATGGTATAAAATCCAAAAGTGCTGTGTTATTTATATCATGCTGCAGCCATGACTTGATATGCACACAGTTGTTGGGTTGAAGGCAACCTTCCAAGTTCCAATTTCCAAAGCATGCATGGCCACTTAAATAAAGAACTTTTTACTGGATTTCTATTTTGCTTTGATTCCTTTGAAAGGTCCTGCCAGCTAAGGTGAACAAACGGAGAATATCCAGTTATAAGAACATGTGAACAACACTGCAATCTACAGCATTATAGTACAAAGAAAATAACAAGATTGACAAGCAACACAATAATGTAACTCTGCAAGCATATAAAGATGGTCATTGGCCAAGATACTGACTTTTTGGTGTACAAATTAAAATAATTTATACTAAACATGTAAATGGTAAAAAAACTCAAAACCGAAGATGTGCTCATAATTAACAGAGAACAAACACTGTCACAGGAGAGAAGACATGGCACTGTCAGTGGGAAGAAGAATAGAACAAAGCAGGATCGCAGAACAGAAGTCTAGGTTGGAAAATGGAAACAAGTAACCACAAGACATTGCAAGAGAGCCATAGATAACACTGCAGAACAGTGGGTCGTTTGCCCAAGGAGTAGACACAACTGGGAATAAATAATTTTAATTGTGTCTGGATATGATTTTGATATAATTTGAGATACCAAAGAAATGAATGATTTATACATTATTTTTTTCTTCTTTATTGTTTTATTAGTTAAATTAGAGTAACTTTAGGTGGCATTTGTTTTAGCCCTTTTTTGTTTTTATTTTTAAAACGAAAGTGAAAATATATTTTGTTATTGTTTAGAAAACACTTTTGTTAAAAATATTTTTAAAAACAACTAGAAATAGAAAAAACACTTGTTTTTAGTTTCTTCAAAAGTTAACTATATAAATATATTTCAAACTATATTTATAAATAACTTATAATATTTTTATTAAAATTGATTAATTCTAATAATATTATTTTTTAAAAATAAAAAATATCAAGTGAAAACAAACATATTTTTTGAATGTTAAAAAGTTAAAAATAAAATCAGATTTTAAAAAATAAAAATAGAGAATGAAAACATTTTGTCCAACCAAGAGTCACCTAAATTTTTCACTCACTGTCACAATAGCATCCATAATATCATAGATCATAGAATGTGACATGATTTTAAACCAGTATTGCCCATGGCCTCAGCATGATATTGACACGTTTACTATATACTTTATCATTTCTCCCAGAAAATCAAGACATGAAATAGACCATAAGACAAATAGAGAGATAGCACATAGCAGGAACACCAACTAAAAGCTACTCTGCAATGTTTCCCATCCTGACTCCTGTTACTTGGTAGGCAGGCCTTGATAGTCTATATCTTATGCATTGTTTGGTATCGGGTCTATCTAAGTGAGTCCACAAACTGCAGAAATTAACAAAAGCAAGAACATAAGAATATTCATAATGAATAAGAATAATATATATCCATTCCAAAAACGAAGAAGCAAGATAATGCTACCATATTCTGTGACATCTATAAATTTCAAGAGAATTATATGAATATTTGCATTGTACTTGGGTTTATCGTGTATGGAGGACATGAGGGAGAGCCTGCCCTGTTCTGGAAAAATATAAGTCACAAACTGCCAGACTCTTTTTAAAAAATGCGTAGAGTCACATCTATAAAGCAACACAATAATGTTCTCAAGATTAACATTTATATACATTCACCTCTCTCTCTCTCTGTATGTGTGTCCTCAACAGCAACAGCCTAACCTTGAATTATTTGGTGGAGTTGTTGATCAACTAAAGCCAGTGAACTCTAAAAACAGCAAACATTTTTAGCAAGCCATTAGATGGAGTCCTTTTCTATTCATTTTTTCCAAATGTTTTCATAGGTATCATCTACGACTTTTAATCCACTATTTTTCATTTGATCCATTCTTCCTCCCAGCCTCTATTGGGCATTGGCCTTCTCTTCAATGGAGCCTAAATTTCTCTTCCTTACCTACCAACACAAAATTTGATAATCACACATCTCTCGAAATTTTCAACTGCTTAATTTTACTATAGAAGATTAAAAAAACGAGGACCCAATTGTTACAATTGGACAGTTCCGACCTCATTTCAGTGACTTATCTGAAAGCTTTGATTAACTAATTATCACAAAGTAATTGTTGTAGTGGTGTAGCCAATACTTGGACGATTCACATTTGCGGGGTGTGGAACCCCTGCTTTGTGGTGTCTTTATAGAACTATAGTATTACCCACCAGAACCACAAATTATCCATAAACATTTCCCACCAGAACAACAAATGAATAATGTAGAAACTAGGCACCCAAATGACCAATTCATTCATCCCTTCGTATAAAAACACTCCAAAGAAAGAGAAAAGATAAAAGCAAAAGGACTAATAATTTATTTAAAGGAGCAGAACAGAATGATATAGCTCAATCTTTCACTGCCGTAGAGCAATTGTTAGAGATCTCACGTTAATAACAATATAGTTAAAGAAGAGTATATAATGAGATACAAATCTCATCTTAAGATTTTGTGGAAGTTGAATTAAATAAATTTAACAATTTCTAATATGATACCAGAATTTATCTTAACAATTTATTCTTTTTATTAAACTTATCAGATTGCTATTGAACCATCTATAAACATTAAATTTAATGTTCATTATTGCTAGGGCTATTGTGTCCTGAGCATGAGAGGAGTTGTGTTTGGAATCCCACAAATATAAAATATAGAGTATATGACCCTACTAGTGTTGGACCCACACAATAGAGGCTGAAGAAGCAATTGTAACATAAACGAGAGGTGAAATCCAGTAGAAAACTGAGAAAAAGTACAGGAACCGAAGGGGTTTATTAGAACTTACTAAAACCATCCTCCATAAGGTTAGTTCTCAAATGGGAAAGCTTGAAAGACAAGCTAGCAAACTAAAACTATAAACTATTGTTAGGCACTCTCAGTTACATTATCTTTTTTCCCTCCAAAATTCTTAGGAACAATACCAACTATTTGCTGCAGTCTTAAATGGACATAAATTTAGCTTGTTAATGCATTTTAACACGAACAGCATTTTCAAGTAGCAAAATAATAGAACCTTATTGGATTCTATAGTGAGATCCCAAACAAAAAGGACAAATTGAGAAAAATTACACATCTCATATATTCTTGAAATGAGATATCAAATAACAAATTGATAAAATAAAATAGGACGCAAAGTAAAGTAAGTATAAATTTTGATTCTATTTATCTCAAATGCTCAAATTCAGAGACGGACAAGAAATCAATATTTAAAGAATCTCTAGAATGTCTTTCCTAATTTGAAGGGTAATGATTTTTTTTTTTTAATCAATCAAATTGGTAGATTTTATTTAACTCATTTTTTAATAAATTAAAATATGTTTTATTTATTTATTTATAAATAAATAAATATGTCTAAGATTTACAAATAAATAAGTTTTTAAAATAAAATCAGTTTACTATAAATTCCAAATATATTTACTTATTTATAAATAAATAAAAATGATTTTAACTCATTAACAAATAATTTAAATAAAATCTACAATTTAATGGGTTAAAAAAAGAAAAGTATTAATACTCTTCAAATTATAAAAAACATAGTAAACTCTCCCATATTTAAATAATCCTTTTGTAAACAAAACTTATAAACACTGAAATCAGTCGGATTTAAATTACAAATTAACAATGGTAAAACAAAATAAAAAAATAAAAACAAAGAATTGAGAAAAATTGAATGTCAAGGAAAGTTCAAAATACTAATTATAGTACACAGTACTCACTGGTCACATAAAGATGAAGCGCATTAGCCTCATCAAATGCCGTGTACTTTGCCATTTATTTCATTCAAACTGAAGTCTGCAAAATAAACTTCAAATGATTTACAGAATAGAACCAATGTCCAGTACACATTAAAAATAAATCGTCATTTTTAATCAATTCCAGCACATGCAACTTGATTCGATATTAATCTTAATCATAAAAAAAAAATCTTTAGTCATTTTCAAATTTCAACTCAGTTCGATTCTGCAGTAACACCAAGAAGCATATCAACAAAATATTAAAAAATCACTCATTTAAAAACAATTTCAATCTTTCTAAAATAAGTATCCCAGTCAAATGCTAGCTTGCTTTATGATTTTGTTTTTGTGTAACACAGCCTTTGGTGAAATAGAGGAATGGAATTAGTGGTACAATGAATTTTAAACATGTTCCATGGAAGGATTATAATTTTTCCGTCAAGGCAGGTGTGTGGTCTGAAGTGGTCCATGGATAGAAGTTAAAACAATGATCAAGCTCTAGTTTTATCCCCTAAACCTATTAAAAATTCATCCACTTTTTTTAGTCCCTATGCCTTGAAAATATATCTTTACGATACTTTTCATATAATTCACTGTAAAGTGTCCCGGCCGCTGCAGTACCTTACCCGTTTATGCAGAATCATCTATAGCTCTGTGGAAAAGTCTATAGAGGTGTGACCAGTGTCATATGGGTATTCATTTTGTGATACCTTAAATTCATTTTGTCTTATAATATTTTTAGAATGTGCAATTTTGATCTTAAAAAATTATTATACAATTAGTTCCACATTTTTATAACAATTTTAGTTTACTATTAATCTGCTGTCAATTTTGATACTAACATATAATAGTAGGATCAAAATTTTAATTGACAAGGTCATGTTAGCACATGTGTTAGTCTATCTTCATTAAAACAAAAAAACATGTGTTAGTCTATTGTGATGTCACGTCATGATTTAAACATTATATCAACAATTTTAGTTAAAAAACTGTCTGACAAATAGTGAATGAAAATAGTTTTTTTAATTTGTATCATAGTTTCATAGTTTTTTGTTCTTTCTTTTTAATGTATTTTGTCATTAAACCAATTATATATATCTCTTGATAAATTAAAATAGTTAGATTTTAAAAATATGAAAAATAGAATATGTAACGAAATTTGATGAAGAACCAAAATTACGCAATCATAAGACTATAAAGACAAAAATAAATTTAAACCTTTTGAAATTCTAATTGAACTTTAGAATTCAACCCATTTTCTTCTTTACCTATTTGTAAATTGATTGCTTAATATATACCCAAAACTTAAAAATTTGGAAAAAAAGAAGTTCGTATCTGGCTTTAAGTAATTATTGCGGAATAATGATTAATCATTTTTTCTAACTTATTGAAACAACTTTCAAGAAAAAAAATAGGCTTAATTATTTTTTTCTTATTTTCATACTTATTTTTTTTATAAACTTATTTTCACACTGTTGACATTTCGCAAATTTAATCTCTTTAATAATTATTTTGACCGTGTGATAGTGCATGAATGGAGTGTTTCAGCCTCTTAATTTGCACTTATTTTTCAAGATATATATTTTAATTATATTTCTAGAGATGAAAAAAATATCTATACCTGTGAATATCTGCCCAAATCCATCCCGATTTTGACGTATATTATCTGTTTTGACCGAATATGAATACGAGTACAAATATTACCTCATGTGTTGAACCGGATATAGGTATAGGTATTTGACTACTTGTCCCGTTATGATTTTAATAATTATATAATAAGTTCAAATTTATATATTTAATTAAAAATTTTAATTCTTAAACTTTAATTTATTATTTCTTATTATTAATTATTCTTTATATACTTTTAAATTAAAATATAATTAATAACTTAATATATATAATTTATTTAATAATAAATACGTAAATTTAAATTATAAAAAATAATATAACAGGTACTCGTGTGTATACCCTAACCCAAAAATACCTTACGGGGATGGAGAATTAAAATTTCATACCTATTCTTTTTATACCCAAACCCACTCCGTATTTTGTAAGGACGGAGATAGAGGATTAAACCCGCACCCACTCCATTGTCATCCCTGTATATTTCTTCTCACATTAATAGTTGATACATTAGAAAGAAATTTAAGAGAATATAGTTGAATTTCGACTAATTACTCTCTTGGTTTTTGTAGGAAATTTTTTTTTAAAGTGTTTACCACTTAGGCACTAAATGCAGTGTTGCAACATGAAGAAAAAAGAGAAGAATGTATTTACCAGAGTTCTCAGGTTAAAACATTAAATCCACTTAGTGGTGGGATTTGAAAAACAATCAAGAAAGAAACATAATTTGGCAACAATAGCACTAAAACCAAGGCTCAAATAGTGAGAATCCGAACATCCTAGATAACAAAGCACCTACAACCAGAGGAGCTTAGACTTACAAAAGAGAGAAACCAAGAGGAAAAAACACAGAACTTGGAGAAAATATCACTTGAAAATGAGGATCATCTTCTTCACTTCTTATCTTATTGATCTACATTTTGTATTTCCTAAGACCCTCATCATGAATGACTAATTTTTCTTGGATTTGATTCAAGATAACTACTACCTCTTTTATATTTCTTAAATTTATATGATATTCACTTTGTATGAGATTCTATTTTTAATGCTTAAGCCAACCCGATCACTCATCTTATGATTTTTAGTTTTGAATTCTGTTGGACAATATTTTCTTAAACTTGATCTGAATCAGTGCACATAAGAGATTCTCATACTAGGAATAGACTTGAGCTTGTTGAGCATTTGCATTCTTGACTTTGATCTTAATGCAAAGTTTAAATCTTAGGTATAGAGGAATTATGATTTGAGATTTATTTCCTTAGATACTAAATGTTGAGGAATAAAGTTAAGTTGATTTATGTATACATAAATATGATATTTGAATTCATATTTACTCTTTGAAAACAAAAGTGTTGGAAAATGCATTTGACTTCAATCTCCTCTTGTCTTGAGTTCTTTTACTTAATCTAGTATTTTGTCTATTATTTACTTTTAAATTCAATTTAATTTAATAACAATATTTTTCATTCATACATACATATATATATATATATATATATATATATATATATATATATATTTGTTCTCCAAATTTAAAAAAAAAATTATAAAATATCTAAAATCCCAAAGACCATATCTAAAAATACTATAACATGCCCAATGCAGTACTAAAATGTATTAATATACAAATTAAAATACAACACCAGACCCAAATTTATAAAACAAAATGGGAGACTATAATATATAAAATAATAATAATAATAATAATAGACTAAAACTAAGTGCAATTAAACAAAAAATTTATTTTTAAAAATATTTTAATTTTAATGAAAATAATGTATTTCTGCAATAGCATCGTAATTCTTAGTTTCTTAGTGTGCTTCTTACCCTTAACAATTCTTTAATTTTATATGGGACAAGGAACTCACAAAAAAATCTAACTTATAGTAACTTACGAATTTGTCAATGCTCTTGGAATAACATTTTAGAGGAAAATGCTGATTTTTATAAAAAAAAAGTTTCGTTGAAAATGCAGTGTATTTTTATAAAATTTTATTGTTTTATTTTTTAATTTTTTATTTTTTATAAGCTTTTTAGTTTTTTATTTAATATTTATTTTTTAAAAATATCTGGCCGTTGATGATATATATTCACACTTTTCCTACAAAGCAAATTCGTATTATATAGCCCACCTTTTTTCTAAAACTTAGTGGATATATATTTTTTTATAGAAAAATATTAATAGTTAGTTTCAGTAATTGTCAAGTTTTGTTAGGAGAGACTCTCCGGACCTCTCTCTTCTTTCTCTCTGCCACGTATGAACTCCTTAGCCAAGATATGTTTCTAATTAGTGTTCAATTCATTTTTCTAGTTACCATTTGGTTACTATTCCAAACTAATCTTGAGTGTTTAACACAGAATGAATAGGAAAACAGAAAGATGAAAGAAAATAATAGCATGATCAGTATTGTGCATTATATTCTTCTTTTCTTGCTGCAGTTAGCATGTTTTCAACTTTTGGTTAGGTGCGGTGGAAGAATAACATGATGATCGTGGCACACCAGTTGCCACCATGTAAAGTGTGCAATACTTGGAATTCTGATGCTGTTACAAACTGACAATAGAGTGAGTTAACAAATAACTAGCTTAGATTCTTCCCAATTTCAATGCAATCATCATAAAACTAACAGAAAAGGGTACCATAAATCATATTTGTTATTATTATAGTAGCTTACATCCAAAGGTTCTGGTTCTAACAAAACCAACCAATTTAGCTATGTCGCTTGGATTAATTCCTAAGCAAAATCCATTAATGGATTTTTCACCTGCAGCATCAG